>OU426979.1:185828259-187028259 GCA_911387785.2 Aelia acuminata | reverse complement strand
CTTAACCTTCCAAAGAGGCCTTTACATTCTCATTACGAAATATGCAATACTAAATATTCAAAACAATAAAAATATGAATGTTGAATTATTATCGAGAAATTTGCTTTCTTCGAAGGGAAACCATAAGGTTATCTAGTTTGTTTTGTTCTTTTTAAAGTGACTCCCCAAAGTTCCATTTTTGAAAAGTTTTGTCTAAGATATTCGTATACATAACATTCAGTAATTATATAGGCAACCGTGCGTGAGACGTAAACCGCAAGAAATGCATTGAGGTGAGGTTTCTTCTTCATCGAATGCTCGTGATCAAGCCAATTGTGTCTAGTTATTATTATTATTATTTATTGTTTTCAAGTGGTAAAACAAAAATCTGGTGCGTGCGCGCAACACACAACTTTCACTTACCAACTTAGATTAGAAATTAATGCGTTGTGTTAATGCCACTTCTCACTCAGTTACACATTTTTCCACATTCATTTCTTATTTTTGTTTACCTTTGCTCTATAACAAACACTAATTTCTTTTATTATTAAACAAAAGTTTTTACTTGAGATAATTCGGCAATGCAAGCATAATACTCCAAGTCGACTGATTTTATAATTCTCTATGTACTTGTTGAATATTTCATTTATTTCCCATGAAACAAATCATTTCCATTAAATGAACAGAAGGGCATTAATTATATGAACAATGGTCTGTAATTAAAAGCGTCCTGCGTGGGCTCAACGTATTTTATGAGTTGAGTGAATATTTTTCTTCTTTTCTCCTCTATATGTTTACTTGGTTTTTATCATATCTCATATTTAGCCATTTTTTACTTTCACTTACCTATATATGAAATATATAGTAAGTGGAAGTATTGCGATCGTGAAAAATTTCGACTTCCGGTTTTCAACGGAAATACACGTTTTGGGGTCCCCTGAGTCCAAATGACCAAGTCCCGCGAAATGGTCTGTGTGTGTGTGTGTGTGTGAACAGACTAGCTCAAAAACTATAAACCGTGTGATCCTGAAATTGGGTATTTAGTGTAAGTACATGCCCGCGATGTGACAGCATAAATTTCATCAAAATTACTTAAAGGGAGGGGGTACTTTACTTAATAACTTTTTAGGTTTTTTTTTCGATTTTCTCAAAAACGGCTCTAACGATTTTGATTAAACTGAGTATTTGATCTATTTATATGCCCGAGATATGACTGTAAAAATTTCATCAAAATTGATCAACCGGAAGGGGGACTTTACTTAATAAATTTTGTAACATTTTCACGTGTTTTTTTATTTACTCAAGAAAGGCTTTCACGATTTTTATCAAACTGGGTATTTTATGTATGTATAAGCCAAAGATGTGATAGCCAACATTTCACCAAAATTGACCAACCGGAGGGGGGACTTTACTTAAATTTTGTATCATTTTCATGTGTTTTTTTTTATTTACTCAAAAACGGCTTTAAAGATTTTGATCAAACTGGGTATTTGATGTATGTATATGCCAAAGATGTGATAGCCAACATTTCATCAAAATTGATTTACCGGTGGGGACCACAACAACGCATTAATTTCTAATCTAAGTAAGTTGGTAAGTGAAAGTTGTGTGTTGCGCGCACGCACCAGATTTTTATTTTTAGGCGCAATGAGAGACAGTTAATTTCTCAATATAAACTAAAACAAAGGTATTTTATAGGAAAACAAAAAAGGCCCCTACCCCATTTAAGCCCCCCCCCCACAACATTTTAATAATGATAAAGCTTACCTGATATTAAAGAACACCTAATTTTCATAAAAACATGACGAAGTTAAAGCCGTTTCTGAGAAAATCGGAAAAAAGGTAAAAATTGCAAAAATAGTTAAGAAATAAAGTGCCCCCTCCGTTTGAGCAATTTTGATGAAATGCGAGCTATCGCATCTTTAACATATACATACGTCAAATACCCAGTTTGATCAAAATCTGTAATAGCCGTTTTTGAGTAATTAAAAAAACACGTGCAAATGATACAAAATTTATTAAGTAAAGCCCTCCTCCGGTAAATCAATTTTGATGAAATTTTTACAGTCATATCTCGGGAATATAAATACATCAAATACCCAGTTTGATCAAAATCGTTAAAGCCGTTTTTTAGTAAATAAAAAAAACACGTGAAAATGATACGAAATTTATTAAGTAAAGTCCCCCTTCCGGTTAATCAATTTTGATGAAATTTCTACAGTCATATCTCGGGCATATAAATACACCAAATACCCAGTTTGATCAAAATCGTTAATGCCATTTTTGAGTAAATAAAAAAAACACGTGAAAATGATACGAAATTTTTTAAGTAAAGTCCCCCCTCCGGTTAATCAATTTTAATGAAATTTTTACAGTCATATCTCTGGCATATTAGTACAACAAATACTCAGTTTATATTGAAAACTATCTCCGCATTCTTCTGAATGTTTTTAATAGCTGAAACTGATGTTGGATATAGCATGTACTTTGCAGTTGGATATAGCTTGTACAAATACTTACACATATATATAGTTGTACATTGCAAACGCCTGGCAGTAATAGCTCAAATGTTGGACCAGACCTTTTTACATTGAGCTTTCAATGAAGTTATTCTTGTGTAAAATGAAGATTTTCTTTATAACAATCAGAATTATTATTGTTTTAAATTCAAAATACGCTTCATGGAAACAGTCTCGTCCATTTTACGTTATTGCTTGACAAAAAGTGTATTTATTACCTTAAGACAACTTCTAACAATGCTTTAAGCATTTCAGGTTAATAACAGTCCATGAGAATTTTTTTTTTAAAGCTACATGTGTGAGAAAGGATAAGGAAACAATATCCTATATGGTAATATGATCTATTTATCTTTGTATGGCTTGAGAAGGTCACACATCGACAACCATAAAAAACGCAATAATCTGATAAACGATCTGAAATTTAAAAAACCAGGATAAAAATGTAAAAAACTAAACGAAAAAAATTGTTTTGTGGTGCGCACAACACAGCACAATCGCTTAGCAACCTACTAAGAGTAGAAACCAACCTGTTTTAAAAAATATGTAAACCCCATTGAGCAACTTCTCAGAAAATAGCTTTTTCAACATCTGCTTCGTTTTCTCCATAAATCAAAGAGTACCGATTATAATCATTGAAAAACTTTCAAGTCCTCAATATTTGTACATTTATTATAAAGTACATTTTCTTTTTTTAGGGGCCTATAACTACCCTAATTTCATCAATAGTTGATTTTTTTTCTGCTTACTTGTTTTTTACTTCGAGTTGCTTTTTTTAAATGTATCGTGAAGTTGAATCAACTCATAGTAAATTAAGAATTATTTTTTTAATGTTTGTCTCTTATGCTTTTCCGGAAACCGAGAACGATTATTACTGTTCCTCTAAAACTGTCTTATATTTCATTCAGAGATATATTACAGAATTAAGTTTGATAACTAAAATATAATTATTAAAGAATATCTTGTATCATATCTATTTCACTCAGTAAACTGCTTTAATTAATTTGAACATATTTACGTTATTTTTTTATTGTTATATAAAAGTTTATATTTTAAGTGATAATACGGGCCTGCAGACAGATGGAAGGATAGAGTATGGCTGGTAGGGTACTGTTGGAGGAGGATACGATGGACCGGCAGAGATTGAGAAACCTATTAATACAAGAGTTTGGTTGAGGAAATCTTCATATTGAAGAAACTCCTAAATAAAAAAAAATAAAAAAAATAAAAACGTATCATAGAGGATCACTGAATCATATGAGCACATTCGCAGAAGGTATTACTGGCCTGGTATGTTCAAAGATATTAAAGATTATATTAACAAATGCTCCATTTGTTTAAAAGTTAAGTATGAGAGAAACCCGAACAGAGTCGAGTATAAATTAGTTCCTACTCCGGATAGACCAATCGAAAAAATTCAGCTTGACGTTTTTCACTATGATAATCATAAATTTTTAACTTTAATAGACAGTTAAGAGACCACCTGCGGATCACACCATATGCACCTGCACCGATTTCAAGAGAAATCTGACTCGGCACTCCATTCCCTATATATCCCTCCCCCCCCCCCCCCAGACTTCCCAGACAGAGAGTCTAGTCGAACCATCGTTACAGTCATCAGTACATACGATTCTAGCCATTGTTCCATTATATTTTGTTTTTAGTGTTATTGCTAAAGTTTAAGTTTTATATTTGTGTTAATTGTACTCTTTTTAAACTAATAAAGTTTTTTTTTACAATTATTGAGTGCGAGAAAATATAAGTGACTCTTTTTCGAGGAAATTAATTACTTATCCTCTTAAAAGTCTAAACCAAATAGAAATACAGGAAATTTTAAGCAACTACTTCGCTTTGTTCCCCATTCCTAAGATTATACAAATGGACAATGGTCGTGAATTTAATAACAACAGTCTTCAATTTTTTTTAAAATTGTATGAAGTCCATACGTATTACGTTACCCCTGGTCATTTTGATTCTCAAGTTCTTTTAAAGAGATCATCAATGCCCGCGTTCAAATGAAAACGCCGTCTTGCACTGGATCTCTTGTGTGCATTCTGATCTGATGGTAGCCCGCCTTCAAATCCAGCGTACTGAATATCTTAGCTCCGCTCAGCCTGTCGAGGATATCATCGAATCTGGGGATGGGGTATTTATCGCCCACTGTGTTTTAATTTAATTTTCGGTAGTCTATTACTACCCTATATTTCTCCTCGCCCGGCGCACTCTTCTTCTTTACTGCCCATAGAGGGCTATTATACGGGGAAGTACTATTTACTATAATGCCTTGTTTTTTAAGGTTATCTATCTCTTCCCTAATGTGCTTGCTTAACGCCTGCGGGTACCTTCTTTGCTTAACGTACGTAATTTTCTCTTGCTTCACGGAATTTCATGTACAGTCTCCCCCGTTGCCCCTAGTAAGTCCCCTTCCCCAAAGAAAATGTCCCTATATTCCTTTTTATGTACTTTCCTCTAGTCTTCTAACTTGTTTATCGCACCTATCTTCTCTCCGCTGTCCCACACTAATTTATGGCCGCGATATCGCCTTCTTCTACTTCTTTTGTCTCTATCTCCTTCGCCTTCACTGCTGTTTGATTTTTCTTCCCCTCTTTCAGACTCAGATGACTCGGCTGTCCCGTTCGATTCCGAAAGCGCTCTACTTCTTCGGTGAATTCTTTGGGCGTTTACCTCCATTGGCTCAACCCTTGGCTGGTCTGTTCTTCAACAAATGTAGGGGCCTTGCCTGGCAATATGTCCCTCGGTCCCACATTCAAAGCACCTTTAAGAAAATGATTGAACTCATGCTTTTTCTCAACCACCCATAGTGGGCTATTGAACAGGGAATTGCTATGTCGAATAATGCCTTGATTTAGTAACACCTCCAGTTGTTGTTTAATGATACTCCATATGGCTTCGGGATATCGCCTATCTTTAACGTTACTGGTGTTTCTGTTTTGAAGTTAATTTTATGTACCTTCTTCCCCGTTGTTGGTAAAACTTCGCCGTCTCGGTAGAAGAGATCATTGTTCCGGTCTAATAAACGTGATATTGCCGGTTTGTTACACTCTACGGCACCGATTGCCATGTCGGCGTTATTACCCTTCGTCGCGGTTTTATATCTCTGTTTGCCTATTCTATAATGCCACTTTGTCCGATTTATTCTTAGGCTCAGGCCCACGCGCTGTAAGATATCGTAACGTATTATTAGATCGTATCCTGGCATCAATTCTTCGATTACGTGAACCCAAATGTGTACGTCCCGCCCCGTTAAATCAGCGAGATTCAAGCTTGCTTCCTCCAAAGTTTGGCACACTGCATCGGCTGCCATCTTAGTTATCAGCGAATTAGTACTCCCGGTATCAATAAAAATTTTATACCCGATTCCTCTAAGCTCGTCACGGGCAACCTAGTCCCTCGCCTCGTTTTACACTGTTGTTTATTATTAGCTCTCTCGGTCGGTTGCCCCCCCCCCCCGGGTGCCGTATCCTCAATCTGCGTGTGGACGCCCCACCCCTGCTTTCGTTCTACGGTACCGTTCCAGGGATTTCCACCACTTACCTCGTTTCGTTTAGTAGCCGGGCTGCTGCGCTCAGAATGGTTACTCTCCTCCCCTTATGATTCCTCTCCAGAGTAACGGCTTCCACTCCTTCTCGGCAGCCTTGGTTGTTAACTTCCATCGGCTCCGGTTGTTGATGGACTCTTCTGTTCGATATAGGTTCCGCCGTGGACATTCCCTAGCTATGTGCCCTCTCCTACCGCATTCGAAACATCGTGTAAGATTACACTGTGCATCAACATGGTCAGTTCGACTACATTCGTAGCAGCGTCGTTTTGATTTCCGCCACCTCTCCTCAGGAGTCCGATTCGGTCGCTCTTCGAAGTTCCGAGTGTTAGTTGACTGCCTCCTCCTTGGTGAACCTACTTCAGTACGGTACCAGTCTCCTCCTTGGTACCATCCATTCAGCCTCAGTTCTTTCGTAACGGGTTTCGTTTCGCTCCTTCGCATCTATAAGATCGTGGGCGCACTCTAAAATATAAAACCCCTATCTTTCAGAAGCGACCCCGGCCGGTCAACATAATGGTTTAGTTGTAGCTTTAATACTCCTTTCAAGAATTCCAACTTTTGTGCCCCCTCCGCTTGTCCAAAGGTTTCGAACATCTTTTCTGTCAGCCTGTTATATAGGACAAGGAGCTTTTCCGCAAACTCAGCTTCTGATTCGCCTTGCGTCCGCCTTTCCTTGAGTAGGTAGAATACGGCCTCTTCGGTAGTCCATCTTTCCCCCCGGTAGAGATTTTTTAACCCGGCGCTGGTAGCGCCCCTCCGTGTGACACCGTTGGTCGCGCGTGAGCAAATTGCTCACACCTCAGTTTTTGGCTATTATATTATTTTTAAGCAGCATTCTTCGTCATATTTTTGTTTCTTTTAATTTAGAATATGTTTATCAATAAATTATTAATCTATTTAAGGTGTTTTCATCAGTTTAATGCATTCATTATACTTGTTTTATAGGAGGGGAATGAATAGAAGAGAGTAAACAAGAATAAATGCTTTATTAACACGATTTTTAGTTTAAAAAATAAGTAGTTATTGTAAGAAAAGTGCAGTAGCATACATTAACCAAAATTATAAAAAGAAAAATAGGAAATTATTAGTAGAAAAAAAAATTATAAAAATATAAAAAATCGCATAAAGTTGGTACCATTGGAATAGGAAGAATCTAATGAAAACAATAACGAATAACAATCTCAAAACGAAATACCCCGTTTTACTCAAAAATATAAAAACTAATCTAAGCTTTTACTAAAAAATCGAAGAGAAGAGACGAAAATACTTAGTCATTTTTTTCTTCCGGACGATCTTCCAAAAGCCGTAATATCTTCGCAGCACGTCTTGTTTCACTCATTTTCCGAACTAAACTGACTAACAGAACAGTTACAATATTTTATCAAAGAAATACAAACGTGTACTGACAAGATTTGGGCTCATTACAGCGGAGATGGGCAAGTCCGTGCAGGTCTCGGAGCGGCCCGCACGGTGGCTCAGTTCTGTGTCACGGATGGTCGCGCTGTGAGCATTTTGCTCACGCTCCCGTTTTTTCGAACAAAACGTTTTATTGAGACTTAGCGCGGCAATTTTTTTTTTTTTTAAACAACTTCCTAAAGTGAGTTAATGTATAAATGACAAATAGAAAAAATATCAGAATTAAAGAAAAATAAATAAGCGAAATACACAAGATTTTCGGCAAGTGTGAGCAAAATGCTCACAACGCGACCAATGCCGGGTTAAGCATACTTTCAACATGTCCCAGGAGTACGATGGATCTCCTAGGATTGCATTCAGCACGCGCCATGCACATGTTCGCACATCAGCTTCCAGTAGCGTCCCGGCCTCACTCCGTGATACTGTTTAGTTCTTCTTGGTCGCCGCCTCTGATGAAATGTTCGAGGTTCCCTATTATGCCTGTGAAGGGTTACAACTGACTAATGACTTCGTGGATGAACGCGGAATCCGGAGTGAATGAGCACAGAAACGACGGTGCTGCTCCTTTACATGAACTAGAGAAACGGAGATAGAAGCCGGGCTAGTACCTGGGATTCATAGGGTTTTTGGCGTTTTTAATTTATTTTTCCATAATTAAAACCCGATTGAGCAAAAAATTATTTTAAAACTGTCTAATAGGTATTGCCCGGTCCCTCACGGTTCAATAAGAAAATCTAAAGAAGTGTCATTCCAATTATTTCCAAAACAAAAAAAGCTTCTTAAAGAGTGGTTTGTAAAATTAAGAGTAGATAAGCCTGTTTCGAAACATATGACGTTATGTAGTCTTCATTTTAAAGAAATTGACTATATTTATCCAAGTAAATATTGGTATTTGACATTTAATTATTCCAAAAGGCTTCTTTTTTCTTTTTTTTTTTTTTGCGGCTTGATGCACCGCGACCTCCTTGGGCCTATTGTGCGCAATCCAAAATGCTAGTTTTATGCAAATAACATTGGGACCATAGTGTCATAAATTTGTTTTTCTTTTTTAATTTTACCCATTTTAGTCTTACACCCGTTGTGTTTAATTATTCCAAGTTTTCAATGTGAAACCTGAAAGTTTTGACAAATTAATAAATAAATAGACAAAAAACTAAGCGGTCATGAAAATGACAGCTGTCATAACAATTATTGTATGAATAGGTAATTAATGTTATTACTAACCGAAAAACGTAAAGTTGCATTGATGTGTTTGCATTTACCAGATACTACCAGCTTCACACGTACAATTACAAGAAAATTGCTTATTATTGTTGATAAATTTGATTTCCACTTTTATTTGAAGGGGCAGTCCTTTAAGATCGCAGTCCTTTGAAGGCACAAAGATTGTAAAATAACTGTTTTTTATTTCTAGATATTATTCCACATGTAATTATGTGGTTTGCATCAAGGATAGCCTGCCCTTCAATTAATGGTCTTTTGAAATTACCAATTATCTCTATCACATCAACTAAGGTCCGGGACAAAAAGATAGCCCACCCAATATTTTTCATCATAATCAATTGTAATCATTGATATAATTTTTTCGAATTAATCTGTAGTGTATTCAGCTCAAATGTGGTCTGATTTGATCCGTTAGAAAGCAGGAAAAAAAATAGTTTGAGAGAATTCATGTTATTATTTGATTTGGGATGAGACAAAATGATAGCACACTTGTTGTTTATTTACAAACAAAGCCAAATCCCTCTGAGTAGACAATGCTAATCCAGTTCTGTTTCTGCTTTCATGCTGTTAACATTAAATTAGTGCCATGGGACGAGCAAAATCACTGACCCCAAGTGAAAAAAATATCATTCAGCGAATGAAAAATCGAGGGTTTTGTATTTCCGATATTTCAAAAAATACCGGTAGGAGTAGGAAGGTAATTTTAAATTTTTTGAAGTCTCCAGAAAGCTATGGGACGAAGAAATCACCTGGGAGACCGCCAGCTTTATCAACACGTGAAAAACGGGCAATTCTAAGGGTAGCGTCCAACTCAACTTTAACGGCCCGTCAAATTGCGGCGAAAGCTGGTGTAGTGACGAATGTGAAAAACGTCCAAAGGGTCATTCGTGCAGCTTCTCACATCAAAAGGAAGAAAATGAAAGGTATTCCACCTTTAACCTCGGCACATAAAGAAAGAAGAAAGGAGTTTGCCCGTGAACATGTCCAATGGAAAGACGAGTGGAAAACAGTCTTGTTCACAGACGAAAAAAAATTTAATCTTGACGGTCCTGATGGCTGGGCTCACTATTACCATGACCTACGGAAGGAGGAAAAAGTGTTTTCCAAGAGGCAAATGGGAGGAGGCAGCGTCATGATATGGGGAGGCATTGGATATGATCACAAAACTGATTTAGTGTTTATTTCTGGTCGAATGAACAGTCAGCATTATGTTAATTTGTTGGAAAACCAACTAAAAAAATATTTTGAACTTGTTCCTAAAGAGGACGTAATTTTTCAGCAAGACAATGCTCCAGTCCACACGGCAAAAGTTGCAAAAGAGTTTTTTAGAAAAGAAAATATTAGAACTATAGATTGGCCGGCAAGATCCCCGGACTTTAATATCATCGAAAATGTTTGGGGGCATCTTGCGAGAAGTGTTTACAGTGGTAGCCGACAATTTGAGTCCGTTGAAGAATTAAAACAAACAATTCAGGAGGAGAGTGGGCAAATCTCCCTCAAGAATTGATTCGGCGTCATTTTAACTCACTTTCAAATCGTATGATTGCTGCATTAGAAAAAGGTGGTGCGTATACAGGATATTAAATTTTAATTTGTATTATTTTAATTGTGTTTTAATAAAGAATTTTATTATTATTGTTTACTGTGCTATCTTTTTGTCTCACCCCAAATCAAGTATTATTTATTAATTCTTACAAATTAATTATTTTCAACTCCTAAACCTGAACATCGGTTCAAATTTGAGTAGAATACCCTAGATATTAATTTAAAAAAATTATATCAATGGTTGAAATTGATTAAGAGAAAAAATATTGGGTGAGCTATCTTTTTGTCCCGGACCTTATATCTATGTTCCTTCCGACATTTTGCAAAACTACTAGCGCACCCACTAGGTACCTATATACTATATACTATATACTATACTCGTATACTATATACCCTACATACTAGTCGATTGCGCCCGCGAAAATTAAAAACATTATGAGAATTGTATTGACTTATACACACAAACACAAAATATTTATGTTTACTGTCAAAATATACAAAATTATAAGTTTCAATTTAAGTTAAAGAAATACCTACTTACGTGAGAAAAATAAGGTAATGAGATGGATGAGATTGCATTTTCTTAACAAACATGCCTATTCTGGGTTGAATTTTAGTAAAGGCACAACCTAAGTCACTGGCAACATCAAGTTGGTTCCAATACTTTGTTTTTTTAAATATTCAACTAGTATCACGCGCCCCCCCCCCCCTGACTCGTCTTCACGTCAGGCGAGCCTCCCAGTTTGGGTAACGATGCTCTATGTGTTGAGTTTTCGAAGCCTCGGTCAGCTGCGACTCTAATTTCGAACGTTCGACGGCAGCTTGAGCAAGTTGATATTCTAATTTTGCTAATTGCTCTGCTTCACCCATTTTTCCTCCTCGACCTTAAAGTTGTAAGATTAAAATGCACGGAGTCAACTTAACGTTTTATGGCACTAATTAATTGGACCACGTGACCGTACCGCCGAGTAATCCCTGGTTACGGCAGAGTGACGACACGACTTCAAAAAAATTAATTAGTTTTATTAGATTCAACCTGGTATATATATATATATATATATATATATATATATATATATATATATATATATATATATATATATATATATATATATATATATATATATATATATATATATATATATATATATATATATATACAGCTAGATATGTTAGTAAATAAAAGCTATCTTATCCTACTGGTAACTTAAGTTTGTTTATCAAATACGAACTAAATACAGTTTACTTATTTCTTGACTTGTTGGAACAAACTGTTCTAGTACAAGTTTGTGACTACAATGTTCGAGTACCATCTACGCTTTCCTAGATCCTTCCAGGCAGTTATTCTTCAGACTAAATATAAGGAGCGATGGGCAACAGTGTTAGGCTTTTTTGAAGTCATATCAAGTTATTTTCGTGTTACTGTGTAGTTGCAAAGTGATACTTTTTTAAACCTTTTCGATTATTTGTGATTTCATTGTGAAATTGTAATAAAATCATTTAAACTTAAAATATATTTTAAAATATTTTAACTTAAAATCAAAAAAAAAAAAAAATCGACCCCCCATTCCTTGGTGGGACCACGATTGCGCCGAAGCCATCAGAAATCGGAAGCGCGCATTTAGAAAGTTTATTAAATTCCGCAATGATACAAATCTATTACTATACAAACAATCAAAAGCGCGAGCCAAACGTTTGATAATTGAAAAAAAGAAATTATCGTGGCGCAAATTTGTAGAATCATTAAACGTAAACACACCAGCTAGTGAAATATGGGCAAAAATTAATTTATTACGTCACAAACGACTACCCGTTATTGCAGGATTAAAAACAGAAGGGGGAATTAAAACTGATCACAAAATCATTGCAGATCTGTTGGCTCAACAATTTTTCGAAATTTCGGACGACTCTCATTACAATCTGAGCTTTGTACCACTCAAATTAGGAATTGAATCCATACCAGTAAGAATCAATGAAGCATCACACCCCCTAAACACCCCCATAACAATCAGTGAACTAGAGGTTGCCCTAAGTAAATCTAAATCCCGAACACCTGGGCCCGATAATATTCCCTATGATTTCCTGAAAAATCTCCCATCTTCTGGAAAACACATGTTACTAACCATTATAAACGAAATTTACACAAGCGGTCAATTTCCAGATATCTGGAAAACAGCAGTAGTCGTACCTATTTTAAAGCCAAATAAAGACAAACACCTCCCCTCCAGTTATCGACCAATTGCACTTACTTGTTGCGCATGTAAACTCATGGAAAAGGTCCTCAATAACAGATTAAACTGGTTTATACAGAAAAATAAACTCATTTCAGACAGACAATGTGGATTCAGAGAAAACCACAGCACAATCCACCACATCCTAAAATTGCAACAAGATATATGCGACTCATTTATAACAAATTCATCAACAATTGCAATATCCATCGACATTGAGAAGGCATTCGATACGGTGTGGAAAAGGTTAATAATCGATAAATTGTTAGCTTGGGGAATTCAGGGTCGCTTTATTAGATTCATCATAAATTTCCTAACCAATCGCTTATTCCAAGTAAGAGTTGGATCAACCCTATCTAAACAACAAACCCAAATAAACGGAGTACCACAGGGAATGTGTACTAAGCCTACACTTTTTAAAATAGCCATCGACGAAATTCATAAGTACATACCTGAAAAAGCCAAAACTCTACTATACGTAGATGATATTCTAATTTATCTCAGAGCCCCGTCCGCTCAATATGCAACAGACCACTTACAACCCATACTGAATAATTTAGAAAGCTTGGCAACTAAATACGGGATTCAAAATATCCGCAGAAGAAAACAAAAGTAATAATGGTTTAGCAGGAGAAAAGAAACATATTAGTGCCTAAATTAATTCTAAATAATAGGGAAAATAACAAGTTGTCACTTCTATAAAGTTCTTGGGAATGATATTTGACCGAAAACTAACTTGGATTCCTCATATTAAATACCTTTTTGACAAAATGCTCAAAATCATTGAATCTATTAAAAGTTCTCAACAATACCAAATGGGGTGCTGATAGGAAAACCTCACTGTTGTTTTACAGAGCGTATGTAAGATCCTTACTGGACTACGGCTGCATTGCCTACTGCTCCGCTTCGCCTACAGCACTGAGGCTACTTGACAAGATACACCACACCGGCATTCGATTAGCAACAGGTGCCTTTAGGACAAGTCCAACAGAAAGCCTGTGCGTTGAAGCAGGCGAACCACCTTTGGAATACAGGCGACATATGTTAATGCTGAAAAAATTCGTTAAGCTTAAATCACTACCCGGATCAGAATGCTCGCGTTTATCGGATGAAAACCCTCTCTATCTCAAATATTCAACAAACAAACGATTTCCAAAACCTTTCAACGTTCGCATAAAACTCATAACAACTGATCTAAATTACGCTATCCCTCCTATATACAAACTATCATACTTAACTATCCCACCTTGGCACATTCCCACAATAAACATCAATAACAAATTTCTCTACTATTCGAGGCGAAATAGAATCACTCACCAGTACTTCAATGAATTCCTACACAAATATGTAGGCCATACAGTGATATTCACCGACGGATCTAAAAGTGACACTGGTGTTGGAGCAGCTGCAATAGTCAGTGGTAACGTAGTTCAAACTAGTCTCCCTCCTGAATCTAGTTCATATACCGCAGAATTAACTGCAATATACCTGGGGCTGAGAGAGACTTACTACAGAGAAAGTAAAAACATTGTTCTTTTTACTGACTCTCTAAGCTCCTTAGAATCAATAAAAAATGTATACTCCACTCACCCCATAATTGTTCTTATATTTGCTATGCTTTATAAGCTAAAAATAAATAAAAGGAACGTACTTTTCGTGTGGATCCCAGGACACAATGACATATCTGGCAACTGTAAAGCCGATAAAGCGGCAAAGGAAGCAGCATTAATACCACCGTCTGACTGTCTTGAGAATCCCCATACTGACATATACCCAATAATAGCGTCAAAAATAACAGACAGATGGCAAATAAACTGGACAAAGACTAGGGAAAATAAACTAAGAGAAATAAAACACTCAATACGACCATGGACATCATCAATTCGGAACAACAGACGAGAAGAAATTATATTAACAAGATTACGAATTGGACATACACTACTCACACATCATAATTTGCTTACTGGAAAACCAAGACCAACCTGTATACAGTGTAACGTACCCTTGACAGTCAAACACTTACTGACTGACTGCAGACAGTTGCTAAGTACGGATCTTCCATACCATTTAGCGACCCTACTAAATGACAAAAGCACGCATATTTCGGAGATATTAAATTACTTAAAACACATACAAATATATAAACAGATTTAAAAACACTTCACTTTATAAATGTTTTATTTATTTACTCATTGACTTATTTTTGTTTTTGTTTTCTTTATTATTTTATTTTTATTTTTTTTTTTATCTTATTTTCTATCTTTTCATTCTCTGGATCATTATTTCTTTATATTCCTTTCTTTTTCACTCTACCATTTTTAAATCATCCTTATAAATCCCCCCATAAATACTAAACTGTTATTAGTAATATATAAAAAATTAACATTAAGTCGGCAAACATCACCCTGGTTGTGGATTGCCTGAAATCAAACAAATAAATAACTTAAAATCAAATTTGTTACTATATACACACATTTAACCTTACAATTGCATATGTTATGCAGTTGGATTCTCAAGAGGAGGGAGCATGGCGCTGCATTTGGGCTACGAGCACTTGAAGAAGGTCGGATGCGTTGGCGTCTTGTCGTCATGGTTACCAACGACCACAAACCTTTTCAAGGTATCTTTATCCGTCATATTTTCTGTCATAATTTCAGGTTTCGGAGGGAAGGTCAAAAAGCTCTCGACCTGACATAGTAGGTAATGAAATAAAATCACAAATCATATATTACTTTTCAATGTAATGCCCCTCGATACTTATACACTTTTAACATAGATTTATTAATTGTTGTTTAAGGCTTCCCTGATCCGAATCCATTGTCTGCATTTATTCTTCAGGGTTTGACCATGTGACGGATTTTCCAACAGCCAAGCTTTCACCCACTTACAAGATTTTCAATTTTTCAATTTTTACAAGATGGCCCTACCATTCTGTATTGGCCCTGATGAAGCCCACAGCAAGACGGGTTAAAGCTTGGCTGTTGGAAAACCTCTGACATAGTCAAACCCTGAAGAAGAAATGCAAACAATACATTTATAGTTTTATAAGTTTATATAAGTTTTATAAACCCCCAAATAATAACATTCTTCTTCTTCTCAACAAATCGCCTCCCCCTGAGCTCCTTTTTGAGGTTTGGGAATAGAAAGTAGTCACTAGGGGCTAGATCTGGGCTGTAGGTTGGATGGTCGATCACATCAAAGTCCAAGGTGTCAATCGTGGCAATCACTTGACGAGAGTTGTGCACAGAATGCATTGTCATGAAGCAGCGTTACTCCTAGGCTTAGCTTCCCCCTCCTCTTCTCCTTGATTGATTCTCTTAAATGGGCCAAAACATTACAATAGTATTCTCCTCTGATTGTACGCCTTGGTCTTTTTTTTCAACCAACAGGATTCCTTCTGAATCCCAAAAAATTATGGCCATGATTTTTTCGGCCGAGGGTGTGACTTTAAACTTGACAGGTAGCTTTTCATAGTGTTATAGCAAGGGGGCGTGTCACTAGGAACATTCCTTAGACATTCAAAAATGTCTAAAGACTTTGTGCCTTCTTAAACTAAAAATGTCATTACAGCTCTGTACTCAATGTTAATCATTTTAATGGCAAGAGCAAACATTTTGACAGGCCCTCGTAACTGTCAATATTCTCTACATCAGATACACTAGTGTGTAGTTTTTGGTAAGTAGTGCAGGAAACATCTTAGCAGTATGATCCGAGGCCGTCAGTGGCCGCCAAAATTAAGGGGGCTAACCGCCAATCAGAGAGGGGTTGAAATTGGCAAACTAATTTTGCGACCGTGGGCTTAGAAGCCAACTGTATACTACATTACACCACTGGTGACCTCTAATTCAGTTATTTAGTTAAATAAAAATCATTTTTCAATAAAATTCACTGTTCATGGGCGTCACCAGCATCAAATTATCGGGGAGGACGCCTCAATATTGTCCTAGATAGGGTAGATATTCGAGGGGCTAAAATATAAATAAATACGTTGTTGCGCAAAATTTATCCTCTAACGATGTATTTTAAAGGTATTTATACTCTCTTAAAACATGTCATTTAGAATACAGGTAATTGCTAAGGCTTGATGTTGAAGAATTTGGCCCGTAATTTCTTGATTGAATTTTATCCAAGCTCTTCAGAACCTGATCCTACGAATTTCATCGCTTTCTATCAACTTCTATCAGTTTTAATCAGCTTCATCTAGTTGATGGAAATTAGGATTCTGCTTGGTTTAAAAAAGGAGTGTAGACCAATTTCGAAGATCAAAATTTGTTACAGAATTCATAAAACAATACGTTTCTAGCCAATTTGTGTAAATAAAGTATCGGGAAACGGATAACCAATCAATGGAGTGTGATGTGATTAAGTTATATTTTATTAAATATGGTTGGTTAAACTCACATAAATTCGTATAATCGTATTATTATTTAATTTTATACCCCAGACGACGACAGTCCCATCCTACAAAAATATTGGGGGGGGGGGGGGGGGGGGGGGGGGGGGGGGGAGCGTCCCCCCGGCGTTGACGCCCGTGGTATTTAGGAGTTAACTAATCGCTAGGCAACGTACCAACTTATCTCGTACCCTTTTCTTATCACTTGTATGTGCTGAGAGTTTATTGAATTGATTTCCGTTTCGCATATTGGTGTTCTTACGTGTTGTAAATGGTGTTTATTTTCTTTTTAAATTCCTTTAATTCCATCTAAAACATTTGTTTTGACATCCTTCATCAGATCTTTCGTTTTATGTTGCCCCGATCTCAGCTAAATAGAACCGTTTAAAGGTTTTGTTTTACTTTTTGATCGAGCCGAATTCGGAAGCTGGGATAAAATTAAGCTGATGAATGCCCTTTTCAGTTAAAAAGGACCTTGACTCGCTGGATCAGATCTGGTCTAGATAGGACTCGCTGGATTAGATCTCAGGTCTCGTCTTACCCTCGCTCCCATCGCTCAAAAGGCATAACAAAACTTTAACGGGTGCTTCTCGGATCGGACCAATTCCATACTACCGGGAAACTACTAAAATTTTGAATTCATTAAATAAATAAAAATGTTCAAATTTATATCGAGGGCGTTGATGACCGAAGGGTTTTACGCCTCTAAGCCCTAACAAACAAACATTTATATCGATTTCCACTAATACCATTACAAGTTTAGCGTCATATCAGTGTGTTAGGTTTATAAATATTATGGCGAATAGTAGTCTGTGGCGATTCACTAAATCATAAGTACCGATTCAGTCAAATAAAAACGAATCCAATGAATAAAACTTCTTTTTCCTATTATTCCATTTTCTTTCTTGTTATGAGTAAGAGTAAGGTTATAAATTATAGCAGTTGTGGGCTAACTGTTAAGTACCAAGTTTAAATTTCTTTTATATCGGATCAATATTTTCTGGTTGTTACAGAAACTGCTGATTACTCCTAGAGGTGTCGGGAGACAACTGCCCCCTATCTACTTTTCGATTGGCACTCTGGATCCTCTGGTGAGGGTGCCCTGGGTGGAGAGCACGGCCAAACTCTTCAGGTCAGCAGGGATACCGACTTCGCTCAAGGTCATCCCAGGAATGACTCATATGCTCACAGAATCGGCAATTAAGGGACTCATCAAGTTTATAGATCTGACAATAACATGATTGATTCAATTAATATATTAAAAAAAATTAATATATATATTTGAATATGTAATTATAGAAAACTATTTTGTAAATATCTAAATTTGTAATTTATGAAAAAAAAAATAGATAATTTTTATAGTTAAATTTAATTTTTAATAACCCTCATATCAGAAAGATCAAAAATGTATAAATAAACCTATCCACGTCAAATCTACCTTTTCCAAGTCAATTATAAATTTTTCCAAACCAATTGTACTTTTTCCAAGTCAAATGTACCAAACCTTTTTCAGTCTTGAATTAATCCCTAAATATTATGGTTTATTTATGTTTTTATTTTTAATAATTATTTTAATTTCTTTTAGAATTTAATTAATTAATTTATTCAATTATAGAAATTTAATTAATTAGTTTTTAAATAAACCATAATATTTAGGGTTATAATCAAGCCTAAAAAAAGGATTGGAAAAGGTTTTTTTTTAGATACTTGACTTTGAAATATTACAGTTCATTTGGAAAAAGTTACATTTGACTTGGAAACGGTTACAATCGACTAGGAAAAGATTACATTTGGCATAGAAAAGATAAAAATAGACGGGGAATGCTTTAGATAGATAGACAAAATCTAAAGTCAAAAAGGACAATATATACCTTGGCTCACCCCTCTCCCCAGAATGGGGAAAAAAGAAAGAAACATTATATTGGTCAAATATTAAAAAGTAGAAGATCATCATCATCATCTAATGGCGCTATGGAACTTGCAGGACCTTCGCCTCCTCCACTACTCTTCTCCACTCAGACCTGTCCTCTGCTGCCCTTTTCCATTCCACTACGCCAAGAGTCCGAAGATCATCTTCTACGTCCCGCAGCCAACGCAGTCGCGGCCTACCTCTCTCCCTTCTTCCACCTGGGTTCCCTTCCATTATCATTTTTGGAAGGCGCTCATTGCTCATCCTCTGTACGTGGCCTAGCCCTCTTATCCTTCTCTTCTTTATGGTGGCAACTATGTCTGGTCCCTCGTACAAGTTCTTCAACTCTTCGTTCGTCTTCATTCTCCAGAGATTCCCTTCTTTAGTCGGGCCGTAGATTTTTTGATGGATTTTTCTTTCCCATATATTAAGTATTCTTTCCCCACTTAAAGTAAGCATCCAGGATTCGCTACCGTACGTTACCACTGGTTGCAAAATCGTCCTATAGACTCTTACTTTCAGATCTCTGGGTATGTCTTGACTACGGAAGGTCTTCATCAGCGATCAGTAGCATCTGTTTCCAGCTGTTACTCTCTCTCTGATTTCTTCTAGCATTTTATTATCTTCCGTTATAATAGATACTTAAATTTGGATACCCTCTCGAAGCGTTATCCAGCCCCTTCAATATACCTACTCTCAGCTTCCCCTTTGGCGGTTACCATATACTTCGTTTTTTCCTTATTTATGGCCAGCCCAGTTTTCCTTCTACGCTCTCTTCAAATGCTCCCAGCAGTGCATAACAGTTCTACCTGTTATAACAACGTCATCCGCAAATGCTAGATGTTGGGTCATTCTGTCATATATGCATCAAAAGTAGAAGATATATAAATTTAATATTTACAGGGAAAAATACTTAAATAAAACTCAATAGTTATATATATATATATATTTAAAGTTTATTTAAAAAAATAAATAAATAGATCTGAAAATCAATGTTAAGATCTATTTATTGTGAAATAAAATACTTCCCATCCGGTCCCTAGTAATCAGTAGATAACAGACAAGGTCGCATTTTCTTGTCAAATATGCTAGATTGTATGCGATTATAATTTAAAAACTCTGTTACTGAATGTGAGAAATATTTATTTTAATGATCACTAAGCTTTCAAGAAAATTAATAAGTATAATATTTATGGTGGTGGACGAACTTTAAAATGTAAATTAACTTGAAAAATGCTTATTTTATGCAGATAGACAATCACAAATCCACCCGAATAGTAAATATTTTCAAAGTGAGATGATAGTTGGCACATTTACATTTCAAAAATCGTTTCATCTGTAAAATAGCATTTTCCATCTATAATCACAAGAAGCTTTTAGAGTACTGAAGGCATCGTCATGAGAAAAGTCTAATTCAATTCAGCGACGTAAAACCTGTCGAAAACTATAAATAGTTTAACTCAGAGTACCACAGATTGTTAAAAATAATTTTTGCGGGTGACTATTGTTAATCAAAACAAACTATTCTAGTTATTCATTTACCCAAGGAGTTTGTGTTTATACTAGTAGCAGTGAGGACGTACGGTTTTAGACCTCTTCAGGATTAAGCACCAAACGATCAACAACTGATAAGTCACTTTTTCCTTTTCTGTAAATTCTGTTTTGCCTTGCTCATTTAGATTATTTTTTTATTAACAATCATGGTGGATTCTCCGCCAGTAAAGAATAAGGAATCTAAATTTAAAGGGACAGTTTTTGGGAATACCGAAAGTCGACCTAAAAATTGTGTAAAATTTTTGATAATTAAGAGAACCAGAGCCCTTAGATTACACAAAGGTTTACACCATATATATAAAAGCATAAACAATTTAATTGGAGAAGTAAAAACAGTTAAAAAATTATGAGACGGGACCCTTTTGGTGGAAGTTTTCACAGATATGCAATCAGAAAAGCTCCTAAATGTGAAAATCTACTTAAAACTTTCCGGTTAAAGTAGAAGGGCATGGGAAACTAAATCAAAGTGAAGGACAGGGGCAAGTAAAGGAGTATAAAAAAGCAAGTATAGGACAGTTAGCAAGTATAGGACAGTTAGCAAATATAGGACAGTTAGCAAGTATAGGACATAAAAAAAATGTTGGTGCCCCGAACTAAATTATTGAACATTTGAGGAAATAAAAGATGAATTAATCCCACTATTCCCTCCGAAATTAAAATAGGATTTCAAAATATTACTGTCAGGCAATTCATTTCAAACCCAATCCGTTGTTATATTTGTCTCAAATTTGGCCATATTAAAACAGCCTGAAATAAAGAACCGATGTGTAGATATTGTGGAGAGAATAAGCATGAAGGAGTAGCCTGTTCAAATCCCGTAAAACGCCTAAGTTGTAAGCCAAGGCCAACACGGCTCGTTTTCGAAAAATTGCCCCATTTTTTTTAAAAGACAAAGAAATTAAAGGACTCCAAGAGAGTGAAACAATTACACATTTTGTTGCTAAAAAAATATGAATTAGTAAACCCTATAAACATGCCTATTTCCAGTATCGTTCAAAATAAAAAATCAGTTAATGTACAAACAGATGTTTGAAATGAAGATCATTCGATATTTAAAATGCCGCTGAAGCCAGTGGCAAATACTAAGCCCGAAGCTATCGGGCGCTCAAATGTAATAGCCTTTAGTGGTGTGTTGTTTAGTTGCAATCTGTTTATTGAATCAGTTTCATTATATTGAAACAGTTTCATTAGTTCAATTTCATTAAACAGAAAGAGTTAACTGTTTCGGAAAAAAATGAACCGATACAACAGTGTAGAGAGAAATAAAAATGGTAAAAATTAAACACAAACAATTAGCTTGCAATAGCACAGGCGCGGTCTGTTTAATAAACAGTTGCATTGATACAGTTTCGAGAAGCAGGCAGAATTAGCGAGTTAGCAGGCTGTTTCACTTAACAGCCTGTTAACCGAAACAGTTTAGGAAACTGATTCTTTTTCAAGGCCACTGTTTTAACTGTTTCCAACATCTGTTTCGATTAACAGGCTCCATGGTGCCTGCACAGCCTCTTCAGTTCCTGGAAAGTTTTTCCCCCAATCCTCTGGATATATTCATCATGTAGAATCCTAGGCCTTCTACCAGTGGGTCGAGCCTCCATCACCTTTCTGGGTTCCCGCTTCTCGCTCACTCGACTAATATGGTCGAACCATTTTAGCTGTTGTTTCTCTAGGATTGTTTTCAGTTTAATTTTATTAAATGTTTTATTGTAAATTACACTTTAATTTTAAGATAAGTGCAAAGTTTAAAAATCGTAAATATACTTTCCTTTTCTTTTTTGGAATATTTAAACATCTTTATGGTTCGTAATAAATAGGTATGTACTTTTGTTAATGAGTTTAATTCTTTTCCCTACCTAATTTTGGATTTTCATTCATTCATTTTTGCATAGGAGGACTATTTCAGTGTTTATTAGATCAGGTAATATAAAAATTTCTAATCAAATTACCAATATAAAAAAAAATGTGGATGAATAGAAAAGATGGGAGGGAGGCTGAAACATAAAATCATATAATAAGTCAATGTTGAGTTTATTCCCCTTTTAAATAAAAAATAGGAAGAAAAAATATTCAACAATTAAAATATAATTTGAAAGTTAAAAGCTTAACTTCAAAAGGATACCAGTTTCAACATTCAATAAAATAATTAAACAGCGCCAGAAATAACCAATAAAAAATATATATATATATATTTTTATGAAATTGATTTATTAGCACTGTTTCTTTTTCAAGGCAACTATTTCACGTATCTGTTTCGATTAGCAGGGTGTTTAATGAAACACTCTGCTAACCTGTTAATTCTCGAAACAGCCTGTCAACCTGCTAATTTTGACTGCTTCTCGAAACTGTTTCAGTGAAACTGTTTATGAAACAGCTTGCGCTTGTACTGTATCTGTTTAATTCATTCACAAATGTGCTACTCTGAGTTATATCTGGTTCATAAATGTTATAATTATTAAATTATGTTTTCTCCAGATTGTTTATTCAATTAAACCATAATTTTTATAAATAAAAAAATAATTAAAGTATATTATAAGTTTTGATTTATTTGTTATTTTTAGTGCTGTTTAATTATTTTACATAAAGCTAAATTTTTATATTAAATGATTTATGAGAAATTGTCATTCGATAATTAAAACATAATTTAAAAGAATGCGAAGTGGGACCAGTTTTTTTCTTTCTTCCCATACAGTATTATTTTAACAGTTGAGTATCTGCTGTTTTTACTTTCACTTACCTATATATGAAATATATAGTAAGTGGAAGTATTGCGATCGTGAAAATTTTCGACTTCCGGTTTTCAACGGAAATACACGTTTTGGGATCCCCTGAGTCAAAATAACCAAGTCCCGCGAAATGGTCTGTGTGTGTGTGTGTCTGTGTGTGTGTGTGTGTGAACAGACTAGCTCAAAAACTATAAACCGTGCGAGCCTGAAATTGGTTATTTAGAGTATGTATAAGCCCGCGATGTGACAGCAAAAATGTCATCAAATTTGCTCAAAGGGAGGGGGTACTTTATTTAATAACTTTTTAAGTTTTTTTCGATTTCCTCAAAAACGGTTTTAACGATTTTGATCAAACTTGGTATTTGATGTATTTATATGCCCGAGATAGGACTGTAAAAATTTCATCAAAATTGATCTACTGGAGGGGGGACTTTACTTAATAAATTTTGTATCATTTTCACGTGTTTTATTTATTTACTCAAAAACGGTTTTAACTATTTTGATCAAACTTGGTATTTGATGTACTTATATGCCCGAGATATGACTGTAAAAATTTCATCAAAATTGATCTACGGGAGGGGGGACTTTACTTAATAAATTTTGTATCATTTTCACGTGTTTTATTTATTTACTCAAAAACGGTTTTAACTATTTTGATCAAACTTGGTATTTGATGTACTTATATGCCCGAGATATGACTGTAAAAATTTTATCAAAATTGATCTACGGGAGGGGGGACTTTACTTAATAAATTTTGTATCATTTTCACGGGGTTTTTTTATTTACTCAAAAACGGCTTTAACGATTAACAAAAATAAGATATGAATGTAGGAAAATGTGTGACTTTGGGAAATGATATTTAGCAAAACACGTCAATTACTAATCTAAGTAAGTTGGTAAGTGAAAGTTGTGTGTTGCGCGCACGCACCAGATTTTTTTTTTTTGTTTTTTTAAACTGTTTAATGAAAGTAGCAGAAACAGTTGCAACTGTTTCTCAAAATTAACAGTTTTGCCCATCACTAACAGCGTTACAGCTCAATATGTTAAAGGTTAAAGTATGTTAAAGGTTTACCCCAGTTTAATAAGGTCGAAAGTGGATTATGGGAGCTTTGTCTACTCATCAGCAAACTCTAAACAGCTTTTCTTTCTAGACTCAGTCCACCACGCGGGTATCAGACTTGCAACAGGAACTTTCAGAACAAGTCCCGTAGAAGCAGGTATAATAGCTCCACTACCTTTAACAAGACATCCGCTGGCTTGCGGATATGTAAGAAGATTAAAATTAAAACTAGAAGATACGCTGAAAACCAAAGACTTCCAGCACCACTTGGAATACGAGCAAGAATTTATATAGAAGAAAACAGAAATCTCCCAATAAACACTGATCTACATAATTTCACACCCTGGATCCGAAAACTGCCATCCATAGAATCGAGAGTATCGAAAAATCTTCGTCAAATATAATAATAGCGAGCATATTTATACGGATGGATCTAAATTAAACCAGAACGTTGGATGTTCCATTATTTCCGATTCAAAGACAATAAAATACAGGCTTCCTGATACAGCCAGTAATTTCACTGCGGAATGTTTTGCAATCAGTGCAGCTCAGTATCATGTGATGCAACGAAAAGAAGATAATTTTGTTACTTTCTCGGACTCCCTTTCTGCAATAGTAGTTTTCACCAATATATGTACCAAAGACAACGTAATTAAAAAAGCCCCAAGCTTATTCCAAGATCAAAAACATGGACAGAACTGTTTTAGTCTGAAAACCAACGCACGTGGGGATCCGAGGCGATGAGCCGGTCGACCAAGCTGCCAAGGAAGCAGCATTACCATCGGAAGTACAATAACTAATGTTTGCACCTCATCCGACTTTGCAAAATATCTGAAAGGCCAAGCTCTCTTGACGTGGATACAGCTCTAGGAAACAACCGACGAAAACAATAAACTGAAAAATATAAAAAAAAAAGAAATAAATCCATGGAAGAGCTCTTACCGCAATAACAGAAGAGAGGAAGTAGTAATCGCAAGATTGAGAATTGGCCACACGAATACCTCATTGAAAGGGTCACACTACCAAAATGTGCTCATTGGTACGTGCAGTTAAGTATTATCCACATCTTTGAAGACTGCCCCCTATACGAAGCATATTTCCAAAATTTACGAATTAAAAGAAGTGCAATACGATTCTGGGAGACATCACATCAACATCACCAATATCGAATAAATAATATTTCTTAAGAATAATAATACGTTCAACAAAATTATTATTCTCATATTAAAAAATAAAAATTAAACTAATAGATAAAGGACATTAATGACCAAAGTAGTTGTGTGTCTTTTACAACAAAACCTAACCTAACCTTCATTTTCCAAATATTCTTATCCATTTATTAATTCATGTCCAAAGACAGATGTATTTACCTAGTTTTATAACAAACGTGCACTAGAGATGCGACATCGACGGAAAAACATCGATATTTTAAATTCATAACAACGCTTTTTTTTTTTTTTTTTTTGGAAAACGTCGATTAAAAACATTGATGTTTTTCGACATTGATAATATTTTTAAAAATTAATCTGGTAGCGCCCGAACATATTTAAAATGGGGTTTTGTTAGCAGCTGCATGAACTAAATAAATATTATCAAAAAGCATTTTTCTGAAATTATTGGACAATAAATTTTGGGATATTTGGAAATAGGACGTTTTCCGCTAAACTTTTTTGTTAGTTACTCCATTAGGAATTTTAAGCGTGATTTATTTTGCTTGATAGTGATTTTTTTTTTCAATTTTACAAAAAGAAGAGATTATGTATTGTAGGGACATTACGTATGTATTATGAGAGACATTGTGTAATGTAGGGATGCGACATGAATGTCATTATCTCCAAATCATCGATGTTAAAAAAACCTTGATTTTTCTCAAATCTTCAATGGTAAAGAAATCGTGTGCGGGCAGGGATAGCCTAGCATATTACAGCGCGACCCATTGTAACCGAACGGTGGTGGTTCGAATCCGCTAGGGATGGTTGACCTTTGTTTCGTGGAGGCCCCACGGAATAAATCTCGACCTATCCACCAAGGTTAGAATAGGTTGGTTTTACCCATTAGTGTCACCGCCGTGGGGGGGGGGGGGTGATATTTTGGAAGGGGGCAACTACTTACACTTTTAGGCTAGGCGCACATTGAGACACTCGCGACGCAGAGCAGAGCAGTTTTTGTGAAACGTGAATTAGATAGGAAGAGCTTACATTGGGACGCAGAGCAGGGCAGCGCAGAGCAGAGCACGTATTGCAAAAACTGCTCTGCTCTGTGTCTCAATGTGAGCCTTACCTTGCTGTGACATAAATTGGCAACTTTTAAGGATACCTTTAAAATACATCATCTGAGGACGAGTATAAATGTCCCGACAGCTGTTTTTAGGCGTTGTTATTTCATCTTTTAGCCGCTAAAAGTTTTACCTATCACTGACAATATTCAGTTGTCTCCCCCCCAATAATTTGGTACTGGTCACACCCATTGCTACACCTATAATAAAATATAGAATAACCACCGGTATGTCAAACATGACCAGGTAGGGTACCGAACAAAAATAAAAAAAGTCAAGATTTTTGTCAAAACATACATGTTAATGTACTCGTAAATTTGTGGTATTGCCAGAAGTTTTGGACAGTAGCGGAACCTGGGGTTAAGGTGCGGAGGGAGGTAGCACCCTCTCCAGGGTTGACCTGTAGATTGGTCCTTCTTCTGCACCAGGGGAGTAGCTGAGAGGCCTGCGAACCATGATGGGGAGGTCTTAAGGACGCTATAAACCCAAGACCGTCCGTGCGTGGTGAAGAACCACATCCTGCTCGAGGTGGCCCTGCTTTAACAGAACACGGCGGATCTAGACTGGGAGGTCAATAAACATCCCTGGTGTGAGGCAGCAGTAGCACCAGTACTGGCATGGAGCCGAAGGCGGTAGGAGTCGGTTGGGTCCATGACTAGACATCACCAGGCGGAGCTGGAGACCAGCAGAAAGGCTGGTGAACTGCGAGGGCAGATGGGGCTCCTTAGCCGTAGCGAAGGCGACCTATCTAGGGACCCTGGCTCCTGATTGAAGCTAGGAACCTGTTGTCCCGAGGTAACGGGGCCTTTTAGGCTGGGCCAATCACCCGCCTAGGAGTAACTACACCTGATTCAAAGTAACTTAGTGAATAGCCTCGGATTTGGACAGTCTAGAAGGAAACGACCTGGCATGGATAAGGATATACGAATTGGAACCTGGAACGTGAGATCACTCACCGGCAAAGAAGTTGAAATAATCGATGAAATGATGACATACAGGCTAGATATTCTTGCGTTAAGTGAAATGAAAAAGAAAGGCTCTGGTGAAGTTAAGATGGATAGAGGGCACACGCTTATTTATTCAGGAGTCCTCCCTGAGCGCAGAGCAGTGGAAGGTGTTGGCATCATCATGAAGGATGAATTATTTAAGAAAGTGGTAGAATGGGAACCAATAAGCCCTCGCATAATCATGGCAAGCTTAAATTTGCGAATAGGAGACTGGGCTCTAATACAAGTGTATGCGCCAACAAACGACTCTGACGTCCTTGAGAAAGAACACTTCTACAGTGACCTGGAGGGAACTGTAGTTTAAGCAAGGGACAGCCACAGGAGTATTTTAATAATGGCAGACCTCAATGCGAGAACAGGCAGTGACCACTTGAGGGCATGTGGTGCAATGGGTCCTCATGGTGGAGAGCACATTAAAAATGAAAGTGGAGAGCGCCTTATCGAGTTCTGTATTGAGAATGATCTGCTTCTGGGAAACTCCTTTTACCCGCACAAACGGGTCCATAAAATTACTTTCTCAGCCACTGAGAGAAACGCCAATAGCGTCATAGACTATTTTATTTATAGCCGTGACATCAGGAGGCATTTCACAGATGTGAAGGTAATTCGAGGTGCGGAGATAGGTAGCGACCACATGCTACTAGTGGCTGACACCCGGGTGCTAAAGGAACGCAAGGTTAAAGCAAAAGCGTACAACAGGATAGAGGTTAAGAAGTTAGAGGACCCCCAGAAGAGAGCAGAATATGAACAAGTCCTGAAGGAAAGGCTCCAAGAACTCGATGCTGACAAAAACCTAAATGATATATGGTTGTTTATAAAAGATAGTATCCTGGACTCAGCTTCTCAAGTTTGTGGTGTGAAGAGGATATCCACTAAAGACAAACGAACTTCATGGTGGAATGAAGAGCTGAGGGCTCAGATCAAGGAAAAGAAAATTGCGTGGAAGGACTACTATCAAGACAAATCACCAGATAAATGGCGGATGTATGTGATGGCACGAAATAGGGCAAAGGAAGCTGTCAAAAGAGCGAAGAAAAAATCATGGATCGAATTCGGAGAGAAACTGCCATTCATGCAGAGAACATTAAAAAATTTTGGAGGAAAATTAAGGCTTTAAGAGGATACAAAAGCAAACCTATGAGAAATGTGAAAAATGAGCGAGGGAAGGTCGTCACAGAAGACAAAGCCATTCTAGAAGTTTGGCGGCTGTATTATAACAAACAATTCGGCAGGGATTATTATTATCCAGTGGAATGAGGATGAGTTTGACGAGGTGATTGAAGAAGACGAAATATATAGAGCCATCTTGAAAATGAAGAATGGAAAAGCGCCAGATCGAGATAATATAATGGCAGAGTTTGTGAAGTATGCTGGCCCCGAGCTAGAGAAGGCATTACAAGTTCTCTTTCAAAGAGCCTGGGACGAAAAGAGGATCCCAACTGAGTGGGAATATAATGTCATAATCCCAATCCACAAGAAAGGATCCCAGGCAGAATGCTCCAACTATCGACCCATATGCCTTTCACCTATTGTTTACAAACTATATACAACTGTCCTGGAAGGAAGACTAAGGCCCCTAGTTGAACATCTTATTGGGGAAGAGCAAGCTGGGTTTAGACCAGGGCGGCAGACCCAGGACCACATATTTTCCCTAAGAAATGTTATCCAGAAATCGTGGGACCGAGATAAAAGTTCATACCTCGCTTTCCTAGACCTTAAAGCAGCATTCGACACGGTTCCCAGACATGAAATATGGGAGGCTCTTAGAGCAAAGAACGTCCCAAAGAACCTAGTGGAAGCTATTAAATCCACTTACCAACACCCAAAGGGAGTTGTTCGGTTGAACGGGGTGGAATCTGGTCACTTCAACATAACAAGGGGGGTCAAACAAGGAGATAGTTTAAGCCCATTGTTATTTCTAATCTATATTGATGAGGTGGCGGCTATATGTAAAAGGACAGAAAGGACGTTCCTTGGGAGAAGAAACCTTCGTCCAGTAGTGATACAGCTTCTACTCTATGCTGATGACGTTGTTCTTATCACTGATTCGGTTGAAAAGTTACAGCAAGCAGTGAATGAATGGTACGAAGAACTTCGCCGAAAGGGGATGGAGATCAATACCAGCAAAAGCAAGGTGCTACAAGTTGGAAGACGGATCGAAGACATACATGTACATTGCAATGGAGAAGAGCTGGAAGTGGTCACGGACTTCAACTACTTAGGAACAGTCATAGAAAGATCTGGGAAAGTGGACTCAGAGATATGGAATAGAATAAGTAAAGCTAATGCTGTCTACTACCAGATCTGCAACACTGTTGTAGGAAAGCGAGAGGTGACTAAGGACGTCAAGCTCCATGTATTTAAATCAGTGTACCTTACAATACTTTTGTACGGCGCAGAAAGCTGGGTATTGACAGACAAGCAGGAGAGCAGTCACTGCTGCTGAAATGAAATTTTTACGCAGAATCGCCGGTAGGACTAAAAGGGACCATGTTCGAAATGAAAGAATACGACAGGAACTCGAGATCGCCCCATTGAAAGAGGTTCTGCAAACCCGCCAATTGAAATGGTTCGGCCATGTAGTTAGGATGGAGGAACATAGGGACCCACTAAAGACGATGGACTATGTTCCGGATGGCAGAAGACCTAGAGGACGCCCAAGAATGTCCTATCTCGAATATATTGATAGACTTTGCAGAGGAAGAGGCAAAGATCTCCGACAGGCCAGGAATCTGGCAAGGAACAGAGATGAGTGGAATTCCTGGCTATGCACTCCCCAACGCTGAAAGGCACGAAGGGGATAAGCAAAAGAAGAAGAAGAAGAAGCGGAACCAGGGGGAGGGGGCGCCCCCCCCCCTTCTGAAAGATGAGGACACCAATAAACTATTACTATTCCTGTATAAAAAGTTAACAACGAACTAATATTTGTATTTTAAATTAGGACTTTGATGAAACATAAAAATTAAAGAAAAAAAAAAAAATGCTGCCCCCTTCGAGAATTTTTGGATTCGCTACTGGTTTTTGAAAGCTTAAGACATATATTACACTTCGTTTTTTTTCAAAGATTTCAAAATACATTTCCTAGGTTTACTTTTTGGAAGCTTCATAATTATTTCACGTTGTACAAACTGAAATGAATATAAACCACTATCCTCGTGTAATTTGAGTTTAAACACTTTTTACTTTTTGTTTAAACGAAAACCAATAAGAACGAAAACCTTAGAAACAATACCAGTTCAAGTACTCCAAGTGCTCTGATTGGTTCTTATAATTATCTCGTTCACGCTTATATTTACGGAGTGTAAAAACTATTCTACTAAGTCATTTTTCATTAGAGTTATTTTAAGAAAAAAAATGCCCAATAAAAAAATTGATACGAAAAACATCGATATTAAGAAAACATCGGCTCATTTACATCAATGTTAAATACATCGATTTTTTCTACAAAAAAATTCGACTTCGAATTCACAAACCTGATGCAAATGATGCATGAGTCTCTTTAAAACGCCATATTTGTTAACTTTCTTGTAATTTTACTAATTAAATATTTCTCATATTTAGTTACAGATTTTTTAAAATACTCACATATTTTACCCTTATTTAACACAAATTCTGATCTCTTGTTACTTACTTACATCCTCGGTGCTACGGTCCTGAAAGGACCTTGGCCTCTTCAACAATTCTCCTCCATTCGTTTTGGTCCTGAGCGATATTCCTCCATTGCCTAAGCAGCCGAAGGTCGTCCTCCACGTCGTCCATCCATCTCAGTTGTGGTCTGCCTCTTCTTCTAGCTCCACCTGGTGAGCTGTAGATTAGGTTTTGAGGCAAACGCTCTTGAGGCATTCTTTCGACGTGTCCCGACCACCTAATGCGCCCACTTTCGATTACAGCTACCAGGTCCGGGGAATTATAGTATAGTGTATAGGTTATTATAGTTATAGTTATAGTATACTGTTTAGGTTCTGAATCGGCCCTTACCCTCCATTGTCCATTATGGTATACTGGGCCTTAGATTTTTCGGAGGATTTTCCTTTCCCATATGGCAAGCAATTTTTCATTTTCTCGGGATAGCGCCCAAGTCTCGCTACCGTACGTAACGACTGGTCTTATTATCATCATCATCATTGATGGCCGACCCGTCACCGAGTCTGAGCCTCCTCCAAAAGCTTCCGCCAGTTGGTTCGGTCTCTTGCGGCAGCTCTCCAGTTTCGGGTGCACAGAAGAACCCTTGCATCCGCTGCAACGGAGTCGACCCACCTTGCATTAGGCCGTCCCACTCTCCGCTTGCCATGGAGCTCTCCGTTTAGCATCTGCTTTGGAATCATGCTGTCCTCCATCCTAACCACGTGTCTTGCCCATCGAAGTCTCCCAAGCCTGATGAATTTAACCACGTCGATGTCACCATACAGCTCTAAGAGCTCCGAATTCTTCCTTCTTTTCCATATGTCTCCCTCACGAACTGGCCCAAAAATTCTTCTAAGTAATTGCCTTACAAATTCCAGTAGTATGGCCTCATCAGCTCTGGTGAGGGCCCAGGCTTCCGACCAAAACGTAAGGACAGGACGGATAAAGGTCTTATAAAGGTTTAGTCTTATTATGGTCTTGCAAATTAACTCTCGGGCCCTTCAAGTCAGTACCTTGAACCGCAGTGCTTTTTTGCTTCATAGTATTGACTGTTTTCCTAACCTAGCTTTAATTTCGGTGAGCATGTCATTGTCTTCTGTCTGTAGCGATCCTAAATATTTGAACTCGTGATATAGCGGGAATGCATGCTCTCCCAATCGCATTTCTTCCATTCACTGATGATGAAGTGTGACCGAGGAATACATGTAGACCATCTTGCGCTCATTGATTTTAAGGCCCCACGCTGCTGCACTCCTGGGTCCAGGGTACCCGAAAGTGTCGGAATGGTTCTTGACGTCAGCACCACAACATCCGTGTATGCCAAATGCTGCGTAATCCTGTTTCAGATGGTCCCTCCTAGGTTGGGTCGTATTCCTCTTATGGCCATTTCCATTGGGGAGGAGGAGGGGAACAGGGTTGTCGCCTGAGGGTCTCCCTGTCTCAGTCCCGACCGCACCGTGAATTCCTTGGAGGTTGATAGCCGTACTGAGTATCTCATAAGACACATTCAGAAGTGAAATTCCTCGGTAGTTAGCGCACGGCAGCTCCTTTCTTGTAAATTGGGCAGACAACAGCAGTCTGGCATTTTCTCCTCAGTCCACACCTGTCAGTGTATTTGATCTTTAACCTGCTCTCCTCCATACTTAATGAGCTCTACTTGCAGTTCATCTATCCCGGCTGTTTTATTGTTTTTGATCCACTGTATTATATCTGCTATTTCCTCTTTAACTGGGGTGACTTCTTCCAGGAACCTCTTCCGATTCTTGGATTCCTGGTTGCAATTTGCGGTTGTGCCTTTGTTCAGTATTTCCTCTCAGTTTAGGACCTCTTCTCTTCCCATCACAAGGTTGCCCTCACTGTCCCTGCAACACTCCACTCAAGGTTTATCCACTTTTTATTTTCTTTACACCTCGGAAAAACTCTCTACTATTGCGGTGCTCAAATTCGTTTTGCATGCGTACTAGTTTCTCGATCCCTTTTCTCCTCTTCTTTCTTCTGCTAACTTGTTTTACGATCCAGCGATTTTCTAAATATACCTTATTGTTTGCCTTGTATGTCTCTGTTGTAACTTGGCCCGTGCCTTTTCTCTCTCAGATATAGCTTGTCGGCAATCGTCATCGTAGCAGTTATTCCTGTCATTTGGCCTATCACGCTCCAAGAGCTCCGATAATGAAATGTAAATATTGATAGATAGGATAGGATCATGTTATGGGGCGATAAACTGCAGAGGTTATTACTCCAAATATTGATAGATATTGATTAATATATTTTTGATTTTTATCATTTTTCAATACAGAAGTTTCATTTCTGATTCATAATTATTTACGAGATTATTACGTTTACTTTTTGAAGTATGAGAGAAAAATATGAATGAAAATTATTAAAACTATAAATGAATTAAATTTGAAGTATGAGAAATTGTAATTGAATAAATATGCCATAAACATTAAACAAAATTAAATTTTAAATTACAAATAGAAGACGTGAAAATACATATGTCTGGCGGGTCCGTAAGGTATCGGTAGATCTACCAACAATTGTTGCGGGTTTGCATATCTTGCCCAAGCGGTAAAAGTACTGAAGTGCGGCTTATGCGCCGTTCACTAAGGTGCCCTTCAAAATAAGGCCCGATCTCCACTGAAAAAGACCCTTTTGGGGGTTTATTTATCTTTTAAGAGCGAGCGGGAGTCGAAATCTGGAATGTATTAAAGCTAATCAAGGTACTTTTTAAGTGAAAAAAAGGCGATGGGAGTTCGATAACATCACAGTCACATAACCTCTCAAAACAGGCCCCGCCCAGCAGCCGCTCTTCAGTAGAGGAGAGCGGGGTTGGTTGGTATAGGGGGTAGGTTGGCCATTGGCTTATAGTTTCCGTCACACCTGTTGTGAAGGCCCCACCATTGTACCATGTGACCCGCTCGACCTCGGGAGTCTTGTCCTGAGTTTTCAATCCGATGCTAACAGTGTAGATAAGAGTGTGCTTCATTGATTGATTTTACAACATGTAAATAAATTTTTATATTTTCAGTAAAGTTGGTTTAAAGGCATGGAAAAACATTAGACTCCGATTCTGTTCACATAGCCCCAAACTGCTTTGAAAAACCTTTCGACTAACCAGTTTCTTGTTTGATTGTTCTCCCCTGTCCTGGCAGTCCTCTTTCATATGATCTCTCATGTGGGGTTAGTTGGCTCTCTTCAACTTTGTTTTTTGCGCAGTAGCAATTCATAAAAGCAAGGTAAACATAAACAAAGGTGAAACTACCAATTGTTTTTAGTTCCAGCAAGGAGGATGAGAGCAATTTATCTTATGCAGAAAGTGACGACAGTCTAAACTTCTATCTTCTTCTATTGTCATCCTATTTTCCCTTAAAAGCTGGTTAAAACCTATTCAAAATTATAACACCAGTGCAGCTTTTAATAACAATAATATATGCCAGGCAGTACTTGAATGAGATGGCTAAACAACCCCACCTTTTAGGCCAACCTGCCCCACCTTGGGGGTTAATTGGCATACTCTGGATTGACGAATTCTTCAATTTTCTATGACCTTAGTATTAAATATTATGTGGTGAAAAAAATACTTGGAAGTACTCTAATACTTGGAGTTTACAGTGATATCAGCCCTATTGGGATTATTTTGACAGGTACGACTAAAGAATCAAAAAATTGAAAATTGTTGCCAACCAACCCCGCTCTTCAGTATCTTCACCTAAAAACGGCAATTACTAAGCCCGCATCGAATTTGTTAAGAGGAAATGGAAATGGGCTGGCCACATCATTAGGAGGAATGAAGACATTTAGGACGAAGAGGATTAGGATGGACACCAAGGCAGCAAGAGGTAGGCCTACCAGTGACTGGGGACAAGGAGATGAGGGCAACATGGCGGAGGAAGTTCGTGGAGTATCTAATGCAAATAAAGGATTATTATTATTGGAGGAATAAAATTAAACCGAAATTCCAACTGACCTCTGAATATTTTATTATTATTATTTTTTATTTTTTTATTTATTTATTTTTTATTTTATTTTATTTTTTTTATTTTTTTGAATGGGATTGTTTACATTTCTTGTTATTCTAAGCAAGGGAATTATTCCCAAAGAATAATGGATCCCAATTATGTAAATCATACCTGGCTCACGGTTTGTAATAATTGATGTAAGCCTAAAATCTGTGGTAACAAAGATGGAAGCTGCAGTCCAGCAAACATGATCCGTCTAGTAACGTGCGTTGCTGTTTGTATGCTTAATCTTTATTGCTGCGATCCTTCCGAACAAATTATCGAAATAGTAGAACCTGAGCAAAAGGCTACCTCAGCAGTGATATTTTTACATCCAGCAGGTAACAATTTAATTCGTACACAGTTTTAGCATTAGGGAAAATATTATTAATAAAGAAAAATACGTGCATCGCAACTTTCATTTAATACGCTCCTTTCTTTGACTAAAAATCAGTAGCGGACCCAATTTTTTTCCGAGGAGGGGGAAGCAGTTTTTTATTTTTTTAATATTTATGTGTTACGAAGGACCTAATTTAAAATATTATTGCATATTTTCGTTGTAGGTAATCATTAAATGTTTAAATTCAATCCATTTAATTTTACATCTACAATTTTCATTTAAGGAGTTTAAAAGATGACTGAAGATATCCCTTTGTATACAGAAATAGCAATAGTTGATTGGTGTCCTTACCCCTCTGGGGGGGGGGGGGGGGGCGCCCCTTCCATCTATCCGCTAAAAATAGAAATATTTGTTGAAAATGGCTTCCTTTAGGGCTTCCGGAAACGGAACACAAAACTTTTTTCTCACTGACAGGAATATATATTTAATATATCGTTGAAAAGCTTAAAATGTAAGACATAAGATATTTATATAAGATAAATTTAGTTTATAAAATAGCAAGTGACTGCAACGAAATATTGACGTATCAAGAAAATAATAATTTTACTTTTAAATTATTCTGTTCTTATCAAAACGCTTTTTTAGTATCTAATGCTCTTCAGAAGCACCTAGACACTATAACTAACTGCTCCGCGATATTGACTGCTAAGCGTGTGCATGTAGTAGTCACAATTAATGATGGTTATTTGCCCCCAAGAGTATACTTCAATAAAATACCTATTCCGGAATCTAATGAAATCAGATATTTAGGATTTTATCTGGACAAAAGACTTACTTGGTATGGACTTTTGGATCTAGGTTACTCGACAGACGATCAAAATTATCCCCTAGCTTACAAACTGCATTGGTATAAAGTTCTATTAAATACCGATATAGAAATATGTGTAGAACATTGTAGGATTCTGATAAAAACCCCAACGTTCAAAACATTCAGTCCTCTTAGTCAAAAGTTTTAAGAAAAATAGTAGATGCGCCATTTTATGTCAGCAACGATATGATACATAAGCATTTAAACATTCCAACAGTTTTTGTAGCAGATAAAGATAAGTACTTTCACTTTCACCTAAGACTGGTTTATAACAATAACACGCTGACAGAAAATATTGAAACACCCTCACAACCCATACAGCCCAGAATGGATCCAGAGGGGGAGGGGGGGGTGTCACACGTGTAATGACCCCCCATCCTAAATATTTAAGCCTTTCAATTTGTTTTGTATTTTTGAGACAATAACGCAATTAGGTGGTTACTATGGTCACTGCATGCCCTGAACACAACATATTTGTTGCTTAGGTCGCAGTTCATCTTGATACGAGGTAATAATCTCATTACAGACCACCCCCAAATTTCGCGCTGAATCCGCCCCTGAAAGCCTATCCCTGACAGCCCCCGAAAGCGGTGGCCAAGAGACCAGCTAAGGTAACAGTTAAGGTCTGGTCACACATAACCGCACCGCAGAACGGGCCTGTTGGTTTCATTAATCCAGCTCATGCTTATCTAGTTAATCATAGCATAATAGAATATATATATATATATATATATAGGACAGGCTCTGAAAAGAGTCAAACATTTTAAATATCTTGGGTCTATGATTGAATTGGACGGCTCGTGTGATAAAGAAATCAAGAGGAGAATTTCGGATGGGAAAAGGACCATATCGATGCTTAATTCAATACTGTGGAACAAAAATATCATCCCTAAAACAAAAAAAAATATTTATAAAAGTATTGTATTAAGTATAATGACATATGGAGTAGAAACCTGGACCATAAAGGGCAGTCTTCGGAAGAAACTCCTTGCCACCGAAATGGACTACTGGCGCCGAGCGGCAGGAATATCCAGGAGGGAAAAAGTGAGAAATGAAACTATTAGAGAAAAAATGGAAGTTGAAAAAAACATTCTGGAAGAAATAGAAAAAAATTGCTGAAATGGTTTGGTCATCTGAAAAGGATGCCCGAGGAAAGAATGCCAAAAGTTGTCCATTCCTGGAAAATAGATGGAAGGAGAAGACGAGGTAGACCAAGGAAAACATGGAATAACGAAGCAGAAGATTCCTTGATGGGGCATGGTCTACGAGAAGAATGGGCCTTTGACCGAAAAGTCTGGAAGGAGGCAATAGACAATATATAGGTTAAGGAAACCCACCATTGGTGGAAAATCCTATAAAAAAAAAAAAAAAAAAAAAAATATATATATATATATATATATATATATATATATATATATATATATATATATATATATATGTATATATTTAAGAATTTGTTAACTGGTTAACACTTGAACGAAAATTGGAGTCTGATTCAAATACAAAGGATAGACAGTAACGGGTCGTTTGACCATGAGCATGTGTTACTAGACCTTTTAGTACGTGGCCCAGACCCCCCTACCGTGCACCCCACCCACATCCCTATAAATTGCATATCGTTGCGTTCCTTGTGATAAAAAATTAAGAAAAAGCCAATGAATTTTTCCACATTCATTATTATTTTTGTTTTCATTTGCTCTATAACAAACACTAATTTCTTTTATTATTAAATAAAAGTTTTTACTTGAGATAATTCGGCAATGCAAGCATAATTCTCCAAGTCGACAGATTTGATAATTCTCTATGTACTTGTTGAATATTTCATTTATTTCCCATGAAACAAATCATTTCCATTAAATGAACAGAAGGGCATTAATTATGAACAATGGTCTGTCATTAAAAGCGTCCTGCGTGGGCTCAACGCGTTTTATGAGTTGACTGAATATTTTTCTTTTTTTCTCCTCTATACGTTTACTTGATTTTTATCATATCTCATTTTTAGCCATTTTTTATTTTTAGGCGTAATGAGAGACAGTTTATTTCTCCATATTAACAAAAACAAAGATACAAAAAAGGCCCTACCCCATTTAAGCCCCCCCCAGAACATTTTAATAATGATAAAGCTTACCTGATATTAAACACCTAATTTTCATTAATCAAGACAAATTTGATGAAAATCGTTAAAGCCGTTTCTGAGAAAATCGAAAAAAAGGTAAAAATTGCAAAAATAGTTAAAAAATAAAGTGCCCCCTCCGTTTGAGCAATTTTGATGAAATGCGGGCTATCACATCTTTAACATATACATACATCAAATACCCAGTTTGATCAAAATCGTTAAAGCCGTATTTGAGTAATTAAAAAAACACGTGCAAATGATACAAAATTTATTAAGTAAAGTCCCCCCTCCGGTTAATCAATTTTGATGAAATTTTTACAGTCATCTCTCGGGCATATAAATACATCAAATACCCAGTTTGATCAAAATCGTTAAAGCCGTTTTTGAGTAAATAAAAAAAACACGTGAAAATGATACGAAATTTTTTAGTCCTCCAGTTAATCCGGTTAAAGTCCCCCCTCCGGTTAATCAATTTTGATGAATTTTTTTCAATCATATCTCCGGCATATTAGTATATCAAATACTCAGTTTAATCAAAATCGTTAGGGCGGTTTTTGAGAAAATCGAAAAAAAACCTAAAAAGTTATTTAATAAAGTACCCCCTCCGTTTGAGCAATCTTGATGAAATTTTTGCTGTCACATCGCGGGCATATACCTAAATTAAATACCAAACTTCAGGTTCGCACGGTTTATAGTTTTTGAGCTAGTCTGTTCACACACACACACACGCACACACACACACACACACACACACACACACACACACACACACACACACACAGACCATTTCGCGGGACTAGGTCATTTGGACTCAGGGGACCCCAAAACGTGTATTTCCGTTGAAAACCGGAAGTCGAAATTTTTCACGATCGCAATACTTCCACTTACTATATATTTCATATATAGGTAAGTGAAAGTAAAAAGTGGCCGCACTAATCCAAAATGGCGGTCAAACATGGCGGAACGACTGATTTGATTTAGTTTTTTTTAGTTAGTTTTTTTATTACTGACATTCTCCATTTTGCTTATTTTAGCCATAAATGGTCTTTTATTAAAGCTAGATAGTTCTAGATTCGTAATAAATAAACAAACGTTCTAAAATAATTAGTCTAGACAACACAAAATACCTTTAAAGTCGATTTTTTAAGTCACTCGCGTAAAAGTTAAAATTCCAAGTTAATTTGTGATTCAACGGCCATCATTAACGAAAAATGCCCTGAAATAAAAAATCTGGAGCAATTATTCTTCTTTAAAAATCACTAAAAATATATCAACGAGGTTCATAGAAAACGGACTTTAGCGGCGAAAAGGCGCCGATGACTCGGGCGCATCCAGTCCTCTGCCACATAGTTCAGTTCCCTTACATCATATAATTACAGCGGGTTTAGGATATTATTTTAAAAGTATAATAGAGCCAATGTAACAGCAAGTAATTAATTGACAGAAAAAAATTAATATAACCTTTTTTTTTATCATTATTATATAAATCTGATAAATAAGGGATATTAATATGATAAATAATAATTAATTAGTCGCAGATTGCACATTATCTAAACCTCACTTATCTCTATATATATAAGAGGCCTTGTCCTGACTGACAGAATCAACGCAGAGCAAAAACTACTAATGATAGAAACTTGAAGTTCGGAATTTAGATTTTAAACGCGATGTAGGTAACCACTAAGAAAGGAATTTCAAAAATGTAACCCCTAAGGGGCTTAAATGGCGAAATTGTCGTTTAACTCTAACGGAAATCTATTGTTGAGATTTTAAACCATATGTTTTTTATTTGAATATCGATTTAACGTTACAATATTATTAAAATAGACATTCACATAAAATATGGCTACTGATTATTTAAATATTAGTGGTAATCAAATAATGCCCACTGAGATCCCCATGATTGGGGATGGTGCGTGTTTATTTCGATCTCTTCTCCATATATATAAGAGGCTTTGTTCTGAATGATAGTAGAGCAAAAACTACTAATGATAGAAACTTGAAGTTCGGAATTTAGGTTCTAAACGCGATGTAGGTAACCACTAAGAAAGGAATTTCAAAAATGTAACCCCTAAGGGGTTTAAATGGCGATATTGTCGTTTAACTCTAAAGGACACCTATTTTTGCACTTCCAGAAAAAATATCTAATTTGGACTCATTTTAAAGATCTACGGGGCGTCGAAAACGATGTTTTAAAGCCGAAAAATGAAGCGTTCACGACGAGTAAGTTGTTTCAGCGGTTTAAGTGAATTCTCTCCATTGTGCGCCTCCCTCTCTTCTACCGAGCCGGCAGCTTCCCTCCCCCCAACCTTCCGCCTACCGGAAGCTCCGATTCTACTAAATCTCTTTAACATCAGTTAACATATTATATTAAATCAATACCAAGATAATGATCACAGAATTGATTTCATAAAGGCTCGCGGGCGAAGCCGCGACGGGGAATGCTAGTATAGACATAAACTAGTTCCTTGAAGTGTAATAATTAGAGCTCGGATTCCCGTGCAATTGCATCTTTTTATTGCTAAGTCAGAATAAAGCGAATTCAAGTTACTTATCCGAATCAAGCCTAATGGGATGTTTTATACTGCACGAAATTGCACGTTTTAGGGTTTACTGCACGAAATTGCACGTTTTGGGGTTTACTGCACGAAATTGCACGTTTTGAAGTTTTATTGCAAGAAATTGCATCATTTGATATTTTGAAGAAAAAAAATTATTACAAATTTTAATTTTCTTATATACACATCAAAAAACTAGTGGAAAAATAAATTGGAATTAGGAATAGGAATACAAAAAAAAAAAAAACGGAAAGGAAGCATAGGGGAAAAAAAGGGAACTTGGGAGATGTAAAAAAACAAACCTCCAATTCCCAATTTATAGGGATGTGATGGGGAGGGGTGCACGGTAGGGGGGTCTGGCCCACCGTGTATTTATTCCTATACGAACGCGGTCAAAGCAGCCCACTGAATTCGCATATCGCAAAACGATTTACAGATTGCAAATTTTCAATTATGTTAAGTTCATTTGTAGTTAATAAACAATAATAAGATCATCTAACGGAAAATATTAGTTTCCACTAACAACAAATATCTAAACCAAACCTTTTTATTAAAAAAAAAAAATTAAAAATTTAATAATAGTATTTTTAGTTTCTTTTTACTACGCAAAAAAAAACACTATCTGGAGAGATATTAAGAGGGTCATTTTGAAATAAATTTCTGTTAATCGATCGGGAAAAAACAAATGTCGATTGTAATACAATGCTTTTCTTCGTCTTCAGAGATGAACACTCTACAAATAGAATTAGCCGAACAATATAACACATTATAAGCCATACATTTTATAACAATAAAAATAGAGATGCCACAATAATAGCATTAATAATATAAAAAGGTTCATTAGCTATGATTTAATTTTTCGTAAATAAACTATACTATAGTAAATATCTTCCAACTAAATTTAGAAGAAAATAAAAAATAAATAATATATATGCAGTATAAACAATATTAACTACTATTAGTACAGATAACTTTGAGATAGGTATAAATAAATACCAGGACATTCAAAAAGTCCTGTCGTTTTTCGTTTGTTCGTTGTTTATTTTGATTCTAGAGTGTTTGCTAATTAATTCCGTTCAATACAACTTTTATCCATGTAAACACAAATGTTTATACTTTATGAATAGAAGGCTAAGGAGGATTAATTTAATGCAGTCACCATCCAACTGTCTAGTTAAAATGATTCCAGTTGAAACTCAAATTCGGTCGATTTTGCTCTATGAGTTTAAACTTGGCTCAAAAGCTGCCGAAACTGCTAGAAAAATATGCTCCGTGTTTGGGGAAGATGTGGTGTCTGAGCGGAAGGCACAATTTTGGTTTTCAAAATTTCGTGGAGGCGACGAGACACTAGAAGACGAGATGTGAAAACTAGTTTTTTTCACCTGATCGAATATTTAATGTGTAATGAAGGAAATTTGTTGACCGTAGAAGAATATGAGATGGAAATGGTTGGGGGTGCGGTCAAATGAAAACAATATATGTGAAATAACATATATATTGTGCCGGCATTTCGACCCGATAATCAGGTCTTCTTCAGGGCTAAATATAAAACAAGATAGCAACCAATAAATATGAAGAAAAGAAAAATTAATAAATAAATAAAATAATGAGTAATATATGTATCTATATACATATATATGCATGAAAAAATGAAAATGAATTAATAATTGCATAATAGAATAATATATTTTTTTTTTTTTTTGGTGTGGAATTAGAAATTTAACAAAAGAATATGAATAAAATTTTTGGATTTTAAGTAATACAATTGTCAAATATGGAAAGCTATACAAATAAAAATATGTCTATAATATACTAAAGGATAACAATATTAAATGGGGTACGGAATAGATGTAAAGAGGAAGCGGAAGGAATATGTGGGAAGTGAAATTAGAAAAAGATGGGTAAAAGTCTAAAGATATATGTAGCATGTAATAGAAAATGAGATAGTAATAAAAATAGAAAAAGAGATGGGCAGAAGTCTAAAAATATATGTAACAAGAAATAAAACGTACCTGTCGAGTGAACTGTTGGAGATCAACTGCGATCGGAAAAAGTGGGGGGTTATGTTTGTTTACCAAACCATCCGCTGTAACTGCCGAGTGCTTTAACGTATTTTAAATTATAGCGAAATTTATTTTTAATATTAAGGAGTATTGATTATATAGCGATTGAATGAAATTGTTAGAATATTAGTATATACTTAATTGATTAAGAAAAAAAATTAATTATTATTAATATAGGTAATTAAGAAAAAAATTATGGATTTTTTAAAATTTGAAAAATTTAGGAATAGGTTGAAGATAATTTTTTAACCGACTTCGAACGAAAGAGGAGGTTACTCAATTCGATACGTATATGCCTTTTTTTTTTTTTTTTTTTTTTTTTTTTCTATGTATGTCCACCGATTACTCCGAGATGGAGGGACCGATTGGAACGAAACCTTTTGCATCTTGTAGAGTATTTTCCCAAGTTGGTCCCATTAAAACCTTTTTTCTGTTCTTAATTTATTTAAGAAGTTATCGGGAAAAAACATGAAAATAAATATTTAATTATCACTAAAAATGTTTACTTATTGGAAAAACATATGGCATATATAACATAAGGTATGCTCCAACAAGCTAGTAAACTCATTGGTAACTAACAAATCTCAATAATGTTTTAATGCTGGATGAATCATGTGGGAAAACTAACCAATCAAATTTAGAATCAAAAGAGTGGGGGGAGAACATGAGCAGTCTATTAGTTATCGACGTGTTTTAAGTGCTTGTTGGAACCAACCTATTCATAACCTTAACTAATTTTTCAACAGTAGATTTCAATAAAGATATTTAATATCCGCAAAATATAATATCGCTGTCGTTTTCTGTAGCGATATTAGTATACATATTAGATAGATATATATATATATAGTCACCGATAACAGTGAACCTTCTGAATTCAGATCTAGTCGACGGTTGGACACCATAAACGTAAAACCACGCAATTCGTGGAATTCCAAGAAAGACTGAGTATTGATAACCGTTTTAAAACAGAATATAAGACTTCTTCAAGTTCCCCAAGGTTCGTTTAATTTTAAAAACGTAGCCCTTATTGCTTTAAATCAGATTTTGATTTCCGACTTTCACTCGCTATGCACGTTAAAAAGGAATACAATAATTCCTGGAAAAGCTTATTTTCAGTTGATTTGGGAGCCTTAACATTCAGGCACCTCTGTCTTCTTCCGGAATCACTCGGTCATATTAATATACAATGTAATCATGAAATCTTGTGCCGATTCTTCATGGAGTGAAACTTGTTATGTTTTCCGTATTACTACTATAGGTTTTTAATTTTGTTTCTGCAACTAGAATAAATTAGAAAGTCTGTCAGTGCCAAATCATTTATTTTAAGAAGACGAAAATCTGCTATCTAAGCTCAAATGTGGCTCGAAAAAATATTAGGGGCATGTCTTCTTCTTCTTCTTCTGCTCAAAAACCCGCTAGCGAGTCGAGGCCTCTTCAATCAGTTTCCGCCAGTTGTTCCGGTCAAGTGCGGCCGCTTTCCAGTTTCGAGATCCAAGGAGCTCTCTGGCATCGTGTGACACTCCGTCTAACCACCTCAGCTTCGGTCTTCCGCGACGTCTCGTCCCATGCAGTACCTCTCCTAGGACCTTCTTGGGATGGCAGAGTCCTCCATTCTTATAACATGGCCCGCCCAGCGGAGCCTACCCAGCCTGATGAAGGGCACGGCATCCACATCCTTGTAAAGGTGAACCACTTTTCTGTTGGTTCTCCGTCTCCAGACTCCGCCCTCCTGCACTTCCCCTTAGATACTCCGGAGGATACGTCTCTCAAATGTGATGATCGCCTGCATATCGCTCCTTGTCATGGTCCATGCTTCAGACCCACAACACAATACTGGGCGTATGAGGGTTTTATACACAAGCTTTTTGGTTAACCTTGTTATGAGGTTGCTTCTAAGATGTGGCCTTAGTCCAAAGTAACAACTGTTAGCAGCTGTTATTCTCTTTTTAATCTCGGATGAGACGTCATTGCTGGTATTGACAACCGAACCGAGATATGTGAATTCGTTGACCTTCTCGAAGGAATATTCCCCGAATTTCACGCTCTCTCCAGGAACTGCAGGTTGGTCCGTAACCGTGTACTTGATCTTACCTTCATTTACCAGCAATCCTAATCTTCTTGCATCTGCTTCCAGACGTGCAAAGGCCTTCTCAACTGCACAACTACTAACTCTCAAAAAAGCAGTTATGAAATAATTTACGTTCTGCTAAATAATTTCAATATTAGTTTGTTCCATCAACAATTTCATCTATGATGAAAAATTGCCTAATTTTGTTTTATGATGCTAGCTGGTGGCATACAGGCTTTGCTATTGTCTAGATAGGAGAGTCTAGATATAAAAATCTTTAAGATAGGCACTTATTAGGAATTATTTCCATCAATCATTTTCCATTTGATTTTTCGATTTTTTACAGTTTTCCACTTGCCTAAATTGTGAGTTGTAATTGTTTGCTGTGAATTAACTGAAATGTAGTAGAAGAGCCAGACTGTCTTAAGAAAATTTCCATTGATTTTGAGGTTGCGATCGATCTTTATTAAATCGAAAGAAATTTAAATATTCGATTTTCTAAAGGTTGCCGAAATTTTCAAAAGCCAAACCGTCATAAGTTCATTGTTTGCGGTTCGTGAGAGCCTAAGAGTGTTGTTAAGAGAATAAGTCCAATAATGAATGAATGAATTTTATTGAAATAGACAGTGAAAATGAGCTTGTATGTGTTTAGGGGTTTTTCGCGTTCGAGGTAGTCATCTCTCAGGTACCGAAATAACTAACACAAATATTGTGTATTGTATTTCCCTGTGGGATTATGCCTTCACTTTGTATCGTGAGGTGACACGACCCCTAAATAAGTTATCTTTAAGTGGATTGTATGGGAAAATTGAATAAGATACATCTTAGATTATAATATATAACTATTAACCTATTTACAATGAATAAAGGGGGGAAAATAAAATGTAAAATAAAACAGGAACAATTCTGGTTAGTGATGTGAGTATGAAAATAAATGATGGAAATAAATAATGGAGAAAATAAAAATTGCGGAGTAATATAAAATAAAGTAATTAGATCGGAGACGATGCAGTATGTTGAAATTGTTGGTGAATTTTAACTATGTTGACTTACAGCGAATTTCGCTGGCCATTCTTCCCCACTGCCTCCTCTCAGGAGCCCAGGGGGCTGTTCTCAATCTACTCCTTCATTATAACATTCATTTCGGCAACGATAAAATTCTAAATGTACCAGGCCTGGATAGTGACTTACAGTTCACGAGACTTGATACGTTGGTCACGTGAGGATTCACGTGAGGTAGCTTAAGATGGAGCTTTAGAGATCCAACAAACCGCCCACCTAAATTGAGCGGAGCTCGATTTACTTCTGAGAATCGATGAGGCCCAGATGAGATTTGCTGCTCGTCGATGAAGCTACTTAAATTCTATAATTATACAAAAAAAAAAAAAGGTACATTGGTACAATAATAAAATTATACGAGAAAAGAAAAGGTACATGGGTATAGTGCTTCATTCACCGCATGGATAAAGATTAAAGTAATAGAGATATATACAAGTTGTCCTTCAGGAGGAGAAAATAAAAGAGATTTAGCAATACAAAATAAAATAAATCTTCAGTATCGTAATCGCAATAAAAAGAAATTAAAGGAATAAAAAAGAGAAGGATAGGAAACAAAGGGAAAGGAAAAAAAAAATTACTTCCCTGAGTTATGCTCCTGCTCAGGGTGAAATAAAGGAACAAGGGATGTGACAGCCCTGGTAAAGAGACTGCCTGAAGGGGTTCTCACTGAGACAGTACGAGTGATTCCATCTCTCCCAGGGTAGATTTCTACCACTCTGGCTACAGGCCATTGACCTAACAATGATTTCTTCTCTAACAAGATTACTAGATCACCTGGTTTGATACCGGGAGCCTGAAGGTTACACTTGGACCGCTGCTGAAGGGTGTGTAAGTACTCCTTGCGCCAACGGTTCCAGACATGAGCTATTTGTGCTTGTATGATCCGCCATCTATCATGATGAGAGTAAGATGTGTAGTCGATTTCTGAGGGTTCAGGAAGAGCGTACAGTGGGGCTCCAATCAAGAAATGTCCTGGAGTCATTAAATCGTAATCTAATACGTCTTCTGTCAGTCCGCATAAAGGACGAGAGTTAAGAAGAGCCTCGATTTTGGCAAACGTTGTCGATAGTTCTTGATACGTAAGGGCGTTTCGGCCAACAGATGCGGCAAGTAAGGACTTTATAGACTTCAATCCGGCCTCTCAAAGTCCGCCAAAGTGCGGGGCGCGTGGCGGAATGAATTTCCATTCTATCCCTTTCGGTTATAAATGCTTTACGACAGAGGCTTTTGCATCATTTTGAAACCGATAAACGTCTTTGAGAAATCTTGAGGCCCCGACGAAATTGGTTCCGTGGTCAGACCAGATGCACTTCGGGACGCCTCTTCTTGATATGAATCTTACCAATGCGTCCAAGAATGCAGTAGTGGCAAGGGAGGATACCAGTTCGAGGTGCACTGCTTTGGAAGCAAAGCAAACGAACAGGCTAAGGTAAGCCTTGCTGACGGGCGCATTCCTCCGACTTGATTCCTTAACGAGGAATGGACCGGCGTAGTCCACCCCGACTTCAATAAATGCACGGAACTGTGAAAATCTTTCCTTGGGTAAAGGTGCCATGAATGGAATTGTGGGCTTGGCCTTTAAGGTGCGGCATCGGACGCATCGTGTAAGGCAATTTCGGACTAGTTTCCGGGCTCTAGGAATCCAGTATTTGCTCCTAATAAGAGACAAGGTAAGCGTGGGTCCAGCATGAAAATGCCTTTCGTGCACATCTTGTATTATCAGTCGGGAAAGTGGAGACTGATATGGAATAAGGATGGGATGTTTTCCTATGTAGTTTAAGGGTGCGTCTTGCAACCTGCCGCCCACCCTGAGAACACCCCGCTCATCCAGAAAAGGTGCTAGCTGCGCCAGGGTCCTAGGGATGTCAGATGTTGGCTCGAAGATTGCCTTTGGAAAATATCTGCGTTGGGCATACCAAGCGCATTTGATTTCGGCATCGAAGAACTCCTCCGCAGTGATCAGACCCGAACCAGATGGTGAGGTGGTTTTTCTTCTCAAGAAGCGCAGGATTCTCGCTATAGTCCTGATCAGCGTAGGGTAAGATGAGAACCGGGAGATCCAATCTTCTTTGCTCGACTCAACCTTTGGTTCTTCAAAATTAGTCATAACTACTGTGTTCTCCCTAGGTTCGAACCAATTAGGAATGGGTGATACAAGCCATCTAGGATCGTGCCACCAAAGATCGTGAGTTTTAAGCTTACTTGGTAGGCAACCACGCGAAGCAATGTCGGCAGGATTTTCTTCAGAGCTTACGTATCGGCATTGTCCCAGGGGAACGACACTCAGAATCTGTGAGACACGGTTTGCCTCGAAAACTCGGAGATCGTGGACGGGAGTGTTCAACCAAGCGAGCACGACCTCGGAATCGGAGAAGCAAATGGCTTTTTCTGAAAGGGATTTAGGTATCGAAGATATGAGCCGAGAGAGCAAGAGAGCGCCACATAACTCTAGCCGAGGAATGGCGCAGAATTTTACAGGCGCAACCTTTGATTTGGCCTTAATCAAAGATATCTTGGTGCTAGAGTCAGGTGCTTCCGCACGGAGCAAAAGAGCAAAATCTTTATTGAACGGGAGTCTTTCGATGTACCTTCCGTTGTGATCGCGTTCGTGTGTTCTCATAAAGTGATCCTCACAGAAAGCGTCATCCGGATTACTCCGATCAACTGGAGGTGGTTCTTCTATCTCCCAGAACTCCTTCAGCTGGGCACTAATGCTCGATGGTGAGTCGAAGAAGTATGTCGCTGTGGAATGGGAAGGAAAGTTGCGAAGGGAACCAGAGACCACTAAGCCAAATGTAGTTGGAAGCATTAGAAGATCTTCAACACCGGATGAGAAAGGAGCGCCAGTAAGGATGTAAGGGAATAGATCTCCCCCAATCAACAAATCCACGGGACGTGATTCGCCAAACTGATGATCGGAGAGCTTGTGGTGGCTTAACCTTTTGATAAAAGATGAGGGTACGCCTTGTATGGGTAAAGCGGATGTAATACGGTCAACCACAATTGGGTTAACTGCATATTTTTGATCACCTTCATAAGGACGCAGTGTGCATGATATTTTGCCTTTGAGATAAGACTGTGGGACAGCGGACTCGGCAAGACTCCTTATAGAACCATGAAAAGGTTGAATCTTGGACCCGAGTTTACTTGTGAGTTCCGATGTCACGAAGCTATGCTGACTGCCTGAATCGAGAACAGCGCGGACGGGGTAAAGTACACCGTTATCCCCTGACGCTAGCAGCTGAACAGTACCTAATAGGACTGTGCTGTTTGATGGTGTCGGAACAGAAGGACAAGACCCGAAACCCGTGAATGCTTGCCCGGATCCCTCGGGTTTGGCACCATTCTCCTGTTTGTCAATGGCAGACTCTTGATGGATCAAGGTGTGGTGCTTCCCGTTACACTCTTTACATCGGAATCTTGAGCGACAATCACCAAGTGACCTTTGTAAAGGCAGTTCAAGCAGACTTTCCAGGATTTGAGTAACTCGATGCGTTGCTTTACAGGGTTCTCGATGAATCGTTTGCATTGTGCGAGGCGATGGTTGTCCTGGCAGTGAAAACATCGATATCTCTTATTCTGGTTCTTAGACCTGGATGATTCGGTGCTATACAGAGTGACCGCACTAACAGAAGCTTTGTACTTGTACAAATTTCTGTTAGGATAGGTGCGAAACCCAGACGTTGCGGAACTGCGGGCTGCCTGGCAGGTATCTGTAGATGATGCTGACTCAATCCCCTGAGACATCTTGAGCGCAGTCTTCCGCTGTCTAACAAAGCTTATTACGTCGTCAATGGAGGGGAATACCTGGGTGCAGCTGAGAGAGAGCTCAAAGTTCCTCCTCGTTTGTGGATCCAAAGCGCGTAAGGATAGTGTTGATAAAAGGAATTCACAGGGGTTTCGAATGTTGAGGCCCCAAAAGGTCTCGACGCTATCTGCGATGTCTGTTAGAAAGGTCTCATAACGCTGAAGTTCTTGTTTAATCCCTTTAATATCGCAATTAATGATCCTGTGAATCAACAGGCTAGCTAGCACTCGCGGATTATCAAAGGTTTGCACTACTTTTTCCCAAGCCTGAGAATAAGATTTTTCCTCAATAAGAAACCTTGCTATAAGAGTTGCTGCTTCTCCCTTTAATGCTCTGATAAGATAGTGGAATTTTTCCACGTTCGTGAGGCTAGGCTCATTATGGACAATAGACACGAACGTGTCACGGAAGTGATTCCACTTGAGTAGATCTCCAGAAAAGGTCGGAATCTGGATCTTGGGAAGTTGGGGCTTGTGTGATGAGCATGAAGAGATGTTTAAAGGTGGGTTTGAGATGGTTGTGTCCAAAGAACCACGATTATTGAGGTCAATTAGTATTGCATTAGCCCCAATTATTTCATCACGAAGACGGTCATAGAAAGAATTCCACTGTCGTCAGGGAATGTGTCTTCTTTCAAGAGAGAGCAGATCTCTTTCCGTTCTGCCCAAACTTTCTTAAATTCCTCCCAATATTGTGTTGATGAAGCAAGCTGGGCTTTAAAGGTGGCGGCCTCCCTTCCGCCAGGAGGTATTTCTGTTTCCCCTAACTTGCATACCCCAATGATGTGCCGTTTTAAGGCTCGTAGTTTGCGCTCCAAGTTGCTAGCGCGATTAGTGAGTTCTTCTTTAGTAAACTCAGGCATATCGAATAAAAAATGTGCTGAAAAGAGAACGACTACAACCCAGTGGGCTAGAGAGAAGGACTAGAGATCAACTGGCCAACGATGAAAAGGTAAGTCATAGATAAAGTGACAATAAGAGTGAAGGGAATGTTGCACAATAATAAAATAAAATAAATGAGGAGATGCTAAAAACCGGAATCAGAAGACCTCAGGTGAGTAAATAAAAAAGCAAAAAATAATGACAAGACAAGAGCCAGAAGGAGGACTCTAGAGAGAAGAAATACAGCACTGAATAAAATGACAATAAGATAGGTGTGAAAGAGGCGTCAAGAGAAATGAGCAAGTGAATCGTCACGAGAAGTAAACTTGTAAAGGTGACGTCACAAGTAGACCGGCCGTAAAGGCGGTAGTCTGTGCAAACTCTTTGGAACACGCATTGGCGGGAGAAGGTAAAGGAGTAGGTTATTTGCAGCCGCCAAGATGAAATGTGGTTATTGATAAGCAGTGCTGTGATTATTTGAATCAATTATCATTTAATAGCTACTTAATATTAAGAAAATAAGTAATAAGGTTGTATACCAATGAATATTAGCATGTAATGTATTGTTAGAACGTTATAACTATTTAATGTATTATATAACTAACTGAATATAAATTCTACCTGAGGTTATGATTACTTTCCTGATTCCTATTACTATTTTTGTTTGAATTTATTGAAACAAAGTTACTAAATAATAATTTATGGTGCCTCAAATTTAATTAAATAAATAAATTTAAGTAATATTTGAATTCTAATGAAAGAAGAAATGATCTTGAATTCTAATGAAAGAAATTTCAAGGTATATATATATATAGATAATTGTTGACAGATGAATAATGATAAATAAAAATTAAATTATTTAAATGTTCACTTTAAATATAATGACAAGTTAGCGTTTAATTAGAAGGATGATAAATATCATGAAGTAAATAGTGAAAAATGCTGTGAATGAAGCTTACATAGTAAAATGAACCAATGTTTACAAGTAATATAATGCTAATGCAATTAGCTGTTGCACATTTTCTGACATCTATGATTTAAAATGTTTTTATATACAATATGAAATATTAGGAAGATTTTAGTTAGATAAGTTGTAATTAAAACTGAACAGTTTGAGAAAATGTGAATAATCTTATATGTATAAGGTTATAGTACTGATATGAACTTATCGATATTTTTATATCACATGTTTGTAATTTATTTAAAAATCTATTTATTAATTTCATTACGTTTCATTGTGTTGAATAAAACCTAATTCACAGGTAATCCTTATTCATTTCAATTTATTCAACACAATCTAAAAAAAACGAATAATGGAGCGGTTACTCAGACCTGACCGATTCAATGTAGATCCGAACTCTATTTCTGCCGATAAACATTGGGTACATTGGTACAACAATTTTCAAAACTTCCTCGCTGCCGCTAAAGCTGAAGAAGAGGACAAGTTGAAACTGCTATTCAATTTTATAGCTCCAGAAGTTTACCAACACGTAAGTCACGCTAATACTTATTCAGAGGCTATAGAAATTTTGAAGGGACTCTATATGAAACCCATCAATGAAATATTTACCCGCTATAAACTCAATTCCCGTTCGCAGCAGCCCAACGAAACGGTGGACCAATACACAGAGGCCCTTAGACTTCTAGGTAAAAATTGCAACTGCCAAGCAGTTTCAGCAGAAGCTAATTGTAATGATCTCATTCGAGATTCATTTATTAGTGGACTGCAGTCTAAATTCATACGCCAACGATTACTGGAGAGTACAACCCTAACTTTAAGGGAAGCTCATGATCTAGCTCGATCTCTCGAATCAGCTCAAGTCCAAGCTACTTCTTATCATAATCCTATAGATTCCCTTAATGCAATTCCTGATTGCAAAACTACTGAAATTGGAGAGGCTTTGGGAGCTAATAGTGATAACATTAGCGAACAAAATGTAACCTTAGCAGCCACATCAGGCAAATGTTATTTCTGTGGCTTCAGTCGACACTTTCGCAGTAAATGTCCTGCTAGGAATACTACCTGTAATCGGTGTTCTAAAAGAGGGCATTATGCGAAGGTTTGCCGGTCTGTCAAAGCACGGAATAGAACTTCTGCTGCTATTGTAGCAAGCAACGTTTGTGGCTCTGTCTAGCGTAGTTTGAATAAGGCGACGACTAAAGCTGTTGTCAATGGGTCGGAAGTACGTGTTTTAATCGATACTGGGAGCTCCATCAGTTTCATTAGTGAAAAATCTGCGTTTTTGTTAAATCTAAAGATCATACCACTTCTAGAAAAAATATCAATGGCATCTACATCTCTATGTTCAAAAACTTCAGGCCAATGCGTAGTTGACATTACCATGTTGGGTCACCATTACAAAGGTGTTCGTTTGTCTGTCTTCCCTGACTTATGCACCGATGTAATAATTGGCCATGATATACTTCAACGACATGGAAATGTGAACTTATCCTTTGGAGGCCCTAAAGAAACTCTGATAGTATGCGGTCTTGCTATAGCAAACGTTCGTCCCGCATCACTCTTTGAAAACCTGTCTCCAGATTGTAAACCAATTGCAATAAAGTCGCGCAAACAAACCACTTCTGACTCTCAATTCATAGAAGCTGAAATAGAGCGCCTCCTAACTGAAGATGTAATTGAGCCTAGCATATCTCCTTGGAGGGCTCAGATTCTCGTTATCTCTAGTAGTAATCATAAACGACGCATGGTGATCGATTACTCTCGCACAATAAATCGTTACACCTTCTTGGATGCATATCCTCTTCCGCGAATAGAGTATTTAGTAAACAAGGTTGCACAATACGAAGTTTTTAGTACTATCGATTTACGTAATGCATACCATCAAATCCCAATTAAATGCGAAGATAAGCCGTACACTGCTTTTGAGGCTTGTGGGCAACTCTTCCAGTTTAAAAGAATTCCTTTTGGGGTAACTAACTGTGTAGCTGCTTTTCAGAGAGTGATGGACCAAATAATTCGTGATGAAGGTTTGAAAGATACCTTTGCATACATCGATGATGTCACTGTTTGTGAAAGAGATCAAAGAGAGCATGACTATAATCTGAAAAGATTCATGGATACTGCTCAAAAGTACAATTTGACGCTGAATAATGAAAAAAGTATGTTTTCTTTGAGATCAATTAAACTTTTAGGTTACTCAACAAGCAACAAGGTGATTAAACCTGATCCTGAAAGGCTAAAACCACTCCAAGATCTCCGACCTCCAACGGACGCTTCATCATTGAAGAGAGCTGTTGGCATGTTCGCTCACTATGCCACTTACATTAAAGACTTCTCCAGGAAAATACTTCCCCTAAGTCGCTGTACATTTCCCATGTCCCAAGTTGCTCTTGATGCTTTTCAAAATCTCAAATTAGAAATACAAAACGCCTCATTGACTCCTATCGCAGACGATGCCCCATTTACTGTCGAAACTGACGCTTCAGACGATGCTATTGCTGCAACTCTTACTCAAGACGGTCGTCCCGTTGCTTTCTTTTCCAGAGTTTTATCGGGCCCTGAACAGAAGCACTCTTCAGTAGAAAAAGAGGCTTATGCAATAGTAGAGGCTATTCGAAAATGGCGATGCTATCTCCTAGGGAGACATTTTCATCTTATAACGGATCAACGTTCGGTGGCATTTATGTTTGATTCCAATCATAATGGAAAAATAAAAAAATGAAAAAAATTTGAGATGGCGCTTAGAACTGTCTTGTTTTCATTATGATATTGTTTATAGGCCTGGGAAAGAGAATACAGCAGCAGATGCGCTATCCCGGGTTTGTTCAAGCATTGATGACTCTGACAACCGTCTTCGGAAATTACATATTTCTTTATGTCACCCGGGAATCACAAGAATGTATCACTGGGTACGTAGCAAAAATTTACCGTTTTCCCTTGAAATGATCGAAAGAATTACCTCAACATGTGATGCCTGTGCTGAAATAAAGCCTCGGTTCTTGAAGCACAAAGGAACACTTATCAAATCGACTGCTCCTTTCGAGCGCCTAAATATTGATTTCAAGGGCCCTCTTCCGAATTCGAACGGTAACAAATATTTATTGGTGATAATAGACGAATACTCGAGATGCCCTTTTGCCTTCCCCTCTCGCGACATGACTTCGGCGTCTGTTATTACGGCCCTCACGCTGCTATTCTTCTTGTTTGGTGCCCCAGCATTCATCCATTCGGACAGAGGGACTTCGTTTGTATCTCGAGAATTGAAAGAATTCTTGGTTTCTTATGGAGTGGCATCAAGTAGATCTACGCCTTATAATCCTCAAGGTAACGGTCAAGTCGAAAGATATAATGGCATTCTTTAGAAAACGATATTACTCGCTCTTAAGTCAAAACACTTACCGATTACAAAGTGGGACTCAGTTTTGCCTGAAGCTCTACATTCAGTACGCTCCCTCTTGTGTACAGCTACCAATGAGACCCCGCATGAACGAATGTTCGAACATCCTAGACGTACTGGCAATGGGGAATCACTTCCCGCATGGCTCATAAATCCAGGACCAGTATTTTTGAAGCAATTCATACGGCAGACTAAAACTGACCCACTGGTGGAGGAGGTTATGCTTTTAGACGCAGACGCCGACTATGCCCACATTCGCTACCCTATGGAAGGGAAACCACGGTATCAATAAAACACCTGGCACCTGTAGGGAGTTATAAAAATCCTGCTGTAGTTTGTGATGAAGTAGTAGATGATTTTCAACTGGAACCTACGGAAAGGGAAGCGGATCAACGAGTCTTGCCTGAGCCTGAAGTAAGACCTCCTGATGAAGCACATGATCTCTCTGGCCCTAGTCAGTTGAATCACAACCACGGAGAAGATGGGAACAACACAGCGAAAGAAAATCCGCCACTACGAGTCAGCTCGAGGACAAAACGACCACCAGCTTACTTAAAAGACTATATTACTTCATAAAATCCAACGTGGGGTGAATGATATGAACTTATCGATATTTTTATATCACATGTTTGTAATTTATTTAAAAATCTATTTATCAATTTCATTACGTTTCATTGTATTGAATAAAACCTAATTCACAGGTAATCTTTATTCATTTCAAGTACTATTGTGAAGCATATTAAAGCTGATAAATTATCAAAAGGTTTGCAATATACTGGATAGCTGCTTTAATTTATATAATTGAATGTATAAGGTATTTACCATTGCATTTAAATTTTTAAACAAAGTGAGACTTAAGAGAATTATGCCAGTCTCACCATTTATAAGAGCAGCAAATAGTAATGAATTTATCTCTAAGTCAAATTACAATTAAATAAGCAACTAAAATAACTCAGAAACAAATCCATTATACTATTCTCAATTTAAAGGAATACAGGGTCCGGTACTGGACCGAATTTTATGGTTTACATCAGGCAGGGTAGGACGAAAATTTGTAGGATTATGCCTTCACTTTGTATCGTGAGGTGACACAACCCCTAAATAAGTTATCTTTAAGTGCACTGTATGGGAAAATTGAATAAGATACATCTTAGATTTTAATATATATCTATTAACCTATTTACAATGAATAAGGGGGGGAAAATAAAATGTAAAATAAAACAGGAACAATTCTGGTTAGTGATGTGAGTATGAAAATAAATGATGGAAATAAATAATAGAGAAAATAAAAATTGCGGAGTAATATAAAATAAAGTAATTAGATCGGTGACGAAGCAGCATGTTGAAATTGTTGGTGAATTTTAACTATGTTGACTTACAGCGAATTTCGCTGGCCATTCTTCCCCACTGCCTCCTCTCAGGAGCCCAGGGGGCTGTTTTCAATCTACTCCTTCATTATAACATTCATTTCAGCAACGATAAAATTCTAAATGTACCAGGCCTGGATAGTGACTTACAGTTCACGAGACTTGATACGTTGGTCTCGTGAGGATTCACGTGAGGTAGCTTAAGATGGAGCTTTAGAGATCCAACATCCCAATTAATGAAAATTTTCCTATGACACTTTCCCTATAAAGACATTACACTATTTAACAAAGAAATTGAAATTTCAATGTTTGCTGATGTTCATCCATCAATAAAAACTGCAAAATAAAAGTTGATATCTCCCAGAATCAACGTCTTTAAATAAAAGTCCCTTCAGCGAAAATTTGGCAGCCATTAAAATGCTTAATATCATAAATGCTACCCCACTAGAATTGAAGAAATTTATTTTCTAAATAATTTTTTATTACGAAGGATATTATTCTTAGTATTTCGCTTTTAAATTTAGTCAAAAATTCATCTAAAGGGATTACGAACATAATTGACTCAACATTGATCTTATTAAAAAAAAATTCCAATTATAATCTTAGAAGGTAGGGTGTAGAAGTTGTATTATACAGGCACCGCTTTTAAACTGTGTGTACTCATAAAATTGAACAGGTGACTGTTTATATAATTATGTCTAATAAAAAAGCCCGGGAAAGACGAACGTGGTAGAGCGTAAAAAATTTCGAAATTTGTTTTACCCAACTTACGGTTTTCTACATTTGTTATCATCTCCAACTAAAAAGCATGAAATAAAAAAAAATTTATAAAAAAAAAATTAAACCGACTTCGAAACCTTGGAACCAGTAAAAATAAATGCACTGAAAAGTATGAAATAATTACCTTCTGATTTTTATGAGTACACAGCAAAATTGGAATTGTTATAAAAAGCGAAGAAATGCAATAAGACGAATAATTTTACTTGTATTTGTACAAATACTAATTTTTATTAAAAATTGTGAAATTAAAATATTAAATACTATGTTCAATACAACACAATCTTTTCGGAGGCGGCGCAAAATTTAAAATTTTTAACACTAGACATTATGAAATGGAGGAGAAGAAACCATAAATACTAACGGCCAGAGGTTGATTGATTTCTGCGTGGACTTCGATCTATTAATTGGGAACTCCCTATTTCCCCATAAAAAAGTCCACAAGATCACTTTTAGTGCCCAAGAAAGAAATGCTAACAGCGTTATCGACTACTTTCTTTATAGCAGAAACATCAGAAGACTCTTCGCAGATGTAAAAGTCATAAGAGGGGCGGAAATCGGCTCAGACCATATGATGCTCATTGCTGATACACAAATTCTGAAGCCACGGAAAATGCTAAAAAGAGAATACACAAAAATTGATATTTCTCAGCTCCAGAATCCACAAACTCAACAAAGATATGCGGCAGAACTCGAAGTAGAACTGAGGAAAACTAACCTTGATGCCCAGTTGGATGAGATGGGGAAAAATATCAAAGATAGTATCCTACAGGCTGCAACAACCGTATGTGGCATAAAGAGATATTCCTCCAAGGGAAAAAGGTCAGAATGGTGGAATGAACGGGTGAAGGCAGCTGTACAACGGAAGAAGATCGCGTGGAAGGGATACTTAAACAGCAAGAATGACCAAACGTGGGAACTCTACGCTCTACGGAGAAAAGAATCAAAACTAATTTTGAGAGAGGCTAAAAAAAAGAGCTGGGAAAATTTTGGCAAAAGCTTACAGAATAATTACAGTGAAAACATAAAAATGTTCTGGAAAAAGATAAAAGTCCTAAAAGGCAAGAAGTGCAAACCCATACGGAACGTTAAAAACAGTGCAGGAAAAGTTCTGACCAGGGGAAATGATATTCTGGACAGATGGAGACAGCACTACGCACAGATGTTCGATGATCCTCAGTGTCAAGAAAATGAAAAGATAGAAAGCAAAACAGGTGAAATAACAGACTATGACGGCACCATATGGGAAGAAGAGGTGAAACAGGCTATAGAGAAACTTAAGATAGGAAGATCAGCCGGAGGAGATGGTATTTTCCCGGAACTAATTAAATATGGAAGTAACGAAGTGTTGCAGGGCCTATTTCAGAAAATATACAATGAGAAAAGCATTCCCAAAGACTGGGAATATAATGTCATTATCCCCATCCACAAGAAAGGGAACCAAAGCGACTGCAACAACTACAGGCCTATATGCTTGTCACAGGTGGTCCACAAATTGTATACATCAATCCTCGAGAAGAGACTCAGAGACGTAGTAGAAAAAGACCTCGAAGAAGAGCAAGCCGCATTCAGACCTTTTAGACAAACCCAAGACCAAATATTTTCACTTAGGACAATCATAGAAAAGGCTTGGGAAAGGGATAAAAATTTATATCTGGCATTTTTAGATCTACAAGCCGCATTTGATTCAGTGCCAAGAGTTGAAATATGGAATGCATTGAAGGCGAAGAAAGTCCCTGCAGAACTTATAAACGCCATTAAGTCCTCCTATAAAGGTTCAAAGGGTAAAGTCAGGATTAATGGAAGGGAGTCTGGGAGCTTCGATATGAAGAAAGGTGTTAAACAAGGAGATAGTCTTAGCCCTCTCCTCTTCATTGTTCTGATGGACGAAGTCTTGAAAATATGTAAAAGAAGGACGGCACGAACAATAGTTGGGAAGTGGAACTTGAGAACAGTTCTCGCTCAGACGCTTCTCTATGCTGATGATATAGTGCTCATAACAGACTCTATCCAGAATCTTCAGCAAGCTATAATAGAATGGAAAGCCGAGCTGGAGAGGAAGGGCATGAAAATAAATGCGGCTAAAAGTAAAGTCATGCAATTAGGGCGAGAACCTGAAGATGTACAGATCGCTTGCGGAGGAGAAATTCTTGAGGCAGTAGATGACTATAATTACCTAGGCACAGTTATCAGCAGAAATGGTAAAATTCAACAAGAAATATCAAATAGGATTAAAAAAGCGAATAGCATTTATTACCAAATCTGCAATACTGTTGTTGGGAAGCGAGAAGTCGAAAAAAAGGTAAAATTGCATATATTAAATTCAATTTACCTTCCCACCCTACTCTACGGAAGTGAGAGCTGGATCTTACTCGACAGATTGAGGAACAGAATCACCGCCTCAGAAATGAAATACCTCAGAAGAGTAGCTGGCCGAACACGGAGAGAGCACATTAGAAACGAGAGAATAAGAGATGAGCTAGGGGTGAAACCTCTAACTGATATTCTGGAGAAGAGGCAGCTGAAGTGGTTCGGCCATGTGTGCCGAATGGATGAAGAACGCGGATCACGCAAGTTCTTCGAGCTAGACCAACTGGCAAAAGACCAACAGGCAGGCCAAGGATGTCGTGGTCGGATAGTATGGCTCGAATAGGACAGAAAAGAGGAAAGCAGTTGGATTCCATGAAGGCACTGGCAAGGGACCGGGACAGTTGGAATACTTGGATCGAGGCACCTCCACGCTGAGAGGCACAGAGGAGGAAGAAGAAGAAGAAGACATTATGAAAATCGTAAAATGGATCTTCTCTTCTCATCTATCCATTTTAATGCCTACTAATGGAATTGTATTGGTAAAATTTCATTTATATTTGCGCCGCCTCCGAAAAGATTGTGTTGTATTGAACATAGTATTTAATATTTTAATTTCACAATTTTTAATAAAAATTAGTATTTGTACAAATAAATGTAAAATTATTCGTCTTATTGCATTTCTTCGCTTTTTATAACAATTTCAATTTTGCTGTGAACTCATAAAAATCAGAAGGTAATTATTTCATACTTTTCAGTGCATTTATTTTTACTGGTTCCAAGGTTTCGAAGTCGGTGTGATTTTTTTTTATAAATTTTTTTTTTGTTTGTCTGTTTTTAAATTTACGGGATTTTTTCAAGGTTAATGTAGAAACTTTCCATAAGTCGTTTGTCGTGATTGGGAACAGTGGCAAGTATGGATGTTTTTTCAAAATCAAATGTGTGGTTAAGGGATAAGGAGTGTTCTGAAAGTTTTGATGCATTGTAGTTATGAGAGGAAACAGAATATTTGTGTTGTGTGATTCGGTCTTTGAGGAGATTTTTGGTTTCTCCAATGTAACAGGAATTACAATTTGGTGCAGAGCAAGGAATGTGATAAACAATTTGAGAGCGGTGTGAAGGAGGGATGGGGTCTTTGAGAGGAGTGTAGAGTTTTGAAAGTGTGTTGTGTGATTTGAAGGCTAGGGGTATAATAAATTAGGGTTAGTGGAACGTAAATGTTTTTGGATGTTGTCGGAGAGGTTGGGGATGAAAGGCAATGATCTGTATATAGAAGTGGCAGTGGATTGTGGAGTCACGGTGGAGTTTGTTTGAATAGAAAGGGGACGATTAAAGCGGTTTTTGATGAGTGTATTGATGATGTAGGGAGGATAGTTACTGGAAGAAAGGATTTGTTTGATACGCTGGATATTGGTTTTATGAAACTGGGGATCAGAAAGGGAAAGACTTCTGTGAATAAGATTTTTTGCAACATTTATTTTTTGGTGGTATGGATGTTGGGAGTGGAAGTTTAAGAGTCGGCCTGAGTATGTTGGTTTAGTGTACCAGTCAGTGGAAATACTGTTGTTGGAGTTTCTTATTAAAAGGAGGTCTAGGAAAGGTAGGGAATTGTTGGTTTCACGTTCTACGGTAAATTGGAGGCGCGGGTGGTAGGAATTAAATGCGGATAGGATATCTGGAATTTTGTTTGGATTAAGGACAAGGAGGAGGTTGCCAACGTATTTACGGATAAAAATTATGTCTGTTGGGAATAAGGGGATGATGGAGTTTAGTAGATCATTAAGTTCAATGTTTGCTAGGTCAGGAGCTAGGGGGGTGCCCATAGCGAGTCCTTACTTTCAGACCGTTCCACATATATACCTTCACCCCGAGATCCCATACCTTCCCTAAAAACCCAATTTAACCTACACCTCAAAAATCTTATAAATTCAAAACTTATAACCTATCCCACCTATAGAAAACTTATCTCTTACAATTCAGTAGCTCCCCGTTTTTATGGCCTTCCAGAAATTCACAAACCTGGTACCCCCCTTCGCCCTATCACTTCCAATATAAACTCTCCCTCCATTAAGCTTAGCAAATTTTTATTACCTTCTCTACAAGTACTCAGCCACGAAAACCCTTACGATATTAACAATTCTTTCCATTTACGCCAACAAATTATATCATTCATCATTCCTGACAATTATATCCTAACTTCCTTTGATGTTGAAAGCTTGTTCACAAACATTCCCATAGACAAAGCCTTAAATATTATTAAAGACAACTGGTCCACCATTGAACCGCACACTTCCCTAAACCGTTCAACGTATCTAGAATCCCTACAACTTTGCTGTGACTCCGGCTACCTAACCTTCCACGAAAAATTGTTCAAACAGATATCAGGACTCGCTATGGGCACCCCCCTAGCTCCTGACCTAGCAAACATTGAACTTAATGACCTACTAAACTCCATCATCCCTTATTCACATAATTTTTATCCGTAAATACGTTAACGACCTCCTCCTTGTCCTTAATCCAAAAAAAATTCCAGATATCCTATCCGCATTTAATTCCTACCACCCGCGCCTCCAATTTACCGTAGAACGTGAAACCAACAATTCCCTACCTTTCCTAGACCTCCTTTTAATAAGAAACTCCAACAACAGTATTTCCACTTACTGGTACACTAAACCAACATACTCAGGCCGACTCTTAAACTTCCACTCCCAACATCCATACCACCAAAAAATAAATGTTGCAAAAAATCTTATTCACATAAGTCTTTCCCTTTCTGATCCCCAGTTTCATAAAACCAATATCCAGCGTATCAAACAAATCCTTTCTTCCAGTAACTATCCTCCCTACTTCATCAATACACTCATCAAAAACCGCTTTAATCGTCCCCTTTCTATTCAAACAAACTCCACCGTGACTCCATAATCCACTGCCACATCAATATACAGATCATTGCCTTTCATCCCCAACCTCTCCGACAACATCCAAAAACATTTAGGTTCCACTAACCCTAATTTATTATACCCCTAGCCTTCAAATCACACAACACACTTTCAAAACTCTACACTCCTCTCAAAGACCCCATCCCTCCTTCACACCGCTCTCAAATTGTTTATCACATTCCTTGCTCTGCACCAAATTGTAATTCCTGTTACATTGGGGAAACCAAAAATCTCCTCAAAGACCGAATCACACAACACAAATATTCTGTTTCCACTCATAACTACAATGCATCAGAACACTCCTTATCCCTTAACCACACATTTGATTTTGAAAAAACATCCATACTTGCCACTGTTCCCAATCACGACAAACGACTTATTATGGAAAGTTTCTACATTAACCTTGAAAAAATCCCGTAAATTTAAAAACAGACAAACAAAAATTATCTTCAACCTATTCCCAAATTTTTCAAATTTTAAAAAATCCATAATTTTTTTCTTAATTAACTATATTAATATTTTCTTAATCAATTAAGTATATACATAACCCCCCACTTTTTCCGATCGCAGTTGATCTCCAACAGTTCACTCAACAGGTACGTTTTATTTCTTGTTACATATATTTTTAGACTTCTGCCCATCTTTTTTTCTAATTTTATTACTATCTCCTTTTCTATTATATGCTACATATATCTTTAGACTTTTACCCATCTTTTTCTATTTTCACATCGCACATATTCCTTCCGCTTCCTGGTTACATCTATTCCACATCCCATTTAATATTGTTATCCTTTAGTATATTATAGACATATTTTTGATTTGTATAGCTTTCCATATTTGACAATTGTATTACTTAAAATCCAAAAATTTTATTCATATTCTTTTGTTAAATATCTAATTCCACACCAAAAAAAAAAAAAAAAATATTATTCTATTATGCAATTATTAACTCATTTTCATTTTTTCATGCATATATATGTTTTCTTGTAATTATCAAGTGGGAAAATTAAACAAATATTTAAGCAGTAAAAATTGAGTGCAGGAAAAGTATATGCTATATTTCCAACAATTACAAAGTAGGTGTTACAACAACAATGGTCACAATCCAATTAATTTTATAATAAACAAAAAATGTGACTATATTTATCTATTTCCCTATTAATTTCATATTGTCTTTAAAACATTTCTGAACATCCTCCCACCTTGAGGAGTTTTTAACTACTCAATAGTAAAATAAAGAAATATTACGAAACAGCACATTGTCCTAAATTTCCATTTTTCCTTTTTTCTAAACAAATATTTTCTATCTGTGTTCAAAAGAACCGTAAAGGTATCCGAACACCCCTTCCGCATCGTGTTCTCAACAAAGGGCCACTTTCTTCCTCCAAATCTTCTTCTTCTATGTTTGGGACTCGTTCTTCTGAGGAACCGTCATCTTCGCCAATATCTGGAATTATTTTAGGTTCATCGCTAAATACCTCTAAAGGAAAGAGACGTTGAATGGGTCGATTAATTCTGCCATTAGCCGTCTTCACCGTAACCAATCTGCACTTCCCATCTTTTCCAGGAATAAGTCGTTCTACCACACCTAACGGCCAATCGATTCTTTTCAAATTATCATATCCAATTAAAACCACTTCTCCAACAGCTGGCTCTCTAGTTTTTTTTATTCTTTTTAGAAGATTGCAGGAGACACCTCAAATATTCCGCTCTGAATCGTTGGCGTAGTTCTTCTTTTAGTTTGTTTCGATATCTTAGTCTTCTGCTAAATTTTGATGACTCTATTTGATCCATGTCTGGAACTCCACTCTCTTCAATATCTTGTAAAAACATTTTAGGTGAGATAGGGATAGGATCCATTGCAACATCGGATACATAAGTGATAGGTCTTGAATTCACAACACTTTCACATTCACAGACTACTGTATATAACTCTTCAGCAGTCAAACATGCTTTTCCCAATACCTTCCTCAATAGAACTTTAACCAGGCCGATTAAACGTTCCCAAAATCCTCCCCACCATGGAGCACCAGGTGGGTTAAAACGCCATTCTATTTTTCTAATAGAACTCCAATTAGTAATCTGTTTCCAGTCAATCTTCTTTAACAGTGCATCCATACCTCGAAAATTGTTTCCGTTGTCACTGTATATGATGGTTGGTCTTCCACGGCGTGCAATAAATCTCCTAAAACACATCATAAATTGTTCAGTTGATAACGACGAAACTAATTCTAGATGTAACGCTCGATAAACTGCACATGTAAATAAACAAATCCAAACTTTCTCCCCGTTCCTAAGGTATAAGGGACCAGCATAATCCGTACCAGTCACTTCAAAAACTCTTGCATCTCGTACCCTGTTTTCGGGCAAAGGTGGGGAATCCTCTTCAAAATTTTGAGAGTCAAAACGTTGGTAGATGACACAGCTTTTCAACACTCTTCTGATTGTTTGTCTTCCACGTAATATCCAATATGTTTCTCTCAAGCGATTCAATAGCCCAAGCCCCCTGCGATGACAGTTACGATTATGTTCTTCTAAAATCAGTTTTTCAATTAAATGATGATTGCCAGGGAGGATAATAGGTGCTCGAAAATCTTCTGCATCTCTTCTTGCCCACAGTTTGGTTGTTAATCTCTTTAAGCCAAGGGAGTCTTCAAAGGTCTTCAATTTAGAAAGCCGCTTCATTCCTTCACCGGAAAATGATTCTTTTTGTACTAGTCGTAGTAATCTGGTCTCAGCTTCTCCCAACTCCTTCGTTGTTAAAAGGTTGCTCTCTTCACCTAGTCTTCTGCTTTTGTTAGCAAAGCGCAACATCCACGCAACAACCTTTACTATCTGTGAATAGGTGCTGTATCTTTCACATAGTTCTTTAGTCCATAAATTGTCACTAATAGCACAATTTTCTTTAAGTAGAGTCACCTTCTTGCGTTCTCCTGATATTTCAACCTCATCTGGTGTAACAATATCTTGAGGCCATTTATCATCAGGTAGTTTTAGCCAAGGTGGCCCCTCCCACCATTTGGATAGGGCCAATTCTCGTGGACTGCATCCTCGGCTCAGTAAATCTGCAGGGTTCGATTTACCAGGAACATGGTGCCATTCTTCTTCCTTACTCAATCTCCTGATTTCCTGAACTCGATTCCAAACAAACACTCCCCATGGTTCTTTTCGTTTAATCCAGGCAAGAACTGTAGATGAATCGCTCCAGTAAAAACAAGGAATTTCTCCAAGTTCAGTTCTAATATTATGAGCCAATCTAGCACCGATCAAAGCAGCAAGTAGCTCTAGTCTTGGTATTGTGCAGCTGCTAACTGGTGCAACACTTACTTTAGCTTCAACCAAACTTACAACCACTTTCTGTAAACTTTCACAGCGTAAAAAACAAGTTGCAGCATATGCTGTCTGACTGGCATCACAGAAGGTATGTAAAGTGATGTAAGCATATATTGCAGGGGTTCTTATAGCCCATCGAGGAATTTCAATATTTTTCAAGAATTGAACTTCATTTAACCATTTTGAAAATTCTTCCCAAATTTCTTCACTTACTTCATCATCCCAGCCGCCTCCAGTTGACCAAGTCTTCTGAATTAATAGTTTTGGTATAATTGTGGATGGCGAAATGATTCCAATTGGGTCAAATATTTTTTGAATAACTGACAAAAGTGTTCTTCTTGTCATACTTTTAGTAGGTCGCAGATCAGGAACCTTTACTCTAATAGTGTCATTTTTTCTATCCCATATAATTCCTAATACTGGAGTGTTCGTGGAATCAGAGAGATTGGGATCATTCCACTCCCACCCTCTAAGCTCAAATTTAGCCACTGAAAAAATGGCTATACTTTCTTCAATAAAAAGGTTAAGTTCATCTTCGTTAGCAACGCTAGTAACACAATTGTCAACATAGAAACATTTCTTCAATCGTGTTATGGTTGCTTCAGTATAGTTAAGAATACCTTTATTACTTAGTTCTTCGGTTCTATTCAGTAGATGTTCAAAAACAGCTCCTAACAAAAACGGGCTGCAGGTGATACCAAAAACCACACGAGCATGTTGAAAAGTTTTCAGATTGTTATGTTTGTCTCTCCATAAAAATTTCAAAAATAGTCTATCATCTGGATGAATTCCTATTTGAAGAAATACCTTTTTAACATCCGATATAACTGCTAAGCGTTCCATACGAAATCGGAGTAAAAGTCTTGGTATCAGTTCAATGAGGTTAGGGCCTTTTTCTAAGCAGTGGTTCAATGAAGGATGGCCTATTTCTTTAGCAGAGGCATCAAAAACTGGCCTAATTCGGGTTGTGCTTTCTTCTTTTATTACAGGTCTGTGGGGCAAGAAATGACTACCCTGGTCGTCAATAGAAGTCTCCTCTATTATGCCAGAAGATAACCACTCTGCGAAAATGTTTTCATAATCACCGGTTAATTTAGCATTGTTTAACTTCTTGAAAACAGAGTCTAATCTTTTCCTGGCAATCTGAAAATTATTTGGTAAAGGTGGGTGGTCTTTCAACCATGGTAGTCTTACCTCGTACCGACCATCCTCTTTAATTCTCACCGTTGACGTACCGCATCTTGTGTTTGCTCTTCTCTTGTTTTTACAGTAACAGGGTCTTCTATTCCTATGAGATCTAATCGCCAAAGGTCCGAAGCAGAAACGTCTAGGGAGGTAATACTAACATTTTCTGAAATACAGCTATTTCCTTCTATAGTCTTTCCCATCAAGGTCCATCCAAGATATGTTTCCACGGCAACTAGGCCACATTTTAGGATTTTTCTATTACCTGTCAACAGCTTCCCCGAAATATCTGCACCAACTAAAATATCAATCTCACCATAATCCCTGTCTGTTAGAGTGATCTTAAGATCTTTTAATTCTTTCACCCAGGGTCCAGAACTGTCAATTACAGGTAATTTTTGACAAATCACATCCTTGTCAAGGGCTTCAAAATTACAAGCATAATCATTAGTAATGCTTGAAATTCTTACCTGGTAAATTTTATGATCTTCAGGATTCGATCTCGTGCCACCAAACAATCCATGCACAATTGTTTGAGAACCAATTGGTTTGTATCCCAGAAGAGAAGCCATTCTCTTACTAATATATGATCTTTGAGACCCATCATCAAAGAACAAACGACAAGGGTATTCCTCTACATTATTTCTCAGCATTACCTTCAATGTTTTTAAATACACCTCATTGCTAAATGTATTAGTCAAACTTTGGGCCAGATATATGTGTGCTACCTGGGTTAAGTGCACCTCCTTTAGAGCACAACAACGTTACATGTTTACCTTTGCAAATGAAACATCTAACCACAGCCTTACAATTTTTCTTCATATGACCTTTCTTGAGACAAAGAAAGCAACAGCCTTTGTTCCTCAAAACAACTCTTATGGTATCTAAATCCATATCTTGTGCCTTGAAACAATTAAGAGAATCATGGCCCTTTTCACAAAAAATACAATTTTCATTAATCGACTTATTGACATTTAACAACTCCGATGATGTGGGTATCATATTTACCTTCACGGGTTTCCTTGTCTCTCTTGCAGTGTTCTTCTTTTCTTCGTTGTCCATAAAAACAGATTTGGTGAGCATGATTCTCTCCTCACTCTCTACTTCTCCTCGTAAAAATTTTAAGAGGTCATCCAAACCCTTTTCAATATCAATTTTATTTGTTATTCTATGCCTCTCCCACAGCCTAAGAGTTGATTCTGGAAGAGCTGACTCAACTAAAGGTGTGAGCATACATGAACACTTATCAGTTGTTACACCTAGAGTGTCCAGCGATCTCAGCTGGCATTCTAATTTATCATACAGAGAAGTTAAGGTCATACCTCCTTTTTTTGTAGCCTGATTTAGAACCAAACCCAATAAATCTCTGACATACAGCTGAATCAGTAATCCTTCACGCCCAAATCTATTTTTCAGCTGTTCAATTACCTTTGGGTAATTTTTAGAAGATGGAGGGAAGCTTTCTACAAGCTCTCTAGCAGGAGATTTTTCCACAGTGGCCTGAAATAGGTACTGGAACTTCTCTTCATTATCTAATTCTTCACTGTCATGGACCTTTTTAAAACTAACCCAAAAACTTATCCACTCGCGTAGACTTCCATTGTACTTTTTCAATTCAAGTTTTGGTAGTCTGTGATTTTTCTTACATGCAATTCCAGGTTCAAATGTGGAGCTTGAGGTATGCTTGTATTTTTCGGTAACCATCCTTTCTTTAATTGAGACAGCCGAAAACCATTTGTCCCTGTAACTTTCAATTTCTTCAAATTCTTTTTCAATTATACTATCATCTTCTACATGGACAAATAAAAGTTCTTTTACTTGATTGTCAAGACTAAAAAGTCTCTCTGCTTTGTCCGATAATTTCATAAATGTTGTTGAAATATCATTGGTGTTGGGGGTTTCTTCACTACATAATCGGGTGAATTCATTGTACCCCATTGAGAAAATTCTTCGGATCTGAGTCCTCTCCCTTCTTAAATTTTCTAATGCACTCATCATGAATATACTACTTATCAATCAATTCCCCACAAGGGATGCCACTATTTCTTGTAATTATCAAGTGGGAAAATTAAACAAATATTTAAGCAGTAAAAATTGAGTGCAGGAAAAGTATATGCTATATTTCCAACAATTACAAAGCAGGTGTTACAACAACAATGGTCACAATCCAATCAATTTTATAATAAACAAAAAATGTGACTATATTTATCTATTTCCCTATTAATTTCATATTGTCTTTAAAACATTTCTGAACATATGTATATAGATACATATATTACTCATTATTTTATTTATTGATTAATTTTTCTTTTCTTCATATTTATTGGTTGCTATCTTGTTTTATATTTAGCCCTGAAGAAGACCTGAATATCGGGTCGAAACGTCGGCACAATATATATGTTATTTCACATATAGTGTTTTCATTTGACCGCACCCCCAACCATTTCCATCTCATTTAATGTGTATTTTATTTTATCTTTTTAAACTAGAGGTTCCTTAATTATTTGTAGCTATTTAGTATAATTTTAATTTATTTATTTAAACTTTAAACTTAAGGCTCTGAAGCCCCCTTTATATTATTTAAATTTGTTCTTAAGGGACATTTGTACCAGAACAAATAAATAAAGAATTTATTATTTTATTTATATATACAATCAAACCTGGATAACTGGAATCTCTTGGTGACAGGATTTTAATTCCACTTACAGAGGTATTCCTCTTAAACAAGGTTTCACTTTTCCAGGGTGCAGGTATCTTATTAAGGGGCATGTACCACTAAAAGAGGTTTTCAAACAACATGTAATTTTTATAACAATTTATTACAGAATGCCCTTAAAAACCATAAAATATTGATACTATTACTTATTACATATTTTTAGTAATATGAAAATAAAAAAAATGCAGATTATAAGTTAATTATGCACAAATATATTAAGTATTTTCTTATTTTTTTCTGCAGTTTACTTTGGCATTTAAAAATGTTTTTTATAAAACATTATCAAATATCTATGAAATATTTCATCTTCAGGTCCTTTCAATCCATTTAAAATCTGCAACTTCCCAATGCAATTTAGTGCATCATTTTTCGTGACTGGTAGCCTCTCTGACAAGTAAATTTTAAGGAAATTGTAATTATATTATTTCACTGTTGAATTATGAATTATATTATTTCACTGTTGAATTATGAATTCAAATGCAGTCAAGTGCACACTTGATAAAGGGAAGGATAGAAGAAAGTCTTTTTTATTCAGTTACAATAATCGCTTTTTACTAATAAGAAATCTTGGTAGCTTGTTCTGATTTAAAAATTTGTAACATAGTATTCATGGGAATATTTGATCTAGATATTTAATATATTTTTCAGGAGGAAATGGATATGAAAGTCGAAGAATTGTGGAAAACTTCATAGGAAACTTTTCTCAATATCCAAACACAAGATTTATATTTCCAACCGCAAGTCCAGTTACCATGAATCCATTCCCATGGAACGGCCAGGCAAATATCACATCTACACACATATTAAAATTTAAAAAAAAATTATTTTGATATTTGTTATTTTGATTCTTTTTAAATTAGTTATTTTTAATGAAATTTCTGAAATTTCCACCAATCTGTAAGCAATAAAGAATATATTGAAACGGAATATGGGATCATTTAACATTTAAATAATAAAATGAAAACAGTCTATCAAGTTTATTATTTTATAGTAAAAATAAGCTGTATGCATTGTAAATGTGCATTATTGACCAGCTTAATCTTAAGACTTCATTATTTGCGTGTCAAATGTGAGATGACCAGACAACAAATTCAAGTATGACATGATCATGTAATAATCATGTAAGAACCTAAAAACCTCCCCGCCCCAATTATTCTCCAAACTAAATCACACTGTTCCATTAATGTTTAATTTCTCTATTTTACTTCCCGAATCAGCCTCCTACCCAACTACCGCCTACCAATTGTAATGTTATTTCTAGAACCATTTCAACCACTTCTCTTAAATTCATTTTTATTTTTTATGATTTTAGATTATAAATATGTGGTTCTCTTTTGATACTCTTGTCCATTCAAATTATTCTGTTAATACAACTGAAATGGAAAGATCTATAAGACAGATTGAAAGACTAATAGAGCAACAAGTAGCTTCAGGAATACCACACAGGAATATTTGCTTGGGTAAAACGCTTATTTACCAATCATCTTTTTTTATATTGACATTTTTTCTTTGTCGAGTAGCTTTTATTTATTTAATACTTTACCATCATCAGATTTGTTATAATTAGGGAATGGATTTTACATATCTTTTTTTTTAGCTCAAAATTTTCATTAGAAAGTTCAATCCAATCATTTTATGGAATTTAAATGTTTTTAAACAAATGTTTATTTTACATATTTTCATTATAAAAACATTCTTTTACATATTTATAGTATAAATATATATTAAGACTATCTCTTTTTTTTTCTTTTCACATATTTTTATTGCATCCTAAACTTTTTTCTAATGAAAATTGATACGTACCTATAGTTTTTATAGTATAGTAAACAAACCTAAAAAAAAAAAACTGAGTAACATGTTTTAAGGAAAATATTATTGAGCCACTTAAAGAATTAGACTTTTCTGATATTTATCCAAGATGTGCTAATTTGTTTGATACTGGGATCATTGAGATTCCGGTAAAAGGCTTTATAAAAACTGTAGGGTATATCCTAAGCATTAATAACAGCTTCTTGCTTTGGTTTGAAAGGAAGTGCTAAGTCATCTTTCAATTCAGATTGTGCCTAGCATCAATTAGAGCGTATGAGGCGTTTGGTTTTAAAACCGGTTACATCCATTTTTTTAAAACAATTTTTTCTTCATTGTTTTCAAGTTTTTCATTTTAAAAAAAATGTGTTAAATGCGTTTGTTTCAAAAACGTCTAGATCCTTCGAAAATCAATACTAAAAAATTCCATTTCTTATCAAAAGCGGTTCCAATTGATCCTTTTTTGATTAATCTTGAAAAATTGTTGAAAATGGATGTACCTGGTTTTGAAACCAAACGCCTCATATATACCATTACTAATAAAATTAGCTATCTAGATTTTAAAAGTTTCTATAAGAAACATATATTAATATATTTAATAAAAATACATTAATAAGGAAGGTTCAGATAAAAGCACTTTGAGGAAAAACTATTTAAAAGATATTTACAAAGAAACTCTCAATAAAAGTAGATATATAATTGAAACCGGGCGGGTATACATTGCTGACATAGTAGCTGAAAAACTGTTCTTCTGAAACCGCAGCTACCCCGTTTATTTTAAACTTTGAAGTTGAAAGAAAGATCAACGGACAATTCAATGTGGATTCAACTCATTTAATGGACATAAATATCTTTCAAATTTCCCCCTGTTAGATCTGTTGATGTGGAAAGAGCTTTCAGCTGATACTAAGCACTTTTCAGATCGGATAAGCGTTTCTTCTCATTTAAAAAAATTTTAAATATGAAATAATAAGTAATCATTTTAAATTTAAATTTTTTAAAATTTTATGACTTTCATTTATATACATGTATCCATTTATATACTTTTATGTATATATTTATATACATTTATGACTTTCATGTATATACATCTATATATTCAAAAATGCTTGTTCTACATATTCTGTACAGAATATATTTATATATTCTAATCAAGTTGATGATATTTGCTCTTACATATTTCTTAAAATATAGTTGTATGTACATATTTGGCTTTTTATTTTAAATGAAAATCCGTTCCCCAGTTATAATCTTACAACTTTCATCCTTTTTTACTTTCACTTACCTATATATGAAATATATAGTAAGTGGAAGTATTGCGATCGTGAAAATTTCCGACTTCCGGTTTTCAACGGAAATACACGTTTTGGGACCCCCTGAGTCGAAATAACCAAGTCCCGCGAAATGGTCTGTGTGTGTGTGTGTGTGTGTGTGTGTGTGTGTGTGTGTGTATGTGAACAGACTAGCTCAAAAACTATAAACCGTGGGAACCTGAAATTGGGTATTTAGTGTAGGTATATGCCCGCGATGTGACAGCAAAAATTTCATCAAAATTGCTCAAAGGGAGGGGGTACTTTATTTAATAACTTTTTACGTTTTTTTCGATTTCCTCAAAAACGGCTCTAACGATTTGGATTAAACTGAGTATATGATCGATTTATATGCCCGAAATATGACTGTAAAAATTTCATCAAAATTGATTAACCGGAGGGGGGACTTTACTTAATAAATTTTGTATCATTTTCACGTGTTTTTTTTATTTACTCAAAAACGGTTTTAACGATTTTGATCAAACTTGGTATTTGATATATTTATATGCCCGAGATGTGACTGTAAAAATTTCATCAAAATTGATCTACGGGAGGGGGGACTTTACTTAATAAATTTTGTACCATTTTCACATGTTTTTTTTATTTACTCAAAAACGGTTTTAACGATTTTGATCAAACTTGGTATTTGATGTATTCATATGCCCGAGATATGACTGTAAAAATTTCATCAAAATTGATCTACGGGAGGGGGGACTTTACTTAATAAATTTTGTATCATTTTCACGGGTTTTTTTATTTACTCAAAAACGGCTTTAACGATTAACAAAAATAAGATATGAATGTAGAAAAATGTGTGACTTTGGGAAATGATAATTAGCAAAACACGTCAATTTCTAATCTAAGTAAGTTGGTAAGTGAAAGTTGTGTGTTGCGCGCACGCACCAGATTTTTAAAGATAGCGATTAGCAGTATTTTGACTGCTCATTATGTTTTGGCTATTAATTTTATAGGGTGTATAAAAAAAAAAAAAAAAAAATAATGACCGTTTTATCAAATTCCAGAGTTCAAAAGTCTGTAAATATTTTAATGCTATTTATTATTTACTAATGCTTAATAATCCCTTTAGAGCATTCTCTAAGCTTGTTTAATAATACTGGACTTCTTCAAAAAACAGCTTCAGTTTATTTATTTATTTCAAAGAAGAAACATGATAGAGTCCTACGAATTCTCATAATTTTAAGACATTATTGGAAAAAAAATTTCACAGCCGCTTAAGCAACTCTTGAAATTATTAAATTTATAATTTAATTATTAAATTTTTAAGTTAAATTTAAAGTGGAAGCTGTCCTGGCCCAACGCACTGCGCGGCGTTGGTTTGAAAGATTTAGAAGTGGAGACATGACGTTAGAAAGGAAGAAAGACTCTAGGCGACCAATAATGGATATTGATAAGGTTCTGAAGGAAGATGTTGAGTCGAATCCACCCACAAGTACTTGCGAACTTGCCAGGAGTGTGGTGTGTCGAAAGATACTGTTAGTCATCATCTTCTCTCCATGGTGAAGGTGAAAAAGACTGGTTTACTCACGAACTTACTCCTCAACAATCAGCTAAGAGGATAGAAATTTGTTAAAATTTATTGAAAAACCCTTGTGATATGAGAATTTATTTACCTGTGATGAAAAGTGAGTTTACTGGTGAAATCCGAAAATCTACAATCAATGGCTAGATTGCCGTCAAACTGCTGCAAGAGGGGAAAAAAATCCATGGTTTGTGTTTTTTCGAATTTTGAAGGTGTTATTCATCACAAATTTGTTTCTAATGGATGCTCTATGAATTTTGAACTCTACTGCAAACAATTGGAAAGATTGTACGCGAAGGTGTCAGAGCGTTATCCTGCTCTGATCAACTGAAAAGGAGTTTTATTCAAACAAGATAATGCTTGTCCACACACTTCTCGTCAAACCCAAGAATAGCTTATAGAACTTCATGGGTTTGAACTCCTGCCTCATCCACCATATAGTCCAGACCTCTTGTTACTACTTGTTTCTATCCATGGCCCATAGGGAAATAATTTGATAATTTTGTGGAAGTTGAAAATGCGGTCCCAAGGAATGGTATCAGTGTGGCATCGAGCAACTGGCTAATGGCGGTAGATAACAGTGAACTATACTTTGAGTATTAATTGTATTTTATATCAAAGGAATAATAATACAAATATTTGGTTAATAAATTTTTTTTTTTTTTTTTTACACCCCATTATTAATTAATGAGTAGTTGTTGTTATTATTATCGATTTACAGTCTGAAGAAATTTATGTTGCAGTTGGCTACTCTTCTGGTGGAATGATGTCTATGTATTTTGGCTATGGACATCTTAAAAATTTAGGATGTATCGGAGCTATCTCATCCTATGTATCTTCCGGCTCTTTATTTGAGGTAAATCCATTTTCAATGGTCAAAAATGAACTAAACTTTTAAAGATTAAAACTATAAATTAAAAAAATTGCTTGGAGTTACATAAACCATTTATAAAAATACCAAAAAATTTAACTTTTCATCTGATATATTTCTCATAGTATTATTTATAAAATAATAATGAATAGGTAGTAGGCAGCCGAATGAAATAGGTTTCTAATTCGTTTTAACTCAAAAGCACAATAATCTACCATAAATGATCCAGCCACCATTTCACTAACTAACATTAAATAATCCTAAGGGATTAAAAATAAAAACCTGTATTGTACTTTTTAACTGACTTCGAACGAAAGAGGAGGTTACTCTATTCGATACGAATGACTTTTTTTTTTTTTGTGCCTTTTTTTTTTTTTTTCTATGTATGTTCACCGATTACTCAGAGATGGATGGACCAATTGGAACGAAACCTTTTACATCTTGTACAGTATTTTCCCAAGGTGGTCCCATTGAACCCTTTTTTGGGTTCTTAATTTATTTAAGAAGTTATCGGGAAAAAACATTAAATTAATTATTTAATTATCGCTCAAAATGTTTACTTATTGGAAAAACATATGGCAAATGTAACATAAGGTATGCTTCAACAAGCTATTGAAGCTAATTGATAACTAACAAATCTCAATATTGTTTTACTGCTGGATGCATCAATTGGGAAAACCAACCAATCAAATTCAGAATCAAAAGAGTGGGGGGAGAACATGAGCAGTCTGTTAGTTATCGATGTGTTTTAAGTACTTGTTGGAACAACCCTATACATAACCTTAACCAATATTTCAAAAATAGATTTAAATATGATATATAATATCACAGTCGTTTACTGTAGCGATGATAGCATAAATATTAGATAGATATATATATTCACCGATAACGGTAAACCTTAATTTAGATTTAATCGACGGTTGGACACCATAATCATAAGACCAAAAAATTCGTGGAATTTTAAGAAAGGCTGAGTATTGATATTCGTTTTAAAGCAGAATTTAAGACTTCTTCAAGTTCCTGGAAGATCGTTTAAATTTAAAATCGTAGCTATTATTGATTTAAATTAGATTTTGAGTTCTATCTTTTACTGACTATGCACATTAAAAAGAAATACAATAATTCCTGGAAAAGCTTATTTTCACTTTACTTAACAAAGGATTCAGATATCTCGGTCTTCTTCCGGATACACTCGGTCACTGTTAAATATCTTGTCGGAGATCTTGTGCCGATTCTTCACGGGTGACACTTCATGTTATCCAGATTACTATTATCGGTTTTTAATTTTGTTTATACAACTAAGGAGGCTTTTGCTGATGTCCATCCATCAATAAAAAATACCAAGTAAAACTTGATAACTCCCCGAAAACAACCTCATTGCATGAAAGTCCCCTCAGCGAAAATTTGGCAGCCATGAAAATGATTAATATCATAAATGCTACGCCACTAATATTGAAGCAACAGTGTTTAGGAATTTATTTTCTGAGTAATGTTTTATTATGAAGGATATAATTCATAGTACTCCGGTAATAAATTTAGTCAAAAATTCATCGAAGGGAATTACGAACATAATTGACTCAAACTTTTGAATTAAATCAGTAGGCTAATATCGAGAATAACAATATCCTTCGTAATAATAAATTAACCATTGACTTATAAATTAACCTCTGTTGCTTCTATCCTAGCGGGGCAGTCTTTTTGCTATCGATCAACTTTATGGCTGCCCCTTTCTTGCTGGGACTTCTATCCAATGATGTTGTTATCTACTTTTCCAACGATCGATTTAAATAAAGCAATGTTAACGGTTAATATAATATCCCTATAGTATTCAGAAGGATATTCAAGCAATCATAATTTCAAAATTACTTTACAATTTATTATAGGTCATATTACCATCCTCATCTATTCTCCATTAACGATACCTTGTCTAAAACTGGCTAAAATCTCGACTGTTCAGTGACGTATCTACTTCATCTTGGAATGGCTGGATTTATGTATATTTAACTCAACACATCTCGGAACACTGATGATGTATGTAAATGACAAGTAGTGACGACAATATTTAGCAAAGGAAAAATATTGTCATTGTGGAAAAACATTTTATGTGTTCCCTTCCCAATGGAACATTGATCTTCCTAAAAAAAAAATCCATTTATAATCATAAAATATAGTGTGTTGAAAGTTGTATAATACACGCACCGCTTTCCCACTTTTCTGTGTGTATTCATAAAATTGAAAAGGTGACTGTTTATATAATTATTGTATAATAAAAAAGCCTGGGAAAGACAAATCTGGTAGAGCGTAAAAAGATTTCGAATTTCTTTTTTAAACCAACGTACTGTTTTCTACATTTGTTATCTTCTCCAACTAAAAAGTGTGAAATAAAACACGTTTTATAAAAAATATTAAACCGACTTCGAAACCTAGAAACCATTAAAAATAAATTCACTGAAAAGTATGAAATAATTACCTTCTGATTTTTATGATTACACACCTATTTTGAAAATGGTATAAAAAGTGGAAAACTGCAAAAAGACGAATAATTTTTTATTGATTTGTACAAATACACACTAATGTTTAATAAAAATTATTAAATTAAAATATTAAATACTATGTCAATACAACAAAATCTTTTCGGAGGCGGCGCAAAATTTAAAATTTTTAACACTAGACATTATGAAAATCATCTGATCTTCTCTTCCCATCTATTGATTTCAATGCCCACTAATGGAATTATATCAGTAACATGTTATTTCTATTTTGCGCCGCCAGCGAAAAGATTTTATTGTATTGAACAAAGAAGAACAAAGAAACCAGTATTGTACTTTTTCTTTTTAAATATGTAAATACATAATTTTTTTTTCAAATTACAATTAAAATAAAACAATAATTTATTGAAAGGAAAGGCCCCTTTTTAACATCCAAGGTATTTATTTCATCCTCTTCAGGGACCTTTGGTGCTCATTTCACCAAATCCATCTAAATAATTTTTTTTTTTAAATTGCATCATAAATATCGATGGCTTACTTCACAGAAATGCTAAATGCATGAAACTAACTTTAGTAACAATACAATTCAAGGTTCTCTGTTTTAGAAACATTTACCACAATTTTTATCAACTACTCACAAAAGTTAAGAGAGGTACTTAATTCATGTGAGATGCTACTACGATTGGGATGTACTACTGCTACGAATTGTCAACAGGGCTATACTACAGTAAGGTATGTCCTAAAACGGTATGAAGAACTGGATACAATGCTTAGTAGATACTGCTCTGGCCGCCCCCGTACTACAAGCTCACCACAAGAGGGCTATAAGGACTGTGGCCGAAGAACCCCACACAAGTGCTCTAAATTTAGCAGATATGGTGTAAGAAAATTACAAGATTGGGGTATCTGCATAAAAGATTAGAAGAACCCTAAAGAAAGCTGGCTATAATGTGCGTAAGCCTAGGTGTAAGCCATTCATTAGTAAACAAACCGGATATTGAAACTGCAGTTCGCAAAGGAACATGTAAACAAGCCCTTATAGTTCTGGGAACGTTTTTTATTTACTGACGAGAGTGAATTTAACATTCATGGATCAGATGTAAGGGGGAAACTTTTGAGAAAACCTAACAAAGGGCCCCTGGAAAAAAAAATAGTTGGTACTGTGAAACATGGTGGAGGGAGTGTTTTGGTTTGGGGGTGTATATGTGCTGCTGGAGTTGGTAATTTGAAATTTATCAACGGAATAATGGACCAACTCGTTTATATAAATATTTTGAGAAGTAATTTACTGGAAAGTTTAATAAAGTTTGATCTCCAGGAAAAAATCATTTTTCAACAAGATAACAACAGCGTGGAAAGTTCAAGAATAGTTGCTCTACAATGCTCCATAGCATCATAAAACACCTCCCCAATCTCCTAATCTTAATCCAAAACAACATCTGCGGGATCAACTAAGCAGTCAGAATGTAGAAATTAAAATAAAGAACCAAGACCACTTAAAAAGAGTACTAAAGAAATTGTGGGGTAAAATTACTCCAGAAAGTACAAAAAACTAGTTCACACTATGCCAAATAGTATATGAGAAGTGATAAGAAATAAGGTAGGAACGACTACCTATTAAAGTTGATTTGGCATCAATAATTCAGCTTCAAGTTGAAGAAAAAGGATGTGTGCAGGGACTTTTGGAGCATCACTATTCTGACATTTTATGTAATTTTCCTCATAGATTATAAGTTAAATAAATTTTATTAAATTTGATTATTGTTAATTAAAATAGATTAAATTATGTAAAAAATGTGTGAGTTTCATTGCCAATATCTGCCTCATAACCCATCTTTAGGTAAAATAAAAAAAAAGCTGGAGGGTGTGCAGAGACTTTTGTTAGTAAATGTATATATATGCATGAAAAATAAAAATGAATTAATAATTACAGAATAGAATAATATAATTTTTTTTTTAATTAGGTATTAAACAAAAGAATATGAATAAAATTTTTTGTATTAAAGTAATACAATTGTCAAATATGGAAAGCTATACAAATAAAATATATGCCTATAATATACTAAAGAATAACAATATTAAATGGGATATGGAATAGATGTAACGAGGAAGCGGAAGGAATATGTGCGAAGTGAAAATAGAAAAAGATGGGTAAAAGTCTAAAGATATATGTAGCAAGAAATAAAACGTACCTGTTGAGTGAACTGTTGGAGATCGACTGCAATCGGAAGAGGCGGGGGTTCATGTTTGTTTACCAAACCATCCGGTGTAACTGCCGAGTGCTTTAACGTATTTTAAAATATAGCGAAGTTTATTTTTAAAATTCAAGAGTATTGATTAAATAGAGATTGAATGAAATTGTTAAAATATTGGTATATAATAATTAAGGGGAAAATAGTATATTTCTGGACAAACTGTTTGAGAGACTAAAGAATCGATCATATATATTTCGAATAGTATCTAAAATGATTCGCTCTCAGAAGAAGCATTTTTTGAATAATTTTGTATGACCAGAGGACACTTTGATTTTTTTTATTTTATTTTTCTTGTTTTTAATAGTTTACATTCATTTAGAAATTTTATATTTTATGATGAAAAATGATCATTTGATAACTTATCCTTTGAGCTTCCTTGTCAAAATTCCTAGCATCTATCATGATCCTGGTGGCTAAAAATTTTTCGAAATCCACTTATCCCAATTTCTGAAGCAAAAATGACTGCTATGAGATTAATAATTTCATTTAAAAATAAACACAAAAACACCCAAGAAAACCTTTAGACTGAAGCTAAGTGACATGAACTTTTTTCAAGCAATGTGAGACAATACTGAAGGTTCTTAGGATCCGAGACAATTATGGCATTAGGGTTTAGGCATTAAATGAATAGCTAGGCTGGCAGATTGAGTGGAGCACCCAGTGGAAAGCTTAGCTGCAAGGCGTGCGCATTATTATCTCCTTTAATTCATAAGTTTCCGTTTTAAAACCTGTTTCTTTATTTATTGCAGTTTCTCCTTCATGAACTAGAGTCATGTACCTCTTTCTACAGCAGCTGTTAGTATCCTCGTTTTGTTGACACTTATTATCAATTATAATTGTGGCTTTATCATTGCAATGTTCAACCTTCATTTGAGATTTACAGAGATTTTTGGTGAATTTCTTTTAGTAGCTTTGAGCGAGAGAAGGAAGGTATACAAAGGGTACTACAAAAGTTTTGCAATACAGCTTTATTTATTTAATTTTCTCAAAGTAATTTCCACCACATTCAATACACTTTTCCACACGTTGAAACCCGTCATTAAACCAGCTCTGCCAAGTTTCATCTGGGATTGAGGCACATTCTTTGTCCCAAGCCCTTAAAAGGTCCTCGTCGCTTGAAAAACGTTTTCCTTTCAGCTTCATTTTCACACGTGGGAACAGCACAAAGTCATGTGGGAGCAAGGTCTGGACTGTAAGGAGGGTGCTCAAGAAGTTTCAGCCCAGTAGTGGCCAAATACTCGGTGCAGGCTCTGGCACGGTGAGCTGGTGCGTTGTCATGGTGGAGGCACCAGGTGTCCATTCTTGACTTTGGTCTCAGGTTTTTCATAGACTCTATGTCTTTAGGCATAGAGTTAGTGTTAGTTAGTTAGCTAGTGTGCCACTGAGCAGTGACTGTCTTCTGTGTCTCCAAAACAACATGCTTTACAAATTTCCTTGATCTGAAAAATACAGCGATCATTAATTTTTTAAACATATCGAGATTTTCTGACAGTTACAAGTGTATCCTCATTGTCAAATACCCAAACTTTGTTTTGAGCCTTGGTCGGCACATCATAATAGTATAGCCAAGTTTCGTCACCAGTCATGATGCTGTTCACATATGCAGAATGTCCCACATCAAATAGTTTCAGCATCTTTCGGCACCAAGTCACACGATAAATCATTTGCTCTTCCGTTAGACTATGGGGCACCCAAAGACAACAAAGTTTTTTACCTTTAAATGGTCTCCCAGAATTGAATGAATGACAGTACATGAAGGCATAATGTCTCCTCTATCTGCCGATATGTCACTCGACGGTCCTCATCAAGCATTTTCCTCACAGCAGAAATGTTTCCCTCTATTACAGACGTTCGCGGCCTTCCTCCTCTCTCAGCATCCTCCAGAGTGAAATTGCCCCTTTCGAATTCTCTGTACCATCTAAATATAGTCGTACGATGTGGAAAATCATTATTCAATTCAATCATCATTCAGCATTGATCTATGCTTAAACCAAGCAAAAAATTATATCGCGATGCCATAATACGCACTTTAATCTGTCACTGCTAATGAACAACTGAGCCCAGAGATGTGATACTGGTGGCTAGTATGCAGGCATGGATAGGTCTGAACACGCAGAAAGTTGCAGCCTCCTGGGTCTTTCTGTTAAGGTACATTGCAAAACTTTTTTAGTACCCTTTGTATATCTCTCATTCCAGTGAATAAGAGCTTAAGTCAAATTTCCTAAATTTTCAGGGCACAAATTTGTTGCACATGGTCTTAAGTTTAAACATTATTGGCATAAAATCAGTTTTTCATTATCATACTTTGAATACTTGATAAAAAATAATAAAATAGCGGCTACTGATTATAGCCATTAAACCAATTGAATATGTCTAATCTTTAATGAGAAATTAATGATGACATTGTTCACCAACCAATCAAAACAGATTTAACACAAATTATAAAACTACTTTATCCAGTAAGGAGATGGCGCTTACATGCTTCTTTTTAGACATAACCCATTTTGGGTTGAATTCGACTCGACCACTTATTCACTAGGATGACAAATATTTAATGACGTATATATATTTTTTTTATATATAAAATTAAAACATGCAAATTGAAGCATGCGTACCTAATATTAAAAATTTTGAGTAAACATTCTTGTCTGATCATAGAATTTTCACTCAATCTCAATTAATTAATGAACTTATATTGATTAAATGTTTTTCTGTTTTAGAAAATACCCGATCAAGCAAATAATTCATGCGTAAGAATTCCTCCTCTTTACATTTATGGAGGAGGATTGGACTTCATAACTTTTTCGCCTAGAATCACAGAAACCGCCAATAGATTTAAAGAAATTGGAGTACCAGTAATTTATGACTTTCAATGGACTGGGAATCATTTCATTAATCAGGACGGTGTTCAAAATTTATTTGAATTCATCAAGAAATCAATTTTGTAATTGCTGCAAACCATGCCATGTGTAATCCAAACTTGCCAACATTAGCTTTAAATCATTAGCCCATTTAATAATAAATTAAACTTCACTTGAACTTTTTATTTTTATGTTTTTACTTCAATACTTTAATTTAAATTGCCGTTTTAATGAAAATTTTCAAACATTAGCCAATTATGGTAACAATTATTTTCCATCGACATATTTTTGTATTAATTTTTTAATACTAATAGGCTAATTAACAAACTAAAAAATTTGTTCTTGTTCTTATTGTTATGGTACATAAACATAGAAAATAAATATTTTGTCTTAGAGTTCTAAAATATCTTACAAAATTTTAATCTTTTTTTGTATATTTTTTATAATATCCAAACTGGAAAATATAAAATTACATTATTAAATATTCGGGTTTAACACAAATAACTACTTGAACACAATAAAATAACTGTATTAAAACTTCGTGTACATGAGACAACCGACAAGGTCAAAAGAACAGTATTCACAAACTAAAACAGAAGGTTACACATACAGAACAAAAGGCGGTAAAATATGACAGTGTTGCCATGAAGCTATGAACACAAACAAATAATTAAAGACATAGAAAAATGAAATATAAATTATAGAAAACATAATACAATAATAATAATTAACATTCAACACTCCTCCTTAATTATTATTGTCCTCAAAAAAAAAAAAAAGATTTCACACCCAAAAGCAAACGAAAAGACTCAAACTTACACCTACCTAGAGGCTTTGTCAGAATATCACTGATTTGTTTCTCTGAGCCAATGTGATTAAAACTAAATATTTTGTTACAATGCTCTAATAAAAAATGAAATCTCACTCTCACATGTTTTGTGCGCCTTAAAGTTTTACCATCATTCTTCTCAATCATGCACAAGGCACTTTTATTGTCAATAAAAAAATGGAGTTAATTCGTTATAAAAGTCTACTTCTTGATAGAGATACACAATCCACATAAGTTCCTTTATAGCTTCACACGCGGCAATAAATTCTGCTTCAGCAGTGGAAAGGGCGGTACAATTTTGTCTTCTCGATCCCCAAGCCACAGCCGCTCCAGACATGGTAATCACGAAGCCGCTGGTAGATTTCCTTTCGCTGAGATCACCAGCAAAATCAGCATCTGAGTATATCTGCAGGTTGCTTCCCTTTTCATATAATAAGCCGTAGTTATAGGTTCCCTTTAGATATTTAAAAATCCTTTTTAATTCCTTCCAATGTTCAATGGTTGGATTCTCCATAAATCTACTTAAATAATTAACCGAGTAGGCAAGATCAGGCCGAGTCACGTTTGATAAGTACAATAGACTTCCAATTGCTTCCCGGTAGGGCTTATTCTTGACAGTTTCTTTATTTATTTCTTCATGATGAGGTTCCATAGGAGTAGATACTGGGTCACACTGTTCCATCTTAAATCGTGCCATTATCTTCCAGGTGTAAGCTGGCTGACTAATAAAAATTGAGTCATTTTTGTGCTGTATTCTCATCCCTAAATAATTTTTGGCTTCACCAAAGGTAATATTGAATTTCTTATTTAATTTGTCTAATAGATTAATAATTTCCGTCTTAGATTTTCCAAGAATGAGACCATCATCCACATACAAGCAAAGAATAACCAAATTCTCACCAGTCTTAACAAATATGCATTCATCAGCCGCACAGGAAACAAATCCCTGTTCAGACAAAAACATAGAAAATGTGGAATGCCAATTTCGGGGTGCTTGCTTCAACCCATACAGACTCTTAACCAATTTACAAACTCTCTCCGTCCCATCCTGAAAGCCCTCAGGTTGCAGCATATACAATTCTTCCTCTAAATTTCCATTTAAAAAGGCAGTCTTCACGTCAAATTGATAAAGTAAATAATTCCTCCTAACAGCTAAAGCCAACAAAAACCTGATACTTTCATAGCCAGCTACAGGGCTGAATGTTTCGGTGTAGTCTATTCCTTGTTGTTGCTCAAAACCTCGGACAACCAGCCTCGCTTTTTTCTTTTCTCCTTCATCAGATATTTTCTTCCTAAAGACCCATTTACATGTCAGAGGTTTCTTTTCCAATGGTAGGTCGACTAAGGTCCAGGTACAATTCTTTGTCAATGCTTCCATTTCATCTTCCATGGCACTGTTCCATCCTGGATCACTAATAGCCTCATCAAAGGATAAGTCCTCAAAGTCACAAAAATAAGCAGCAGATTGATAATCTTGATATTTGGATGGCTTTTTGATCTCTTCTTGTTTTCTTAAATTATAAGAGTGTCTTGGTTCTTCCTTTTTCTTTGGGAGCATAGGCTCTTTCTCAATAAGGCAGTCTTCGGTATCCTCAAAACCACGGAATGGTTCTTCTTCTTCTTCTGGCGCTGCTTCTTCTTCTTCTTCTGGCGCTGTTCGATCATCCCCAAGGTCTTCTGACTCCATTTCAATCTGTACATCTTCAGTTGGAAAAACAAGTCGATAGGAATTGGTTTGCTCCAGGGTTACAGGTGAACTGGGTTTGAATACAACATCAATCTTGTGTTCTTCAGGAAAATATACTCGGAAACCCTTAGAGTCAAGATCATTTCCAACAAAAATACCTTTTCTACTTTTAGCGTCCCACTTCCTCCGTTTCTGTTTGGGAATGTGTACAAATACTTCAACACCAAATTCGTGTAAGTCTGAAAAACTTTTAAATTCTGATCCATACCAGAGTTCCCATGGAGTTCTGCCTTTAATTGAACTAGTTCCTGAAACATTTAAAACATAAACGGCTATATTGACAGCCTCAGCCCAAAGGCATTTGTCTAATTGACGGGATATCAACATTGTCCTAGCTGACTCGACAACAGTACGCATTTCTCTTTCTATTTTCCCGTTCTGGCGCGGACAGTAACTCACAGATTTTTGATGATGAATACCATAACTGTCAAGCACGGATTTAACTTCTGAGTTAACAAATTCTAGTCCATTGTCTGTCCTAATAATTTTCACATCTCTACCCGTGTGTCTCTTGGCAGATGCCAAAAACATTTTAAATTTGGAAACAATGTCAGTTTTAGTTTTAAGGAAATACACAAAACGAAACTTACTGTAGTGGTCCTTCAACAATAAGAAATATCGGGATCCTCCTACACTAGTGGTTTCCATTGGTCCACAAAGATCCGCACTAACAATGTCACAAACATTCTCAGCTGGAGATGTACTTTTACCATAAGAGTTAATGTGCTGCTTACCATAAATACATGACTCACAAAATTCTGGACTTTCTGAAAAATCAATATTATGTTTCTTTAGAACTGAAATCAGTTATCTTACATGAGTCTCCTTCAATTTTAAATTTATGACCCTTGTCAACAGTTGAACTCACAGAAAATAAATTAACTTTCAATTCGGGAACATAAAGTACGTTTTTGAAGATTCCAGGCACCCATTCAGTCCCGTTGAATGTCTGAATCGAGATATCTCCTATACCCTTAGCTTCTAGGCAAGATCCGTCACTAATTTTTACTTTTCTAGACACTGGATCAATAAAATCAAAAATATGACGTTCATGTGTCATGTGTTCAGTTGAGCCACTGTCAACAACCCAAAAATGACCAGACTGCATATTTTCGCTAGTTAGTGCCATGTATGCATGCCTTTTAACATTTTTCCCATCTTTCTTTTTCAGGACTTCACAATCCTTGACAAAGTGCCCTGGCTTTTTGCAATAAAAACAATTTCTAGTTTTATCACTGTTTGCATGCAGATTGGATTTATTTTTATGACACCTGGAACGATCATGTCCAGTCTTTTGACATATGGAACACTTTAGGGGCTTAGATTTTGAGGCAAATGCTGTTTCACTACTGGATTCCCCATCCCCATCTCTCCGAGAAAGTAATCTCTCCTCCTCAATTAATAGACGAGACATGAGTTCGTTTAAACTCTTGTTTTCAGTAGATTCCCAAGCAGGGACAAAATGGTCATAATCGGAGGGTAATGATATCAAAATTTTGGTCATTAGCATTTTTTCGGAAATTGCTTCCCCCAACATCTTAATTTTAGACACCATGTCCTCCAGCCTGGATATATGATGGGATACTCCCCGATTTTCGTACTTATACGCAAAAAATTGTTGTTGAACAACGTGTAAACTCACCTCCGACTTTCTGTCAAATATTGCCAAAAGTTTATTCCATATGGCGTAGGCGGTCTCACATGAAACTAAATATCTTAACTGGATTTCGTCCACACGTGAAGTAATTATTTCCTGGGCAAGGCGATCCCTAACAATCCATTCTTTTAATTGTTTATCTTCGTCTTCGGTCGGTTTCGTCTCATTAACACAGACCTCGTAGGCACCTTTAGCCTTCAACATTATGGAAGTTCGAAACTTCCACACCTCCCAATTTGAAGATCCTTTCAGCATCAGTTGAGGCTCCATTTTCAGAAAACACCGAACAAAACGAAAGTTCAAGCCGCCAAAGAACGTCTGTCAACAAAACCGGAAAAATATCTTCAAAAAATGACAGCTTTAAACTAATAGCGGCCTGGGCCCATAACCTATTAAATATTCGGGTTTAACACAAATAACAAAAAACTACTTGAACACAATAAAATAACTGTATTAAAACTTCGTGTACATGAGACAACCGACAAGGTCAAAAGAACAGTATTCACAAACTAAAACAGAAGGTTACACATACAGAACAAAAGGCGGTAAAATATGACAGTGTTGCCATGAAGCTATGAACACAAACAAATAATTAAAGACATAGAAAAATGAAATATAAATTATACAAAACATAATACAATAATAATAATTAACATTCAACATACATATAATATATTAGCTTTAGTTCTCAGCTTTCATATGCTCAGTTATCATGTGAACTGTTTCTTGTTTTTTTTTTTTTTTTTCTCATGTACTTACTTTAATTAATAATATTATCTAGTTTCTTTCTCTCTTATGATTTTACGATCTTAAGTTACCTGTTATAGTTTTTTAAATGTGATAAAATAAAACAAGAGAGAAGAGAGAAGAGAGCAGATAGATCTAGTTTTTTGGAATGTATTAGAAAATATTTGTATATATTAATTTTTAAATAAATTTTATGTTTATGTTCTATTAGTTATATTCATTTATTATTATTCCTTGAATCCATCTTCTTCCTCAAGAATAAAATTTTTACTAGAAGGAAATTTTCATCCTTGACCTGGGAACATGATCATTATTAAGATAAACATCGCTTCATCTTGAACTCGAAGATAGCTTGATCTCTGATTAAAGAATTCTTTCATCCTTTCATGGTCCTTACTCAAATCTTGTCTCAGCTTAACAGATCTCAATGTAACCAACTCATTATAAATTAAAGTACACAGCAAAGCAACTTGTTTTCAACAACAAAAATTTCTATTTCTGTTGCTATTCTTTTTATACAACTAAACCTTTATATATTTTTTTAACTTTTAGAACTATTCATTTTTATTGTTACCTTTTTTTATTTAATTTGAAAATAAATGGACGAGAGATCTGGTACATCAATGATACTTATTCATAACTGATAATTGATCATAAATATATATACATACTTATATAACAAAGAAAGAATTGACCCTCAGGGTGGCAATCAAAGGATTTATAAATAGCAATAAACTATTTTGTTTGTTGCCCACATTTCGACCCAAAAATGCAGGTCCTCTTCAGGGCTTACTGAACAAGAAAGACAAAAAAAAAAAAAGAATTAGACAAGAATTTTCATGATCAAAAGTTGATTTGTTTTCCTGCTAACGCAGGTGGGGTTCTAAAAGCCCTCCTGTTCCATTCCAGGGTTAAAGGAGAATGTAAACAAGCAATGGATTTAAAAATAACAAATATAAAAATAATAAATAGAGAGGAAGGCCCTAGTATCTACCTAAATGTGCGGTATGTCTACCTAAATATGTGGTATGTTTACCTAAATATGTGGTATGTTTACCTAAATATGTGGTATGTCTGTCTTAATATGGATATATTTGCCTATGATTAAAATTGAAACACCAAGTAATTCAGAAAAAAAACACCAAGAAAAGATCCAGAAAACATATTTTTAAAATGTGCTGCTGTACAAATGTAGTTTTATTGGATAAATTAATTTGTTTTTGAATAATGACATTTCAAATAAGTACAAATAATTATGAAGTTTTAACTTATGAAGTTGTATTTGAACTTAATAGCATTGTACTTTTGGATGAGATGAGGTAGAAAAAAAATATAATTAGAAAATAAATCAACAAAATACAAAACGTTCCAATAAGTACTATGTTATTTGTTGAAAAACCTCCAAAATATTTTGTTTAGTAATATGAGGTCTTTCATGCAAAACCCTATTAAATGAATTTCTTTTTTCTTTTTTTTTTTTGTGACAATTATGCTTATCTCTAATTTCTCATTATATCTGATATTTCTCAATTTCTCATTTATATATATGATTTATCAGTAATATTTTTTTTTTCTTTTCTATCCTGTAAAATTCGAAAATAGGTCCCTCATAATCTATCAGGTAGAAATATTTGAGCATAAACGGTTTAAAATATTGGATCATTTCCTTTTAATTATATTCATGTAAACATTATAACTAATGCTTAGATCCCAGTGCAATTACATCTTTTAACTGATTTTTTGTTAGTTTATTCATTTAAGGTCAAGGGGTGTTTTAATGCAGGTTTTTATGGTATGAAGTTGCAAGTTTTAAGATTTTGTCGCAAAAAATTGCATCATTTGTTACTTTGAATAAAAAAATATATATAAATAAATAGATTTTAGTTTTTAATTTTCTTAAATAAACATCACCAAAATTGTTGTGATGTAATCATTGGAAAAATGATGTAAAAACCACCATTTGATAATTACAGTTCTTCCTGGATGTTTAATAATAATAATAATAAGAGCTTCATGGAAAGTTCTTTCACAGTCTATCGACAGTGGGAGTAGGTAAGGAGGCATCACTAATGTGGCTCCATAATGGAGCCTATTCCCTGAAACCGAAGGCCTCAGCCATTTAGGACCAAGTGATAGCTACCAAGGCTTACAGGCACTGTATATGTGTTATGTGTATATCGGGAAACTATTGCAGAAACGTGCAGGCTGTGTAGAACTGCAACAGAATATATTCAGCATGTCACATCAGGCTGCCAAGCGCTGGCTGGAAAAGAATATTTGCAACATGACAACATGGCGAACATAGTTCACCAAGAACTAGCTAGAAAACATATAATTCTGAATAACAGCAATCCTTATTATAAGCACAGACCATAAGCGTTTATTGATCAAAAACACGTAAAGCAGTACTGGGACCAGGCCATCATAACGGACTATCCCCCACAATACGCCTGATATTTTAGTAATTTAAAAGAGAAAAAGCAAACGAAGATTATCGAAATAGGGGTACCATCAGATGATTATCTTCAAAAGGTGGTAGCAGAAAAAATAAGAAAATATCAAGACTTAAGCCAAGAGTTGAAGATACTTCACAATCTTGATAGCCTGAAGGTTTTGCCATTGATCATTTCAACAAACGGACTGATACCGGAGACAACGGTGAAATCCATTACTGAATTAGGTCTTACTCCTAGCAGCCTAGTATAGATGCAGAAGGCAGTGTTGCTTGGAACTGCGAGCATCGTTAGAAAATTTTTGATCATTAGCGATTAAATTTGTATATGTTACTCTTGATTTAGGTCCAGGTAATAATAATAATAACAAGCAATCAGTGGGAGGTTGCTAGTCCTCCATCGGGCGCCTCCCCAGGTGGCGGATAGGGGGATGCTCATCAGATATGATGGGTACCGAGGAAATAAAATACCCGGGGCGGACCAAAACTAGCAAAATCCAGGTAAGGCGGTTCTCAGAATGAGCGGCAACCTGGTCAGCGTCTGTACCCCATGTCAGGGGCAGCTGATAGCATATCACCTGGCAGCAGGTATAAAATGCATCTGCCCATTAAATATGGATCTACGAAACAGAAGATTAGCCTCGGAAGAGCCCGATACTAAAGCGGCATCAGGCGAGAATAGTGGACAGCTTCCTTCAGGGAGCGGCACTACCCTGTCATCAGGACCCGCAAGGTTGCAACGTATACCGGCCAACTGCCCTAGTTCAAACTTGGAGGAGAGACATTCTCCGCCCGCGCGAAATATGCAACAGAGACCAAGAGGTGCAATGAGGATGAAATGGACGCCAGATATGAATAAGGTTGTCATCCGGGTATAATACTTGGCAACAAATTTAGATAGAGAAAAAACAGGATATCGTAACCGTATACAGAGATACTGGTTTGAGTCTTTCCCAGATGTTAATGTGAGCACGCAGAGGCTAAGTGATCAAGTTAGAACAATCTAGCAAGAAATTTTCTCTCTTTCAACGACCTTCATCAAATTAAAGAGGAGGTCCGCATCTTACTGACCACTGAAGATGATGCTGAACCACCAGCTAGAACAACAACAATAAACAATGAGGAATCCGTCAATCAAACAATCGCTGAGAAACTACAGCAGTTTGAATCTGACCTTGAAAATAGACTGCACCAGTCACTTCTGACTGAACATATCCTGTTAGACGGAATACCGCTATGGGAGCGACCGATACTACCAAGAATTCCATATAATAGGGCAATAGTAAAAATAATCAGGGTAATGAACAAGGTACTTGAGGAGCATTTAACCCTAATAGATGGCCTTCAGCACATCCTTCATTGGTTGTATATTGCTGCCAAAACAGTTTTAATGGAGTATGGAAAGGAGACAAAATCACAAATAACCGTCCAGTGGCTTATAAAATACAAGATACCGCAGTGGAAAAAACGACTCCAAAGGAAAAAAATCTGGTGCGTGCGCGCAACACACAACTTTCACTTACCAACTTACTTAGATTAGAAATTAATGCGTTTTCTTAACTGCCACTCCTCAAATGAACAGAACATCTTTAATTATAACGCATTGGTTTGTCATTAAAGGCGTACGGCGCATGCGTGAGCTCAAGGTGTTTCATGAGTTGACTGAATATTTTTCTTTTTTTCTCCTGTATATGTTTACTTGATTTTCTTCATATATCGTATTTAGCCATTTCTTATTTTTAGGCGTGATGAGAGACAGTTAATTTCTCAATATAAACTAAAACAAAGGTACTTTATAGGAAAACAAAAAAGGCCCCTTCCCCATTTAAGCCCCCTCAGAACATTTTAATAATGATAAAACTTACCTGATATTAAATAACAACTAATTTTCATTAAACGTAACGAATTTGATAAAAAACGTTAAAGCCGTTTTTGAGATAATCGATCAAAAAGGTAAAAATTGGAAAAAAATTACGATATAAAGTGCCCCCTTCGTTTGACCAATTTTGATGAAATGTTGGCTATCACATCTTTGGCATATACATACATCAAATACCAAGTTTGATCAAAATCGTTAAAACCGTTTTTGAGTAAATAAAAAATCTGGTGCGTGCGCGCAACACACAACTTTCATTTACCAACTTACTTAGATTAGAAATTGACGTGTTTTGCTAAATATCATTTCCCAAAGTCACACATTTTTCTACATTCATATCTTATTTTTGTTAATCGTTAAAGCCGTTTTTGAGTAAATAAAAAAAACACGTGAAAATGATACAAAATTTATTAAGTAAAGAGCCCCCTCCGGTTAATGAATTTTGATGAAATTTTTACAGTCATATCTCGGGCATATAAATACATCAAATACCAAGTTTGATCAAAATCATTAAAACCGTTTTTGAGTAAATAAAAAAAACACGTGAAAATGATACAAAATTTATTAAGTAAAGTCACCCCTCCGGTTGATCAATTTTGATGAAATGTTGGTTATCACATCTTTGGCATATAAATACATCATATACACAGTTTGATCAAAATCGTTAAAGCCGTTTTTGAGTAAATAAAAAAAAACACGTGAAAATGATACAAAATTTATTATGTAAAGTCCCCCCTCCGGTTATTCAATTTTGATGAAATTTTCACAGTCATATTTCGGGCATAAAAATATATCAAATACTCAGTTTAATCAAAATCGTTAGAGCCGTTTTTGAGAAAATCGAAAAAAACGTAAAAAGTTATTAAATAAAGTACCCCCTCCCTTTGAGCAATTTTCATGAAATTTTTGCTGTCACATCGCGGGCATATACCTACACTAAATACCCAATTTCAGGTTCCCACGGTTTATAGTTTTTGAGCTAGTCTGTTCACATACACACACACACACACACACACAGACACACACACACACAGACCATTTCGCGGGACTTGGTTATTTCGACTCAGGGGGTCCCAAAACGTGTATTTCCGTTGAAAACCGGAAGTCGAAAATTTTCACGATCGCAATACTTCCACTTACTATATATTTCATATATAGGTAAGTGAAAGTAATAAATATACAATAGTAATCGTCTAGCTTAACGAAACAAGACCAAGAAGAAGATTGATCAAATAATATTCCTGACAGCGGATTCTCAAAATCGATATCATTTTCATATTCAGCACCTCAGATAACCCGAAAGTCGACCCTAAAATCAATTATTTCTCTTAAGTTGTAATAAATCGATACCCGACGGCGGAATCTTAAAATCAATATCATTTTCATATTTAGCAACTCAGACAACCCAAAAGTCGATCCAAGATCAATTATATCGCCTAAGTTGTAATAAATCGATACCCGACGGCGGAATCTCAAAATCTATAATATTTTCACATTCAGCACTTCAGATAACCCTAATGTCGACCCCAATATAAATTATATCGCGTAAATTGTAATAAATCGATACCCGAGGCGGAATCTCAAGATCGATATCATTTTCATATTCAGCACCTCAGATAACCTTAATGTCGACCCCTAGATCGATTATATTGCGTAAATTATAATAATTCGATACCCGACGGCGGAATTTCAAAATTGATATCATTTTCATATTCAGCACTCCAGATAACCTTAATGTCGACCCCGAAATCGATTATATCGCATAAGTTGTAATAATTCGATACCCGAGGCGGAATCTCAAAATTGATTTCATTTTCATATTCAGCACCTGAGATAACCTTAATGTCGACCCAAAAATCGATTATATCGCGTAAGTTGTAATAAATCGATATCTGTTGGCGGAATTTCAAAATCGATATCATTTTTAATAATCAGCTCCTCAAATAACCCTAAAATCGACCCCAAGATCAATTAAATCGCGTAAATTGTAATAATTCAATACCCGACGACGGAATCTCAAAATTGATATCATTTTCATATTTAGCACCTCAGATAACCTTACTGTCGACCCCAAGATCGATTATACCGCATAAGTTGTAATAATTCGATACCCGAGGCGGAATCTCAAAATTGATTTCCTTTTCATATCCAGCACCTCAGATAACCCTTCAGTCGACCCCAAAATCTTCGTAATTATATCGCGTAAGTTGTAATTAATCGATAACCGACGGCGGAATTTCAAAATGGATATCATTTACGTATGGGTCATTCTCGTCAAAACGTACAATTCGATGGCCCGGAAATTTTCGAGTAGTTATCGAAAAGGTTTCAAACTCTGGAAAACATTTTCCGAATCAAAATTTTGTGCTCTTTCTGGTCAACCTCATTTGAAAATTACTAAATGACTGCTTGCTTACGAAAATTCTAATTGTGTACTCAAAAACGTGGTTTTTTCAGTGTCCCCATGACAAGGTAGTCAACTTTGGCCACTTTTTTTTTTCTCATTTTGTCCCATTTGATCTAAACTTTCCGAATCTGAAGCCCAAATGTTATTTATTTTACTATAAATGAGCTTTTCTTCATGAAAACTGCGGGTCCCCGAGCAGTAGGTCAGTCCCTGCCGCTTTCAGGATTTCTCCAATTTAGGCCACCCAAGGGGCTCGGAGGGGGGAGGGGGCTCCCCACTTTTGCAGTGATAAGTCATCCTCCCTCATCCACTTGGACGCCTCAATTATTGTATCAAGTGAACAGTAAGATGAGGTGAAGTGAAGAAGTCGGCGCTTTCGTGTGTTGACAAGCATAGGTGCTCAGTCCTTGCCCTGCTCTCACAAGGTTAGTTGCTATGTTATTTCCGGTAAAATTTTAGTTGCTATGAAATAAAAAATATTTTATAAAAAAAATTAAACCGACTTCGAAACCTAGGAACCAGTAAAACTAAATTCACTGAAAAGTATGAAATAATTACCTTCTGATTTTTATGAATACACAGCAAAATTGAAAATGGTATAAAAACTTGAAGAATGCAATAAGACAAATAATTTTAAAATAATTTATTTTTTGAAGAGAAAAGATTTGGCTCCGCCGGGAGTCGAACCCGGGTCTCCTGCGTTACATGCGAGGATGCTAACCGCTACACCACAGAGCTCGGCTCAAGGCGGAGCAAATCCTTCCTCTTCACTGATACCTACTTCCCCTATCTCACACTACTCCCCCTTCTCTTCAAAAAATAAATTATTTAAAAATAATTTAAAATTGGTGGTGAGCCACAATTTAAGATTGCATTAATTAAAATAATCTAAAAAATTGACGTAAGTCAATAAAATTCATAAATTGGACAAAAATTGTCCACCTCCCGCTACTACTCACAAACCTTGTGAGATAGGGGGAGTAGGTATCAGTGAAGAGGAAGGATTTGCTCCGCCTTGAGCCGAGCTCTGTGGTGTAGCGGTTAGCATCCTCGCATGTAACGCAGGAGACCCGGGTTCGACTCCCGGCGAAGCCAAATCTTTTCTCTTCAAAAAATAAATTATTTAAAAATAATTTAAAATTGGTGGTGAGCCACAATTTAAGATTGCATTAATTACAAATAATTTTATTTTGTTTTGCACAAATACACACTAATTGTTTATAAAAATTATTAAATTAAAATATTAAATACTATGTTCAATACAACACAATCTTTTCGGAGGCGGCGCAAAATAGAAATGACATGTTACGTCATGACGTCATGAGAAGATTTTCATGTCTAGTGTTATAAATTTTAAATTTTGCGCCGCCTCCGAAAAGATTGTGTTGTATTGAACATAGTATTTAATATTTTAATTTAATAATTTTTATTAACAATTAGTGTGTATTTGTGCAACTCAAAATAAAATTATTTGTCTTATGGCATTTTTCCAGTCTTTATACCATTTTCAATTTTGCTATGTATTCATAAAAATCAGAAGGTAATTATTTCATACTTTTCAGTGAATTTAGTTTTACTGGTTCCTAGGTTTCGAAGTCGGTTTAATATTTTTTATAAAACGTGTTATATTTCACACTTTTTAGTTGGATAAGATAACAAATGTAGAAAACCGTACGTTGGTTTTAAAAAAAAATTCGAAATCTTTTTACGGTCTACCACTTTCGTCTTTCCCGGGCCTTTTTATTATTATATATTATTACAATAAGATGTTACAAATAGTCTCAGATAGACATATAGTATGTTGTGTATTAGCAACCCAATGTAGTTGGGCAGCATCTCTTTTATGATGAATAAAATGTTTCTCTCTATATATAAACAGTCACCTTTTCAATTTTATGAATACACACAGAAAAGTGGGAAAGCGGTGCGTGTATTATACAACTTTCAATCTACTACGTTTTATAATTAAAAATGATTTCTATTTTTTTAAAGATCAATGTTCCATTGGGAAGGGTGTTTGCTAAATATTGTAAAAGTTAGTTAAATATACATAAATACACAAATCCGGCCATTCCAAGATGAAGTCACTGAACAGTCGAGATTTTGGCCGGTATTCGAAAAGATATCGTTAATGGAGAATCGATGGTAATATGACCTATGATACTCGTAAATTGGAATTATGATTGCTTGAATATCCTTCTGAAAACTATGGCGATATTATGCACTAATCGAAGAGGGACCGTTAATAGTGTTTTATTTAAATCGATCGCTGGAAAAGTAATGATTAAAAAACATCATTGGATAGAAGTCTCAGCAAAAATAGGGGCAGCCATAACATCGAACGATATCAAAAAGACTGCCCCGTTAGGATAGAAGCAACAGGGTTTGGGACTCATTTTATGGTTAATTTATTATTACGAATGATATTATTATTCTCGATACTACACTACTGATTTAATTCAAAGGGTTGAGTCAATTATGTTCGTAATTCCCTTCGATGAATTTTTGACTAAATTTATTACCGGAGTACTATGAATTATATCCTTCATAATAAAACATTACTCAGAAAATAAATTCCTAAACACTGTTGCTTCAATATTAGTGGCGTAGCATTTATGATATTAATCATTTTCATGGCTGCCAAATTTTTGCTGGGGGGACTTTCATATAATGAGGTTGTTTTCTGGGAGTTATCAAGTTTTATTTTGCACTTTTTATTGATGGATGAACATCCACAAAAGCCTCAATAGTTGCAGAAACAAAATTAAAAACCGATAATAGTAATCCGGATAGCATAACAGAAGTGTCACCCATGAAGAATCGACTCAAGATCTCCGACAAGATATTCAACAGTGACTAAGTGTATCCGGAAGAAGACAGAGGTATTTTGTTAAGTCAACTGAAAATGAGATTTTCCAGGCATTATTGTATTCCTTTTTAATGGGCATAGCGAGTGGCTACGATTTTAAATTTAAACGAACCTTCTAGAAACTTGAAGAAGTCTTAAATTCTGCATTAAAACGGTTATCAATACTCAGTCTTTCTTGGAATTCCACGAATTTTGTGATCTTATGATTATGGTGTCCAACCGTCGATTAGATCTAAATTAAGAAGGTTTACTGCTATCGGTGAATATATATATATATATCTATCTAATATTCATGCTAATATCGCTTCAGAAAACGATTATTGTACAGATTATTTAAATCTATTGTTGAAAAATTAGTTAAGGTTATGTATAGGTTTGTTCTAACAAGCACTTAAAACACATCGATAACCAACAGACTACTCATGTTCTCCCCCCACTCTTTTGATTCTGAATTTGATTGGTTGGTTTTCCCATTTGATTCATCCAGCGGTAAGACATTACTAAGATTTATTAGTTTACAATTAGTTTTAATAGCTTGTTGAAGCATACCTTATGTTACATATGCCACATGTTTTTCAAATAAGTAAACATTTTGAGTGATAATTAAATAATTATTTTCATGTTTTTTCCCGATAACTTCTTAAATAAATTAGGAACCCAAAAAAGGTTTCAATGGGACCACCTTGGGAAAATACTCTACAAGATGCAATATATACATGTTAAGGTTGGAAGTAGTGTTATATTATGTTTAATACCTTATTAAGAATGTAAACAATGCCTAATGCTATGTATAGAGGATTACATAGGGGAATAAATCAGTCTATTTCTAGCAGTTGAGAGTGTTCATTCGTCTCCCTCTTTCCCCCTTTTTTTTTTAGTTTAACGCCCGGCTATACGCATAAGTTTTGCCGAAACCCGGGAGTGCGAATTTGATTTCCGATTACGAATTTTTTTTTCTTTCCTTCTTTGGTTTATTACGAACCAGGTTTTTACCCCCATGAATAACATGGCGGATGGACTGTTGCGCCCGGCTCTTTTGGCCACACCTCCGGAAATGCCACCACCACCGACGGAAACGCTAGCGTCTGCACACGCGATCACTCTGGAATGGCTCAAGGTGTGGACGGCAACGTCACAAGATTTAAGAAAAGCCATTTCAGACTTGGAAAGGTTCGATGGAGTAGTGGGGGAACTAAACCACTTTACAACCACCTTAAAGGCGGGGACCGCGTGATGCCGCGAATACAGGCGAAAGAAGCTGAGAAATTGCTCGACCCCGCGGATGCAGATGCACTAAGAGCAGCGTTGGTGTCCCGAGTAAAACGGAGCATACTAAATATGATACAGGCAGACGAAGAAACCCCGTGGAGTGTCGTGAAAGATAGACTGAAGAAGGCGTTTAGCGGCGGCCGCTGGGCTCCGGAGGAAGACATCATTGCGAGAATCACCCATATTCAGCACCTCAGATAACCCGAAAGTCGACCCCAAGATCAATAATTTAGCGTAAGTTGTCATAAATCGATACTTGACGGCGGAATCTCAAAATCGATATCATTTTCATATTCAGCACTTCAGATAACCCTAATGTCGTCCCCAATATCAATTAAATCGCGTAAATTATAATAATTCGATACCCGACGACGGAATCTCAAAATAGATATCATTTTCATATTCAGCACTTCAGATAACCTCAATGTCGACCCCAAGATCGATTATATCGCATAAGTTGTAATAATTCGATACCCGAGGCGGAATCTCAAAATTGATTTCATTTTCATATTCAGCACCTGAGATAACCTTAATGTCGACTCCAAGATCGATTATATCACATAAGTTGTAATAAATCGATACCTGACGGCGGAATCTCAAAATCGATATAATTTTTAATAATCAGCTCCTCAAATAACCCTAAAATCGACCCTCGATCGATTGTAACGCGTAAATTGTAATAATTCGATACCCGAGGCGGAATCTAAAAATTTATATCATTTTCATATTCAGCACCTCATATAACCTTAATGTCGACCCCAAGATCGATTATATCGCATAAGTTGTAATAAATCGGTACCTGACGGCGGAATCTCAAAATCGATATAATTTTGATATTTAGCAGCTCAGACAACCCTTAAGTTGACCCCTAGATCGATTATTCATTCGCGAATTGCGTAAGTTGTAATAAATCGATATCTGATGGCGGAATCTCAAAATAGATACCATTTTCCTATTCAGCAACCCAAATAACCTAGTAATCGATCTTAATCGATATCAGGTAATTCATTATGTGCTGATGTGATTTCCGTAAAAAGTGTAAACCCCCTATAATCCCAATAATGTTTACCAATATGGAGAAATCCGAAAAGAAATATAAAAATCTGGTGCGTGCTCGCAACAAACAACTTTCATTTACCAACTAACTTAGATTAGAAATTACTGCGTTTTGTTAATTTTCTTTAAACATGACGAATTTGATCAAAATCAATAAAGCCGTTTTTGAAATAATCGAAAAAAAGTTAAAAATTGGGAAAAAAATATGAAATAAAGTGTCCCCTCCGTTTGGCATATACGTACTCGTACATCAAATACCCAGTTTGATCAAAATCGTTAAAGCCGTTTTTGAGTAAATAAAAAAAAGACGTGAAAATGATACAAAATTTATTAAATAAAGTCCCCCCTCCGGTTGATCAATTTTGATGAAATGTTGGCTATCACATCTTTGGCATATACCTACATCAAATACCCAGTTTGATCAAAATCGTTAAAACCGTTTTTGGTAATTTGGTTTTTTACAATAGTACTACCGTAAAATTAATACAGAATATAGTAAACGATATTATATGTCAAATAAATTAATAAGCTCAATTCTGCCAAAAATGGCAGTTAGAACCTTGTCAAACCAATGCCACGAACTAGAGAATCGCTTCATCTAAAAAACTAAATGAGTTGTTTTTATAGTTTCTATTTTGGAACATCTTTTTAAGTGTCAAATAGTTAACTGTTATTTCTTTAACTATTTTGAAGGTATAGATCCTATTCATTATACCTGTATATATAAGAACGGGACATACTTCAGACGATATAAGACTGTAAAATTTAGATTATTATTTTTTAAAAGATTTAAATTAATATAATGATGTCATATGTTAGATTTTGTGACTCCTAAGAACATTAATTTCTTTGAAAATCATTATCTCGAAAACTATGAATATTAGTGTGTGCAGACTTAACATCATTGCTAAGGAGCATTTGACCAAGCCATCAAGAACCAGAAACATAAGAAAACATGACTTTGAAAATCCTAAAAAATTAAGAGCCAAATACCACCATAATTTTAGAATCACCCATATATGTTTGTATTATATAATAATGTGTAAACTTATTACAACTGACCTCTGAATATATTTTTTTTTTTTTTTTTTTTTTTTTTTGTATGGGATTATTCACATTTCTTATTATTCTAAGCAAGGGAATTATTCTCAGGGAATAATGGTTCCCAATTATGTAAATCATACCTGGCTCACGGCGTGTAATAATTGATAATAAGCCTAAAATAAATAATAAAAAAAAAAAAAAAATAATTAGCCTAAAATCTGTTGTTACAAAGATGGAAGCTGCAGTCCAGCAAACATGATCGGTGCAGTTATGTGCGTTGCTGCTTGTACTCTTAATCTTTATTGCTGCGATCCTTCCAAGCAAATTGTCGAAATAGTAGAACCTGAGCAAAAGGCTACCTCAGCAGTGATATTTTTACATCCAGCAGGTAACAATTTAAATAGTACACAGTTTTAGCGTTATCGAAAATATTAATATTTAAGAAAAATACTCGCATCGCAACTTTCCTTTCTTTGACTAAAAATCAGTAGCGGGCTCAGAAATTTTCCGAGGAGGGGGAAGCACTTTTTTGATATTCATGTGTTACGAAGGACCTAATCTATATAAATAAAGATGAAATTCTGTTTGTTTGTAAGATGTGATAGCCAACATTTCATCAAAATTGGTCAAACGGAGTAAGGGCCCTTTATTTCATAATTTTTTTTCCAATTTTTACCTTTTTTTCGATGATCCCAAAAACGGCTTTAACGATTTTCATCAAATTCGTTGTGTTTAATGACAATTAGGTGTTCTTTAATGTCAGATAAGCTTTATCATTATTAAAATGTTCTGAGGGGGCTTAAATGAGGAAGGTATCTTTTTTACTTTCACTTACCTATATATGAAATATATAGTAAGTGGAAGTATTGCGATCGTGAAAAATTTCGACTTCCGGTTTTCAACGGAAATACACGTTTTGGGACCCCCTGAGTTGAAATAACCAAATCCCGCGAAATGGTCTGTGTGTGTGTGTGTGTGTGTCTGTGTGTGTGTGTGTGTGTGTGTGTGTGTGTGTGTGTGTGTGTGTGTGTGTGTGTGTGTGTGTGTGTGTGTGTGTGTGAACAGACTAGCTCAAAAACTATAAACCGTGGGAACCTGAAGTTGGGTATTTAGTTTAGGTATATGCCCGCGATGTGACAGCAAAAATTTTATCAAAATTGCTCAAAGGGAGGGGGTACTTTATTTAATAACTTTTTACGTTTTTTTCGATTTTCTCAAAAACGGCTCTAACGATTTTGATTAAACTGAGTATTTGATATATTTTTATGCCCGAAATATGACTGTGAAAATTTCATCAAAATTGAATAACCGGAGGGGGGACTTTACATAATAAATTTTGTATCATTTTCACGTGTTTTTTTTTATTTACTCAAAAACGGCTTTAACGATTTTGATCAAACTGTGTATATGATGTATTTATATGCCAAAGATGTGATAACCAACATTTCATCAAAATTGATCAACCGGAGGGGTGACTTTACTTAATAAATTTTGTATCATTTTCACGTGTTTTTTATATTTACTCAAAAACGGTTTTAACGATTTTGATCAAACTGGGTATTTGATGTATGTATATGCCAAAGATGTGATTGCCAACATTTCATCAAAATTGATCAACCGGAGGGGGGACTTTATTTCATGACTTTTTTCCCAATTTGTACCTTTTTTTCGATTATATCAAAAACGGCTTTAACGATTTTTATCAAATTCGTCATGTTTAATGAAAATAAGGTTTTCTTTAATATCAGGTAAGCTTTATCATTATTAAAATGTTCTGAGGGGGCTTTTTTGTTTGTTTCTTTCTTTCTTATAAAGTACTATTGTTTTTGTTTACATGGAGAAATTAACTGTCTCTCACTACGCCTAAAAATAAGAAATGGCTAAAAATGAGATATGATTAAAATAAAGAAAACATAAAGAGGAGAAAAAAAGAAAAATATTCAGTCAACTTATACCACCTATAGATATAATAATAATAGATAGATACACCTATAATAGATAGATTACCTATTAATTATAGACCATTGTTCATAATTAAAGCCGTTCTGTTCATTTGAGAAGTGGCAATTAACAAAACGCATTAATTTTTAATCTAAGTAAGATGGTAAGTGAAAGTTGTGTGTTGCGCGCACGCACCAGATTTTTTTTTATTACTTTCACTTACCTATATATGAAATATATAGTATGTGGAAGTATTGCGATCGTGAAAAATTTCGACTTCCGGTTTTCAACGGAAATACACGTTTTGGGGTCCCCTGAGTACAAATGACCAAGTCCCGTGAAATGGTCTGTGTGTGTGTGTGTGTGTGTGTGTGTGTGTGTGTGTGTGTGTGTGTGTGTGTGTGTGTGTGTGAACAGACTAGCTCAAAAACTATAAACCGTGCGAACCTGAAATTGGATATTTAGTGTATGTATATGCCCGCGATGTGGCAGCAAAAATTTCATCAAAATTGCTCAAAGGGAGGGGGTACTTTATTTAATAACTTTTTACGTTTTTTCGATTTTCTCAAAAACGGTTTTAACGATTTTGATCAAACTGGGTATTTGATGGATGTATATGCCCGAGATGTGACTGTAAAAATTTCATCAAAATTGATCAACCGGAGGGGGAACTTTACTTAATAAATCTTATGTCATTTTCACGTGTTTTTTTTATTTACTCAAAAACGGTTTTAACGATTTTGATCAAACTGGGTATTTGATATATGTATATGCCAAAGATGTGATAGCCAACATTTCATCAAAGTTGATCAACTGGAGGGGGCACTTTATTTCATAACTTGTTTTCCAATTTATACTTTTTCTTTCGACTATCTCAAAAACGGCTTCAGTGATTTTGATCAAATTCGCCATGTTTAATGAAAATAAGGTGTTCTTTAATATTAGGTAAGCTTTATCGTTATCAAAATGTTCTGAGGGGGCTTAAATGGGGAAGGGGTCTTTTTTGTTTTCCTGTAAAGTACACTTGTTTTTGTTGATATGGAAAAATTAACTGTCTCTTATTACGCCTAATAATAAGAAAGGGCTCAATATGAGATATGATAAAAATAAAGAAAACAAAAAGAGGAGAAAAATAGAAAAATATTGAGCCAACTTATAAAACTCGTGGAGCCCACGCATGCGGAGTACGCCTTTAATGACAGACCATTGTTCGTAATTAAAGCCGTTCTGTTCATTTGAGAAGTGGCAATTAACAAAACGCATTAATTTCTAATCTAAGTAAGTCGGTAAGTGAAAGTTGTGTGTTGCGAGCACGCACCAGATTTTTTTAGCATCTAATACTCTTCAGAAGCACCTAGGCAATATTACTGACTGCTCCTCGATATTGACTTCTAAGCGGAAAATTAAAATGAATAAAAAAAAAGATTGTGCATGTAGTAGTGACAATTAATCATAGTATTTGCAAAGGGCGTACCCAGGATTAAAACTAGGGGGAGGGCAAGCTAAAAACTAGGGGGGGGGGGGGCAAGCTATGGTACTTCAGGTTGTAACACCTTACCGCGGAAAAGGAGAGTGAAACCAAAATTATGTATAATTATAGCATTGCTTTATCAACTAAGTTATTACAACTATTTGCTTGAAAAAAATGTATTCTATTATTGCTTCCAGTCTTAAAAGACTAAATAAATATTTCTTCCAGCCTTCCAGGGGGGGGGCAGATGCCCCCCCTGCCCCCCGCTGGGTGCGCCCATGGTATTTGCCCCCCAAGAGTATACTTCAAAAAAATACCTATTCCGGAACCTGATGAAATCAGACATTTAGGATTTTATCTCGACAAAAGACTTGCTTGCCAAACTCAGGTTAGACTTAAACGAAAAGAACTAAATATATGGTATGGACTTTTATCTAGGTAACTTGACAGGCGATCAAAATTATCCCCTATCTAACAAACTGCATTGCTATTAAGTTCTATTAATTACCGGTATGGACTTACGGGTAGAACACTGTAGGATTCTGATAAAAATCCCATCCTTCAAAACATTCAGTCCTCTTATTCAATAGTTCTAAGAAAAATAGTAGATGCGCCATTTTATGTCAGCAACGATATCTTACATAGGCACTTAAACATTCCAACAGTTTTTGTAACAGCTAAAGATAAGAACTTTAGCTTTCACCAAAGACTGGTTTAAAAAAATAACTCACTGACAGAAAATTTTGAAACAGCCTCAAAACCCATACACAAAATATGTTAGCTTTTAAATTTTTTTTATATTTTTGATAATGCAATTAGGTAGTTATTATGCCCTAAACACAATTTAGATCGCAGTTCATCTTAATACAAGGTAACAATCTCATTAAAAACGGTGCTTTCAGTCACGTGATTATGAGAGAAGGGGGATCATGACCCCCCCCCCCCCCCCCCAATTTCGTGCTGAATTCGACCCTGATAGCCTATCCATGAGAGCCCCTGAAGGCAAGAGTCCAAGAGAACAGCTAAGGCAACAGTCAAGGTCTGTTCACACGTAACTGCAGAGCCTATATGATTATAAGGAGATAGGTTTAATTAATCCAGCTCATCATAGCATAATAGAAAAAATATATATATATAAATATATATATATTTAAGAATTTGTTAACTGATTAACACTTGAACGAAAATTGGAGTCCGATTCAAATGCAAAGGATAGACAGTAATGGATCGGTTGACCCAGTGTTAGGCATGTGTGACCTGACCTTTACTCCTACACATTGCTGTCAAAGAAACCCACTGAATTCGCATATCGCAAATTTTCAATTATGTTATGTTCATTCGTAGTTAATAAACAATAATAAAATCATCTAACGGAAACTATTAGTTTCCATGGTAGTTAGGAACAAATATATAAATCAAAACTAAAAGAATTAATAATAATCTATTTAGTTTCTTTTTACAAAGGAAAAAAAAAAACTATTTGGAGAGATATTGAGAGGATGATTTTGAGAGAAATTTATCCGGGAAAAACAAATATATCCGGCAAGAAACAAATATGTTGCACAGGGTTTCTTTTGCTTGGAGATTATGGATAGTGCAATTGAATTCAGGTTTATAATGTATAAAGAATTTTGATATTATACTTACCCGATAATCTAAGTTGTGCTAACATTCGGATCATGGGAGAGTGACTTTCTATAGATGAGTATGCTTGGGGTATTTTTTGAAAAAAAATAAAAAATGGCGATTCTAAAACAATTAATAAAATTTACTGTAATCATTAATACATTAATAAATATGTCCCTACCTGAGAAGAATAGAATATCGGCGTAATTTTCTGAAAATATACTCAAGCTTTCAAAATTTTAATATTCATCTCCAATTTATTATCAGCCGTAAATGTCAGCCTTGGTGCACCATTGTATTTACAATTAATACACAGACGGTACCTACTTTCTAATTGAATAAACAAAAACCATTGCCATTGAGGAAAAAGTTTTGTTTTCCCCTTCAGATAGAAATTAAGTAGGCCTGTATAAAAAATAATGTCTGCATTTAATCATTCAAAGGAAGGAGAGTGATGCGCACACAGAACTAGAATTTTTACTGGTGATAGTCGGTTATAAATTTATTCACACTAGTATATGGTGTATGGTACTAAAATCTCATAATATATATTAAAAATAATATATATTAAAATAGACATATATACTTGAAAATATGCAGCCATACTTTTAATATTTTAAGCCTTAATTTAGACAAAATTCTAAAAAAATTATTTCTAGTTTTAATATTTGTATTTAATTTAATTTATTTTCCTGCATATTATAATTTTTTTAAGTCTCGTAAACGTAGAATGTCCATGTTCCCACACAAAGTGCCATAATATGAGTTCCATAACATATCCTAACAGCATGCACACACTTTAGAGGATATTTCGGGAAATATTGGTTTTTGAAAAATATTAGAAGTTTATTGTTTGTCTGGAGTGAGAAAGGCCAGGTAAAATCAAACTTCGAACTTATCATTAAATTATAAAAAGATGTATGTGTTAAAGATCTGTATTGTAAAAGATATATTTAAAAAGGAAAAACAATAATTAAAAAAAAATACTGCACAAATTTTTAATAATCTACAATGATGCGTTAGACTGGGTAAACAAAATAGGAAGAATCATCACCAAATTGATGTGGACCTGCCTTACATTGCCTGTCAGAACTTCCTGTGAGAAATGTAGTGTGTATATATACTAACTCTTACAACTAGAATTCTAGAATATCATCTCACTCCCTAGAAAATTGATTTTTTCCATTATTTGTAGATAATAAAGTTGTAGGGAGTGAGAATTGACATGGTTAACAATTTTTCATTGTGTATTAGGGTGAGGCTTAAAAGACCCAAAAATATTTTTTGTTTCTTTTCTCTTGGGTCACCCTCCCATTTTGTTCTACCTAATCAGAGAAACTAAAAATAATTTTTTGAGATTTTTTGAGAAAACTTTAGGTCGCTTACTAGCGATTAGGAAAATTAGACAAAAAACACAGATTTTTACAGAATTTCTTTAATTGTCACAATTTAAAAACTTATCACAGAATGAATGTAAGCTTATATTAGTTGTTTATAGAGTCCTCAAAAAGATTTTGATGCATGATTATCACATTAAAAACTCATTTGCAGACAGCAAAGTTGCTTTTTTATAGTTCGGGAACTTTTGTTTGAAGGACTTCACTAGAAGCAAAATATATTGTTTCTGGTCCTCATCTAGGGTCAGTATTTTGTTGTACTCTTGGATTAAGGACACCCCTCTCTCTGCTGTATCATTGACTACCTTAAATTTTGTTACTATCTCCTTACATTGAATATATACCTTGTCTTTTGATCCAGTCCTTAACTTTTTTCTTGAGGAAATTGGAGCTTAATCCAGTATTAGAAAAGAATCGTTTGGTGTTACTAGTGACAAAATCTTCTTATTAACAATGTTTTCAATGTCCACATTAATTCTTTTTGGTCAAAAACCAGCTCCTTTCTTTAGAGCTTCCACCAATTTCTTCTTAGTTTCATTTCCCACTTTTTTGTCAAAAAATGATAAGGTGATAAGTTCCTCTGTGACATACCATAAATGGTCACATACTTTATTTATTGTTTTTCTAGCTATGACAGGATTACATCCTCTTACTTCTTTAAATCTTTGAGGAGTTCTAAGTCGTTTCTTAGGGCTCAAGAACAAGCGGATGGAACTCAGAACCAATGCTTAATGTAGATTAAGACAGTAAAAATGCAGATTTATCGCAAACCTTTTTCCTTATGTTTTGTCAATCTGAATTTTTCTCGAAACAAGAATATTTTTAGAGAGTAGATAGACATTGCCATCCAACGTGCTCGATGAAATGACACACCATTTTCTAGTTCTCCCCCCAAAAATACAATGCTTTGTTGCATGAGTTCCTTGTAATCATCTCTGGGCTGATATTCTGTAAGTTGTTTCTTAGCAAAATTGATTATTTCATCTTTCACATCTTGGAGCTTTTCAATAGATTCTTTATCAGTTTCTAACATCCTATACTCTTCTTTATTGATTAATTGTCAGTTTTTCTGAAATCTTTTGAATAATAAATTATCTGGTCCAGACAAAGGCCCAATTTCATTTTGAACAATTGAGGACACATGTTAGTCAGATCATTTTCTTATCACATCATATATTCCATTTTCTGCCCCAGTTTTAATACAAGCCCCATTTTGAGACCTGGTAGTAGATGTGGTTCTGTCGGGGAGTTGGTCTAGACTGAAGGGAGGGGTTTTTATTTTTTTTTTATTTAATCATAATTTGCTTTCAGGGAAACACCCTACGCAAATAGAGTCTATCGATTATACAAATTATAGACACAAACATTACACATTATATATACAAACATTATAAATACATTATTAAATATTAATATACATAAATATAAAGAAAAATAGAAAAATTCAAATGTATAAAATCTAAACCTTAGTTGAGGACACATGTTAGTCAGACCATTTTCTTATCACATCATATATTCCATTTTCTGCTCCAGTTTTAATACAAGCCCCATTTTGAGACCTGGTAGTAGATGTGGTTCTGTCGGGGAGTTGGTCTAGACTGAAGGGAGGGGTTTTTATTTTTTTTTTATTTAATCATAATTTGCTTTCAGGGAAACACCCTATGCAAATAGAGTCTATCGATTATACAAATTATAGACACAAACATTACACATCATATATACAAACATTATAAATACATTATTAATTATTAATATACATAAATATAAAGAAAAATAGAAAAAATCAAATGTATAAAATCTAAACCTTAGTTAAAATTTAACATCTAAAAATTAGTCATAAAATTAAAAAATTTAAACATTGAAATCCTTATTATTTACATAGATTAATTAATAACCAATAAATTAACAATTTCTATTACTGATGACATGTAATATGGCTATTGTTATGAGAAATCATCCTACCAAGTCTCTATAGTTTAAAATATTGGTAAAAAAATAAAACAAATTTTGTAAATCTTTTACGCTTTGTGGCTTAAAAATTTTAATTCCATTAACATTTTCCATCCCTTGGTAATACCTTTTCCTCAGATTGGAATAAATAGGGCAAACAAACAATATATGATATAGTGTTTCATTATTTTTCATATTGCACATTTTGCACTCTTGCTGAGGGAGAGTGAAGGGAGGGGTTGTGTGGTTAGATTGGAGCCTTCCTAGCATAAAATAAAGTGTTAAGTGAGATAAGTTTTTTTTTTTATAATCTTAAAAATTACTAATGAAAATTATATTGAATTTTAAGATAGGTTAAATGATAGTCAGGATTTTCAGTTTGAAAAAAAAATATATTTTTGAAAGCCAACATTTCGAATTTATTGATATTGAATTTTAACATTTTTTATGAAATTTAAATCCTGGTAGCGACCCTTAAAACTTAATGAAATCCAACAAAATTTTAGTTAAATCCATTTTGCAATCAAAATGGGAGGGTGAACCGTTGAATTTTTTAACTTTCATTTTTAAGCATCGCCCTATTGTGTATATTATCAATTTTTTTACGTCAGATTAGTGAGTCCATACAGCAGCCAGATTCCTTTGTCTGTTTTCAGATTGCTTTATCTATTATGACGGACAGTTTAAGAATAGAGGCTGTGTAACACAAAATAACCCCCTGCATAATGACCCTTATACATGATAAAAGAATTATTTTTTTTATCTTAATTTAATCAAGAATTATAGTATTTTTCCCAACATGTATATAAATTCTTTAACTGACCAGAAATATATTCCATTATACCCAACTAAATGTCAAAAACTTACCTTTCTGTTTGTAAAGATAAACATTCACAAATAACATAAAAACTTCAGTTTTTAAAAATTCTTTCCACTTTTGCCTTAATGTTTACTTCAACCACAGCACCTATGATTTATACATATCTAGACTAATATTTCCACAAAAATTTTGTTTTTTCGTAAATCATTTTCCTCTGCTATCTCTATGCAAGACCGCTTTTAGACTATTCTATAGTAGATTTGTGAAACATTTTAACCATTTCATAAAGCAGACGACCAATGTTTATATAAGTAAAGGAGTTCTGTTCATGAGAAAGAGTTGCCAACATGTTTTGGAACATAATGGAAATTATTTTTTTCCATCGTATCTAAATGAATTTTTTAACAACTAAATAGAGAATTGTACAATCAGACAATGCAGCATTTTGCTTGCAATACCATATTATCACAAATAAAAACTTTTATTTAGCAAAAAAATTGTATATATATATATATATATATATATATATATATATATATATATATAATCGATGTTTCGAGTTTCGAATTAACAAAATTTGATTGATAACAACCATTTTTTCATTTTTAGACACTATTCCAAATTTAATTATGTTATTAGCATCAAAACTAGCTTGTCCTTTAATTCTGTTCTAAACTCAGTGCACAAAACTCCAGTAGATCCAACAGACCTTCTTGTTGCCATCCACAAGGATTTTCTAACCTAAACCTAAATCTACTAAAAATTCCCACTCTAGGAAAAAATTCATACTGTCAATGAACCAAGTAAATACAAGTAATTTTTTAAGGAAGTTCAAATGCAGTCAAGTGCACACTTGATAAAGGGAAGGATAGAAGAAAGTCTTTTTTATTCAATTACAATATTCACTTTTTACCAATAAGAAATCTTGGTAGCTTGTTCTGAATTAAAAATTTGTAACATGGTACTCATGGGAATATTTGATATAAATATTTAATATATTTTTCAGGAGGAGATGGATTTCAATTTCGAAGAATTGTGGAATACTTCATTGGAAACTTTTCTCAGTATCCAAACACAAGATTTATATTTCCAACAGCAAGTCCAGTTACCATGGATGCTTTTCCATGGAACGGCCAGGCAAATATCACATCATATATTACATTTAAAAAAGAATTATATTGATATTTGTTATTTTGATTCTTGTTAAATTAGTTATTTTTAATGAAATTTCTGAAACGTCCACCAATCTGTAAGCAATAAAGAATATATTGAAATGGAATATAGGATCATTTAACATATAAATAATAAAATGAAAACAGTGTATCAAGTTTATTATTATATAGTAAAGATAAGCTGTATACATTGTCATGTATTGACCGGCTTTCAAGATCTTAAGACTTCATTATTTGTGTGTCAAATGCGAGATGACCAGATAAGTATGGCATCATCATGTAAGAACCTAAAAACCTCCCCTCTCCAATTATTCTCCTAACTAAATCAAACTGTTCCATTAATGTTTTATTGCTCTATTTTACTCCTGGGCTCAGCCTATTTCAAACTCCCTTTGCATACATTTTATTTAAAAAGTGCCATGATTAGTTTTATGAGATACCAGCATTTGAGTTATGCTCACATTCCTCGCTCAAAAGATTTACATAAGCCCCCAAGTGTTCCTTCTTGGGCCTCCACTTCCTCACAGGGTTTTTCCAGGCCTGGGGAGAGAGTGGGGTATTAATGTCGAGTATTATTAATTGCCCCCTGGCTCTGTATTGAATTGACTTTATTTATTTCATTTATGTTTTATCATTGACTTTATTTATGTTTTTGGCTATCTACCCATCTTCAAAGATCCAACAATATAGTGAAAACCAATCATTATATTTTTACAAATATTTATCTCAATTTATACACCTAAGGATTACAAAGAATTATTAGAAGAACTAAATAGAGCAAATAAAAGGATAAACTTCACAGTAGAAATAATGAAAGATGATAAAATAAGATATTTGGACATACATCAAATATTCTACACAGCAAACCTAATAAGAAAAGCAACTAAAATAACAGGTGAACATTATTGGAAAGATTTCAAGATTAATGTATGTAAATTATTAAAAAACAATTTTAATCCTAAGACAATAATAAAAAAAAGATTAATTAAAAGATAGAAAAAAGAAAAAAATATATAGGAATATGAGAACAATATGAAGATCCAAATAAGATAAAACAGAAGATAAATAATTCTGAACATAAAAAGGGAACTAAACTCCTGGTCAAAAGTATCGCAACACCTGCATATTCTTAATTTAATTGAAAAATTTGGCTTCTACGGTTTCGGGTCAATTATAAAAACAAACTTGATGAAGAAAAAAAGGTTTATTAATTAAATTGGGCCAATAAAAAAGGATTTTTTACAAACAAATACGAAAAGTAAATTCGCACTAAAATCAAATTAGAACTATTACAGTAAGTAAACTTTGGATTGTATGCAGAATGTTTTTAATTCGCCATGCTTCCTCCCCTAGCTCTGATTACTGCTTCCATGCACCTTGGGATGCTTCTAATGAGGTCTTGAATGGCTTCCTGAGGGATTTGCTCCCATTCCTCCACGACTGCTGATCCGAGCCCTGACTAAGTCATGGGGGCAGGATTTCAGGCTTTAACCGTACTCTACTAGTGTGTCTCAGATGCTCTATACAATTTAAATCAGGGCTCATTGTAGGCCATTGAGGTCTTTCAATTACAGCGTTATCAAGGTAGTCTGTGACGCAGCTCACATTGTGGAGCCTTGCATTGTCGTGCTTAAACACTGCGCCTGGGCCAATGAAATGTATGAAAGCCATAACATGTTGTTGAATGGTTTCCTCTACATACCTGAGGCCCTTCAGAACCCCACCATGCACCACGAGAAGCTCTGTAAGAGCTGCCCAGGAGATTCCTCCCCAGAGCATTAAAAAGCCTCCTCCATAAGGCATACGGGGACTGATGCACCATTGGCTGAACTTTTCCTGAGGCCTTCTCGAGATTCTGCCTTGACTCTCTTGACTATGGAGAGTGGCTCTCGTTTCGTCAGTGAAGAGTACGCGATTCCAATAATGCAAGTCTTGCTACACATTATTGTTTGGTGAGCCGCAGTTGGTCAGTTGAGGGCCTTCTTGAGGTAAGGCCACCTTCATTAAGCCTCTTCCCGACGGTTCCCCTTGATATGCGTAAGTTACTCACCTGAAGGAGTAGATTTTTGAGCTCTAGCTTCTTCAATTCCCGTCTCCGGAGTGATTGAACGTACCACGAGAAGCTCTGTAAGAGCTGCCCAGGAGATTCCTCCCCAGACCATTAAAGAGCCTCCTCCATAAGGCATACGGGGACTGATGCAGCATTGGCTTGGTTATTGTTGAATCATCTATGTTTAATCATATTTGTTATTTTAAAAAATCATTGATGTTAAAAACTACTTTGTACTTTATGCATTTCTTCTTCAGGGTCTGGCCATGTTTTTTCATTGGTTTTTCCACTGCCAAACTTTCATCCATCTTGCAGTGGATTTCTTCAGGGCCAATACAAGAATGAGATTTGAGAAGGGGATCAGTAGCTTATAATTAAAGCTCGGAATTCCGTGCAGTAAAAATTTGAAAACGTGCAATAAAAACTTTAAAACATGCAAAAAAAACTGTGTACTCTGATGACACACACTACCCCTGGTACAGTTCTGTGGTTAAAAAATAATTAGGTACTTATTTGTGCTGCAGTAGGCATCAATTTGTGATTTCCTTCACATATACTAGATTGATAGTGACAGAACGATGAGAATTGAGAAACAAAATGTAAACATCCATGAACTACTGAAACCCCTTAGTTCTTGGAAATTGGAGGTTTGTGTTTGTTTACATCCCCCAAGTTCCCTTTATTTCTTTTCTATGTTTCCTTTCCATTATTTTTTTATTCCTATTCCTAATTCCCATTTATATTCCACTAATTTTTTAGCTCAATTTGTTTTCTTCAAATTATAAAATGATGCAATTTCTTGCAATAAAACTTCAAAACGTGCGATTTCGTGCAGTAAACCCCAAAACGTGCGATTTCGTGCAGTAAACCCCAAAACGTGCAATTTCGTGCAGTAAACCCCAAAACGTGCAATTTCGTGCAGTATAAAACTTCATTAAAACATTCCATTAGGCTTGTTTCGGATAAGTAACTTGAATTCGCTTTATTCTGACTTACCAATAAAAAGATGCAATTGCGCGGGAATCCGAGCTGTACTTATAATCTTCCGTTGGGGACGAATTCTGTGTTCCCATTGGCTAGGCCCGAGGGGGTGTGGTCAGGTGGAGGGGGTAGGGGAATGGGAATGTCGTCAGTTTTTACTTTCACCTACCGATATATGAAATATATACTAAGTGGAAGTATTGCGATCGTGAAAAATTTTTACTTCCGGTTTTCAACGGAAATACACGTTTTGGGGTCCCCTGAGTCGAAATAACCAAGTCCCGCGAAATGGTCTGTGTGTATGTGAACAGACTAGCTCAAAAACTATAAACTGTGCGAACCTGAAATTTGGTATTTAGTGTATGTATATGCCCGCGATGTGGCAGCAAAAATTTCATCAAAATTGGTCAAAGGGAGGGGGAACTTTATATAAAAACTTTTTACGTTCTTTCGATTTTCTCAAAAACGGCTCTAACGATTTTGATTAACCTGAGTATTTGATGTATTAATATGCCCGAGATATGACTGTAAAAACGTCATCAAAATTTATCAACCGAAGGGGACACTTTATTTAATAAATTTTGTATCATTTTCACGTGTTTTTTTTATTTACTCAAAAACGACTTTAACGATTTTGATCAAACTGGGTATTTGATACAAGTATATGCCAAGGATGTAATAACCAACATTTCATCAAAATTGGTCAAACGGAGGGGGCACTTTATTCCGTAACTTTTTTTGCAATTTTTACCTTTCTTTAAATTATCTCAAAAACGGATTTAATGATTTTGATCAAATTCGCCATGTTTCATGAAAATAAGGTGTTCTTTAATATCAGGTAAGCTTTATCGTTATTAAAATGTTGTGAGGGGTATAAAAAAATCAAGTAAACATATACAGAAGAAAAAAAGAAAAATATTCCGTCAACTCATAAAATACGTCGAGCACACGCATGCGGCGGAGTACGGCTTTAATGACAGACCATTGCTCATAATTAAAGCCGTTCTGTTCATTTTATGGAAATTATTTGTTTCACGGTAAATGAAGTTTTCAACAGCTACATAGAGAATTATAAAATCAGACGACTTGGAGTATTATGCTTGCATTGCCGAATTATCAGAAGTAAAAATTTTTATTTAATCAATATATATTATAAAGCAAAGTGTACAATGTGCGTGCCGAAAAGGCTCAAAAACGACTCCACGTAGGATTAAGGAAATTATGTCTTCTTTTAGCCATATGACCCCTAACGGAGAAGAAGGTTTCCGCTTTTCTCTTAAGAGTGTAAAATTGAAGGGAAAAGGACTGGAATTTTAAGCCTCTCGCACCATTTAATTAGCCTCTCTGAGATTGAAATACGAGTTAATGAATGAAAAATTTAGTTCGAGCTCCAGGCTACCAGGAAGCGCTAGGGTGCGTTTCATTCAATGTTTATTGTCCATTCATTCAGTATGTAATCGTTCTTCATTTTTTCAGCTGTTCTTTTTAAATTACTAAAAAATTAAGGGATAATAATTAGTTTGCGTTCCAAAATAATATAATGACTTTACATCTCAGCAATCAATTAGAAAATTAATTGGATTCCTTAAAAAATTAGTTTTCTCATAAGAAGGCTAATATATGATCAGCACATTACATTTAATCTATATATAATATAAACTTAAGTAAATTTAATGCAATATGAGTGAACATTTCGTAGTAGTACAATGAGCGAATAAAATTAGACATAAAAAAAGAGATGAATTGATTAAATATAAATCGAAAATAAAAAGTTTGAATTGTTCTTATTGTATTTATGAAAAAGAAGTTGGGTTGGTTACTACCTATGATGAGCATTCCAGTTGACAAAACGACTAACTCCAATACAGTGGAACCTCGAAATAGGGGACAGCGATTGTGACTCAATTATTGTCCGTGAATGAGAGGTGTCCTTAAAGTAGAGGTTTATCAAATTTTGTTTATGTAGACGTACACATAAACAGTAGGCACCTACATATTCAGTATAGTATGTAGATGTAATAGTGGTGTATTAGTTCAAATTAAAATGCTTTTATTGAAAAATGGTTTTATTGCAAACAACAACTGAATTTACATACTGCAAAAATTTACGAAAGAAATTTCACTCACAATAGTTGATAAATTTGATTTGAAGATTATTAAAATGTAGTTTTAACCATAACAAAATTGGGTCTCAATAAAACAATTTTATAATAAGAGAGAAAACTGAAGAAATGTCTTAGTACCATCGGATTTAAAAAAAAATTTCTGTGAATCTGCTACCAATTTGAAACCTTAAGGGATGTCCCGATCTATGAAGTATTGTTTAATTTTTTGCATAGAAATCACAGCTTCAGCATGCTACATTTTTTTTTGCAGTAAATCTGGTATGTTTGCAGCTCGAGCACGACTCAACCATTGTGTCCCTTAAAAAGAGGTTTCAAAAGTATTGTTTCCGTATATCCAGCGCCAGTGTAATTGAAATTTGTCCCATAAACAGAGGTGTCCTTTAAATGGAGTGGTCCTTAACGAGAGGTTTCACTGTAACAGCATTCCAGATTTATCATCCCTCATAGTTCATAGTTCAAGATAAAAAGAAACATGATGAAAAAATTGTGCCTTCAAGAAATTTTGGTTTTCACTTTGTAATAGTAGTAAGATTCTAGATGTGCATAAACTGTTCAAATTACGTGTGGTTATCTTATGGGAGGTTGAAATGAAAGAAAGGTCTTAAAAAAAAGTTTCTATGAATCTTCGGAAGTTTCTATACTTCTGGATCAAATAGGACCATCATAGTAGTCGGTGATTAAGTTTTACTCGAAATATAATTTTTTTTAACTGAGATACCAGATTTTCAACAATAATCTAATAACTTATTATCTCTGACTACTTTGAATAGGCTTATAGGATTCAGAATCACAGAATCCATCAAAACGATGCATAACTCGACTAAATTGCAGCAAAATTAATTGTTCATTTACCATTTTCAACCCCCTGTAATGTATACAGGGTTCCTTATTTGGGCGGACTCTGCAGATCTCAAGTCTGCAGAATATTGATACCAAGCTAAAACCGCACTTTCAAGAAGGTGCTAATTTTGTTCTACATTTCCCTTTAATTTCAAAGTTTTTCTGGTATCAGAACTACCACAAAAGTACCGGAGCGAAGCCGGGCACCCTAGCTAGTAATAAATAAAATAGTGTTTTTTATAGAGCAAATAAAAACAAAAATAAGAAATGAATGTGGAAAAATGTGTCTTTAAGAAGTGGCAATTAACAAATGACATAAATAACATGAATTTTTAATTTAAGTAAGTTGGTAGGTAAGTGAAAGTTGTGTGTTGCGCGCACGCACCAGATTTTTTACTTTCACTTTATACGTTTTGGGGTCCCCTGAGTCCAAATAATCAAGTCCCGCGAAATGGTCTGTGTGTGTGTGTGTGCGTGTGTGCGTGTGTGAGTGTGCGTGTGCGTGCGTGTGTGTGTACGTGCGTGCGTGTGTGCGTGTGTGTGTGCGTGCGTGCGTGCGTGCGTGCGTGTGTGTGTGTGTGTGTGTGTGTGTGTGTGTGTGTGTGTGTGTGTGTGTGTGTGTGTGTGTGTGTGTGTGTGTGTGTGTGTGTGTGTGTGTGTGTGTGTGTGTGTGTGTGTGTGTGTGTGTGTGTGTGTGTGTGTGTGTGTGTGTGTGTGTGTGTGTGTGTGTGTGTGTGTGTGTGTGTGTGTGTGTGTGTGTGTGTGTGTGTGTGTGTGTGTGTGTGTGTGTGTGTGTGTGTGTGTGTGTGAACAGACTAGCTCAAAAACTATAAACCAGCGAACCTGAAATTGGGGATTTAGTGTAGGTATATGCCTGCGATGTGACAGCAAAAAATTCATCAAAATTGGTCAAAGGGAGGGGGTACTTTATTTAATAACTTTTTATGTTTTTTTCGATTTTCTCAAAGCCGGCTCTAACTCATTACTCAGTTTTGGAGTAAAAAAAAAAACACGTGGAAATGATACAAAATTTATCAAGTAAAGTCACCACTCAGGTTGATAAATTTTGTATCATTTCCACGTGTTTTTTTTTACTCCAAAACTACTTTAACGATTTTGATTAAACTCGGTGTTTGGTGTATTTGTATGCCCAAGATGTGACAGTCAAAATTTCATCAAAATTGATCAACCAGAGGGAGGACTTTACTTAATAAATTTTGTATCATATTCATGTATTTTTTTTATTTACTCAAAAACGGCTTTAACGATTTTGATCAAACTGGGTATTTGATGTATGTATATGCCAACATTTCATCAAAATAGCTCAAACGGTGGGGGCACTCAATCTCAAACTTTTTTCCAATTTTTACCTTTTTTTCGATTATCTCAAAAACAGTTTTAACGATTTTCATCAAATTCATCAAAATTCGTCATTTCTAATGAAAATTAGGTGTTCTTATAGAATTAAGTAAGCTTTATCATTATTAAAATGTTCTGATGGGGCTTAAATGTGGAAGGGGCCTTTTTTTGTTTGTTTTTTTTTTTTTTTTTCCTATAAAGTACCTTTGTTTTTGTTTATGTGGAGAAATTAACTGTCTCTCCTTACGCCTAAAAATAAGAAATGGCTAAATATGAGATATGATAAAAATCAAGTAAACATATAGAGGAGAAAAAAAATATTCATTCAACTCATAAAACACGTTTAGCCCACACATGCGGAGTACGCCTTTAATGACAGGCCATTGTTTTAAAATAATTAAAGCCGTTCTATTCATTTATGGAAATTATTTGTTTCATGTTAACTAAATGAAATATTCAACAAGTACATAGAGAATTATAAAATCAGACGACTTGGAGTATCATGCTTGCATTGTCGAATTATCGCAAGTAAAAACTTTTATTTAATAATAAAAAAAAATAGTGTAATTTAGAGAGTAAAACAAAAATAAGAAATGAATGTGGAAAAATGTGTAACTTTGAGAAGTGGCAATTAACAAAACACATTAATTTCTAATCTAAGTAAGTTGGTAAGTGAAAGTTGTGTGTTGCGCGCACGCACCAGATTTTTAGATATGTTTTGTTGTTTAGTGCAGGCTACCAGGTTTTGCTAAGTCTGTATCCGTCTTCTTTATTTATATTATTTGGTTGTTTTATAATTTCTTTAATTTAATTGTTTTTCTATAGCCTCCCTGATGGATCTATGGTGGTAGTTGTCAATCCTAACTATGGCTTTGGTGTCTTCGAAGGCTATCAATTATTGATGCTAAAACATATTTGTTTCGTCAAAAACATCGATGTTAAAAAAACAGCTTTGTTATTGTTAAAACATATTTCTTTTGTCCAAAATATCGATATTAAAAACATCCTTTTTTATTGTCAGAACATAGATGTTAAAACGTATTTGATAAAAAATAAAAAAAAACAGCGATGTTAAAATCAACTTTGTTACTTTATGCATTTCTTCTTCATGGTGTGGCCATGTAACAGGTTTTTGCACTGCTAAGCTTTCACCTATCTTGCTGTATGCTTCTTCATGGTCTATGGTGGTAATTGTCAATCCTAAATATGGCTTTGGTGTCTTCGAAGGCTATAGTGTGTTGTGTATTGTGCAAGTGTTCTGCTATGGCTGATTTATCTGTCTGTATTTTCTTAACTGCGGCAATATGTTCTTTCAGTCGTGTCGTGATGTTTCTTCCTGTCGGTCCTATATATTTTTTACCGCATGAGCTAGGGATACTGTAAAGTCCAGGTTTGTTGATTCCAAGATTGTCCTTTGGATTGGGCAGGATCTGTCCAATTTTCCTGTCTGTGGTGAAAATTGTTTTGATGTTATTTTTTGTAAGTGTTCTGGCTATTTTTTCCGAGGTACCTTTTACGTAGGGGATGACAGCTATGGGCTTCTTTTCTGTTTATTTTCTTCAGGGTGATGGTTGTTGGTTTTGGATTCCCGTTTAAAATTCGGAAGTTATAGTTTCGTCAGAATATCCGTTCTTTCAGAGATATGTCCGGAGTTTTCTTTTATCTTTTGGAATTTTTGTGGGTTCGGTTATAGCCAATGCTCTGTGTATGAGTGTTGCAATGATCCCTCTCTTTTGTGATGGATGGTGGTGAGAATCTGCGTGTAAGTATCTGTCCGTGTGGGTCGGTTTTCTATAAACTGAATTTCATAGAGTGAGGTCTTCCTTTCTTTCTACTAGTCCCCTCGGGAGCTAGCCAATGGGTGACACAGACTTCGCCCCCGACGAAAGATTATAATCTACTGATCCCCCCTGCACGTTTTGGGGTTTACTGCACGAAATCGCACGTTTTGAAGTTTTATTGCAAGAAATTGCATCATTTTAAAATTTGAAGAAAACAAATTGAGCTAAAAAATTAGTGGAATATAAATGGGAATTAGGAATAGGAATAAAAAAATAATGGAAAGGAAACATAGAAAAGAAATAAAGGGAACTTGGGGGATGTAAACAAACACAAACCTCCAATTTCCAAGAACTAAGGGGTTTCAGTAGTTCCTGGATGTTTACATTTTGTTTCTCAATTCTCATCGTTCTGTCACTATCAATCTAGTAAATGTGAGAGGAAATCACAAACTGATGCCTACTGCAGCACAAGTAAGTACCTAATTATTTTTTAACCACAGAACTGTACCAGGGGTAGTGTGTGTCATCAGAGTACACAGTTTTTTTTTTCATGTTTTAAAGTTTTTATTGCACGTTTTCAAATTTTTACTGCACGGAATTCCGAGCTTTAATTATAAGCTACTGATCCCCTTCTCCACTCTCATTCTTGTATTGGCCATGAAGAAGCCCACGGCAGATGGGTGAAACCTTGGCAGTGGAAAAACCTGTTACATGGCCAAACCCTGAAGAAGAAATGCATAATGTAACAAAGTTGTTTTTTTAAAATAACAAATATGTTTTAACATCGATGTTTTAACAATAACAAAGCGGTTTTTAACATCGATTTTTTATACAAAAACAAATATGTTTTAACAATAACAAAGCTAATTATAACATCGATGTTTTTAACGTAATAATAAGTAATAAGTCCCGTATTTTCACCTGCTCGACTTAGTGCTGAAAGTTATTATCTATTCCTCGAGAATGACTAACGTGCACTTTTGGATGATATCCCTTTGGAAAGAAGGCTTGAGAACTGGTTGGACATCGACTACCCAGGTCGCTGGATAGGACGAAGTGGGCCGGTGCCTTAGCCTCGACGTTCTCCAGACCTCACGCCACTAGATTTCTTCGTGTGGGAATACGTGAAAGAAAATGTCTACCGAGAGCCCGTCCGCACAAGGGATGATCTCATCGAGCCCATCAGAATGGTTTGCAACCAGCTCACCCAGAACAATGTTTAGAGCAGTGCGGTCTGTGCGTACGCTATGTGATGCGTGTATTGCAGCGAGAGGCCAGCACTTCGAACAACATTTACGTTGGCGCTGCCGAGAAATTAATTAGAGAAGGTAAAACCTTTAAAATTATAAGGGTTTTTGTTTCAGTAAGATAGTCCCATATAAAAACTGAAAAATTTATGTTTTTGTAGTAACGATATTTAATTATTTGATTATTTTCTAAATTTTTAATTTTTTTTTTATTTTGAAAATTATTTATATTTTTAAATTTATATTTCAGTGAAAAATCCAGTCTTCCTTTTTGATAATATATATTTTTTAATATGTTATAACATCACTACGTTTCGAGGCTCATTGCCTCATCTTCAGGTGACTGCAACAATATTTTACATGATATTTACAACTTTTTTAAAATTTAATTTACAATAATTATAAAATTTGGAACATAAACATTTATGACTTAAAATCCTATATTACAATATACTCATTACATACATACCTATGTTATAATTATAAAATATATCAATTCTTTAAATCTCGTCAAATATTAAAGTCAAATAATCACAATGTACTTCTTATTTTGGCCACCTCACTGTTACTGGCTTTAGTCTGTTGCTGCTTAATCCTATTAATACTTGTACACCTCTTGTCCTAATTATTATTATTTCATGATATATACATACACAAACCCACACATACTTACACATTACATGTCTAATTTATATGCATATATCATTAAATTTTTAATTTTTTAATTATGTCCATGTAATGGCTGCCTATGGTTTTAATATCTGTTTTATAATTGACTGTTCTATTGATATTTTTGGTGATGTATATGGCCTCTGCAGTTTTCCTATTGTTTGTGTTGTTGATTGTTTCTATTATTTTGGGATTGTTAAAATCAAATTTATGTTTTTTTGTTATGCTATGTTGGGCAAGTGCTGTTGTGCCTACATTTTTTATACTTTTGCAATTGCTAATATGTTGCGATATTCTTGTTTTTAGCTTTTTGGAGGTTTCTCCAATGTAAATCCCTTCACAATCTTGGCAGTCTATCTTATAAATTATATTTTGTTTATCATTCAATTCTATTTTATCCTTCATATTGTTTAAATAGTTACTTAACTTATTATTATTATATTGCCCAAACCTCAAATTATAGTGATCATAATTTTTAAAAGCCTTATTTATTTTTTCTGTTAAGTTAGGTATATAATTCATTTTATAAAATCTGTAACCTTTTTCATTTTTTTGTTTTCTCCCAATTTTCTTTTCATCTGATTTTTCTTTTCTTTTGTCATCTATCGTATTATTTTTTGTGTAAAAATCAGTTATTGTGGTTTGTTTTCGTTTTAATGATCTACTATTTTCTTTATTCTTATGATTGATGTTTTTAATAATTTCCTGATTATTTTCTCTTATAATATTTTCATTTTTATATTTATTTATTCCAAACTTCTCCTTATTTAGTTTAGTGTACCACAGTTTATTTATCAGCTTTTTTTGGGTAAAAATTCTCAATTAAAATTTTATATACTTTTTCTTTTATACTTGTTAAATATTCATTATCAGTTAGGGCTATGGCTCTATTAATAAGGTTTTCCGCTACATTTATTTTTTGTGTGTGGGGATGGTTTGAGTGATAATTTAAAATTCTATTGCTGGTAATGTCTTTTTTAGTCCATTTTGTTTTAATATTTCTGTCTTTATCTATTGTTATATCCATATCAAGGAATCTTATCGTATCATCTTTAGGTTTTTCTATGGTGAATTTCATTCTATTGTGATGTGTGTTTAACTGGTCCAATATTAGATTTTGATTTCTTTTTTTGGTAATCATTATTATGTCATCGATATATTTTTTAATTAAAATCGGCTTTGTGTTTAATTTCTCCAAATTTTGATCTAATAAATTATTTAAGTATATTCCACTTAAATTTAAAGCTAATCTTGATCCCATTTGTAATCCAAATAACTGTTTATAATATTTCCCATTGTATTTGAAAACACTGTTTTTTATGCATAATTTTATACCCTCTATGAATAAATTTTTATCTTTTATTATTGTGTTATTTTTTATTTTGTCCCAATTCTCCTCTAGAAGTTTTACACATACTTCTATGGGAATGTTGGTAAACAGGGATTTCACATCTAGGCTTATTATTTCTAGCTCGGTATCTTTTACTGTTAAACACACATCACAATAGAATGAAATTCACCATAGAAAAACCTAAAGATGATACGATAAGATTCCTTGATATGGATATAACAATAGATAAAATAATAATAATAATAATAAGTTAAGTAACTATTTAAACAATATGAAGGATAAAATAGAATTGAATGATAAACAAAATATAATTTATAAGATAGACTGCCAAGATTGTGAAGGGATTTACATTGGAGAAACCTCCAAAAAGCTAAAAACAAGAATATCGCAACATATTAGCAATTGCAAAAGTATAAAAAATGTAGGCACAACAGCACTTGCCCAACATAGCATAACAAAAAAACATAAATTTGATTTTAACAATCCCAAAATAATAGAAACAATCAACAACACAAACAATAGGAAAACTGCAGAGGCCATATACATCACCAAAAATATCAATAGAACAGTCAATTATAAAACAGATATTAAAACCATAGGCAGCCATTACATGGACATAATTAAAAAATTAAAAATTTAATGATATATGCATATAAATTAGACATGTAATGTGTAAGTATGTGTGGGTATGTGAATGTGTGTGTGTGTATGTGTGTGTGTGTGTGTGTGTGTGTGTGTGTACAAAAATGGTTTGTGTATGTATATATCATGAAATAATAATAATTAGGACAAGAGGTGTACAAGTATTAATAGGATTAAGCAGCAACAGACTAAAGCCAGTAACAGTGAGGTGGCCAAAATAAGAAGTACATTGTGATTATTTGACTTTAATATTTGACGAGATTTAAAGAATTGATATATTTTATAATTATAACATAGGTATGTATGTAATGAGTATATTGTAATATAGGATTTTAAGTCATAAATGTTTATGTTCCAAATTTTATAATTATTGTAAATTAAATTTTAAAAAAGTTGTAAATATCATGTAAAATATTGTTGCAGTCACCTGAAGATGAGGCAATGAGCCTCGAAACGCAGTGATGTTATAACATATTAAAAAATATATATTATCAAAAAGGAAGACTGGATTTTTCACTGAAATATAAATTTAGAATAACAAAAGACCATAAGGGTTTTTTTAAAAAAAGTCTTCCATTATAGGATAAACTATCAATACTTATATTTTTAATTTTTTAATCATCAGTTTTTGTTCGTAATGTTATATACTTTACATAGGTAATTTTCTTTATACTATAAATATTCGAATAATAAAATATTTATTATTTTTTTCTGAATAAAAAATATTTTTGTTTGAATTACCTTTCTGTTAGTATAAAATAGAAATAAAATAATTGTATTGGAATAACAATTATTGTTAAAATTCATTCAAGGAATGAAATCCGCTCTTCCTTGGCCTGAACTAGTTTTTAACTAGTTGTGATACTTTTTTTCATAGTTTTTCGATCCTCTATCGATCCCTGAAGTTTGCCATTTGGTTTGGGGACACCTGGAACGGCGTGTATGGTGCTCGAACATCAATGTCACAAACATGTGCTCTGACAGTTCGCTCCAACTGTTAGTTCATTCCAACAAAAGGTCTGTGACTTTTGAAACATATGTTTTTATTTAACGTTACAATTTTGTAGGATCTTTGAAGATGGTCAGATAAAATAAATAAAGTTAACTCAATATAAGGGTTGTATTGCTCCAAACCAACAGGTTATAAGAGTATAATAGGGAAACCAATCATATGATTTCATGTCTTTATATGAATTAATAATACTTATTTCCAAACAGATTTCTCACAATGCAACCTTGCGCCTACATTGGGGTCCTTTTCAGTTGAGAACTGTGCCACACTAACCGCCTCCAAATATGTTAATCCCAGAGGTGGAAATGGGCATGATACGATTTTAGCAAACCCCCTTCGCATCCTTATCTATAAAAAATAGTCTTCATTACCTTGAATAAATTGCAGGTTTTGACTAACATGATTTTTTTTAATTCAGTACTTCTTTAAGGGGAGCTCATTGGTAAGGCATTAAGTTGCAATGCTCAAGGTTCGAATCTGGCTTGGCAGTGTCTCATTATTATTCTGTTACAGTTCGCCTCGTGGGCCAATAGACCCTCCTGGAGCAAACTCAGCCTCTTAAAGCTCTCTATTTAAAATATTTTAAATTGCCCTTAAGAATTAAATGAGACCAGATCAAAGTTTTACCTTAAGAGTTTATTGAGATGATTAGATATTAATTTTGCATGCTGATGCCCTGTACTCTCCGTTCCATAGTTTAGTTGGGCCATAATGAATTGAGAATTTAGTTCCAAATTATTATGGGCCATAAAACCGCCTTTATCTATTATCACCAGGGCCAAGATTTGTATGCAATTGCAAATATTTTTGCGTGTTTCTTTAAAATAGAGGACCAGATATAATTAAGAATTAGGGTACGCAGACCTAATCTGTCAAGTTTTATTTTTGCATATTTTGATGATCTAATAAAATATTTATTTATTTATGTAAAATTTTCGGGCTTTTCGACTACCCGGGTCAGTTTTACCCTATATCTAATAAAGTAAACAATACATTCAGAATTATATAATTAGTATCCAACAGGGAAGCTAAGGTTCCCAATTTCGATGGGGGTTTTTCGCCGTAAATAAGTCTTCTTCTTTTTCTTCGAATTATGATTACTGAGAAACCCCACTTTAAACCTCCCTTTTTAGTAAATAAAAATATAAATCTCATCCCAGGCCATGTTGTGGAAACTTTGAAAAAGAAAAGAAAATAGAAGATGTTTTATGAAAAATTCAGGGCTTATTATCCTGGAATATACAAATAAAATTTTAGACGGGGATAATTTGATTGTTCTCAGCGACATAAATAACGACCCAATAATTTTAGGTGCTAATAAATTTGCTCCAATCACTTCCGTTCATGTCGAAAGATCAGTTTCAAATTATAAAAATATTTTAAACGATAGAAGGTTAGATTCCAGGAAATTAAAAAAAAAAGTACCACTACAATCTATGAAGGGTTTCTAGGTCAGTGGTCGTGCATGGAAGTGATTTGACCATGATCACGCTCACCTCTCCGCTTTTTTCCCCTTAATTTTTTAACTGAGAGTACCCACATTTAGAAATGGAGAGTAGAGTACCCAAATTTAGTATAAAAGTACCCTAATTTAGAAATGCATTTATTAATTAATTTTATTGATTATTTCACTTGTTTTATATATTTTTTAATTGATTGTTAGTGTAGTTACCTTCATTAATGTTGTTAGCGCATTTTTCATGTTAATTAGTAAGTTTTAATAATTTTTGAATTTTAGTTTTAAATGTGTTTAATGTTATTATCGGAAATACATATATGTTTGATTAAGATTCAAACAAATTTAAAACCATTTGGTTTCATTCCTAAATAGTCTCCTCTACTTTCTTTCCTGTGAAATATTTTATACGCATTAATATTTTTGAATATAACAGTTGTTTAATAGCATGTTTTTAGATTTTATGCTGCATATTTTGCTAAATATTTTATAGTTTTTTATTACTGCATATCATATGACTTGTTTTGACGCTTTTTACTGCATAAAATCCGGGCTCTGATTATCACCTACAATATATTGTCCAATATATTTGGCCCAATACTTGGGCCTGGACTGGATTTGTTTCTAAGACATTTAGAACAACTAAAAGTACCTTTGTGAAACTCCAAACAAATCTTCCGCATGGAAACAGAGTCTCATAAGTAATAAGTAGAACCAACTTCACTACATACACCATTTTATATAAATCAACAGTACCAACAGTGCTCCTGTATATAGAATAAAAATAAAACAATTGTCAGAGTGGCAAAAGTTTTACATATTTGTTCTCTCTTGATTTTCCTTATGTCACTCTTGCCTTTAAAAAAAAATATGCTAATTTGCATTCAAATGAAGGAGAGTGGTAAGTGAAATTGTTACGATTCCACACATCAGAATTTTTTTTTTTTATTGTGTAAGGATTTGTTACATTAATGTTAGGAAACATGTTTTACTTGATACTAGTAGAAATATTTAAGATTTGTTTGTTGTGAATTGGAGGGGTCGGGGCAAAATAGTGCCAAACAACATTTTCATTATTTTGAGAAAAGGAAATTCAAAAATTCAATCAAATCTTGAATTATTAAGGCAGTGAATTGTAATAATGTTTCTTTAGTAACTGTTACTTTAGTAAATTAGGAATGAGTTACCTTTGTATTTTACTTTTATTTATATAAAGTTTACGCAGAAATAAATTTAAAAAAAAACTATCTTATCTAAAATTTGTGGGTTGGCACTTTTTTAACTCAACAAAATTAATAAAATTGTTAGATTCAAGGTTGAAATATACCAAATTTGTAAGGATTAAAGAAAATATTTTATTACTTAGTGATAGCATTAATAACTCGTTAGTATTATTAATTAGAAAACAATGATTTAATTATATTTCATAAAGTAATTACAAAAAAACAAAATTTAAAATTAGTGTTCAAGAAAATATTTTTTTTATTCTACTTCTACTTCAGGCGTGTCTTCAGAATCAGGAACAAGATTAAGATAGAATTGATGGTGTATTTTAGGTATGTAATCTAGAAGTTTCAGTACATCTGCAATTTTATTCTTATGGATTTTTCTTATACCGCAATATTTTTTTTTTGAGAGTGATCGCTGCAGTGTACCTCTCTTCCTGGTATTAACTTCATCAAAATCCTCTTTCACTTGCGTTTTTATTTTCTCAATCCATGGAATGTTTTTTTTTTCAAATTTGAAGCAGATTATATTAGTGAACTTAAATTCTGTACCATTTATAATTTTTTTTTACTTTCACTTACCTATATATGAAATATATAGAAAGTGGAAGTATTGCGATCGTGAAAAATTTCGACTTCCGGTTTTCAACGGAAATACACGTTTTGGGGTCCCCTGAGTCCAATTAACCAAGTCCCGCGAAATGGTCTGTGTGTGTGTGAACAGAATAGCTCAAGAACTATAAACCATGAGAACCTGAAATTGGGTATTTAAAGTATGTATATGCCCGCGATGTGACAGCAAAAATTTCATCAAAATTGCTCAAAGGGAGGGGGTACTCTATTTAATAACTTTTTAAGTTTTTTTCGATTTTCTCAAAAACGGCTCTAACGATTTTGATTAAACTGTGTATTTGATCTATTTAAATGCCCGAGATATGACTGTAAAAATTTCATCAAAATTGATCAACTGGAGGGGGGACTTTACTTAATAAATTTTGTATCATTTTCACGTGTTTTTTTTTATTTACTCAAAAAAGGCTTTAACGATTTTGATCAAACTGGGTATTTGATGGATGTATATGCCCGAGATGTGACTGTAAAAATTTCATCAAAATTGATCAACCGGAGGGGGAACTTTACATAATAAATCTTATGTAATTTTCACGTGTTTTTTTTTTATTTACTCAAAAACGGTTTTAACGATTTTGATCAAACTGGGTATTTGATATATGTATATGCCAAAGATGTGATAGCCAACATTTCATCAAAATTGGTCAAACGGAGTAAGGGCCCTTTATTTCATAATTTTTTTTCCAATTTTTACCTTTTTTTCGATGATCTCAAAAACGGCTTTAACGATTTTTATCAAATTCGGCATATTAAATGAAAATTAGGTGTTCTTTAATATCAGGTAAGCTTTACATTATTAAAATGTCCTGAGGGGGCTTTTTTGGGGGGTTGCCTTTTTTGTATGTTTGTTTCCTATAAAGTACCTTTGTTTTGGTTTATATGGATAAATTAACTGTCCCTCGTTACGCTTAAAAATAAGAAATGGCTATATATGAGATATGATAAAAATAAAGAAAACATAAAGAGGAGAAAAAAATAAAAATATTCAGTCAACTCATAAAACTCGTTGAGCCCAGGCATGCGGAGTACGCCTTTAATGACAGACCATTGTTCATGATTAAAGCCATTCTGTTCATTTGAGAAGTGGCAATTAACAAAACGCATTAATTTCTAATCTAAGTAAGTTGGTAAGTGAAAGTTGTGTGTTGCGCGCACGCACCAGATTTTTTTTACTTGAGTTTAGTAATCCATCTTTTTGCTGAGCCAGATCAAAAAAATCATCACATTTCAAAATAATTTCTTTCCATCCAGTAGGGTCATATACATGAGGATGCCTCCTCTGGAATTTTTCTATTTTTGCAAAATCCTTATCAGACGGTAGGAACGTGTGGCCAGAAATCAAAAACCAGTGCTCAATTTCTGAAAAATGTCTGGTTTGAATTAGATAAGACCAAAGTGCCATAATGTTCCAGTTCTTATTTTGTCCACCAAAATTATCAGTAAACACTACAAGTTTCTCAGCATTGATCGCATTTACTGTTAAATATTTTAAAACACAACTGCCTATTTCATCACTTCTCCTTCCTGCTATACCTTCATTCCACTGGTACATGTGGCCTAAATCCTTTCCACAATCGTGTATCCCAAGATTATAGGTCCACAATTGTCGCAAATAAAAAGCTGAGGAACATGTTAGTTTAGGTGTTGGTAAAGTCTGCTGCAAGTCAACAGACATTACATGAACCGTAGGATCTTGTCTGACCAATTCACAATATTTGGATAGAATTTTTTTTGTTGCTTCTGCCTGCCTCAGATGAAGCTCTTTCTCTCTTCTGGAAGAGTTCATTTCTTCTTGAGTATCACTTTCTACTTTAACTTATAAAAAATCACAAGTCCTATAAGTGTCTGAGGCAGGAAGGAAACTTGAAACCAATGTTATATTCTTTTTTGAAAATTCTCATATATTTATCTTCTGAGACTGTTTTAAGGTTGTTTTCTGTTGCAAACTCTAAATATTTATCGTAAAGTATTTTAATATTTACATTACTTCCTAAGTATATTCGATCAGGATTAACGAGACGACTGTAATGAGATTGATACTTTTGGAAACGTTTAATATGTTCATGAACACCGTCTATGGTTTCCTCTTCTATCTAAGGGGGTGTAGTTAGTTTACATCTGATGCACTTGATTATATTATTTAATCTTCCTCTATGTTTATGTTGGGGAGCGGGGTAGCCCACTGGTAAGGCAGTGGACTGCTGTGCTTAAGGTCCTGAGTTCGAATCTGACATGGCTTATGATATCTTTATTATTCGCCACAGTTCGTCTCGTGGGCCGAGAGACCCTCCTGGGGCAAACCCAGCCTCTATAAAGTGGGTACCCTTAATTGAAAAATTAAGGGGAAAGAACCTGGCGGTTGAGCGTGATCACGGTCAAATCACCTCCTTGCACGACCGCTGACCAAGAAACAGTACTCTTCCTTACATAGTACTGAACCCAAGACCCTTTATGGGTTGTAGTGGTACAGGTTTTTTTTTTTTTTCTATGTTTATGTAAGCCGTCAATACTCATAAACATTTTCTTACAAATCCACCAGGATTGGCCATTTACTCGTACTTTGTTAGTAAAGGTATTCTGCTTGTAGCTTGGTTACTGGTATACTGGTCTAGCTTGGTTGATTTTCTTTTTTCTTGTATTTTCTTTTCACAGGAATAGCATCGATGCATCCAAATAAATAAGCGTTTTGCTTATCAAAATCACCAATATCCCAAAACCCGTTGAAAATTGAAGATATATCACGTTCTTCAAGTTCAAAACATTTTAGTGGACACTGACATGGATTCCTTACCTTAGCTGGTGGAACAGCTTTACCAGTCTTAATGGCTACATATTGTCGTCCTTCATTTCTCTTTTTTTTATTCAAGTCAATTTTCTTCATGTTTCGTTTTTTCTTTCTACCCTTAATACATTTTTCTGGAGTAGGTAATGGCAGTCTTATAGATTTATTGTTACCTGTTTCACTCTGTAAAGAGAGAAAATACAGAGCTAATATAATGCCAAGCAACAATGATTACAAAATTGGAAGAATAAAGTGCCAAGCTAAACCGTTTGGATTATAATTGGACTGAACTACTACCTCAGTCCTACGTAATATACAGCAGACGGCAGCTACAGTTAATTTTTGTTAAAAATGTTGCTTGGCACTATTTTGCCCCGACCCCTTCAATTAGTCATTTATTATTTTTAAATAATTAATTTGTAATTCTTAAACAATTTTATTAGAAAAGAAAACATTGGCTACGGCCAGGAATCCAACCCAGGTCCTCTGAGCCCTTACCACCAAACTAATGTGCTCAATCCTAGCAGTGTCAATCTTTTCACTTCAACGGTCCCACCCACCAGGGCTCGCCACATTGCATTGTAGTAACCGAGGGCTGGAAATATGTCATAGTTAAGGTTTATTTCTTGAAAATTAGTTATTTATTCCTTTGTTTTCTAAAAAAATTATAATTGTTGAATAATTTTATTAGAAGAAAAAAGATTGGCGACGGCCGGAAATCAAACCCAGATCCTTAGCATCTCCTATCACTTGGACAGTTTTCCAGCCCCCGGTTACTGTGCTGCAATGTGGCGAGACCTTAAGATAAAAGATTGCCAAAGCAGGGATCGACCCCATGGTTAGCTCAGTGGTAAGAGCACTGCAATGGATATGCAGAGCATCTTGCTTCAATTCCCCGCCCTTGCCAATCTTTTCTCTTCTAATAAAATTATTTAAAAATTGTAAATTAATTATATAAGATTTGATTATACAAATACTAAAATGTTATTTCTAGAACCATTTCAGCCACTTCTCTTAATTTCATTTTTATTTTCTATGATTTTAGATTCTAAATATGTGGTTCTCTTTTGATACTCTTCTCCATTCAAGTTATTCTGCTAATACAACTGAAATGGAAAGATCTATAAGACAGATTGAAAGACTAATAGAGCAAGAAGTAGCTTCAGGAATACCACACAGGAATATTTGCTTGGGTAAAACGCTTATTTACAAATCACCTTTTTTGATATTGACATTTTTTCTTTATTTAGTAGCTTTTATTTATGTGCAGGGTGGCTAACCGCGTTAGAAAATACGCGTTGCCACTGACAACCGGACATATGATTTGAGAACCAGAAGATAGCTAGTTCAAAAGCCGGAGCCAGGGGAAATTTAATAATACTCGGCACGCCCCCCCCCCCCTGAGAAGTGAGGACACTCATAAAGTATTACTATTTCTAAATCTAACTATATATAAAATGAGCTATATTTAGTCATTTTTCAAGTCCATTAATTGAAAATGAATTGTATTTAAACATTTACAGTAATTTACAACGTCATTATGTACTAATACGTATTTTAAATTAGGGCCTTCATTACTCATGAAATATAAAAAAAAAAAAAAGTGCACCCCCCCCCTCAGAAAATTTCTGGATCCGCCACTGAAGGAATAAGATGACTTTCATAATCAAAAAAACATGTTCTTTATATTCTAAACTCCCGGTCAAAAGTATCGTAACACCTGCATATTCTTAATTTAATTGAAAAATTTGGCTTGTAGGGTTTCGGACCAATTATAAAAACATACTAGAATAAGAAATCAAGGTTTATTAATTCAATTGGGACAACAACAAATTATTTTTCACAAACAAATAAACAAAAACTAAATACGCACTAAAATCAAATTAGAACTATTGAAGTAAATATACTTTGGATTGTATGCAGAATGTTCTTAATACGCCATGTTTCCTCCTCTAGCTCTGATTACAGCATCCATGAGCCTTTGGATGTTTCTAATGAGGTCTTGAATGGCTTTCTGTATACTTTGCTCCCATTCCTCCAGAACTGCTGTTTCCAGGCCAGCTAAAGTCATAGGTGCAGGATTTCAGGCTTTAACCTTACTCCACTAGTGTGCCCCACAGATGCTCTATACAATTTAAATCAGGGATCATTGCAGGCCATTGAATCTTTCGATTGCAGCGTAATCAAGGTAGTCTGTGGGGCCTTGCATTGTCGTGCATCTGGGCCAATGAAATGCATGAAAGCCATGACATGTTCTTGAATAGTTTCCTCCACATATCTGGGGCACGTCAGAATCCCACCAATCACCACGAGAAGCTCTGTATGAGCTCCACAGGAGATGCCTCCCCAGAACATTAAAGAGCCACCTCTATAAGGCATACCGAGACTGATGCAGCATTGGCTGAACTGTTCCTGAGGCCTTCTCCAGAGTCTGCCAGGACCGTTTGGACTATGGAGAGATGCTCTTGTTTCGTCAGTGAAGAGTACGCGATTCCAATAATGCAAGTCTTGCTACACATTATTGCCTGGTGAGCCGCAGGCCAGTTGAGGGCCTTCTCGAGGTAAGGCCACCTTCATTAAGCCTCTTTCCGACGGTTCGCCTTGATAGGCGTAAGTTGCGCACCATGAAGGATTAGATTTTTGAGATCTAGCTTCTTCGATTCCCGTCTCCGGAGCGATTGAACCTACAGAAAGCGGTCATCGATGGCGTTGGTGTGCCTTGGTCTTCCTCCAGTTGGCCTCCTTGAATGCCTTCAAGTCTCCCTGTGCTATTTGATGACTCTGAGGACTATAGAATAATGGAAATTTATACGAAACGCGATCTTACATACAGAAAGGCCCTCCTCTGCTTAAAAAACAATACGTAAGGATTCCTCTGGACTGAGAGGAAAAGGTCTGTTCATTTGAATCCCTGAATACAGTCACCATGCCAAAATTATTCACAATATGACCGTACTCACTGTCAAAAAATGAAATAGATAATCCTAATGCTTATCATACTTCATCCTGTAATGGAATTAGGAAAGACACTCTCCATTTTAGTTTAAATACCAGAAATTCTTAGGTGTTGCAATACTTTTGACCGGGAGTGTATATAGAATATATATAGTTGATAAAAACATTTGAGGAAAACTATTTAAAAGATATTTACAAAGAAACTCTCAATAAAAGTAGATATATCATAAATAATACAAATAGATATAAATAACACAAATAGATATAAATAATTTAATGCAAATAATATAAATAGATATACATAAAAATCTTGCAAATTTTTCCCTGTTAGATCTGTGTAGAGCTTTCAGCTGATACTAAGTACTTTTCAGATCGGATAAGCGTTTCTTCTCATTTGAAAATTTAAAAAATGAATTAATAAGTAATAATTTTAAATTTTAATTTTTTAAAATTTTATGACTTTAATTTATATACATGTATATAATATATATATATTCAAAAATACATGTTCCATATATTCTATATATATTATTTTTATTTTATATTTTTTTATTTATTCTATGTATTCTAATCAATTTGATGATATTTTTTCTCACATATTTCTTAAAATATAGTTACATATATTTGTACATATTTGGCTTTTTATTTTACATGAAAATCCGTTCCCCAGTTATAATCTTACAACTTGTCATCCTTTTTTAAAGATAGCGATTAGCAGTATTTTGACTGCTCATTATGTTTTGGCTATTAATTTAAAAGGGTGTATAAAAAAAAAAAAAAAAATACCTCTTTATCGAATTCAAGAGTTCAAGTCTGTAAATATTTAAATTTTATTTATTATTTACCAATATTTATAATTCCTTTAGAGCTTGTTTTTGATTTCTCTAAGCTTGTTTAGTAATACTGAACTGGAAAAAAAGCCTCAGTTTAGTTATTTATTTCAAAGAAGAAACATGACAGAGTCCTATGAAATTCTCATAATTTTAAGACATTACCGGAAAAAAAAATTTCACAGCCGCTGAAGCAACTCTTGAAATTATTAAATATGATGGGGAAGGTGTCCTGGCCCAGCGCACAGCACGGCGTTGGTTTGAAAGATTTAGAAGTGGTAATATGACATTGGAAAGGAAAAAAGACTCCAAGCGGCCATTAATGAATATTGATAAGGTTCTGAAGGAAGATGTTGAGTCGAATCTGCCCACAAGTACTTGCCAGGGAGTGTAGTGTGTCGAAAGATTGTGTCAGTCACCATCTTCTCTCCATGGTGAAGATGAAAAAGACTGGTCCCTCACGATCATACTCCTCAACAATCAGCTAAGAGGCTAGAAATTTGTGGAAATTTATTGAAAACCCTTGTGATATGAGATTTTATCGGAAGATTGTTACCTGGAGAGAACTGGTACAGGAGAGGGATACATGGGTCAAGCCTCTTTAGAGGCCATCCCCACACTGCTCAGCGGAGGAATATGATGATGATGAGGCATGATGATGATGATGATGGTTACCTGTTATAAAAAGTGGGTTTACTGGCGAAATCCGAAAACCCATAATCAATGGCTAGATTGCCGTCAAACTGCTGCAAGGAGGAAAAAAAAAATCCATGATTTGTGTTTGGAATTTTGAAGATTCATCACGAATTTGTTTCTAATGGATGCTCTATGAATTCTGAACTCTACTGCAAACAATTGGAAAGATTGTATGCGAAGGTGTCAGAGCGTTATCCAGCTCTGATCAACTGAAAAGGAATTTTATTCCAACAAGATAATGCTCATCCACACACTTTCCGTCAAACAAAAGAAAAGCTTACAGAACTTCATGGGTTTGAACTCTTGCCTCATCCACCATATATTCCAGACTACGCCCTACGGATTACTACTTGTTTCGATCCATGGCCCATTTTCTTCAAGGGAAATAATTTCATAATCTTGCTGAAGTTGAAAATGTGGTCCCAAGGAATGGTATCCGCTTGGCATCAAGCAAACTGGCTAACAAATGGCTAATGACGGTAGATAACAATGGACTATAATATGAGTATTAATTGTATTTTATATCAAAGAAATAATGATACAAATAATTGGTTAAAAAATGGTCATTTTTTTTTTACTTTCACTTACCTATATATGAAATATATAGTAAGTGGAAGTATTGCGATCGTGAAAAATTTCGACTTCCGGTTTTCAACGGAAATACACGTTTTGGGACCCCCTGAGTCGAAATAACCAAGTCCCGCGAAATGGTCTGTGTGTGTGTGTGTGTGTGTGTGTCTGTGTGTGTGTGTGTGTGTGTGTGTGTGTGAACAGACTAGCTCAAAAACTATAAACCGTGGGAACCTGAAATTGGGTATTTAGTGTAGGTATATGCCCGCGATGTGACAGCAAAAATTTCATCAAAATTGCTCAAAGGGAGGGGGTACTTTATTTAATAACTTTTTACGTTTTTTTCGATTTTCTCAAAAACGGCTCTAACGATTTTGATTAAACTGAGTATTTCATCTATTTATATGCCCGAGATATGACTGTAAAAATTTCATCAAAATTGATTAACCGGAGGGGGGACTTTACATAATAAATTTTGTATCATTGTCACGTGTTTTTTTTTTATTTCCTCAAAAACGGCTTTAACGGTTTTGATCAAACTCTGTATATGATGTATGTATAGGCCCGAGATACGACTGTAAAAATTTCATCAAAATTGATCAACCGGAGGGGTGACTTTACTTAATAAATTTTGTATCATTTTCCCGTGTTTTTTATATTTACTCAAAAACGGTTTTAACGATTTTGATCAAACTGGGTATTTCATGTATGTATATGCCAAAGATGTGATTGCCAACATTTCATCAAAATTGATCAACCGGAGGGGGGACTTTATTTCATGACTTTCTTTCCAATTTTTACCTTTTTTTCGATTACCTCAAAAACGGCTTTAACGATTTTTATCAAATTCGTCATGTTTAATGAAAATTAGGTTTTCTCTAATATCAGGTAAGCTTTATCATTATTAAAATGTTCTGAGGGGGCTTTTTTTGGGGGGGGTGGGCTTTTTTGTTTGTTTGTTTCTTTCTTATAAAGTACTATTGTTTTTGTTTACATGGAGAAATTAACTGTCTCTCACTACGCCTAAAAATAAGAAATGGCTAAAAATGAGATATGATAAAAATAAAGAAAACATAAAGAGGAGAAAAAAAGAAAAATATTCAGTCAACTTATACCACCTATAGATATAATAATAATAGATAGATACACCTATAATAGATAGATTACCTATTAATTATAGACCATTGTTCATAATTAAAGCCGTTCTGTTCATTTGAGAAGTGGCAATTAACAAAACGCATTAATTTTTAATCTAAGTAAGTTGATAAGTGAAAGTTGTGTGTTGCGAGCACGCACCAGATTTTTATACACACAATTATTCATTAATAAGTAGTTGTTTTCATCATTATCAATTTACAGTTTGAAATTTTTTTTGCATTTTATGTTGCAGTTGGCTATTCTTCTGGTGGAATGATGTCTATGTATTTTGGCTATGGACATCTTAAAAATTTAGGATGTATCGGAGCTATCTCATCCTATGTATCTTCCAGCTCTATATTTGAGGTAAACCCATTTTCAATGGTCAAAAATGAATTAAAATTTAAAGATTAAAACTATAAATTAGAAGAATTGCTTGGATTTACATAAACCATTTATAAAAATACTAAAAATTTTAGCTTTCATCTGGTATATTTCTCATAGTATTATTTTATAAATTAATAATGAATTTATAAAATAATAATGAATAGGTAGTAGGCAGCTGAATAATATAGGTTTCTAATTCATTTTAACTCAAAATCACAATAATCTACCATAAATGATCCAGCCACCATTTCACTAACTAACATTAAGTAATCCTAAGTGATTAAAAATATTGTACCAGTATTGTACTTTTTCTTTTTACTTTCACTTACCTATATATGAAATATATAGTAAGTGGAAGTATTGCGATCGTGAAAAATTTCGACTTCCGGTTTTCAACGGAAATACACGTTTTGGGGTCCCCTGAGTCGAAATGACCAAGTCCCGCGAAATGGTCTGTGTGTGTGTGTGTGTCTGTGTGTGTGTCTGTGTGTGTGTGTGTGTGTGTGAACAGACTAGCTCAAAAACTATAAACCGTGCGATCCTGAAATTGGGTATTTAGTGTAAGTATATGCCCGCGATGGGACAGCATAAATTTCATCAAAATTACTCAAAGGAAGGGGGTACTTTATTTAATAACTTTTTATGTTTTTTTCGATTTTCTCAAAAACGGTTCTAACGATTTTGATTAAACTCAGTATTTGATCTATTTATATGCCCGAGATATGACTGTAAAAATTTCATCAAAATTGATTAACCGGAGGAGGGACTTTACTTAATAAATTTTGTATCATTTTCACGTGTTTTTTTTATTAACTCAAAAACGGCTTTAACGATTTTGATTAAACTGAGTATTTGATGTAATAATATGCCCGAGATATGACTGTAAAAATTTCATCAAAATTGATTAACCGGAGGGGGGACTTTACTTAATAAATGTTGTCTCATTATCACGTGTTTTTTTTATTTACTCAAAAACGGCTTTAACGATTTTGACAAAACTCAGTATTTGGTGTTGGTATATGCCCGCGATGTGACAGCACAGATTTCATCAAAATTGGTCAAAGGGAGGGGGCACTTTATTTCATACCTTTTTTTCCGATTTTTACCTTTTTTTCGATTATCTCAAAAACGGTTTTAACGATTTTCATCAAATTCGCCATGTTTAATGAAAAATAGGTGTTCTTTAATATCAGGTAAGAAATGAATGTGGAAAAATGTGTAACTTTGAGAAGTGACATTAACACAACGCATTCATTTCTAATCTAATGTAAGTAAGTGGGTAAGTGAAAGTTGTGTGTTGCGCGCACGCACCAGATTTTTAAATATGTAAATACATTAATTTTTTTCAAATTACAATTAAAATAAAACAATAATTTATTGAAAGGAAAAAGGCCCCTTTTTCCACATCCACATCCACATCCATGGAAGTTTATTTCATCCTCTTCAGGAACCTTTGATGCTTATTTCATCAAAATAATTTTTTTTTAAATTGTATCATACAAATTGATGGCTTACTTCACAGAATTGCTAAATGCATGAAACTAACTTTAGTAACAATACTATTTAAGGTTCTCTGTTTTAAAAACATTTACCACAATTTTTATCAAATACTCACAAAAGTTAAGTGTAGGTACTTAACTCATGTAAGATGCTAATATTGGGATGTAAACATAACATGATTATATCCTTCTATGAAGGATATAACAAGGATATGTATAAAAAACACTTATGCCTATTGTGAATAACCTATTATCTAGAAGGCATTTACGTTTCACTTTGTTCTTTTGTACAGTTTTATAGAATAGTCTGAAATCCTTGTGTGCTCACTTCTGTGTAGTAAGCCATTGATATTCACTTAGTATGAAATCTTTGGATAATTATAATCAATTTTTAATTATTTATTATTTAATGAGATCAGGATTTTTAATAGGAGAGCCAATAGATCCTGATATAGTAGGTAGATGGTTCCTGAAGGATTTCTTTAACCTTCCAGTATTCAAGCATATAATCGTAACATCAGTAGGCATGCAGCACATTGAGTGCTGTTGTTTTTTCTTAGTTTAAATTATGAAATGATAGAATGAGAGTAGAGTTAGCATCAAGCTACTAGGAGAAATACTCAAGAAAAGACAGTTAAGTTTTACGGTCCTATTTGGAATGGAATAGGATGTATATAGAGAACCCAGAAGCTTCTATGGAGCCCGATCAACAGGTAAAAGACCTAAGGGTAGACCTCAACTGTCTTATGAAGACCTTATATCAAGGATAGGAACATCATGACGGAAGCCGATGGGAGGATTGAGGGCACTTACGAAAGACCTGGATGCGATGGCTGAATACACCTCCACACTAAGAGGCATTAGGAGGAATGAAAAGAAGAATTTTAATTGTTGAATTCAGTATTTGATATACTAATTTATATTTTTACAACTTATTTACATTAAATTTTTGTAAACAATTTTTTGTCAGCTAGTTCTGATTTAATTTTATGATAGTGAAATAACATTTTTATTTTTTATATATTCAGTATAATTCCAGGAAAATTTTTTTAAAGACTACAAAATCGATCATATATATTTCAAATAGTTTCTTAAATTGATTATTCACTCTCAGAAGAAGCATTTTTTGAATAATTTTGATGGACCAGAGGACACTTCAATTTTTTTTTTTTTTTTTTTTAATAGTTTTCTTTCATTTAGAAGTTTTAAATGTTTTGATGAAAAATGATCATTTGATACCTTATCGTTTGAGCTTCCTTTCAAAATTCCGAGCAGCTATCATGATCCTGGTGGCTAAAAATTTTTTGAAATCCACTTATCCCAATTTCTGAAGCAAAAATGACTGCTATGAGATTAATAATTTCATTTAAAAATAAACACAATAACACCCAAAAAAAACTTTATACTGAAGCTAAGTGACATGACCTTTTTTCAAGCAATCTGATACAATACTGAAGGTTCTTAGGGTAAGAGACTATATAGCATTAGGGTTTAGGCATTAAATGAATAGCTAGGCTGGCAGATTGAGTGGAGCACCAACTGGAAAGCTTAGCTGCAAGGCGTGCGCATAAGTATCTCCTTCGATTCATAAGTTTCTGTTTTAATACCTGTTTCTTTATTTATTGCTGTTTCTCCTTCATGAACTAGAGTCATGAATCTCTTTCTACAGCAGCTGTTAGTATCCACGTTTTGTAGACACTTATTATCAATTATAATTCTTGCTTTATCATTGCAATTTTCAACCTTCATTTGAGATTTACAGAGATTTTTGGTGAATTTCTTATAGTAGTTTTGAGAGAAAGAAGAAAGGTTTATATCTCCCATTCCAGTGAATAAGAGGTTAAGTCAAATTTCCTAAATTTTCAGGGCACAAATATGTTGCACATGGTCTTATGTTTAAACATAATTGGTATAAAATCAGTTTTCATTATCATAAAAAATAAAGAAAATATCGGCTACTGATAGCAGCCATTAAACAAATTGAATAGGTCTAATCTTTAGTGAGATATTAATAATGATATTGTTCACCTACCGATCAAAACAGATTCAACACAAATCATAAAACTACATTTCAGGTGAATGCTAATTTATTCAGTATGGAGATACCGCTCACATGCTTCTTTTTAGACCCAACCCATTTTGGATTGAATTGGACTCGACCAATTATTAACTAGGATGACAAATATTTAATGACCTAATTTTTTTTATATAAAATTAAAACAAGCAAATTAAAGCATGTGTACCTAATATTAAAATGTTTGTAATATTCTACGAGTGTCGTCCAGAAAATAAGTTCCGTTTTGGTCTGAAGGGCGGTAGGAGTGGTTTTTACCAAATCCGGCAACACCGCTCGAAAGAGGAGAGGTGGGGGAATAGAATGAGAGGTTGGTGACCTCAGTCGGTCAGTTACCAAGGTCAGCGCAGGTAGTTGAAATGGAGCTCTCCAAGTCGGGTCCCACCACCTCAATCCCTGTTTCCTCTCGAGTTGTTTTGAGCGGAGTGATTCAATTTCTTTATGCACAGGGTTTCAAATCAGTTCAAATTCACGAACATCTCATTTCTGTTTATGGAGAAGGTGCAATGAGTGAGTCAATGGTGAGGAGATGGGTACGTGAATTTAAGGCGGGTATGTGTAAAAAGTCTTGTTTGATCATATAATTTTCACTTAATCTCAATTAATTAATGAACTTATATAGATTAAATGTTATTCTGTTTTAGAAAATACCCGATCAAGCAAATAATTCATGCGTAAGAATTCCTCCTCTTTACATTTATGGAGGAGGATTGGACGTCCTAACTTTTCCGAATAGAATCACAGAAACAGCCAATAGATTTAAAGAAATCGGAGTACCAGTCACTTATAACTTTCAATGGACTGGGACTCATTTCATTAATCAGGACAGTGTCCAAAATTTATTTGAATTTATCAAGAAATCAATTTTGTAATTGCTGCAAACCATGCCATGTCTAATCAAAACTTGCCAACATTAGCTTTAAATCATTAGCCCATTTAATAATAAATTAAACTTCACTTGAACTTTTTATTTTTATTTTTTTACTTCAGTACTTTAATTTAAATAGCCGTTTTGATGAAAATTTTCAAACATTAGCAAATTATGGTAACAATTATTTTTCCTTTGACATATTTTTGTATTAATTTTTTAATACTAATAGGCTAATTAACTAACTATTAGTTAGTACTACAAACTAAAAATTTTGTTCTTGTTCTTATTGTTATGGTATAAACATAGAAAATAAATATTTTGTATTGGAGATCTAAAATATCTTACAATATTTAAATCTGTTTTTGTATATTTTTTATACTATCCAAACTGGAAAATATAAAATTACAAATAATAAATTAGCTTTAGTTCTCAGCTTTCATATGCTCAGTTATCATGTGAACTGTTTCTTGTTTTTTTTTTTGTTTTTTTGTTCTCATGTACTTACTTTAATTAATAATATTATCTAGTTTCTTTCTCTCTTATGATTTTACGATCCTAAGTTACCTATTATAGTTTTTTAAATGTGATAAAATAAAACAAGAGAGCAGATAGTTCTAGTTTTTTGGAATATATGAGAAAATATTTGTATATATTAATTTTTAAATAAATTTTATGGTTATGTTCCATTTGTTATATTCATTTATTATTATTCCTTGAATCAATCTTCTTCCTCAAGGATAAAATTTTTACTAGAGGGAAATTTTCATCCTTGACCTGCGAACATGATCATTATTAAGATAAACATCACTTCATCTTGAACTCGAAGATAGCTTGATCTCTGATTGAAGAATTCTTTTATCCTTTTGTGGTCCTCACGCAAATCTTGTCCCAGCTTAACTGATTACTATGTAACTTACTCATTATAAGGGTTGAGTTGTTTTTATGGTTTCTATTTTGCAACATCTTTTTAAGTGTCAAATAGTTAACTGTTATTTCTTGAACTATTTTTTACAAAATAAGACTGTAAAATTTAGAGAATTATTTTTTAAAAGATTTAAATTAATATAATGATGTCATATGTTACATTTTGTGACTCCTAAGAACATTAATTTCTTTGAAAATAATTATCTCGAAAACTATGAATATTAGTGTGTGCAGACTTAACATCATTGCTAAGGAGCATTTGACCAAGCCATCAAGAACCAGAAACATAAGAAAACATGACTTTGAAAATCCTAAAAAATTAAGAGCCAAATACCACCATAATTTTAGAATCACCCATATATGTTTGTATTATATAATAATGTGTTAAAGTATCTAATGCAAATAAAGGATATTATTATTAGAGGAATAAAATTAAACTGAAATTATAACTGACCTCTGAATTTTTTTTTTTATTTTTTTTTTTTTATTTTTTTTTTATTTTTTGAATGTGATTGTTTACATTTCTTATTATTCTAAGCAAGGGAATTATTCTCAGGGAATAATGGTCCCCAATTATGTAAATCATACCTGGCTCACGACTTGTAATAATTGATATAAGCCTAAAATCTGTTGTTACAAAGATGGAAGCTACAGTCCAGCAAACATGATCGGTGTAGTTATGTGCGTTGCTGTTTGTACTCTTAATCTTTATTGCTGCGATCCTTCCAAGCAAATTGTCGAAATAGTAGAACCTGAGCAAAAGGCTACCTCAGCAGTGATATTTTTACATCCAGCAGGTAACAATTTAAATCGTAAACAGTTTTAGCATTAGCGAAAATATTAATATTTAAGAAAAACACGCGCATCGCAACTTTCATATAGCACGTTTTTTTCTCTGACTAAAAATCAGTAGCGGGCTCAGAAATTTTGCGAGAAGGGGTAAGCACTTTTTTGATATTTATGTATTACGAAGGACCTATTCTATATAAATAAAGAGGAAATTCTGTTTGTTTGTTTATTTGTTCTTTATAGAAATCCATACCGTTTGTCCTAAATTCTCCAAATTTTGCTCAGTAGTTCTTTCAGATCAGGTGCGAACACCTGTTCATATTAAAATTGCATAACTTCAGCCGATCTTCAGCTGATATTCTTTATTGTTATAAAAATCATAATGATCTCACTTTACAATGTTTTTGTTTTACGAAATCGACCGTTTCTTTAGAAAAATGAAATTCCCCGTTATAAACCGGGATATACAGCTATAATCTATGAATATAAAGATGTAAAGCGTTTTGATCTCGCTTTGCATTGGTTTTTACAAAATCGACCGTTTGAGTCGATATTGTTTTATATTTAATATATAAATTAAAAATACATTTAATATTTTAACCACGCTCAGGTCAAAACTAAATTTTATTTTTTGCAACCTTTACAATTCCATCATGTGGTAAATCCCATATGAAATCTTCCCTCCGAGGATTGTTAAAGATCAAGCCGATTAGGTGGCTTGATAATCCGTCCGTATCTGGTTACCTGAAAGTTATGTCCTCTACATTCTTGTGAATCTTGAGGCGAAGAATGTTCTGAGTTTTCAGGTTCAGTGTTCTCCTCTGCTTCAGGAAAGAGTAGCATTTCTGCTGACGTCGTTCTGTCCCTAGGGTTAGGTTTAGTAAAAGATCTTTTCATTTGAGAAGTGTTTCTCCTCAGGAGCCTCTTGTCATCATCTCTTGAAATCCAGTAGGATCTAGGCTCTTCTCCTTTTCTCTCCACCTTCCCTTTTATCCAGTGTTCGTCATTCCTTGTTCGGAAAACGATATCATCTCCCTTTACAAACGATGATTCCCTTTTAAGTCGGTGTCGGTCATGAATATCCTTGGTTATGCCCTGTTTGATCTTTAAGAGTTCTCTGATATTGTTTTGAATATGAGGCTGAAGAATCTCTCTGGTACATGGCAATTCTGATCTGAGAACACGACTGTTAAGGATCTGGGATGGAGAACAATTAAGACCGGTTATAGGAGAGTTGTTATATTCAAAGATATATTCTCTAAAGTCACTTCCATCTTCAAAACTTTTCTTCAACATTTTCTTGGAAATACCCACTGCTCTTTCTGACATACCATTGCTTTTTGGATAATGTGGGGTACTGTTGATGAGTGTTATCCCTTTCTGTTGACTATAAGTTTTGCACTGGAATGATGAGAACGGGTTATTGTCTGCTATAATGGTCTTAGGGTAGCCAAAATGCGTGAAGACTTCTGTCCATTGATCAATTATACTTGATGAAGACTTATTTGTGAGAGGTCGTAGCTCAATCCAATGGGAGAAGTGGTCGATCACAACAAGATAACTTTTTTGCCCAAACTCGAGAATATCACATCCAACTGTTTCAAACCTCAATTCCGGAATTTCATGGGGCATAAGGGGTTCCGGTAAATTTTGGTTGCTATACTTTTCACAGGTCCTGCACATTCTAACAATTGATTCGACATCGCGGCTCATTGATGGCCAAAAATACAGTTGTCTTGCTTTCTGTAATCCTTTAGTAATTCCAGGATGTCCTTTGTGTAAAGAATGTAATATCGGCACTTTCAAACCTTCAGGTACAACTATTTTATCCTGATAGAACAATATGCCATCTTCAAAAAACAGATCTTCTTGTATCTTGGAAAAAGGTGAAAGTTCCATTTGTAGCTTAGTTTCCTTAGGCCAACCATCCCGGCAGTATTCTAGAACCTTAACTAGTATTCTATCAGAAGCGGTGGCCAGTCGCAGTCTCTTCTTTTGGTCACTGCTTAAAGGCAGATTTTTACTGACACTATGCACCATTTCAAACATTTCTTCGTCTTCTTCAGTTTCTTTTAGAAAATTTCTTGAAAGTAGGTCCGGAAAATGAAGTTGTTTGCCAGGAATATAGTTTACATTTAGATTATAACGAACTAGTTTAATTCTAAATCTTTGCAGTCTTGTCGATCCAATTTTGCAAATATGTTTCTGGAATATTGTCGACAGAGGCTTGTGATCAGAATGAACAATAATTGAAGGCATACCATAAAGCGATGAAACTTGGAACACCCAAAATATATCGCAAGCATTTCTTTTTCCGACTGACTATAATTCAGCTCTGAAGAGTTCATCTGCCTGGAAACACATGCCACAAGTTTCAGATGACCATTATCTTCTTGAAAGAGACAACTTACGATTCCATTTTTGCTTGCATCACATTGCATTATAGCTTTCCTTTTAGGATCAAATGGGACTAGTGCTGGTGCATCACAAATAAATGCTTTTAACCGTGTAAATGCTTTTTCATGAGCTGGTGTCCAAAGCCACTGAGTGTTCTTGCATAGTAATTTTGTTAAGGGGGCAATCAATTCGGCCATCTTCGGAATATACTTTCTGACATAGTTAAAAGAACCAATGACCTTTTGTAAGTCCTCTATATTTTTTGGAGATTCCAACTTCATAATGGCTTCAATACGTTTTGGATCAATTTTCATACCCTCCTTATTGAATAATTGCCCAACATACCTCACTTCGGTTTGACAATATTGCAGCTTCTCCTTGTTAAAAACAGCACCAACTTCCCGAGCTCTTTTCAATACTTTTTCAACTGTACTATCATGATCTTCCTTAGACTCCCCCGCCACCAAAAGGTCGTCTATCCAAATTATCACATTTTCAATGTCTCCAAAATATTTCTCTGCTGCCTCTTGAAATTCTTCGGGAGCGTTGGAAACCCCGAAAGGAAGAACTATATATCGGAAAACTCCAAAAGGAGTTGCAAAACAGCACTTCCATGAAGACTCATCAGTAAGTGGTAAATGATGAAAACCTTCCGAGAGATCAAAGACAGAAAAATATTTTTTTCCTCTGAGCTTCAGGGCTACGTCTTCAATTGTCGGCATCATTTTCGGTTTCCGGACTATAAATTCATTGAAATCCCGTGGGTCTAGACATAAACGAATTTTCCCATTCGGCTTTTCGACGATTACGATTTTATTAATGCAGGCTCTGGGTGAAATTTGGTCAACTTTTACTATTGCATTACGTTTTTCTAATCTATCTAACTCTTTCTTCAGTGGTTCCAATAATATATGTGGAACTCGAGTTGGTGGGTGGAATATTTCAGGGTTTTCAACTCTCAGTGGAATAGAGCAAGGATGGGGAAATTTTCCTGAACCCGTAAACACATCTATGTTCTTTCTAATGAAATTTTCTGAGGATGATTGGCAACTTTCTTTAGAAACGTTTTCAACTCTTTTTACCAAATTGAGAGCCAGACATCCAGGTAGACCCAGTAGCATACTGTTACCCCTTATAATCATGAAATCTTCAAAGGCCTCTTTGCCTTTATAATGACACCTAAGGCTAACCTTTCCAATGGGCATAGACACTGAGCCATCAAATCCCTCTAACTTAATCTCAGTCGATTTAGGTTCTATACCAGCCGATTTACTGATTTTATGAAAAACTTTTAAGGGCATTACACTTACGTCAGCCCCAGTGTCTAATTTGCATTTAACTACCACATCTTCAATTAATATATTTTCATACCATGAATGAGTTTTACTAAAAGTGTTTGCTGTAATTGTCCAGCAATTTAAACTACCATCATCTTCGGGATTATTCGATTGATCAGCGTCTTGATCGACAGGTTTTACTTTTTTTATAAGGACATGATGAAGCAAAATGATGTTTCAGGTCGCAGCTTTTACACGTCTTCCCAAACGCTGGGCATTGGCGAGGCCCATGTGTGCGATTAATTTACGACAGTGAAACATCGGTTTTACTGTTATTTTATTAGCAGGACTTCTTTCAGTAAATGTAGACATAACAACTGACACATCTTGCATTGATGCAGTTAACTTCTCTACTTGCTGTTTACTTTGTTTACTTGCCCTACAAAATTTTATGGCGCCAACTAAAGTTAACCCATCTTGCCTTAATAAAGCCTCTTGTAAACCTTTGTCTCGTATCCCATGTACAATCTTATCCCTAAGTAGTCCCTAAGTAGTAGTTCTAAGGAATCCTCTGTGATATCAGAAAAATTACATTGTTTTAAAAGCCGACGACAATCTGTTAGAAAATGGTCAAATGGTTCATTATCAGCTTGTAAGCGAGCATGAAATAAAAATCTGTCAAATACAACATTGGATCGCGGATTAGCATACTTATCGATCGCTTGAATGACTCTGCTATAAACTATGCTATCCTCATCTGATAAAGGTAAAGTAGCGACAATGCGTGCCGCTTCTGTACCCATCATGTTACGTAAAAGTGATAATTTTACCTTATCCGGTGATTCATCTTGCCCTGTTGTTACCAGGAAATCGTTAAACGACTGTTTCCAAAACTTCCATTCGGATGCAACGTCTTCACCATCTAGACGTAAATTAGGCGGCAATTTCACAAATCCTTGCACACATTCCGACTGCGCCATGTTTTATATTTAATATATAAATTAAAAATACATTTAATATTTTAACCACGCTCAGGTCAAAACTAAATTTTATTTTTTGCAACCTTTACAATTCCATCATGTGGTAAATCCCATATGACAGATATAAGTCTCAGTTTATAGATTTTATAGATTTAAAAAACAAAATTCAACAGATATACAGCTAGTTTAAAATATTATTGCATGGTTTCGCTGTAATTTTTAAATGTTTAAATTCAATCCATTTTATTTTACATCAACCATTTTCATTTAAGGAGTTTAAAAGATGACTGAAGATATCTATTTGTATAGAGAAACAGCAATAGTTGATTGGTCTCCTCAGCTCTCGTGGGGGGGGGGGGGGGAGGAGGGGCCGCAATATATGATTAATATTTCGTTGAAAAGCTTTAAATTTAAATTATAAGATCTCTCTATATATAAGAGGCTTTGTCCTGACTGACAGAATCAACGCAGGGCAAAAACTACTAATGATAGAAACTTGAAGTTTGGAATTGAGACTTTAAACGCGATGTAGGTAACCACTAAAAAAGGAATTTCAAAAATGTAACTCCTAAGGGGCTTAAATGGCGAAATTGTTTAACGGAAATCTATTGTTGAGATTTTAAACCATATGTTTTTTATTTAAATATCGATTTAACGTTACAATATTATTAAAATAGACATTCACATAAAATATGGCTACTGATTATTTAAATATTAGTGGTAATCAAATTATGCACACTGTGATTCCCATGATTGGGGATGGTGCGTGTTTATTTCGATCTCTTCTCCATATATATATACTTCTCCATATATATATATATATACTACTACATATTTATATACTTCTCCATATGTATAAGAGGCTTTGTCAAAAAATGATAAGGTGATAAGTTCCTCTGTGACATACCATAAATGGTCACATACTTTATTTATTGCTTTTCTAGCTATGACAGGATTACATCCTCTTACTTCTTTAAATCTTTGAGGAGTTCTAAGTCGTTTCTTAGGGCTCAAGAACAAGCAGATGGAACTCGGAACCAATGCTTAATGTAGATTAAGACAGTAAAAATACAGATTTATCGCAAACCTTTTTCCTTATGTTTTGTCAATCTGAATTTTTCTCGAAACAAGAATATTTTTAGAGAGTAGATAGACATTGCCATCCAACGTGCTCGGTGAAATGACACACCATTTTCTAGTTCTCCCCCCAAAAATACAATGCTTTGTTGCATGAGTTCCTTGTAATCATCTCTGGGCTGATATTCTGTAAGTTGTTTCTTAGCAAAATTGATTATTTCATCTTTCACATCTTGGAGCTTTTCAATAGACTCTTTATCAGTTTCTAACATCATATACTCTACTCAGTCTAGTCAGTTTCTCTGAAATCTTTTGAATAATAAATTATCTGGTCCAGACAAAGGCCAAATTTCATTTTGAACAATTAAGGACACATGCTAGTCAGACCATCTTCTTATCACATCATATATTCCATTTTCTGCTCAAGTTTTAATACAAGCCCCTTTTTGAGACCCGGTAGTAGATGTGGTTCTGTCGGGGAGTTGGTCTAGAGTGAAGGGAGGGGTTGTGTGGTTAGATTGGAGCCTTCCTAGCATAAAATAAAGTGTTAAGTGAGATAAGTTTTTTTTTTATAAACTTAAAAATTACTAATGAAAATTATATTGAATTTTAAGATAGGTTAAATGATAATCAGGATTTTCAGTTTGAAAAAAAAATTTATTTTTGAAAGCCAACATTTCGAATTTATTGATATTGAATTTTAACATTTTTTATGAAACTTAAATCCTGGTAGCGACCCTTAAAACTTAATGAAATCCAACAAAATTTTAGTTAAATCCATTTTACAATCAAAATGGGAGGGTGAACCGTTGAATTTTTTAACTTTCATTTTTAAGCATCGCCCTATTGTGTATATTATTAATTTTTTTACGTCAGATTAGTGAGTCCATACAGCAGCCAGATTCCTTTGTTTCTTTTCAGATTGCTTTATCTATTATGACGGACAGTTTAAGAATAGAGGCTGTGGAACACAAAATAACCCCCTGCATAATGACCCTTATACATGATAAAAGAATTATTTTTTTATCTTAATTTAATCAAGAATTATAGTATTTTTCCCAACATGTATATAAATTCTTTAACCGGAGTCTGGTGGAAGGTTACACCGAGGCTAATGCCGAATTTTAGAGCTCCTGAAAATTCATCGTTTTTAGTTGTTTTTCGCGTAATTATTCAGAAATTGTTTTCATTAATATTGAGTTTGGAACTACTAGACTTGGTAACCACATAAATAGTTTGTATAATTACTTTCGGACAGTGGAAACTCGAAGAAAGTCATAAGGGACAGTTAAAAATTTTCTTTTACCAACATTAACATCAATAGCGTGAGTATCTACTCAGTTTTATAATTACTAATGAATTCTTGGAGTTAAGGTATCCGGCGTGAGTATTATTAACTTTTTTACCAAACTAATATTTAAATAATTCAGTTTATGTTCTAACCTGGAAAAGACCTCCATTTTGCATGTGACGTCATCCTCATAGTGGTCACTTGGCAAACTGTTAAGTTGCGGAATATAATACGTAACTAAAGTCACGACACAGAGCAGTAGCCCCTCCCCTTGTCTATTCAGTACTGAGGCAGCTCACCGTGCGTCTAGGCCCTAATCCTTCACTAATCCTCTCATACTGATATCTCATTGCCTAACTGTCAGCCTCACTACTTCGTGAATACAATTGTCTTATTAAGATGGGCATAGAAGACGAAAATAAATTTAAACAGCCGTCGCTGAATGATATTTTTGAAACTCTAAAAACAGTTAGTAGCGATGTTAAGAGAAGCAATGAAGAGGCCAAGATTTATAGAGAGGAGCTAGAACGAACAAAAGAGAGGGTTCAGGCCTTAGAGGATGGGCAGAATATAATTTTAACAGAGGTACAATGTTTAAGGAAGATGTATGAGGATGCTGATTTAAACAGGAGAAAAAATAATATCATTCTACATAATTTTCATGAACCAGATGGAGAGACGTTTCCTGAGTTACTCGAAAAGTTTGTGCAATATTCAACGGAAAAAATTGAAATTTCTATAACAAAAATAGAAATTGATTTTATAACACGTCTTGGTCGTAAAAGAAAAGACTCACCCAGACCTGTATTAATCCGTTTTATAAATGCATGGAGGAAATACGAATTTTTAACATCCAACCCCAAGCTAAAAGAGCACGGACTAAATTTTTCGGATGATCTCCCGCTGAAAATACGAAAACGGAGAAAGGAGCTATTGCCCTATCTTCAAAGAGCGAGAGAAAGAAATTTTCGTGCAAGCATAAGAAGGGACCGACTTATGCTTAACGGCAGATATTATAGCTTAGAACAGCTGGAGAAGTCGGGAATTTTACGTCTAGATATGGAGGTGGAATTTGAGGACAGCGAGACCGGACCGTCTGGCACAGGTGAGGAGAAGATGATGACGTCAGTGGACCACAGAACTCCGGCGAAGAGAAAACACAAGCCATCGCCAGTAAAGAAGATGACAGAGAAGACGGCAACAAAGCATTCTGAATTGCCTTTTAGACCTCGGCTCTCCTCCCTCGATAATACAACGCTACGTAGCCCACCAAATAAATTCATTGCTAAATAGCAAACCCTAAATCTGGACAGTGATAAGGCAACAACATGGCGTGAAAACGGAATTAACATTCTCACATGGAATATTGCGGGTTTTCGAAGACTGCATCTTGCAAATTTCGATTTTGAAGCGATGAAAATAATAGAAAATACCGACATATTTTGTTTTCTTGAAACTTGGGCTTTAGTAGAGATGTACCACAATTTCTTAAAAACTATGAATATATGTATGTCGAGGCATTTAGGGTAAAGTCAGTTGGGAGGCCTAGCTCAGGAATAGCTGTGTTTTACAAAAAAGACAAATTCCAGGAAGTTTCCCTCCTGGATAAGTCCAACCTATGGTTATTTATAAGGTTTAAGTTACGGTCTAAAGATTTTATCCTAGGTACGGCTTATTGGAGTCCTTCTGCTAAAATTGAACAGTGCTTGGATTTATTTAGGGATCAGCTAAATTCCATCCAAGAATTGTATAGAAATTCTAGATTAATTATCACAGGCGACTTTAACTGCAGAATTGGGAACATAGAGCCCTCGGTAGACCATGTGTTTGATAGGTCTACAATGTTATATCCTCGGCTGTCCCACGATAACATAGTTAATAAGCGCGGACGATGCCTGATTGAGCTCCTCGAAGATTTCAACCTCGAAGTACTTAATGGTAGATCAATGTCTGACAGGCCTGCACATTATACTTTGGTGTCAACTCTTGGAATGAGCGTCATAGATTTGGCTGTTGTCAACCACCAAGCCCTGACAATCGTGAGGGATTTTAAAATAATCAACCTTTCTGATATATTTGATCACAAGGCAACTCATTTAAAACTATTCTCTAAGTCACCTGTTATAAAACACGTAAAAGAGAAATCATTTCTCAATAAAATTGAATTAAAAAGTGAAGTCATCAAATGGAAGTACTGCGATCCCCAAGTTTTTTGCGATTTACTTTCAAAAACTGATCAAATTTACTTTAATAGTGATGATCCGGGAGAATTATACGACAATTTTACTGCTGCAGTCAAGACTACAGCCCTAAGCTGTAATTCCTTAGCCAAAGCAAGTCCACCAAAGGGGCAAAGAAATGACAAACCTTGGTTTAACAATGATTGCAGAGAATCAAGAAAAAATGTGAGATTATATCGGAAGCTTAAGAATAGTGGATACAGATTAGAAGCATATTTAGAATATCGCTATGTTAAAAGCTCATATTGTAAACTACTTAAAGAATCAAAAAAATCATATAATGAAATAATTATATCTAGATTGTCGACGGTCAGAAATTCCCATGACTTTTGGGGTACTGTAAAAATGTTAAGCGCAAAATCATACCAAGAAAACCCAATTGGCGTTGATACGTGGTGTTCATATCTACAAAACCTTTCACTTCACCTAGATTAATAATTGAAGAATCGCAATTCTCAAACATTGGGCATCCCTACTTGGATAGAGATATCACACTAGAGGAACTCGACCTTTGTATTTCTAAAAGCAAAAGTGGGAAGTCACCTGGTCTAGATGGCATACCCTACGAGATTTATAAATGTCTCAGTTCTGAATGGATTCACTACCTCCTGAACTTATTCAATCAAGTGTTAAGGACAGAGAAAGTGCCATCTGACTGGTCAAAGGGTATTCTGACGATGCTTTTCAAGAAAGGTGATCCTAACGATCCATCAAACTATAGAGGCATCGCATTATTTAACACTTGTGCAAAACTTTTTACCTCCATCTTAGCAGAAAGGATAAGGTTTTGGGCTGCGGAATGTTGCATCATACCAAAGGAACAGATGGGCTTTCAAAAAGGAAAATCTTGTATGCATAACCTTTTTCTTCTGTATTGCATAATCACCCTCTATGTGAAAATCAAGAAGCAGAACTTATACTTGATATCAGTAGATCTGCACAAGGCTTTTGACACCGTAAATCATGCACTGTTGTGGGCAAAGCTTAACTCCTATGGACTGAGTGGCAAAATAATAAGAATTATCCAAAACCTTTACTCCGGCGCAGAATTCTACCCTAAAATCAATATGAAGATAATAATTTTTAACGTTCTCATTGAGACAGGAGTTTTACAAGGCGAATCACTCTCACCTTCCTTGTTTATACTATTCATGGCAGATATTATGGAAGAATTTCGATCTGCAGGTCTGCATGGGGTGCAATTGGATAGCAGGACCGACTTACTAGGACTTTTATTCGCCGATGACCTTATTATGTTTGGAGACTCCAGGACTGATGCTCAAGCAAAACTCAATGCTTTGTCTGCTTATTGCAGGAAGAATCAGCTGAGGATAAATAAAAACAAAACTAAAGTTATAGTTTTTAGAGCTAGTCCTAGATGTAAGAGTCGGCCTCCCTTGTTGCTCGATGGTGAACCGATAGAATACAGCAACAGCTTTACATATCTGGGTGTTCCTTTTAGTTGCGTGGGCAAGTTCAGGCAGGCAGCGGACCACTTTGTCAGCCGTGGTAACAAGGCCTTGGGTAAGGTTAAGGAAATCCTTATAAAGGGAAAGTCAAGCTCTTGGGACACATCCGTGAAGCTTTTCAACTCCATTGCTGCTGCCACTGCACTTTACTCGGCGGAATTATGGTCACTGTGTCACATAGAGAAGGTGGAAGGCCTCCGTATCAAGTATATAAAAAGTGTTTACCATCTACCAATTAATACTCCAAACCACTTCGTCAGGCTCGAGTTCGGTGGGCAAGACCTGAGGGTAGCTATCTTGAAACGGATTTTAAACTGGTGGATCAATATCAAGTCTATGGATGTCGATGCCCTGGAGAGAAAGGGCTATGAGATGATTATTAAGAAAACTAACTTCCTCCCAGAGACCCTAAAAGATGCCTGGTTTTCGCCGCTCCACAATATTTTGAGCACACTGGGAATGACGGAAGTGTTTCGGGAATCCACTCTCACCTGGCTACTCAAGAATAAAAAAGAGATAATTGAGAGCTGGAAGAATCACCTTCTCTCGGTAGATATCAAACGAGCCTTGAATTCTGAGTATAACCCTCTATTCCGGCGGCTGAGTTCTCTTGGTGTTGGCGAGGAGTATCTTCGCTTCGATGTGGGTATAGAAAAGAAGAGAGCTCTTATCCAGCTTAGACTGACGTCCTCCAGTAAGGTTCGGCTATACTTGAACGGCACAGCTTACGAGCTGGATACCCAGGTCATCTGTAGTCTGTGTAATCTGCAAATACTGGAGACGTTGACTCACCTTATCTTCGAGTGCCCTGCCTACCAGTTTCTAAGATCCCAATACCTCCAAGGCTTCAAATCTTCTGATAATGAAGAACAGCTAATTTGCCTACTTAACCCTCAAGAAGGACATTGATTATCAAATATTTTTTATTATCTAACTGGGGCCTTGAGGATTAGGTCATTTATTATTTTTGAATAGATTTCGATATAAGTACTTTTGTTCATTATTGTTAAAATGTAATGTTTATTTTAAACTAGGAAGAAAAACTTTATTTTACTTATTATTATTATTATTTTATTTTTATTTATATCCCTGGGCCACCAGACCCCTGTAATTGTTATTCTTAAACAAATACAGTAATTTTGATTGATTGATTGAATTCTTTAACTGACCAGAAATATATTCTATTATACCCAACTAAATGTCAAAAACTTACCTTTCTGTTTGTAATGATAAACATTCACAAATAACATAAAAACTTCAGTTTGTAAAAATTCTTTCCACTTTTGCCTTATTGTTTACTTCAACCACAGCACCTACGATTTATACATATCTAGACTAATATTTCCACAAAAATTTAGTTTTTTCGTAAATCATTTTCCTCTGCTATCTCTATGCAAGATGCTATCGCTATGCACCGCTTTTAGACTATTCTATAGTAGACTAGCTGTATATCCCGGTTTCACCCGGGGAATTTCATTTTTCTAATAAACGTGAACAAATTTAAAGTGAAATCATAACGATTTTTATGACAATAAAGAATATACCCAGAGACTGGCTGAAGTTATGAAATTTTAATATGGACAGGTGTTCGCACCTAGTAAGAAAGATCCACTGAGCGAAATTTGGGGAATTTAGGACAAACGGTATGGAGTTTTATTAAGAAAAAACAAACTAACAGAAATTCATCTTTGAGCTGTATAACCCGGTTTGATCGGGGAATTTCATTTTTCTAATGAAACGGTTGATTTCGTAAAAAACCATTGTAAAGTGAGTTCATTACGATTTCTATAACAATAAAGACTATCAGCTGAAGATCGGCTGAAGTTATGCAATTTTAATATGGACAGGTGTTCGCACCTGGTATGAAAGAACTACTGGCGAAATTTGGAGAATTTAGGATAAACGGTATGGATTTCTATAAAAAACAAACAAACAAACAGAAATATTAGCCTGCAGTTTCAGCTCCTCGCAAATCGGCTTGCCTAAGCCTTTGTGGCGCAAAGCGGGCCTCGTATTCCTGGGCAGACTCAGTTCCCCGCGATTCTGCCTGTCTAAGCCTTTGTTGTTCAATCCTAATTTGATGTTCGTCGAGAGTTTCAGCTGCTCGTATTTGACGTTGTTTTTAGCTTTTGAGCTCACTACTCCTATTGAAGCTCGCTTCTTAGGAGGCATTTATAAAAAATAAATTCACCATACATGTAAATAAACGTATTGTAATTTAAAAAAAAACAAAAAAACATATGGTTTAAAAATCCCAGAACTCGACGCCTACCAAGGGACGGTCTTACCGGGCCTTGTTGGCCTCTTCAAAATGTATAAAATGATATTTTAGGCTGTTTTTCGACTCAAACGGTCGATTTCGTAAAAAAAAACCCATTGTAAAGCGAGATCATGACGATTTTTTTAACAATAAAGAATATACCATGAGATTGGCTGAAGTTATGCAATTTTAATATGGACAGGTGTTCGCACCTGGTATCAAAGAACCACTAAGCGAAATTTGGAGAATTTAGGACAAACGGTATGGATTTCTATAAAGAACAAACAAACAGAATTTCAACTTTATTTATAAGATTTGTGAAACATTTTAACCATTTCATATAGCAGACGACCAATGTTTATATAAGTAAAGGAGTTCTGTTCATGAGAAAGAGTTGCCAACATGTTTTGGAACATAATGGAAATTATTTTTTTCCATGGTATCTAAATGAATTTTTTAACAACTAATTAGAGAATTATAAAATCAGACAATGCAGCATTTTGCTTGCAATACCATATTATCACAAATAAAAACTTGTATTTAGCAAAAAAAATTGTATATATGTAAATATATATATATATATATATATATATATATATATATATATATATATATATATATATATATATAATCAATGTTTCGAGTTTCGAATTAACGAAATTTGATTGATAACAACCATTTTTTCATTTTTAGACACTATTCCAAATGTAATTATGTTATTAGCATCAAAACTAGCTTGTCCTTCAATTTTGTTCTAAACTCAGTGCACAAAACTCCAGTAGATCCAACAGACCTTCTTGTTGCCATCCACAAGGATGTTCTAACCTAAACCTAAATCTACTAAAAATTCCCACTCTAGGAAAAAATTCATAATGTCAATGAACCAAGTAAATACAAGTAATTTTTTAAGGAAGTTCAAATGCAGTCAAAAGCACTTGATAAAGGGAAGGATAGAAGAAAGTCTTTTTTATTCAGTTACAATATTCGCTTTTTACCAATAAGAAATCTTGGTAGCTTGTTCTGAATTAAAAATTTGTAACATGGTACTCATGGGAATATTTGATATAAATATTTAATATATTTTTCAGGAGGAGATGGATTTCAATTTCGAAGAATTGTGGAATACTTCATTGGAAACTTTTCTCATTATCCAAACACAAGATTTATATTTCCAACATCAAGTCCAGTTACCATGGATGCTTTTCCATGGAACGGCCAGGCAAATATCACATCATATATTACATTTAAAAAAAAAATTATATTGATATTTGTTATTTTGATTCTTGTTAAATTAGTTATTTTTAATGAAATTTCTGAAATGTCCTCCAATCTGTAAGCAATAAAGAATATATTGAAATGGAATATAGGATCATTTAACATATAAATAATAAAATGAAAACAGTCTCTCAAGTTTATTATTATATAGTAAAGTTAAGCTGTGTACATTGTCATGTATTGACCGGCTTTCAAGATCTTAAGACTTCATTATTTGCGTGTCAAATGTGAGATGACCAGATAAGTATGGCATCATCATGTAAGAACCTAAAAACCTCCCCCTCCAATTATTCTCCTAACTAAATCAAACTGTTCCATTAATGTTTAATTGCTCTATTTTACTCCTGGGCTCAGCCTATTTCAAACTCCCTTTGCATACAAATTATTTAAAAAGTGCCATGATTAGTTTTATGAGATACCAGCATTTGAGTTATGCTCACATTCCTCGCTCAAAAGATTTACATAAGCCCCCAAGTGTTCCTTCTTGGGCCTCCACTTCCTCACAGGGTTTTTCCAGGCCTGTGGAGAGAGTGGGGTATTAATGTCGAGTATTATTAATTGCCCCCTGGCTCTGTATTGAATTGACTTCATTTATTTCATTTATGTTTTATTATTGACTTTACTTATGTTTTTGGCTATCTACCCATCTTCAAAGATCCAACAATATAGTGAAAACCAATCATTATATTTTTACAAATATTTATCTCAATTTATACACCTAAGGATTACAAAGAATTATTAGAAGAACTAAATAGAGCAAATAAAAGGATAAACTTCACAGTAGAAATAATGAAAGATTATAAAATAAGATATTTGGACATGCATCAAATATTCTACACAACAAACCTAATAAGAAAAGCAACTAAAATAACAGGTGAACAATATTGGAAAGATATCAAGATTAATGTATGTAAATTATTAAGAAACAATTTTAATCCTAAGAAAATAATTAAAAAAGATTAATTAAAAGATAGAAAAAAAAATAGGAATATGAGAACAATATGAAGATCTAAATAAGATAAAACAGAAGATAAATAATTCTGAACATAAAAAGGGAATGCATATTCTTAATTTAATTGAAAAATTTGGCTTCTACGGTTTCAGGCCAATTATAAAAACAAACTTGATGAAGAAAACAAGGTTTATTAATTGAATTGGTCCAATAAAAAAGGATTTTTCACAAACAAATCAACGAAAACTAAATTCGCACTAAAATCAAATTAGAACTATTACAGTAAGTAAACTTTGGATTGTATGCAGAATGTTCTTAATTCGCCATGCTTCCTCCTCTAGCCCTGATTACCACTTCCATGCACCTTGGGATGCTTCTAATGAGGTCTTGAATGGCTTCCTGTGGGATTTGCTCCCGTTCCTCCAGAACTACTGTTTTCAGCCCTGCCAACGTCGTAGGTGCAGGATTTCGGGCTTTAACCGTACTCTACTAGTGTGTCCTACAGATGCTCTATACAATTTAAATCAGGGCTCATTGCAGGCCATTGAAGTCTTTCAATTACAGCGTTATCAAGGTAGTCTGTGACGCAGCTCACATTGTGGAGCCTTGCATTGTCGTGCTTAAACACTGCGCCTGGGCCAATGAAATGTATGAAAGCCATAACATGTTGTTGAATGGTTTCCTCTACATACCTGAGGCCTTTCAGAACCCCACCACGCACCACGAGAAGCTCTGTAAGAGCTGCCCAGGAGATCCTCCCCAGAGCATTAAAGAGCCTCCTCCATAAGGCATACGGGGACTGATGCAGCATTGGCTTGGTTATTGTTGAAACATCGATGTTTAATCATATTTGTTATTTTAAAAAACATCGATGTTAAAAACTACTTTGTTACTTTATGCATTTCTTCTTCAGGGTTTGGCCATGTTTTTTCATTGGTTCTTCCACTGCCAAGCTTTCACCCATCTTGCAGTGGGCTTCTTCAGGGCCAATACAAGAATGAGAGTTGAGAAGGGGATCAGTAGCTTATAATTAAAGCTCGGAATTCCGTGCAGTAAAAATTTGAAAACGTTCAATAAAAACGTGCAAAACCGTGCTATAAAAACTTTAAAACATGCAAAAAAAAACTGTGTACTCTGATGACACACACTACCCCTGGTACAGTTCTGTGGTTAAAAAATAATTAGGTACTTATTTGTGCTGCAGTAGGCATCAATTTGTGATTTCCTCTCACATATTCTAGATTGATAGTGACAGAACGATGAGAATTGAGAAACAAAATGTAAACATCCAGGAACTACTGAGCCCCCTTAGTTCTTGGAAATTGGAGGTTTGTGTTTGTTCGGTATGCATATTTGATGATGTCACCATGGAAGATCAGGATATAATTAAACGATACTTTAGTTATGGCCGTTATATGAACCTCGATTGCTTTTATTTAACACAAAGTTATGTTTGTATCCCGAGACATCTTATCAGGTGTAATTTTAACTTTTTAATAGTTTTTCCTCAAGATGAATTAAATTTAAAACATATTTATGATGAACACGTAAGCATGCCACATTTAAGTTTTACTCTTTTTAAAGAAATGTGCTCGTTATGCTGGAAAGAACCGTTTGGCTATCTCGTTATTGATAAAAGTAGGGGTATGAACGATGGATGTTTTAGAAAAGGAATCGACACATACATTGTAGATATATAAAGAGCGATCTCGGCAGTAATTATCATTACCAATCATGGACCCGAAAGTCACTCGTGAAATAATAAAAACAAGTGAGATTTTGTAAAACAAATTTCGAGCATTGAAGCGTAACCTCCAGGATATGGAAACGGTTCGTCAAGAATTTTTTACACCCGTGCTTCAACCTTTAGAAGACATTAAACAATCATTAAAACCTAAACCGGAACAGACTTCCAGAGAAGGTGTTAATGAGCCGGAAGAATCGCCAGATAAAAACGAGTCTGCTAGTATTTACCGAAAATCAACTTTATTGCCGAAAACAACGCCTCACTACAAAAGAGCTAGACCGTTATCTAGTTTTTCCTTTCCCGTATTATCATCTGAAGAATGCGAGGACGAGTATGTGACTGACGAACCACTATCAGAGCTAGTCAAAGAATATGCTAAAACTCCACAAGGAGAAGCCGAATTGAAGGAACATCTCGCCGAATTTGGAAACCTGCAAACGGAATACTTGGATAAGATTTAAAAAAAAGACGATGAGGCATATGACGATCGTTATGGAATTAGAATCATGCCTTTAGGGGGATTAGCTATTGGAGATTCGACAAACGTTCGGCTGTTACCAAACAGCGACGATATTTCTATAAACGACATAGAGTATGATGGAACTCAGGGATTGTTGCAGCTACTCTACTTGAATAACCCACAAGATTATACCGAGACCGACTTGGAAAATTATAACGACACATACATAAGAATATTTTAATCTCGACCAATGCACACAGGAAAGACTATAGCGAAGAACAAGGGGTATTCAGAAACAGATCTGAGAAATATAGAAATGTAATATCCAAGTTATTTCCACCGGAAACCTTAAAACTCTATCCCTCTTCCTCAGCTCCGAGAATGAAGCTCCGTTCTCACAAAAGGGGCAATGGTCTTATGAGAGCCGATAAACCTCTGTATGAGTATTGGAACGATCCAAATGAGCTAGTAAATCGTCTAAAGCTGTTAATGGCTTCCGCTCATGCTGGTCATGGGCACCAAAACGAAATAGAATCAATAATTGAAGAACTACGAGAAGAAAATATTATATATTAAAGACTATATATAGCTAGGTTTAGTATAAACATGACAATAAACATGTTCGGATCTCATATGTCATTAACCCTTTTCAGCACTCCAAATATAAAAAACGCTATTTTCCGTTTAGCATATTGAAGTCTGTAAAGGACATCGATGCACGCAATTTACGAATAATCAATGTTGCCAACCCAATCACAGCTCATGACGCTGCTAATAAAGTGTATTGTGATACGCTAGCGGCTACTTACACTGATTTAAACAATTGGCCTGGTAATTGGATTGATGGAAAAAGAAAAACACTTGTCAACTTTGCACCACCTATAAATAAACAGGATGTTGTTACCAAAGAATTTTTAAACAGCGTTGCTTTAACTTTGGTTGAAAGTATATATGACTATCTTGATAAGAGAATAACAAACGTAGCTGAACCTGAGAAGGAATCTGATGTGATCACACTTGGTTACCTAAATAAAGTACTTGATAATGGATTCATCAATAGTTAAAAGAGCTGTTGTAAATGAATTACATAAGCCAGCTCACAAGCAATATCCTAGGAGAAAGACAGTTTGAAAGGAATAAATGACTTGTGGCAAATAGATTTAGTGGAGATGATACCTTATTCTCGAGAAAATAAAGGGTACAAATATTTATTAACAGTTATAGACTGCTTTGCTAAATATGCATGGGCCATACCAATAAAGAAGAAATCTGCTGAAGATGTAACTAAAGTGATGGAGAGCGTGTTTCTTTCGAGTAGGCAAATTCGAAAAAATATTCAAGTGATCAGGGAAAGGAGTTTTACAATTCCAAGTTTAAATCTCTAATGAAAAAATATTGTATTAATCATTATTCCACCTTTTCTAATATGAAAGCTTCCATTGTAGAAAGGTTTAATAGAACATTAAAAGGGAAAATGTGGAAAGCCTTCAGTATGCAAGGAAATTACAAATTTTTAGATATCCTATCTCAGATTTTACAAGAATATAACTCATCATTTCATACAACAATTGGTATGAAACCAATTGATGCTTGTAATAAAAAATCGGAAAAAAACTTGCTAAACAATGTGTATTCTTCTGTTCGGACTAAAATGCGAAAGCAGAAGTTTGAAGAGGACGATTTTGTAAGGATATCTAAACAAAAAACAGCATTTTCAAAAGTTTACAAGGCAAATTGGTCAAGTGAAATATTTAAAGTAGTCAAGATTCAGAAGACGGATCCATATACATATTTACTTGAAGATCTAAAAGGTCAACCTATCAGTGGCTCTTTTTATGCTGAAGAGCTTCAAAAAGTAAAATATCCAGATGTATACCTTCTGGAAAAAGTTTTAAAAAGAAAAGGAAATAAATTGTATGTAAAGTGGCTGGGATTAGATGAACGCAGCTGGATTGACAAAAAGGATACTGCATAATGTATTAAAAGAAAAAAACAGTTACTGTTATAATATACATTTATTAATTTTTTTACAAAAACTGTGTATTTTATATATTTATTGTACCTCTACATTTAAAATATATTTATTTCTCTCAAACTGTTGTTTTTCTTTAACCTAAACTTACTAAATAGTATTAGTGCTAATGTTACAAATAGACATTAAATTGTATTCTATTATCATTTTGACATATTACATTTAATGGCTGTTTTTTTATTCATCAAGGCTATAGTGACCATAAAGGAGTGTTTGCACTCCATCGCTTAATTTACGCCTTTTGTCATCCAATGAGCATAATGACTTTTTATTTATTAGTGAGGTTGTAACGTGATGTTTTTTAGATTGAATTATATAAAACGAAGAATATACACTTTTACTCTCTTTAAGTGTGTTTAAATAATCGTTAAAAGTAAATTCGCTAACAGCTGATTTTTTTATTCCCTTTGACTTTTTAACCGTTATATCATTGTTTGTTATGTAAGAATACATTTTAGGTCTCAACCCGACCAATTCGACAATAGGATCTCCAAAGGTTTCATCTTTCAACAGACCGACTACTTTTTTATTTTTTTCATTATAACAGAAATGAGAAGTGGGAAAATTGCTTGTATTAAAATATTTTTGTAACTCTCCAGACATATCAGAATAAATATCTTCAGTCCTAATATTGTATAAAAATGAATCGGTATCGGTATAACATAAAGTAACATTTCCTATACCATATTTTTTCAAGAAAACATTGTAATGGTAATGATAGATCAAAACTTTGCTCAACTCTAACACTGAGAATTCTACATACAAATGTTTATCAAAAATAATGCTTTCTTTTTCCAATTGAACCGCTGTAACATTATCTGCAAATATAATCCTGCCTTTAAAATTTGGTTTATTAACTTGACGATATTTGATTTTTCATTTGTTACTATTTTTAAATCAATTCTGTTACGCACGTTTTCCATAAATTTACCGAAGCAACTATTATTCATTAATTTGTAAAAATCAGACTCGAATGTATTTTTTGCTGATGCTCTCATCGTTGAATTAATTTTTATATATGGTGCCAACCAATTCTTTTGTTTAAACTTTAATACCCTGTGAATTTTTGTAATTTTTACCCCCAGTTGTAAAGCTTGTTTTAAATTCACATAATGTACTATATAACGTGTTTTGGGCAGCAAAGACGTTAATAATTTAACATTTTTAGTATTAGGTGGCTTATTTTTTTCAGGTAACAAAGGTAGTTGAGAATGTTTATCATGAATTTCTATAGGGTATTCAATGTCAACATTTAGCACATAACCGGTTTCTGAATCGTTTTCTAGATCTAATACATTCAATTTTTCATCAGTCCACTCAAATTATATTCGGCATATGGTAGGGGAAGGTTCATAGCGTAACCATAAAGATTGTTAACGTCTACATATAATAAATAATTACTGGGTTTTGTGGAATCATACTCATTTAAATATTTATTGTTAGCTTTAGCATATCGGGAAACGACTTGGCAAATACCTCCCCTTATCCCCTTTTCAAAAAACTGTACTATATCAATATCTTTTATTACGTCTAATTTTATTTTTGTATATTTTAACATTGCATTCCATGATAACTCCGGTAAAGTAAAAAACCATGCGGGGTCAAGTTGATAAAGTTGTTGACAGAGAAGTCGGAAGGTTCCAAAAACTTCGCACAACAGAATTACATCTGTTTTTACATATAATTCTGCATAATCTTTTAATGTTTGGATTTTAAACGTTTCCCAGACATTTTTTGCATGATCATAATCTACATAGCTAATGGATTGTTTTGTTAAATCATTAAAAAATGAATTTTTAGATGGTAGTTTTGTTTCATTTAGGCATTCAAACGAACTAAAATAATTATATGGAAATACACCTTTCCTTGTCAGCAATTTAACTTTGTTTTCATCATTAATAATACTAGCCATATTTGGAAATATTTCACTAATTGATTTTGATTGATTTTTTAAATTGTTTACTAATGTATCCAAACTTGTTGAAAGAAATTTAAACGAGTCAACAAATCGTATTTTGGTTCTATGCATTTTAAATTTTATGCTAAAACTTATATATTTTTCAGTATTACTAGGGATTACAAAAACATTTTCAGGTAACAAAGGTAGTTGAGAATGTTTATCATGAATTTCTATAGGGTATTCAATGTCAACATCTAGCACATAACCGGTTTCTGAATCGTTTTCTAGATCTAATACATTAAATTTTTCATCAGTCCACTCAAATTCGGCATATGGTAGGGGAAGGTTCATAGCGTAACCATAAAGATTGTTAACGTCTACATATAATAATATAATTACTGGGTTTTGTGGAATCATACTCATTTAAATATTTATTGTTAGCTTTAGCACACCGGGAAACGACTTGGCAAATACCTCCCCTTATCCCCTTTTCAAAAAACTGTATTATATCAATATCTTTTATTATGTCTAATTTTAGTTGTAGTTGAGAACGGTCTAAGAAAGGGATTATAAAATGAGAATCATAGCCTTGCAAGTTGTGCATGAAAACGGGTATAAAATCAGGCTTTTTTGCCCTTAAATTGCATGCATTATGTGCTGGTCCAATAAATTTTCCTGTAAAGTGGCAATGATGACGCACGCGATCGTGTTCATCTAAAGTGTATTGACATAATATACAGTCTTTAGCAGAATAAAAGGCTGACTCTTCATTCATTTCTTCCATCGGAAGCGGATTACCATATATATTATCCGCTTCAACAGCTATTTGTTCAAGTTTTTCTAAAAAAACTTGCATACAGTTTTCTCCTGTATAAACAAACGGTTTCAAATCAAACATATTAGACTTGACCAGATGTGAAACAGAAAAGGCTCGATGCTCGTGTATAGCTTTGTTCCAAGGTGTTGACGGATTCGGACAAGCCCCTGAAATTGGTATTAAAAGAGATTCTATATCCGCATAAACTACAATTGGAATGGGTCGTGTATATTCCACATGTTTAAATTCAATTTTATCTTCGTTCGGAAAATCAGATCGAATTGGTTTATGATTACGACAAAATAATTCATGGTCTCGCTTTCGCTCATCGCCATTTTTCCCAAACTTGTTTACATACGTCTTTGGAAATGTGGTCAGACATCTACGACATATAGTATATGCATGTTCTTTCAACGATATTTGAGAACTTACTAATCGTGAAAGATTCGTAATCAAACAATAGTGAAAATTTTCCCCATTTTGTAAAAACAATAAATCGAACATTTTATTATAATTTTCCTTTTTACTAATTCTAATTGGATACACATTATTTTTCTCGTCTAAGCCATAAACATTTATTAAACATTATTTAAATTTTCAAATCGCTTTACCTCCTTTATTGGAGTCGGGAACGATATCGAATCAAAGGAATATGTGGTTTGAATATTTTTGTATTCATTAAATTTATTTGATCTAATATCATCACTAAGTATAGCTAAACGGAAGCAATCATTAGTATTATTTTTTGCATTTATAACACAACGTTTATCCTTAATTTTTTTAGGTAATTCAATATACTGGGATACTCCAAAAGGTCTTTATTTTGTTAAATGTAAGCATATGTAGTTTGATGAAATATACATCCAACCAGAACCTCTTTTTTCAAACTCGTCCTGTTCCGCTAAAAATTTTTCAAAAGTTGTTTCAACATAATTTTCAACATTTATGCTAACATCTATCGTACTACTTTTCGATTTAGAATTAAAACCCGTTCTTTCACTAATAATGTTTCCGTTTTTCTTAATATATGTACATTCTAACATTACATTTATTTTATACGATTTCCAATTTTCAACATAAGAATTTAATATATTTACTAAGAGTTCTTTTTTATTGTTTAAAAATTCGGTAGCTACTAATTTTTTATTATCGTTAGGAATGTATACGTCCTCAACCGAATTTCCTAAAGAAGCTCTAATAATCCCGTTTTCTTCAGCAATCGCCTTCTCTCGCATCTGTCTATCAAACATGCTATATTACCTTTTTTTATTCGGTATTTCTATTGTGCTCACGTTGAACGTATAATTACTACTAACCCCACTAACAACTTGACAGTTTATTTTATGACGTTCAAAATTGAACTTTCCATTAAATTCTTTCCCACAGCTTTGACAATAAAAAAACAACCATTTACATCTGTGCCGTCTATTTGGAACCAATAACCCACATTGCTCACACAAATAATTGTTTTTATTATTCATTTTATTAAATCCTTAAATTAAATTAAAAATTATATTAAAAATTATTACTAGGTCTTACACGGTAGTAATATTTACATAAACGTTAATTCATATGAATTTTTCTTTTTCCCACAATATTTAAATTTTAGCTGACCTAAAAACATAAAAAATCAATTAGCTAAGTACAGTAATGTTTTTACAACTTTATTAAGTACTAGCTGTATGTCCCGGTTTCACCCGGGAAATTTAATTTTTCTAATGAAACGGTCGATTTCGTAAAAAAAAACCATTGTAAAGCGAGATCATTACGATTTTTATTAGGATAAAGAATATCAGCTGAAGATCGGCTGAAGTTATACAATTTTAATATGGACAGGTGTTCGCACCTGGTATGAAAGAACCACTGAGCGAAATATGGAGAATTTAGGACAAACGGTATGGATTTCTATTAAGAACGTTAAACAAACAAACTGAAATATTGCCCTGCAGTTTCAGCTTCTCGCAAATCGGCTTGCCTAAGCCTCTGTGGCGCAAATCGAGCCTCGTATTCCTGGGCAGACTCAGTTTCCCGCGATTCTTCCTGTCCAAGCCTCTGTTCAATCCTATTTTGATTTTCGTCAAGAGTTTCAGCTGCTCGTATTTGACGTTGTTTTTTAGCTTTTGAGCTCACTACTACTATTGAAGCTCGCTTCTTAGGAGGCATTTTTAAAAAATAAATTCACCATACATGTAAATAAACGTATTGTAATGTTAAAAAAAAAACATATAGTTTAAAAATCCCAGAACTCGACGCCTGCCACGGGACGGTCTTAACGGGCCTTTTTGGCCTCTTCAAAATCTATAAAATGATTTTTTAGGGCGTTTTTTCGACTCAAAAGGTTTATTTCGTAAAAAAAAACCATTGTAAAGCGAGATCATGACGAATTTGATAACAATAAAAAATATACCCAGAGATTGGCTGAACCTATGCAATTTTCATATGGACGGGTGTTCGCACCTGGTATCAAAGAACCACTGAGCGAAATTTGGAGAATTTAGGACAAACGGTATGGATTTCTATAAAGAACAAATAAACAAACAAACAAACAGAATTTCATCTTTATTTATATAGATTTTAATAATATTTGCCATCATACTGTGCTATATCTTCATCAGTTATAACGAACTGAAGATATCTTTTCGGCAAATATGTTCGTATCTGCCCCACGTCAACTTCCAAGTTCTCAATTAAAAAAAATTAAATAATGGTAATAATCTCAATAATGGCTTCAATGCTTAAGCCATATTCTGTCTCCTTTTTTGTTAATTTTGAATGTTTTTCCTATAGTCAGTTCCCCAATGCTTTTGTAAATGGGTTTATTGATACAGATACAGATAACAGAATCGTCGACCCGCTCAAGGCTTTGATGATAAATATTGCTCAGTGGCGACGGGCGGCATCCTTTTAAACAGATAACAAGTAGCTCCTCTCTCCCCCGCCACTGCAAGCAGGCTATAAAAGGGCGGCGCTGACCGAACGGCAGAGGTATGGTACTGACCGTTATTCCTCCAACATCATTGCTTATGAATTATGAATGAACTTGAATGAAACAGCTGAACCAGTAAACTGGTTTATCAGTACTAGGACTATGACGAAGGCTGATGTATGTGGTGGGGGGCGCTTTTACTAAGTTTAGTCAATGAATTCAAATGATGAATTATGAATGAAACAGCTGAACCAGTAAACTCGTTTATCAGTACTAGGACTATGACGAAGGCTTATGTATGTGGTGGGGGGGGGGGGCGCTTTTACTAAGCTTGATCAATGAATTCAATTGATAAATTATGAATGAAACAGCTAAGTAAATCAAGGTCATATATAGCACGATGTACACAAAGCGCTGTTGCCACATCTACAATCCAGCGTTGCCATGTTGTGCATCTCACATCCGTTGACCCCTTGAAACCTCATAACACAACTCAAGGACACCCCCCCTCACCCTAGAACAACACCCCCCTCGCCCTCACAAGGTCGGTCAATGACCCTCAAGGTCACAGATAGCTCTGCTACAGCACGCTCAAGGTCATTTCCTTCGTGCTCCTGCTCAACCGGCCAAATATAACTACTCGCGTTTCTTTAAAATAGAGGAACAGATATGATTAAGAATTAGAGTACGCAAATCTAATCAGTCAGGTTTTATTTTTGCATATATTGATGATCTAATAAAATATTTATGTAAAATTTTCGGACTTTTCGACCACCCGAGTCAGTTTTACCCTATATCTAATAAAGTAAACAATACATTCAGAATTATATAATTAGTATACAACAGGGAAGCAAAGATTCCCAATTTCGATGGGGGTTATTCGCCGTAAATAAGTCTTCTTCTTTTTCTTCGAATTATGATTACTGAGATCCCCACTTTCCACTTCTCTTTTTAGTAAATAAAAACATAAATCTCATCCCAGGCCATGTTCGAGAAACATTTGAAAAAAAAAAAAAATAGAAGACGTTTTTATGAAAAACTCAGGGCTTAATATCCTGGAATATTATTTATTTATTTTTTTATTAATTATTGTAATTCGTTTTTGGGGAGAACCCCATACAAACAGAGTTGGTCACTACTAATACCATACTAATAGTAAGGGGAAAAAATACACATACACTACATACATACTACGACAAACTAATAATAAGAAAAAGAAAAAAAAAAACATATTTAACAATGAAAAAAAGATCTCACTATAAATGAACAATAGATATAATTAAATACAAAAAATGTCCACATAATTTAGAATTTATAAAGGTGTTTACAACATATTCACCTCTACTAGTGTTTACATTTACTAGTTTCATATAAACGATAATAAACGTGTTTCTTTATTTCTTTTTTTTTTTTTTAATAGCGAAAATAAATAGAAAATTCTCTCCTTTTGCTAATTATGTTACTAATAATTGTATATTGTAAAATATAATAAAGTATAAATATACTTAAATACTGTTAATAAGAATACGTCGATATTGTAGCTTAGTGAATTAATGTAAATGAAACGTATCTTATCCTCAAGTATGAATTGTCTCAGTTTCATGGGATAAATAATGAAAAATTCCGGATACGTTCTGCACTATTTAGTTTTAAAGTTCCAGGTAATTCTACTATGGATTTGTTTTGAACGCCTGGTAAATATTTACGCGTTATATCTGCATACATGGGGCATCCTACTAGCAGGTGGTATAAATCCTCGTTTTGCTTCCTATTGCATATAGAGCACAGTTCTAATGTGTTAATTATATAAGTATTATCTTTTAGGGATAGCTTAATGGTATATTTGCCGGAAAGTCTTAGCTGCGCTATTATTTTGATCATTCTGAATGGCACATTTAAATTTAGGTAACTTTATATTTCGTCAGTTGGGTCATAAATGTTCAAATAATAAGGATTATATTGTTGCGGCCAGCGGGCTCAGACAAAGCGCCTATGGTGAACAATACGTCCATTGTTCGGTGCGGCACGGGCTGCCGGCAAACATCAAAGACTTTGTTCTAAATGAACCCCGAACCTTCTAGAATCTTCCTAAGGCTTATAAATACCAGCTTTAACAAGCCTCAGCGGAGTTGTTTGGCAACACCCGTGGAGCACACTTCGTAGTGAACAGGGATAGGTTAGTGTGATAAGTGGTAAGCCTTATTGTGATATGTTATTGTGGTGATAGTGTATGTCGTAGAAAAGACTCTTGTTTTAACCCGTGCGGTTTGTTATAAGTGAGTAGAGTCTGCATACACAGCCTGGTTAGTTTCTGATAATAAGGCAGTACTTACCCTTGTGAGTATTGATTAATAAATTATTGTTCTATTGCTTAATTGTTCATTCTATCGAACCCGAAGCCCGTAACAATATTTAGAAGATATTAGTTGCAGTTTACCTTTTTGCTCGAGATAATTTTTAAAATTATATAATACCGGGGATATTTTACTTTTGAATACTGTTGCATTACTTGACTTGAGATAATCAGTTAAATATTATAATGTCCTTCTTTTGAGAGATTTCGTGGAGTTTTAAATAACATTCTTTGGGGAATTTGTTGTTTTTCATCAATAATAATTTATAAATCCATTTTAAACAATATTTTAACACATAACATTTACTATTGGTTATGTTAAACTCTAATCTTATCATCCAAGCTGGTGTGGTTTTACAAAGAGAGTTAAGTTTTTTATAAAAGTTTAAGTAGGCTTTTTCTATCCTATCAGAATATCTTAACCCCCAAATTTGTACACCATAATATAAACTGCTGTTATTAATGGTTTTATTTAATTTTATTTAATTGTTATATTAATGGTTTTATTTATTTTATTTAATCTAATCCTAGCTTCCCAATTTCTTATCTTAGCTTTACTGCAGAAGCTCAAAACTGCTCCAGTTGATATTCTGTTTTTTATTTCTGCCATTTGAGCTGCTTTTAGAAAAGTTCCAGAACTGGATATTGTTACACCAAAATATGTATACGATTTAACGATTTCTATTTCTGATTCATTACACTTAATTTTTGGAATTAATTTGTTTTTACCTCAGTGGAACTGAATTATTTTTGTTTTAGTCGTATTTACTTCTAACTGATTAATATTACAGTATTCTAAAAGAATTTTTAATTTTTTTAATGAGTCCGAGTATGAATCTGAGAATATGACCACATCATCTGCATACAATAATATCATAATATTACATGAATGCGAGATTTGAATCTCATCAGCCCCCTTTGATCTCGTATATTCCTCCATATCGCTTAAAAAAGCACTGAAGAAGTATGGGCTAGTAACCTCACCCTGAGGCACTCCTTTGGTCACCTTAATTTCACTATTAAGATCGTGGCTATGGCATTTAATCCTCATCGTCATTGAGTTATACAGATTTCTAAATAACCTTATTATTTTTGGGGCTAATACCTATCTTGAATAACTTTTCCCACATGATTTCTCGATTTAACGAGTCAAAGGCCCTTTTGAAATCGATAAATATACCTAACAGCTGATGCTTTTTGAATCCTATTTGGTATTGAACGACGGTATTTAATGTAAAAAGGTTGTCCAAACATCCGCGATCCTTTCTGAAGCCTGATTGTAACTCGGGAACACAATTCGTTTCCTCATCCCACAAAATTAATCGCTCCAGGAAAATTTGAGTTAAAATTTTTAGAATACAATTAAGTAATGAGATAAGGCGGTAATTGTCCGGTTCCGCTCTATCCCCTTTCTTATAGATTGCTACGTTTAGTATATTAGACCAGCTCCTCGGGATTATCTCGGTGTCTAAGATTCTATTGTAAAACGTCAATAAATATAGCTTCCAGTTTTGTGGTAAATTTATATAAAATTGATACGTAATGTTATCAATTCCTGGGGTTTTATTAAGTTTGCATTTATCTAGAGATATTTGTAATTCTTCTATTGATATCGGGGAATCTAGTTAAGGATGTAAAACTTCAAAATAAGTGTATTGTTAACAAGAAGTGTATTTTAAACATAAATAAGTTCACATGTAGGGAAATTAAATTCACAGTAGGATTCCCAGGCTTCTATTGTTATGGAATTAGTTGGATTGGATGCAAGGGCGTACAGGATCAAAACTAGGGGGGGGCAAGCTATGGTCGTTTAAGTTGTAACACCTTACCGCGGAAAAGGAGAATGTAACCAAAATTATGTATAATTATAGGAGTGCTTTATCAACTAAGTTATTACAATTATTTGCTTGAAAAAAATGTATTCTGTTATTGCTTTCAGTCCTAAAAGCCTAAAAAATTATTGCTTCCAGGGGGGGGCAGCTGCCCCCCTGCCCCCCGCTGGGTACGCCCATGATTGGATGTATTATGAAAGCTAGTTATTGTTTGCCAGAATTGTTTACTGTTAGTAGTGTTACTTATTGCATTGATTAAATTTGATTCATAGGAATTTTTCTTATATTTTAGAAAAATTTCGAACCATTTTTTGGAGGCCAAAAAAACTGTTCTTAATTCTTCATTATAATTATTCTTTTTCCAATTTTTATAATTACTCATAACCCATTTTTTCGCGATATAGCATTCATGATCGAACAAATTTTTGTTTCTTTTAAGGCTATTGAATGTAACATTGTTTTTTTCGACGGATAGCATTAATAACTCGTCAGTATTATTAATTAAAAAACAATGATTTAATAATATTTCATAAAGTAATTACAAAAAACAAAATTTAAAATTAGTGTTCAAGAATTTTTTTTTTTTTATTCTACTTCTTCTGCTTCAGAATCAGGAACAAGATTAAGATAGAATTGATGGTATATTTTAGGTATGTAATCTAGAAGTTTCAGTGCATCTGCAATTTTATTCTTATGGATTTTTCTTATACCGCAATATTTTTTTTTGAGAGCGATCTTCCTGGTATTAACTTCATCAAAATCCTCGTTCACTTGCATTTTTATTTTCATAATCCATGGATTGTTTTTTCAAATTTGAAGCATATTATATTAGTGATCTTAAATTCTGTGCCACTTATACATTTTTTTTTACTTGAGTTCAGTAATCCAATAAGTAATCACAGTAATCAGGTGAGCCAGATCAAAAAAATCATCTTGCATCATTTCTGTCACAAAAAATGTTGTATTGCGTCCACATTTCAAAATAATTTCTTTCCATCCAGTAGGGTCATGTACATGAGGATGCTTCCTCTGAAATTTTTCTATTTTTGCAAAATCCTTACCCGACGGTAGGAATGTGTGGCCAAAAATCAAAAACCAGTGCGTGTGGCCAAAAAATTGACCAGTGCTTAATGTCTGGTTTGAATTAGGTAAGACCTAAGTGCCATTATGTTCCAATTCTTATTTTGTCCAACACAATTATCAGTAAACACTACAAGTTTCTCAGCAATGATCGCATTTACTGTTAAATATTTTAAAACACATCTGCCTATTTCATCACTTCCCCTTCCTGCTATACCTTCATTCCACAGGTACATGTGGCCAAAATCTTTCCCACACTCATGTATCCCATCGTTGTAGGCCCACAATTTTCGCAAATAAAAAGCTGAGGAACATGTTAGTTTAGGTGTTGGTAAAATCTGCTGCAAGTCAACAGACATTACATGAACCGTAGGATCTTGTCTGGCCAATTCACAATATTTTTTTTGTTGCTTCTGCCTGCCTCAGATGAAGTTCTTTCTCTCTTCTGGAAGAGTTCATTTCCTCTTGAGTATATTTGTATATATCACTTTCTATTCTATCACTTGGACAGTTGTCCAGCCCCCGGTTACTGTGCTGCAATGTGGCGAGACCTTAAGATAAAAGATAGCCAAAGCAGGGATCGACCCCATGGTTAGCTCAGTGGTAAGAGCACTGCAATGGAGATGCGGAGGATCTTGCTTCAATACTCGTCCTTGCCAATCTTTTCTCTTCTAATAAAATTATTTAAAAATTGTAAATTAATTATATAAGATTTGATTATACGTGTACAAATACTAAAATGTTATTTCTAGAACCATTTCAGCCACTTCTCTTAATTTCATTTTTATTTTCTATGATTTTAGATTCTAAATATGTGGTTCTCTTTTGATACTCTTCTCCATTCAAGTTATTCTGCTAATACAACTGAAATGGAAAGATCTATAAGACAGATTGAAAGACTAATTGAGCAAGAAGTAGCTTCAGGAATACCACACAGGAATATTTGCTTGGGTAAAACGCTTATTTACAAATCACCATTTTCGATATTGACATTTTTTCTTTATTTAGTAGCTTTTATTTATGTGCAGGGTGGCTAGCCGCGTTAGAAAATACGCGTTGCCACTGACAACCGGACATATGATTTGAGAACCTGAAGATAGCTAGTTCAAAACCCGGAGCCAGGGGAAATTTAATAATACTCGGCATTAATCCCCCACCCTCTCCCCTGGCCCAGGAAACCCCCTATAGTCTACACGGCGAGGAAGGGGTGGACCCAAAAAAAAAAAAGCTTTTATTTATGTAATACTTTACCGTCATCAGATTTGTTATAATTAGGGAATGGATTTTACATTTTTATTTTTTTGAGCTCAAAATTTTCATTAGAAAGTTCAATCCAATCATTTTATGGAATTTGAAATAGTTTAAACAAATGTTAATTTTACATATTTATTAGTATAAATAAATATTCAGTCTATCTTTTTTTTTTTTTTTTTTTTTTCCTTCATATATTTGTATTGCCCTAAACATTTTTTCTAATGAAAATTGATACCTACCTATAGTTTTCGTAGTATAGTAAACAAACAAAAAAAAAACTGAGTAACATGTTTTAAGGAAGATATTATTGAGCCACTTAAAGAATTAGACTTTTCTGATATTTATCAAAGATGTGCTAATTTGTTTGATACTGGGATCAATGAGATTCCGGTAAAAGGCTTCATAAAAACTGTAAGGTCTTTCCTAAGAATTAATAACAGCTTCTTGCTTTGGTTTGAAAGGAAGTGCTTAGTCATCTTTCAATTCAGATTGTGCCTAGCATCAATTAGAGCATATACACCATTACTTATAAAATTAGTTATGTAGATTTTAAAAGTTTCTATAAAACACTTATATCAATATAATTAATAAAAATAAATTAACAAGGAAAGCAGTAGCAGATCCAGGGGAGGGGCGCGGGGTGCACGCCCCCCCCCTGAGAAGTGAGGACACTCATAAAGTATTACTATTTCTACTCGTAAATCTAACAATATAAAATGAGCTATATTTAGTCATTTTTCAAGTCCATTAATTGAAAATGAATTGTACTTAAACATTTACAGTAAGTTACAACGTCATTATGTACTAATAGGTATTTTAAATTAGGGCCTTTATTACTCATGAAATGTAAAAAAAAAAAAAAAAAAAAGGAAGTTAACTGAAGGAAAGTCCTGGTAAGACGACTTTCATATTCAAAAATACATGTTCTTTATATTCTAAACTCCCGGTCAAAAGTATCGCAACACCTGCATAGTCTTAATTTATTTAAAAAATTTTGCTTGTAGGGTTTCGTACCAATTATAAACACATACTAGAATAAAAAAACAAGGTTTATTAATTAAATTGGGCCAATAAAAAAGGATTTTTCACAAACAAATCAACGAAAACTAAATTCGCACTAAAATCAAATTAGAACTATTACAGTAAGTAAACTTTGGATTGTATGCAGAATGTTCTTAATACGCCATGTTTCCTCCTCTACCTCTGATTACAGCTTCCATGAGCCTTTGGATGTTTCTAATGAGGTCTTGAATGGCTTTCTGTGGACTTTGCTCCCATTCCTCCAGAACTACTGTTTCCAGCCCTGCCAACGTCGCAGGTGCAGGATTTCGGGCTTTAACCATATTCATAGATGGCGTTGGTGTGCCTTGGTCTTCCTCCAGTTGGCCTCCTTGAATGCCTTCAAGTCTCCCTGTGCTATTTGATGACTCTGAGGACTGTAGAATAATGGAAATTTATACGAAACGCGATCTGACATACAGAAAGGCCCTCCTCTGCTTAAAAAACAATACGAAAGGATTCCTCTGGACTGAGAGGAAAAGGTCTGTTCATTTGAATCCCTGGATACAGTCCCTAGGCCAAAATTATTCACAATATGACCGTACTCACTGTCAAAAAATGAAATAAATGTAAGCACTGAATGAAATGAGTGAATTATAATTGATAAAAGGCCTTATTAAGTCCTCAATCCTTTAATCCTTTCATAAGATTCCTAGATAATCCTCTCCAAAAGACACTCTCCATTTTACTTTAAATACCAGAAATTCTTAGGTGCTGCGATACTTTTGACCGGATTAAATTATTTATATCTATTTGTATTATTTGTTTATTATTATTATTATACATTTATTTATTATTTATATTATTTTTTTTAATTTTATGACTTTAATTCCTCGCGCGGGTCACATTACCGCGTATGGGGAGCGTCCCACGGGTGGCGGATGTGGGGATGGTCGGTGGAAATTCCTAGGACGTTCCTCCCGGCTAAGTCCGTTGGACTCGCTGACCAACAATGAGAGCGGCCCCCCCAGGCTTGCTGGAGGGTGTGACGTAGGTTTGAACGCCCTACTCACATTTTATTAGTTCACCCAAACACCACAAAAAAGTCATGGATCTCCCTAAAGTAAAACGCTCATTATTCCTGAGGTAAACTAGACCCGTTTGGGTCTCAGGGTGGGGACTGCTTTAGGGAATTCATGCCGCAAGTTGAAAAATATAGATCTAAGCATAGGGACGTGGAACATAAGAAGTTTAAATACAGCGGGTGGGTTAAAATCGGTCGCGAATGAGGTAATACGATATAGATTAGAGATCATGGCGCTGCAAGAGGTCCGCTGGCCAGGGGAGGGCTCGTTAAGGGAAGGGAAGTACACTTTGTGGTACGGTGGGAGCGGAAACTATTGTTTAGGCACCGGATTTCTGATTAGAAATAGGTTCCTTACCGCGTTGAAGGACATTCGATTTTACGGAGATAGGTTATCGGTAGCTATATTTCAGGGTCGGTGGTTTAAAATCGCGTTGATCTATATACACGCACCTACTTAAGATAGTGACGATGAAGTTAAATGCGAATTTTATGAAAAACTTGAGTCGATTTATGACAAACTACCGCGAAGCTACATAAAAATTATTCTGGGAGACGCAAATGCAAAGGTAGGGAGGGAACAAGTATATTATCCTACGATCAGTAGAGAAAGTTTACATTAATATAGTAATGATAACGGAATACGACTAATAAATTTTGCCACCTCGAAAAACCTAATAATCAAAAGTACTACGTTTAAACATAAAGATATACATAAATATACTTGGACGTCACCGGATTCGCAAACCCGTAATCAAATTGATCACGTCTTGGTTCAATGTAGGTGGCAAAATAGTGTAATTAATATTCGATCATATCGTTCGGTGGAATGCGGGTCGGATCATGAACTAGTAATCGCGAAAATTCGCCAGAAACTTATAATACAAAGGAAAAATGAGGCTGGTTTTAATGATGATAATTTTAATGTGGAGAAGTTAAAAATTCCGACGATTAGAAAACTATTCGAACTGGAAGTCAAAAATAGGTTTGAGGCGTTGGAATCCTCTGACGAGGATAACGAAGACATTGATAAGTTGTGGGAAGATATCAGGGATAGTATTAAAGAGGTCGGCAACTCGTGTCTTGGAAAAAGGGAAAATAAAAATAAACCTTGGTTCGATGAAGAATGTATTAACATGTGCGACAAAAGAAAAACTGCTAAATTAGAAGCGTTAAATATTCCTAACGAAATCAATCTTGCTAACTTTCGAGCATTAAGAAAAGAAACTACTAAACTGATCAAATTTAAAAAGCGAGAATATCTCAAAAATAAAATAATAGCAATCGAAGGAACAAAATCGAGAATAACGTTAAAGCCATGTATGAAGGCATAAACAGAATTCGTAAACGGTCGGGCCCGGTTACAACCGGTATTAGTAATGAAAACAACAATATCCTGGCCGATCCGGTAGACATCTTACGACGGTTCAAGGATTATTTCGGTAGTATTTTAAATACGGAAAATAATAGTCTATCTTCCTCTTCGGAATACCAGAGTTCTGAACCGTTAATAGTAGAACCGAGTAAAGAGGAGGTTGAAATAGCCATTGGAAAATTAAAATCTTATAGAGCAGCCGGAACAGACAATATCCCTAGCGAACTAGTCAAGGCATGCGGGGAAGCTCGGATTTCAAAAATATTTCTTTTGGTTAAAAAGATCTGGGAACAAGAAAAGATACCCGAAGAGTGGAAAGAATCTATTCTCATTCCGATTCACAAAAATGGATCAAAAACGGACTGCAATAACTATCGCGGAATCTCACTCCTTCCGGTTTGCTATAAAATATTTACGTTAATCCTAACTAGTCGAATCACTGAATACGCCGAGGAAATTATCGGAGAATATCAATGTGGTTTCAGGCAAAACCGATCAACCGTAGACCAAATATTCTCTCTCCGCCAAATATTAGAGAAAAAATTAGAATATAACGGAATCGTACATCAGCTTTTTATCGATTTCAAAACGGCATATGACTCTATTAACTGTCAAAAGTTGTATAACATTCTGGTCGAGCAGGGAATATCATAAAAATTAGTAAACTTATATATTTGGACCGAAGAGGGATGAACTAACCGGAGAATTTAGACGCTTACATAACGCCAAACTGAGCGAATTTTACTCAGTAAATATAATTGACGTGATTGCAGCAAGACGAATAAAATGGGCGTGTAAAATTGCGAAACTTGGCTGTGAACGAATTCCGAAAAGATTAATAAGCGCGGTGCCGAATGGGAAACGTCCGAGGAGCAGGCCGAGACGGAGGTGGGAGGATTGCGTTAGGGCGGATCTATCGAGGTTGGGTCTGAAAGACGGTCGATGGATGGAGGTGTGCAGGGAGGAGTGGTGTTGTCAGCATCGAACCTTCGGGTTCGTTAAGCCTTTATTAATATTATTATTATGTATATATATTGTTACGGGCTTCGGGTTCGATAAAATGAACAATTAGCAATAGAACAATAATTTATTAATCAATACTCACAAGGGTAATTATGCCTTATTATCAGATACAAACCAGGCTGTGTATGTAGACTCTAATTACTTATAACAAACCGCACGGGTTAAAACAAGAGTCTTTTCCACGACATACACTATCACCACAATAACTTATCACAATAAGGCTTACCACTTATCACACTAACCTATCCCTGTTCACTACGAAGTGTACTCCACGGGTGTTGCCAAACAACTCCGCTGAGGCCTGTTAGAGCCGGTATTTATTAGTCTTGGATAGATTCTAGAAGGTTCGGGGATCATCTAGAACAGAGTCTTTGATCTTCCCCGACAGCCAGTGCGGCACCGAACAACGGACGCATTGTTCACCAAAGGCGCTTTGTCTACTACCGCTGGCCGCAACAATATATTAAAAAATACATGTTCTATATATTCTATATATATTATTTTTATTTTATATTTTTTTATTTATCTACATAAATAAAGATGAAATTTTGTTTGTTTGTTTATTTGTTCTTTATAGAAATCCATACCGTTTGTCCTAAATTCTCCAAATTTCGCTCAGTGGTTCTTTCATACCAGGTGCATATTAAAATTGCATAACCGGGTGAAACCGGGACATACAGCTAGTTCTATATATTCTAATCAATTTGATGATATTTTTTGTTACATATTTCTTAAAATATAGTTACATGTGTATGTACATATTTGGCTTTTTATTTTACATGAAAATCCGTTTCCCAGTTATAATCTTACAACTTGTCATCAAGGGCGTACCAAGGATCAAATCTAGGGGGGGGCAAGCTAAAAACTAGGGGGGGGGGCAAGCTATGGTCGTTCAGGTTGTAACACCTTACCGCGGAAAAGGTGAATGAAACCAAAATTATGTATAATTATAGCAGTGCTTTATTAACTAAGTTATTACAATTATTTGCTTGAAAAAAATGTATTCTATTATTGCTTCCATTCTCAAAAGCCTAAAACATCTGCAGCCTTCCAGGGGGGGGGGCAGCTGCCCCCCGCTGGGTACGCCCATGCTTGTCATCCTTTTTGAAAGATAGCGATTAGCAGTATTTTGACTGCTCATTATGTTTTGGCTGTTATTTGAAAAGGGTGTATAAAAAAAAAAAAAAAATTACCTTTTTATCGAATTCCAGAGTTCAAGTCTGTAAATATTTTAATGCTATTTATTATTTACCAATATAAGGCGTGACTATAACAGAAAAGTACCATTCATAATTGTTGGACTTGTAATTCTTATTTTAATATCTATTGTTCATGTATAAATATTAATATGTATCATATTTAGTAATAAGAATGCGATATAGTCAGCACTCATAGATTGTAACCGCCATGTTGTTTGGCTTTACTTTGTTCACTTAGCGTCGGTTGTTCAATGAGTAAGGATGTGTTTAGAATAAAGAATTTACAAATCTCTCCACTATTATTTTTCCACAACCCAACATTGGTTATGGGCCCAGGACGTTGTTGGAGAGATATTATAAGTTCGTGAGTATAAAAGCGCGTAGTAGTCATCGTTAGTTTTTTGGTAGATCGTGTCGTGAGTGTGTTTTTCCAGATTGTGCTTCAAAATTAGCTTAGCAAACATGGAGAGTCATTTGAACTGGATGCCTAGCATTAAGAAATTGTCAGGGCGAGAGAATTACAGCTCATGGAAGTTCGGTATGGAAATGTACTTGACTGCTGAAGACTTGTGGAATAGCGTCACTGGTGAAGAGAGAGATGAAAGAAAAGATTCTAAAGCCAAGGCGAAGATATGCTTGATGATTGATGAATCTCTCTATCCGATCGTTAGAAGTTGTAAAACTGCTAAAGAAATATGGAGTAAGTTGGAGACCACATATGAAGATAAAGGGCTCTCAAGAAGGTTAACACTGCTTAGGAAATTATTCAGAGTTCAGCTAAGTGAATACAGTTCGATGGAGGATTATTTAAATGAAATATTGTCGCTCTCACAGAAATTAGAATCAATTGGTGCCGGTTTAGAAGATGAATTCATTGGAGTTATTATGCTTAGTGGGCTGACAGAAGAATATGAGCCTATGATTATGGCAATGGAAAGCACAGGTGTTAAGACCACATCTGATTATATTAGATCTGCTTTAATTCAAAAATTTTCTAAAGTAGATAATGGAGTAGATAATTGTTCAGCATTAGTTACCAAACACAAGAAAAATTCTGGAATTACTTGTTATAATTGTAATAAACCTGGCCATGTTTCAGCAAATTGTAAGGAAGGCGTTGTTTGCTATCATTGCAAACGAAAAGGTCACAAAGCAAATGAATGTAAGAAGAAATCTGATTTCGTTAAGTCTGCCAAAGGTAATAATAAAAAATCAACCTTTTTAGCAGCCTTATCATCAGTGAGCGGTGATTTGAATGACTGGATTGTTGATTCTGGAGCTACTTCCCACATGACCAAAAACAAGCAGTGGTTAAAGGACACAAAGCCCAACAAGCAAGAAATATCTGTGGCAAACAGTGATAAAATGACATCAGAAGCTGTGGGGATTGTTAACCTGAATAACGAAATTGATGTGTCAGACGTTCTGTATGTTCCTAATTTGACTACTAACTTACTCTCTGTGAGTAAGATCACTGAAAATTGGTTCAAAGTGGTCTTTGACCATAAAGAATGCAAAATATACTCGAAGTGCAAGGTTTTGGGTGAAGAAATTATAGCGGCCAAAAATGAAGGCGGCGTTTTCAAGGTAAGAAGACCTACTCAAGTAGCAAACGTTGTTAGGGAAGAAAAGCCAGTGAAGAAATTTTCTAGGGACCTGTGGCATTAAAGATTAGGACACTTGAACAGACATTACATGAATAAATTGAAAAATGTTGCTGAGGGAATAAACTTTAGTGAAGACAGTGATAGTGACTGTATAGCATGTATTAAAGGGAAGCAAAATAAAGAACCATATGGAAAAGAGAAAGGAATACAGTCATCACAGATATTAGAACTGTTACATTCGGATTTGTGCGGGCCTATGAGCGTTCCATCATGGGGAGGAGCGCTTTATATGCTAACCTTTACTGATGATTTCAGTAGGAAAACATTTGTGTACTTATTAAAGAGCAAACATGAAACCTTAGAAAAATTTAAAGACTTCAAAAATATAGTTGAAAATCAAACTGGCTTAAAGATAAAAAAACTTAGAACAGACAATGGGAAGGAGTACGTAAATAGAAACTTCATCAATTTCCTGCATATGCATGGAATAGTTCATCAAAAAACAGCACCGTACTCACCCTCACAAAATGGCGTCAGTGAAAGGGTAAATAGGACTATTATTGAAAAAGCTAGGACCATGTTGGAGGATGCTGGTCTGGATCGGAGATATTGGGGAGAAGCAGTGAATACTGCCACATACCTCAAAAACAGAAGTCCCACTAAGGCACTGAATTATAAGCTTCCGGAAGAAATTTGGTTAGGGAGAAAAGTTAATGTTTCCTACCTCAAGACCTTTGGCTGTAAAGCAATGAGATATATTCCTAAAGAAAACCGGCGGAACTAGATGCCAAGTCTGAGGAATGCATTTTTGTGGGATATGCCAGTGACTCGAAAGCCTATAGACTTATAAACCCTGCTAACCCTAAGCAAATCATTATTTCAAGGGATGTGAAATTTATTGAAAAAACAGCAAAGAGTACTCCAGAGACACCTCAAGTTTCACCTTCATGTGATGTTCCAATTGTTCTCACTGAGATGAGAGGGGAACAGCGGAACGAAGAACCGAACAGTCCTACTGTGGAAGATTCAGATGAAGAACCCTTTCTTGGATTTGAAAATGAGGCTGAAAATCTTGGGGAACATATTGAAAATGAGAATGAAGATCTTGAGGAACAACCTGAAAATATGGGGGAAAGAGAAGAAAACAAGGATTCGCCAGGCTTGAGAAGGTCAAAACGCAAGCCAAAAAGAAAACTATACCCTGATTATGAACTCTATTTGACTCAAACTGAGGATTTAGACTCAGATGATGAAAATGGACCTCACAAAAGAGAGTGGATAGCTGCTAAGAAACAAGAAATGGCTGCCTTACAAATTAATGATACGTTCGAACTGGTTGAACCTCCACCTGATGTGAAACCATTAAAGACGAAATGGGTTCTAAAGATAAAGGAGGATGAAAAATGCAAATTGTTTAAAGCTAGACTTGTTGTTAAAGGTTGCAGCCAAGTATATGGAAGAGACTATTCTGAGACATTCTCACCAGTAGCTAAGTACACATCCATAAGGTATTTGCTTTCTTATGCAGTCAAGCATAACTTAGAAATTGATCATTTAGACGTGACAACAGCATATTTACATGGTGATCTCGAAGAGGAAATATATGCAACCCCACCACCAGAATTTGTGAGTGAAGAGGGAAAGATATGGAGATTAAAAAAATCTATATATGGTCTTAAACAGAGTGGACGGTGTTGGAGTCAAAAGTTGCATGATAGATTGACATCTTTGAATTTTGTTCAATCCAAAGCAGACCCCTGCATCTATAGCTTAAGAGAGGAAAAGGCCTTCATCATAATAGCTGTGTATGTTGATGACATGTTAATATTTTATGATAACAAAATTTCTACAGAGCTAATCAAAAGTAAATTGATGAGTTATTTTAATATGAAAGACCTTGGGGAAATAAAGAAATATCTAGGAATGAAAATTACCAGGGACAGAACTAATGGAAAAATTAATATTTCCCAGAAAACTTATTCCGAACAAATTTTAAGAAAATTTAACATGATTAGCGCCAAACCAGTTGCCACACCTTTAGACACCGGAATAGATTTTATTACAGAAGAAAAGAGTGAAGATGAGAAGATTGATAATATACCATATCAAGAGGCAATAGGGAGCTTACTTTACTTGTCCCAGATTTCTCGACCAGATATCACCTATGCTGTCCATCTTCTCAGTAGATATAATAACTGTTATAGAAGTGTCCATTGGAATGCCGTCAAGAGACTTCTCAGATATATCAAAGGGACTTTAGATTATAGATTAACCTTTTCTAAAGAGGGAGGTGATTTAGCAGTATATTGCGATGCTGATTGGGGCAATAAAATCAACGAGAGACATTCTGTGTCTGGCTATTGTGTGATGATGCAAGGTGGTGCCATTATCTGGAATAGCAAGAAGCAGAAGACCGTAGCATTATCAAGTTGTGAAGCTGAATATATGAGCATCTCAGCCACACTTCAAGAGATTTTATGGCTCCGGAACTTGATTTCTGAAGTGGACCCCGATGTAGTGAATGGACCCACTAAACTTCATTGTGATAACATGGGAGCATTAGAGCTCTCCAAAAATTCAATTATAAATGAAAGATCCAAACATATAGATGTTAGACACCATTTTATTAGAGAAAACATCAAAAACAATGTTGTTAATATTGAGTATGTTCCATCAGAAAATAACAAAGCTGATTTCCTTACAAAACCTCTAAATTGTAACAAACATAAAGAAAGTGTTAAACAAATAGGGTTGACTAAATGACTTTGTACAAATTAATATTATTGTATTTTTGCTAGAAAATCAGAATTATAGGGGGGTGTTGGACTTGTAATTCTTATTTTAATATCTATTGTTCATGTATAAATATTAATATGTATCATATTTAGTAATAAGAATGCGATATAGTCAGCACTCATAGATTGTAACCGCCATGTTGTTTGGCTTTACTTTGTTCACTTAGCGTCGGTTGTTCAATGAGTAAGGATGTGTTTAGAATAAAGAATTTACAAATCTCTCCACTATTATTTTTCCACAACCCAACAATAATCAGTAAGGAGTATTTTTAATGATTATTGAGTGTTTATGGTATTCATTTGAAATGAATAATGAATAACTGGTATTTAGCTATTCATTATTCATTTCAAATGAATACCATAAACACTCAATAATCATTACAAATACTCTGTACTGATTATGAATAATGGTTATTCATTTTTCATGTGTTCTATGATTACCAATTATTCATATTCACAAATCATTATTCTGATTACAATTTGCCCAACTCTGCTTTAGATCATCCTCTAAGCTTGTTTAGTAATACTGGACTTCTTCAAAAAAAGCCTCAGTTTGGTTATTTATTTAAAAAAAGAAACATGACAGAGTCCTATGAAATTCTCATAATTTTAAGAATTACTGGAAAAACAAATTTCACAGCCGCTGAAGCAACTCTCGAAATTATTAAATATGAAGGGGAAGGTGTCCTGGCCCAGCGCACTGCGCGGCGTTGGTTTGAAAGATTTAGAAGTGGAGATATGACGTTGGAAAGGAAGAAAGACTCTAGGCGACCAATAATGAATATTGATAATGTTCTGAAGGAAGATGTTGAGTCGAATCCGCCCACAAGTACTTGCCAGGGAGTGTAGTTTGTCGAAAGATTGTGTCAGTCGCCATCTTCTCTCCATGGTGAAGATGAAAAAGACTACTCCTCAACAATCAGCTAAGAGGCTAGATATTTGTGGAAATTTATAGAAAAACCCTTGTGATATGAGATTTTATCGGAAGATTGTTACCTGGAGAGAACTGGTAAAGGAGAGGGGTCAAGCTCTTTAGAGGCCATCCCCACACTGCGCAGCGGTAGAAGGGGAGGAATGTAATGATGATGATGATTGTTACCTGTAATGAAAAGTGGGTTTACTGGCAAAAACGGAAATCAATGGCTAGATCGCCGTCAAACTGCTGCAAGGAGGAAAAAAAAATCCATGATCTGTGTTTGGAATTTTGAAGATGTTATTCATCACGAATTTGTTTCTAATGGATGCTCTATCAATTCTGAACTCTACTGCAAACTATTGGAATGATTGTACGCGAAGGCGCCAGAGCGTTATCCTGCTCTGATCAATTGAAAAGGAATTTTATTCCAACAAGATAATGCTCATCCACACACTTCCCGTTAAACAAAAGAAAAGGTTACAGAACTTCATGGGTTTGAACTCTTGCCTCATCCACCATATCGTCCAGACCACGCCCAATCGGACTACTTGTTTCGATCCATTTTCTTCAATGGAAATAATTTCATAATCTTGCGGAAGTTCAAAATGCGGTCCCAAGGAATGGTATCCGCTTGTCATCAAGCAACTGGCTAGCAGATGGCTAATGACGGTAGATAATATTTTGAGTATTAATATCAATGAAATAATAATATAAATAATTTATTAAAAAGTGGTCATTTTTTTTTTTTTTTATACACCCCATTATTAATTAATAAGTAGTTGTTTTCATTATTATCGATTTACAGTCTGAAGAAATTTTTACATTTGATGTTGCAGTTGGCTATTCTTCTGGTGGAATGATGTCTATGTATTTTGGCTATGGACATCTTAAAAATTTAGGATGCATCGGAGCTATCTCAGCCTATGTATCTTCCGGCTCTTTATTTGAGGTAAATCCATTTTCCATGGTCAAAAATGAATTAAAACTATAAATTAAAAGAATTGCTTGGATTTACATAAACCATTTATAAAAATACTAAAAATTTTAACTTTCATCTGATATATTTCTCATAGTATTATTTCTAATATAATAATGAATAGGTAGTAGGCAGCTGAATAAAATAGGTTTCTAATTCGTTTTAACTCAAAAGAGCAATAATCTACCATAAATGATCCAGCCACCATTTCACTAACATTAAGTAATCCTAAGGGATTAAAAATAAAAACCAGTATTGTACCTTTTCTTTTTAAATATGTAAATACATTATTTTTTTTTCAAATTACAGTTACAATAAAACAATAATTTATTGAAAGGAAAAAGGCCCCTTTTTAACATTCACGGAAGTTTACTTCATCCTCTTCAGGAACCTTTGGTGCTTATTTTATCAAAATAAATTTTTTTTAAATCGCATCATACAAATTGATGGCTTACTTCACAGAAATGCTAAATGCATGAAACTAACTTTAGTAACAATACTATTTAAGGTTCTCTGTTTTAAAAACATTTACTACAATTTTTATCAACTACTCACAAAAGTTAAGTGTATGTACTTAACTCATGTGAGATGCTAATATTGGGATGTAAACATAACACTTCTATGAAGGATATAACAGGATATGAATTAAAACAACTTATGCCTATTGTGAATAACCTATTATCTAGATTATAGGCATTTACGTTTCACTTTGATCTTTTGTACAGTTTCATAGAATAGTCTGAAATCCTTGTGTGCTCACTTCTGTGTATTAAGCCATTGATATTCACTTAGTACGAAATCTTTGGATAATTATAATCAGTTTTTAATTATTTATTATTTAATGAGATAAGGATTTTTAATAGGATAGCCAACATATCCTGATATAGTAGGTAGATGGATTTCTTTAACCTTCCAGTATTCAAGCATATAATCGTAACATCAGTAGGAGTTAGTAGAATGAGAGTAGAGTTAGATGTCAAGCTACTAGGAGAAATACTCAAGAAAAGACAGTTAGGTTTTACGGTCCTATTTGGAATGAATAGGAATAGGATGTATATAGTGAACCCAGAAGCTTCTATGGAGCCCGATCAACAGGTAAAAGACCTAAGGGCAGACCTCAACTGTTTTATGGAGACCTTATAGCAAGGATAGAAAAATCATGATGGAATGGGATGATTGAGGGCACTTATGAGAGACCTGAATGCGATGACTGGATACACCTCCACACTGAGAGGCATTAGGAGGAGTTTTAATTAAAGGGGTCGGGGCAAAATAGTGCCAAGCAACATTTTTAACAAAAATGAACTATAGCTGCAGTCTGCTGTATATTACGTAGGAATATATGTCTAGGATGGAAATGCCACCTAAATATGACTATTTAGAGCACTCTTTAGTCATATGTAGGCGGCATTTCCATCATAGACATATAGTCCTACATAATGTACAGCAGACTGCAGCTACAGTTTATTTTTGTTAAAAATTATGCTTGGTACTATTTTGCCCCGACCCCTTCAATTAAAACTCCTCCTTATGTCCTGTTGATTTCAATATTTGGTACATTAATTTATATTTGTACAATATATTTATTAATTGTAATTATTTACATTACATTTTAGTAAAAGATCATTTGTCAGCTACTTTCTGATTTAATTTTATGATAGTGAAATAACATTTTTATTTTTTATATATTCAGTATAATTCCAGACAAACTTTTTGAGAGACTACAAAATCGATCATATATATTTCGAATAGTTTCTTAAATGATTCGCTCTCAGAAGAAGCATGTTTTGAATAATTTTGTATGACCAGAGGACACTTCGATTTTTTTTTTTTTTAATAGTTTTCTTTCATTTAGAAGTTTTAAATGTTATGATGAAAAATAATCATTTGATACCTCGTGACTTGTTTGAGCTTCCCTGTCGAAATTCCGAACAGCTATTATGATCTTGGTAAAAATTTTTTGAAATCCACATATTCCAATTTCTGAAGAAAAAATGACTGCTAAGAGATTAATAATTTCATTTAAAAATAAACACAATAACACCCAAAAAAAACTTTAGACTGAAGCTACGAGGGGTGATCAAAAAGTTCCAGGACTGTTGAGATTGCGCGGCAATGGAGTGTCATAGAGCAGTGCGGTTGGCAGCATTGTTTAGCGTGACTCTTCCTGAGCTCAGCTGTTTATTCAGTTTGTTGATAACCTTCTTCATTGCAAAGTTACTGCTGTTTTCGTAAAAAAAAGTTTTTTGTGTTCGGCGATTTTGTGAAATGAATGTAAAGGAAGAGCAACGCGTTTGCGTAAAGTTTTGTGTGAAGTTGGGTAAAATGTTTACTGAAACTTTTCAAATGTTGCAAGTGGCTTTCGGTGATGAATGTCTGAGTCGGTCAAGGTGTCATGAGTGGTACAAAAGGTTCAAGGAAGGCCGGACATCGTGTGAAGATGATTCTCGTTCAGGGCGTCCATCAACTTCGACTGACGACGATCATGTTGCAAGATTGAACAGTCTCGTGCGTTCTAATCGTCGACTAACCATTCGTGAGATGGCTGAAGAAGGAGGAAGAGACCAGAGTTGTGGCGGAGCGGTGAGTGGGTGCTGCATCATGACAATGCGCCTGTTCATTCCGCACTGCTCATTCGCGACTACTGCACCAAAAATGGAATGACGGTCATTCCCCAGCCTCCATATTCACCTGACCTTGCCCCTGCAGACTTTTTCTTGTTTCCAAAACTTAAGAGACCCATGAAGGGAAAGAGATTTGAGTCCGTAGATGACATTAAAAAAAAATCGCTGGAGCAGCTACACACCATTTCACAAGATGATTTCTCAAAGTCCTTCACACAGTGGAAACATCGTTGGAAAAAATGTATAGCTTCCCAAGGAGAGTACTTTGAAGGGGACGACGTCCAATAGCCTGTAGATTTTTTAAATAAATTAATAAAAAATCAGTCCTGGAACTTTTTGATCACCCCTCGTAAGTGACATGACCTTTTTTCAAGCAATGTGAGACAATACTGAAGGTTCTTAGGGTGAGAGGCAATTATGGCATTAGGGTTTAGGCATTAAATGAATAGCTAGGCTGGCAGATTGAGTGGAGCACCCACTGGAAAGCTTAGCTGCAAGGCGTGCGCATTATTATCTCCTTCAATTCATAAGTTTCTGTTTTAAAACCTGTTTCTTTATTTATTGCTGTTTCTCCTTTTTGATTTTTGGTGAATTTCTTTTAGTAGCTTTGAGAGAGAGAAGAAAGGTTTATATCTCCCATTCCAGTGAATAAGTGGTTAAGTCAGATTTCCTAAAATTTCAGGGCAAAAATTTGTTGCGCATGGTCTTAAGTTTAAACATTATTGGCATAAATACAGTTTTTCATTATCATATCTAAATACTTCATAAAAAATAATAAAATAGCGGCTACTGATTATAGCCATTAAACCAATTGAATATGTGTTATCTTTAATGAGATATTAATGATGTTCACCAACCAATCAAAACAGATTTAACACAAATTATAAAACTACTTTATTCAGTAAGGAGATGGCGCTTACATGCTTCTTTTTAGACATAACCCATTTTGGGTTGAATTCGACTCGACCACTTATTCACTAGGATGACAAATATTTAATGACTTATATATTTTTTTATATATATAAAATTAAAACAAGCAAATTGAAGCATGTGTACCTAATATTAAAATTTTTTTGTAAACATTCTTGTTTGATCATAGAATTTTCACTCAATCTCAATTAATTAATGAACTTATATTGATTAAATGTTTTTCTGTTTTAGAAAATACCCGATCAAGCAAATAATTCATGCGTAAGAATTCCTCCTCTTTACATTTATGGAGGAGGATTGGACTTCATAACTTTTTCGTATAGAATCACAGATACCGCCAATAGATTTAAAGAAATCGGAGTACCAGTCACTTATAACTTTCAATGGACTGGGACTCATTTCATTAATCAGGACAGTGTTCAAAATTTATTTGAATTCATCAAGAAATCAATTTTGTAATTGCTGCAAACCATGCCATGTCTAATCAAAACTTGCCAAAATTAGCTTTAAATCATTAGCCCATTTAATAATAAATTAAACTTCACTTGAACTTTTTATTTTTCTGTTTTACTTCAATAATTTAAATGGCCATTATGAAAATTTTCAAACATTAGCAAATTATGGTAACAATTATTTTCCATCGACATATTTTTGTATTAATTTTTTAATACTAATAGGCTAATTAACAAACTAAAAACTTTGTTCTTGTTCTTATTGTTATGGTACATAAACATAGAAAATAAATATTTTGTATTGGAGATCTAAAATATCTTACAAAATTTTAATCTTTCTTTGTATATTTTTTATACTATCCAAACTGGAAAATATAAAATTACAAATAATATATTAGCTTTAGTTCTCAGCTTTCATATGCTCAGTTATCATGTGAACTGTTTCTTGTTTTTTTTTTTTTTTTTTTGTTCTCATGTACTTACTTTAATTAATAATATCATCTAGTTTCTTTCTCTCTTATGATTTTACGATCCTTAGTTACCTATTATAGTTTTTTAAATGTGATAAAATAAAACAAGAGAGCAGATAGGTCTAGTTTTTTGGAATATATGAGAAAATATTTGTATATATTAATTTTTAAATAAATTTTATGGTTATGTTCCATTTGTTATGTTCATTTATTATTATTCCTTGAATCCATCTTCTTCCTCAAGGATAAAATTTTTACTAGAGGGAAATTTTCATCCTTGACTGGGAACATGATCATTATTAAGATAAAGATCGCTTCATCTTGAACTCGAAGATAGCTTGATCTCTGATTGAAGAATTCTTTCATCCTTTCATGGTCCTTATTCAAATCTTGTCCCAGCTTAACAGATCACAATGTAACCAACTCATTATAAATTAAAATCCACAGCAAAGCAACTTGTTTTCTGTTTCTATTCTTTTTATACAACCAAACTTTTATTTTATTTTTAACTTTTAGAACTATTCATTTTTATTATTTAATTTGAAAATAAATGGACGAGAGATCTGGTACATCAATGTTACTCATTCGTAACTGATAATAAATATATATACATATATCACAAAGAAAGAATTGACCCTCAGGGTGGCAGTCAAAGGATTTCCAAATAGCAATAAACTATTTTGTTGAGACAAGAATTTTTATGATCAAAAGTTGATTTGTTTTCCTGCCCAAGCAATCTGCTAACACAGGTGGGGTTCTAAAAAAAGCCCTCCTGTTCCATTCCAGGGTTAAAGAAGAATGTAAACAAACAATGCAGCCCCACAGAAGCTAGCCAATCGCGGATCACTGAAATGCTCTGATTGGCTTTCAGGTTCACTTCATCTATGTATTTAGCTTCAACCACTACTGCTACGTCATCCGCAAAGCCTACCCTATTTCAGCTCCCTCGGGTAGTCTGAGTCTGAGAACCCTGTCGTACATGACATTCCATAGCAGAGGCCCAAGGACTGAGCCTTGGGGAACGCCGCTGGTTAACTGGAACCTTTTAGGCCCGTCCTCAGTTGAACATATCAAGGTCCTGTCCTTGAAATAGTCTCTTACAATGTTTCAGAGGTACATGGGTACACCCATTTCCTGCAGAGCGTCTAGAATGAAACTCCATCTCGCTGAATTGAAGGCATTTCTCACATCCAGTGTGATGCCGGCACAGTAGCACTTTGCGCCTCTCTTCCACCGCTTTCCCCCAATAGCCTTCTGAGCCGTTTCTATTACCATAGTGATAGCTTCCATAGTAGATCTTCCTTTCCTGAAACCGAATTGGTTCCTTGATAGGCCTTCTGCTCCTTCAGTGGTCTCTTGTATCCTGTTGGCAAGGATTTTCTCCAGGGCTTTGCCAGCTGTGTCCAACAGACTTATCGGTCGATAAGGGTCCGATTGGTTTCCCTTGCCTTTCGGAATCAGCACTAGGTACTGTCTTTTCCAAGTTCTCGAAAGGGATTCCTCATTTAAACAAGAACTGAATACTTCGTGAAAAACATCTGGCTTGATCTCCATAGCTGCCTTGAGTGCCAAGTTTGGGATACCGTCCAAGCCTGGAGCTTTCCTTTTCTGAAGGTTTGTACAGATATCGCTGAGTTCTTCAGCCGTACTGCTGGAACGTCGACTGCCTGTATCGACTCAGTCTGCGGAAGTTCTTCTTGTTTCGGTAGGGGGTTTTGCTGTTTCTTCTATGAAATTTTGTCCACATGCCCATATGGCGGTTCTTCCTGTGACATCCGATACCCAAGAGTCATTTTCCAAATTCCTATATTGCTCGCTCAAGATAGCGACATCTACTCTGAAGTCTCTCACAGTTTGCCAGATCACTAAGGTTAGAGCAAATACCTTTAAGTATTAATCTTCAAATAGAAGAAAATTAAAAGACCGCTATAATGATGAAGGAAGGTTCACAAATTGTAAGCTATTCGGTCTCGAAAATATTTTCCTTTATTGACCTTTATATAGTCATAGTCACAGTTTTATAGGCTGACGTTTCGCTCATGTTTGAGCATTATCAAAGCTAAAAAATCAAAAGGGAAATCACAGCTTTGTGGTTAAAATTATTTTTAACAATTAAAAACATAATGAATATTAGTACAATTTTAGGAAAGTAATCTTACCACATTCATCATCTATTCGTAAAAATCACAAATTAAAAAATTGTGTCATTTAGAACAATAAAAATTTATATATATATAGGAAGAAACATAATGGTCAAAAATCTTGGTAATACATTAAGCTGGTGTAATCATACCAGTGTGATTGAACCTCACACACCCATAAAAAGTAAAACCTTATTCCTCTAAGGTTTACGGCTTTGTACAGAGCACGGTTATTTCAGTTATAATAATAATTTCTATAGACAAACATATGGACTACCAATGGGTGGTAGATTATCTGTAAATTTATCAGGGATCGTGTTAAACTATATTATCAATAATGCTATTAAAAAATGCAATAATAAACCTCTTTTTATAGCCAAATATATTGATGACCTGTTAGTCATTATAAATATAGATCAAAATTCAGAATTTTTAAACATGCTTAATAATGAGCATGAAAAAATAAAATTTACTTTAGAAACAGAAAAACACAAGTCCATTAACTTTCTTGATATAACATTGTCTCGAAACAACACAAAAATAACAACAAATTGGTATAAAAAAGATATGTCCTCAAATAGATTGCTAAATTATTATTCCATGCACCCTAGATACCAAATCATAAACGTTGCAAAGAACTTAATTCACAGATCAATAGTTTTAACAGATGAAATTCATTTAAATAAGACAAAAAACATAATATATAATATTTTAGAAGAAAACTGTTTTCCAAAAAACTTAATTAATAAACTATGGTACACCCAGATAAATATAATAAGAAATAACATAGTTAGTCATACAAACAACTATGAACATAGGCATACCACTTCAAAACAACTTATTCTCCCTTCTAAAAATGAATTCAATAATTATAAAAGACACAATAACAAATTTCCTAAACCCTCACAAAAAAGCATCACCAATTATTTTCAAAGTGTCCCCCATAGCTCCAATAATGAAAACATCATAAAATATAATAACAATGACTACACTGAAAATAAGATCAATGAAAGTGTTAAACCAATCTTAAAAAATTTCGTTAGCTTAACGTATGTACCCCAATTATCATCAATAATAAGTAACACCTTCAAAAAATTCAACGAAGACAATTTCAAAATAAATTATAAACCAAAAAACCCGTTAAAAACTATTTATACAAACATGAAAGACAAAATCCCAACTATGAAGAAAACAAACATTGTGTACAACATACCATGTTCTAATTGTAATAAATCTTATTTGGGCCATACAGGGTGCAACCTAGAAAGTAGAATAAACCAACATAAATACAGCTTAAAGCCAAAGTCAAAAATCAATTCAGCTCTAGTCGAGCAACATAAAATTACTAATCATGAATTCAATTTCCAAAAAACAAAAATAATCTGCTCACAAAAACACAGGAAAAAAAGAGAAATTATGGAGAGCATATATATAAATAAAAACATAAACAATTTAGTTAACTGCAGAAAAGAAGGTTCAGAAATAAAAAATTTTTACGGTAATATTATAAATAAGTTTTAAATTTAATAATGCAGTCTTACATCTTAATTTTATTTTACCTTCAAGTTTACAACACCAATATGCTTGTACATATAATTATATATATCTGTAAATCAATAAAAATGTAAATTGTAATAATTGATAATGTATATTGTTATGTCATTTTTAAACCTCTACTAATTTAAGACTGTGATATTGTTGTTTTTCTGTTAGTTTTTATTAATTGATTATAATTTTAATTGTTTTTAATTTTCCTTTGAAATATATGTATTTACATATGTCCATCTCAGATCAGTTACTGTTTATAGTTTTAATACTATTTATGATTACACCAGCTTAATGTATTACCAAGATTTTTGACCATTATGTTTCTTCCTATATATATATAAATTTTTATTGTACTAAATGACACAATTTTTTAATTTGTGACTTTTACGAATAGATGATGAATGTGGTAAGATTACTTTCCTAAAATTGTACTAATATTCATTATGTTTTTAATTGTTAAAAATAATTTTAACCACAAAGCTGTGATTTCCCTTTTGATTTTTTAGCTTTGATAATGCTCAAACATGAGCGAAACGTCAGCCTATAAAACTGTGACTATGACTATATAAAGGTCAATAAAGGAAAATATTTTCGAGACCGAATAGCTTACAATTTGTGAACCTTCCTTACAAATATCTTTAAATAAAGTACCCCCTCCGTTTGATTTTTGATGAAATTGTAACTGCAACATCGGGGGCAGATATATTCATCAAATATCAAGTTTAATCAAAATCGTTAGAGACATTTTTGAGAATATCGAAAAAAAAAAAAACGTAAAAAATTAGACAAAATTCTTTAAATAAAGTACCCCCTCAGTTTGACCAATTATGATGAAATTTTTGCTGTCACATGGCGGGCATATTCAGACACCAAATACCCAATTTCAGGTTCATAAGGTTTATAGTTTTTGAGCTAGTCTGTCACACACGTACACACACACACACAGACCATTTCGCGGGACTTGGTCATTTGGACTCAGGGGACCCCAAAACGTGTATTTCCGTTGAAAACCGGAAGTCGAAATTTTTCACGATCGCAATAATTTCCCTTACTATATATTTCATATATAGGTAAGTGATAGTAAAAAAATATGGGTATTGACATTTCTAATTATCTAGAAGACTTTCATTTCTCTCTCTATTTTTTTTTTTTTACATCCACAGTCTTATAAATATGTAAATATTGTAATCTCATAGAATAAATATTTTTAAAAATATGTTTAATAATAAATTAATAAATAATTGTAATGTCATAGAATAAATATTTAAAAAAATATGTTTATAATTGAATAAGAATAAAAGAAATCTATGGGTTAGCAGACCCCCTCCCCCTTTAGGGAAAACTAAGAATTCAGATACCTCTTGGTAATGCTTGGGTTAATTTTGAGGCGCCCTTCTTCACCGCGTTTGAAGGTGGTGTCGATTTGTAGCCAGTTGTGGACTGGAAGCGGCAGAGTAAGGATCCAGCTGATGTTACGAAACACATGAGAAAATATGTCAGCCGTTGCTTGTGTGATCTCCTGCTTCCTCTCGATATACTGCTGCAAGCCACACCAAGCTATCACCGATGTTGTCGACCCCCAACAACGGCCCACTGCTGCCTTGATATTTCTGCATGGAGCTGGTGAGTCATTGGTCAAAATGTATTAATCTTTGTATATTAATCAGGGTTCGAAATTAACTCTTATTTTCTCGGAAAGAGAATAAAATAAAAAGAATCCGGACATTTATATTTCTAATAAATAAACAAAAATCACATCATGACTTTTATATTTCGGACCAGAAAATAAAAGTCCTGATATGATCTTTATCACAATGATAGCTAATATAAGAGTCAAAGCTTGATTTTAAGTATTTAATAATGAATTTATAAGCTTTTTTATCGGATTTTTCCACATCGTTATTCATTATTGGGTTAACCATTTTTATGTAAATCTTATAGGTTAAAATAAATTACCTTATATCGATCTTAAGATCGATTATTAGATTATCAAGGCTGCTGATAACGAAAAAAATATCGACGTATTAACAATATTGGGGTCGATTCCTAGGCTAATTGGGGTGCTGATTATGAAAATAATATCGATTTTTCGATTACGCTCTCAGGTATCGATTTATTTCAACTTACGCGATATAAAAGATATTGGCGTCCGCTCATAGGTTATTTGAGGTGCTGAATTTGAAAATGATATCGATTTTTGGATTACGTGCTCAGATATCGATTTATTTCAACCTACGCGATATAAACAATATTGGGGTCCTCTCATAGGTTATTTGAGGTGCTGAATTTGAGAATGATATAGATTTCTCCATATTGTTGTCCATTATTGGATTAACCGTTTTTATGGAAATCTTATAGGGTATAATAAATTACCTTATATCAATCTTAAGATCGATTATTAGATTATCAAGGCTCCTGATAATGAAAAAAATATCTATATACAACCTCAGGCTCGCTCAGGTATCGATTGCAACTTATCCGATATTTACAATCAAGAAGAAGATACAAAAATCGATACCTGTGCGCGTAATCGAAAAAATCGATATCATTTTCATAATCGGCACCCCAATTAACCAAGAATTCGAACCGAATATTGTAAATATCGGATAAGTTGCAAACGATACTTGAGCGAGCCTGAGGTTGTATATCGATATTTTTTTCATTAACAGGAGTCTTGATAATCTAATAATCGATCTTAAGATTGATATAAGGTAATTTATTATACCCTATTAGATTTCCATAAAAACGGTTAACCCAATAATGGATAACAATATGGACTAATCCGAAAAAATCTAATAAATTCATTATTAAATAATTAAAATCAAGCTTTGACTCTTATATTAGCTATCATTGTGATAAAGATCATATCAGGACTTTTATTTTCTGGTCCGAAATATAAAAGTCATGATGTGATTTTTATTTATTTATTGGAAATATAAAAGTCCGGATTTGACTTTTATTCTGTTTCCGAGAAAATAAGAGTTAATTTCAAACCCTAGTTTAAATCGATTGAGTGTGGCAGGTAGCGATGGCGGAAAGCAGAATAAATCGGGCACCGGACCAAAATATGAAAAACATCTTCTAGCTCTGTTAAGTTGCAGATAGTGCAGGTTTCCTTCGGCTTAAAGTAATAATAAATATTATTAAACGTTAATTTTATAATGTAATTACCGGATAGTCTTAATCGCGTAGTGTTTTGGTCATAGGGAAGGGGGCATCTAGAGCAAGATACGGCTGGGCCTGATCCCTGTCTATGTACATTATAGGGTAGAGCGGGCTGTACCTTGTAGGGCTCACCAGTTTTTGTTTATCGCCCTCTTCCATGTGGCTTTTCAATAGACTTAACGTTTCAGTCATCTCCAACAGTAATTGGCCTGCGTCCTCTAACTCCAGAATCCCTTGTTTATTTAGCAGGAATATTCGACGCACTCCTCGATCGAACTCACTGGAGTACACTTCGACCGAATTTTCGAGCCTAGCTTCATAGCATCATTTAGAACCGGCATTGCCTGATAACGTTAATATGTTAGGAATTGTATGCAAACCTAATTTGACTTTCATATTTCCTGCTTAAGTAGGCTCGGGAAGAGAACGTTACACGACTCTTACCTGATGTGGGTGATGTGCAATAGGTGAAAGCGAACCGATAGAGAGGATTCTTAGTGAGAAATCACTTAATCCATTTCTCCAAGGCAACAAATAATATGCATTTTGGTGTTTTTTTTTTAGTTTTTTTTCTCTTTTCATGTTCATTAATGTTAAACATCTGGTGCTGTGCGCGCAACACACAACTTAATTCCCAATATTTGATGATTTATAATTAGGTACATTTTTACTTCCACTTACCTATATATGAAATATATAGTAAGAGAAAGTATTGCGATCGTGAAAAATTTCGACATCCGGTTTTCAACGGAAATACACGTTTTGGGGTCCCCTGATTCCAAATAATCAAGTCCCGCGAAATGGTCTGTGTGTCTGTGTGAACAGACTAGCTCAAAAACTATAAACCGTACAAGCCTGAAATTGGGTATTTGATGTATGAATATGCCAGCGATGTGACAGCAAAAATTTCATCAAAATTGGTCAAACTGAGGGGGTACTTTATTGAAAGAATTTTGTCTAATTTTTACGTTGTTTTTTTCGATATTCTCAAAAATGTCTCTAACGATTTTGATAAAACTTGATATTTGATTAATGTATCTGCCCCCGATGTGGCAGTCAAAATTTCATTAAAATTGATCAATTAGAGGGGGCACTTTAGATTATAAATTATGTCTAATTTTCAGGGTTTTTTTTTTATTTACTCAAAAACGGGTGCAACGATTTTGATTAAACTTGATATTTGATGTATGTATATACCCACGATGTGACAGCCAAAATTTCGTATCCCGTATTATCACTGATGAAAATAAAAACTTTTCTTTAACAATAAAAAAAATGTTATTTTATTTAAGAGAGTAAATACATGATGCTCAAATTATTTAAAGCATTTAAGGTGTGAAATGATATGGTATAAGAGAATATTTAACTAATTAAATTTTAGTTTAGATTATACCTTAATACCATAATAAATTTCTGAAGGCAATATAAAAGTGATTTTAGAAGAACAGTAATCGTTCTCGATATCCCGAAAAGCATAAAGATAACTTACCAAATTTTTTAAATACACCTTCTATCGATTCATCTCACGATATATTTACAAAAAGCAAATCCCTTTAAAAAACAAGCAAGCAGTAAAAAAAAACTGTTAATGAAATTAGGTCCCTTAAAAAATGAAATAAGCACTAATGAATCGAAAAGTACTGAGAACTTTAAAGTTTGCAGATAACTTATGGAGATATACAAATATAAGCATATAAATTTGGAAAAGTGTGGCATTTATATATTGTCGAAATACGTCCATTTCGTAATTTCTTAAGTGAAAGTTGTGTGTTGCGCGCATCGCACCAGATTTTTATGTTTTAGGGCCCTAAAAAAAACATCATTTTATCAATAGTAGTCGAGTTTTTTTTTTTTTTTTTTTACTGCTGGCTTGTTTTTTACTGTGATTTGCTTTTTGTAAGTATATCGCGAAGATGAATCGATAGAAGGTGCATTTACTGCTCGTAATAAATTAAAACTTACTTTTCCAATGTTTGTCTCTTGTGCCTTTTCGGAAACCGAGAACGATTACTTTTCCTCTGAAACCACCTTATATTTCATTCAGAGATCTATTACGCAATTAAGTTTGTAAACTAAAACATGATTATTAAAGATTATCATGTACCATATGTATTTCACTCCGTAAACTGTTTTAATTAATTTGATCAGAACGTATTTACTCTCTCAAGTACATTAATTAATTAGTTGTTAAATAAAAGTTTTTACATTATACTGCTTATGAAAGTATTTCTTTCTAGACTGTTAGCTAGCCTAGAAAGTGACCCATTACACTAATAGTAGTGTAAAGAAAACACATGTTAATAGAACTCTTAAAAAGCTTATTAACCTTTTTATATCTTTAGTTTAAATATGTCTGAAGTTAGTGCTGTGAATATTCCCAGAACTATAATTGATCAAGGCAATGAAGCTACCGAAGAACTTCCTTCAAAAACACGATACAGATACGAATGTGCATTTAATAAACTACAGGATTAAAGAAAAGTTGATGATCTATTTAGAGACGATCCATTATACAATATGAATAATAAAAAGTATACTAACTCCAAACGTGACATTCAATTACCATTTGAAGGATTCAATATTAGTAATAATTGTACATTTAATATAAATATAAATATGTAGATTTTTTACGAATCATTAATACTTTCTACCATATGATTTTCATTCATTATTTGTTAACCTTAGACTTTTTATTAAATGTTACTCAAAATAAAATTCTTATAATATATTTAATTTTATTTTTCAGTATAATGTAAAATAATTTACATCACTTCTGCAGAAAGTGTCCCTACAGTACTCGGTCTAATTACCGAGCTCGTCAAACCAGACCTCGTACTGTAAAAAGTCACTTTCTGTTCTAGTGATGTAAGTAACTATTATTTTTATTTGTGATAATACGGGAATGCAAGCGTAATACTCCAAGTCGTCTGATTTTATAATTCTCTATGTAGTTGTTGAAAACTTCATTTACCACGGAAACAAATAATTTCCATTAAGTATGTATGTTTTAAAACACGTTGACAACTCTTTCTGATGGTTCTATTCATAAAACACACAGACACACACACATAGGACATTATGCGGGACTTGGTTATTTGGACTTTGGGGACTACAAAACGTGCATTTCCGTAAAACCAGAAGTGGAAAATTTTCACGATAGTAATACTTTCCCTTACATGTTTCATATATAAGTAAGTGAAAGTAAAAATATATTATTGGTAAATTTGAAAATTAAAATGAGAAGCCTATTTTTCGGAAACGCTTGTCAAAGACATTATGTGGTCAAAAGTGAAAAAATAAATCAGCCCCACATTTTTATTTTACAATATTTCTTAATACATACACATATAGTTTTGTTTTGTTTGACTGCACCCCAACTCATTTCAAATAAATTTATATATGAGGTTAATCATCTACTTTTATCACAAAATTCTCATAATTATACACAGAAAAAATAATTATATCAAGGCTGTGTAAACGAATATCTGGGACAAGATGGATTAATGTTGAAGATAGTTATGTTACAAGATTAACACATCGTACAACTTTTACCATTGTCAGGCTCAGAGTTGAGCATATTTAAATAAAAATGTAATCATGATTATGATTAATAATCAAAAATGTGAATAATGATTGTAATCATCATTCACAAATCATTCTTTAGCGCTGAATCGTTAATCGTGAATTGTATTAATCGCTGGTCGTGGAGTATTCATGAGCATAATGTATTCAACAATCATGAATGACCATTATTCATTATTAAATGTTAGTGTAAACATAAGTAAGAAGAATTCATTATTCATGATTACTTATTACTCATTAATCATGACTAATGGGAATTTACTACTCATGATTACAGATCATTCATTAATCATGAATAATATAAATTCATTAATCATGATTAAAAAAAATCACAATTCTGAGTCTTACTAATCATGAATGATGATTGAAAATTTGTTTGCTCTTTCCATTCTTGTCAATAGACTTTAAAAATACTCATTGGAATTAGGGTCTAATTCTTTACTTGTGATTTCAAATGTTCAGTTGACTAAACCCACTGCTTAGGACTTGTCCTTACTCATTAGGACAACTTTTAACTCAGAAATTCATTCTTGTCTTTTAATTTTAAATGAATAATGGTTATGAATATATCATATACATGATTGATGATTGGTAAATATTAGGTATCAATGATTGATGAATATTAGGTATTCATGATTGATGGATATTATATTAATCCGAGCTCATGAATATATTTTATTCATGAATAATGACTAACTGAATTTATCAGTATTCGTTAATCATGAATAACTGAATACCAGTTAATCATTATTCATTTCAGATGAATACCGTAAACACTCAGTAATCATTAAAAATACTCCGTACTGATAATGAATAATGGTTGTTCATGATTCATTAGTTTTATGATTACCAATTGTTCATATTCAGTAATCATTATTCAGATTTCAATTTGCCCAACTCTGGTCAGGCTTTATACTTTTTTTTTTTTTAAGGTGAAGATATTTTTTACATTCATTTTTAACCATTCAGAAAAAAAAATAATCGAAAAATACTACAGTACGACACCTAGGCAAAGAGATACAATCGGTCGGTACAAGGGCATGGTGAACTAAGCGCCAAGCCAATTTAATAAATGTTATTTTATTTGTTTACTTTCACTTACCTGTATATGAAGTATATAATAAGGGAAAGTATTGTGATCGTGAAAAAATCCGACTTCCGGTTTTCAAAGGAAATACACGTTTTGTAGTCCCTTGAGTCCAAAACCCCAAGTCCCGCGAAATGGTCTGTGTGTGTGCATTTAAGGTGTGAAAAAATATGGCATAAGATAATCTTCAATTTATTATATTTTAGATTATAAACTTTAGTTCCATAATAGATTTCTAAATGCAATATAGAGTGATTTTAGAGGAACAATACCTAATAGTTCTCGGTTTCCAGAAATGCCTGAGAGACAAACTTTACGAGACGTAAGTACTCCTTCTATCGATTCACCTTCACGATATATTTACGAAAAGTTAATCACAGTAAAAAAACAAGGAAGCAGTAAAAACTCGACTGTTGATAAAATTAGGTCCCTTAAAAAAAGATATAAGCAATAATGAATCGGAAAGTAGTGAGAACTTTCAAGTTTTGCAATACAGATAGTCTATAAGTTGTGGAGATATAAATATAAGCAATTAAATGCGGAAAATTGTGTGAAGTTGAATGGCGTTTACGTATTATCGAAGCAACTCGATTTCTTATCTAAGTATCTTCGTAAGTGAAAGTTGTGTGTTGAGCGCACCGCACCGGAATTTTTTTTTAATGAACTCATAATCAATAAAAAAAATATTATTTTTTTTTTAACAAGAAGACAAAACATTCATTTTCATAAAAATCATGACTTAAGCCATTTTGCCCAAATAGCAGTGAGCTATTTTCCTCTTTAACTATTTCTGTCTAATTTAATAGAGTTATAAGAAAACCCTGTTTTGAACCCCCCCCCCCCCGCCCCTAGCGGGGCATGAGTTGGGGACCATTCCGCACCTGGCTAATATATTATATTTATTACCTGTCGTTATTTTTTTAAAATATGTTTCTTTATATTTTAATAATATATCAGACAAAGTGAAATATATTGTGCGATTGAAGTAAACACAACACTATTTCACAAAATTAACCTTAAACTTCACTGTTCTTCATGGGCGGATCTAGCCGATCGTAAAGGGGGGAGGCCGCAGTCCTAAAGGGGGGGCTGCAGCCCCACGGCCCTTCATTTGGATCTGCTAATCAGCTTTTTTACCTTTATGTTCCTTTCCTTCAACTAAAATTCTACTTGTACTGCACATTATTTGTTCTTTAACTCGTTCCCTTACATTAAGGAAAGTCAAATTCTATCTTTAAATGACGAAAAATTTTCCCCCCTGGATTTTTGCAGCCCCCACAGCCACCCCCCCCCCCTGGATCCGCCAATGCCGTTCTTAAAATATGGAGTTTGACGTATAGTCCTCTTTGGCATTACACCGACCAATGGCGATGCACATTCTACCTCTCTGCCCAGGAATTCTAAAGGTGCCTTTACACTCTACGAACCTCACCTTCAAACAGATCGAACCTTGCCGTACCTGCCATTTATACTTCACGTGACGTTAAACGAACAAATATGGCTGACGCACCCAACGCTAGCTTAGGCCCGGTGCACATGAGCTGCAAGGCACGCTTGACGCTAAGAAGCTTTTCCAGGAAGGCTTAATCGTTCATAAAGAAGGGTCAGTGCACATGAGGAAGTAGGACGACTCGTCACTTCAAAATTACCACTCCGATACCCAGTTTTTTGTTCGTCTTGTCTCTATTTTATTTTATTTGTCTTCATTTTAGCCCTGTCGAAGATCCCCATGTTAGGATCGAAACGTAGGCTGTCCAAATACAGAATATTTGACAGAAATTCCTGATGACCAATCATCCTACAGAAAACAGTTGACCATTACACAAGATTAAATCTCAAATTAAATATCTTAATAATTGGGGGAAACCCAAAGCTTTTGAAGTCGGCAAACTAACCCCTGACACCTTCTACCTGATAATTTTTTCCCTTAGCCTGTGGGTATAGGCGGGCGCAATCGACTATAGGGTGCGCTAGTAGCATTTTCAAAATGTCGGAAAGAACGGGGATAGACTTAGTTGATGTAATAGAGATAGTTGGTAATTTTAAGAGACCATTAATTGAAGGGCAGGCTATTCTTGATGCAAACCACATAATAACATGTGGAATAATATCTAGAAGTAAAAAAACAGTTATTTTACAAGCCTTGTGCCTTCAAACTAGCAATTTTAAAGGACTGCCCCATCAAATAAAAGTGGAAATCAAATTTATAAATAATAATAAGCAATTTTCTTGTCATTGTAAGTGTAAAGCTGGTAGTTCTGGTAAATGCAAACACATCATTGTAACTTTACGTTTTTCGGTTAGTAATAACATTAATTACCTATTCATACAATTATTGTTATGACAGCTTAGATTCTTTGTCATATTATTTATTTATTTGTCAAAACTTTCAGGCTTCGCATTGAAAACTTGGAACAATTAAGCACAACGGATGTAAGACAAAAATGGGTAAAATTAAAAAAGAAAAACAAATACGACACTATGGTCCCAATGTTATTTGCATAAAACTAACATTTTGGAATAATAAAATGTCAATTTACCTGGATAAACATAGTCACTTTCTTTAAAATGAAGACTAAAAATATCGCCATATGTTTCGAAACAGGCTTATCTATTCTTAATTTTACAATCCACTCTTTAAGAAGCTTTTTATTTTTTGGAAACAAATGGAATGACACATCTTTAGATTTTTTTGAAAAACACTGAGGGACCGAGCAATACCTATTAGACATTTTTCCAATAATTTTTTGCTCGATCGGGTTTTAATTATGGAAAAATAAATTAAAAACGGCAAAAAACCCTATGAATCCCAGGTAATCGCACGGCTTCTATCCCCGTTTCTCTAGTTCCTTCTAGTTCCTCAAAGAAGCAGCACCGTCGCTTGCGCTCGCCTATATTACTCTCAACTCAACAAGATCAAGATTTTATTTTATCATGTTAATCAGGAAATTATTCATATATATTTTTAATATCTTTTATATCACTAATATATTTCTTAAGTACCCGTAACATGTTAACAAACCATCTTTGGGATATTGTCTCGTTATTTTATTACTTCTTCTTGTTACTATCTGTAATTGACCTCATCTTCTAGCATAGGCACTTTACATGTAGCTCATATATTTGTCTTCATTTTAGCCGTGTCGAAGATCCCCATGTTTGGATCGAAACGTAGGCCGTCCAAATACAGATTATTTGACAGAAAATCCTGATTACCAATCATCCTACAGAAAACAGTTGACCATTACACACCTCTAAATTACTTGAATAAATAAAATGAGTTATAAAATATTGAAAATTAAATCTCAAATTACATATCTGATTAATTCCACATTGATATTGATACAAAATCATCAATCTAATTAATAATAATTTCAAAGATTAATTTTAATTGGTTATCTAATAATATAACATCTAATAACAAGTTATATTAGTAATACAAATGAAATTAATAATTATATTACTTAAAATTAACCTGTATTAAAGAGGAAGATGGGAAAGGACGCAGCGGCTCATGTGCACTGCCCCCAAATGAACAACGTACCCGTACACAGACGAACAGATGAAGTACCTACCCCACGTGAAGGCTGTTCAAGGGTAAAGTTCATAGAGTGCAAAGGCACCTTAAAACTCGCCAACTGCCCTCTATATTATTATCTGAAGTATTAATGGGAGGACATATCGGTCCTGCTAATGGGAATATTATCAACATTTCTCAGATAAATAGCTGAGTGATATGGAAAAATGTTAATTATAACAATAATCATCAGGATGTTAAATTATCAAAGTCAAAGTCAAAAGTTTATTATTTGGAAAGCCAACGTTTTCATTCAAACATATGGATCGACATCAGGCTCGACTAAAATGAAATAATCATTGCTAGAAGATTAGATTAATAACTCAATGTAGCGATAAGAGGTGTAGTGACTTAGTTTTATCTTAAATTTTCCGCCACATCTATCCCCATCACAAAATTAAAATTCACTTTCCCGGCAGATCTTATCTATTGATTAGATATTGATCTCCCGGGTAGATAATGATCAGCTGGTGGTAGATCGTGAGTCGGTGCACAGGCTATATGTTCGAGAGCAGGATTTTCCAATTCATCAGAGATTTCCTCCCGAATCAACCAAAGAAGGACTTCTGAAGACCTGGAGAATCTACAGCACTGCGAGCAGTGAGTCACACTCCTTTATCTTTAAATACTGGCAAGTGGTGAGCGCAATAACCTCCTAGTGGTTAACCGTCCTAGCACAACGAGGTTAATAACCAAGCTGCGCCAAAGAGCTAAGTTGTGCATGAAGTTAAATGTGGTGGAAGATAGAACTGAACTTTTTAATATCATCTGTATATATCATTATTTTATTTAAGAAGTTTTATTTAATTTATTTTTTATACTTATAGAAGAAATTATATTTTATTTTGTTTGAGATATTTATATTTTTATTTATCCTGACATTATCGCAACAAGTGGTGACCCCGACGTGATGGGGATAGATGTGGCGGAAAATTTAAGATAAAACTAAGTCACTACAGAGGTAACAAACCCAGCTGATGGTATGTTTACATAACATTGGTACTTATAAAATCTATATCTGATGAAATCTAATCCACTTCACTTTATCTATCTGCAGAAACTTTAAACACATCTTAAATGATGATTTTTCAGACGCCGATTTATTCATTTTTATTCCAGGAGATAGCGGTGCCGAAACAAGAAGACTCGTCGAAAAACTATCAGGTGGTTTTGCGAAATATCCAAACCTCAGGATCATTTTCCCGACTGCAGAACCGAAATATTTTATTCCTTCCCCCTGGAATGGGCAGGTAAGTGTTCAGATTTCTATTTATCTTTGTATATTCCAAAATAAAAAAAAATCTGGTGTGATGCGTGCAACACATAGTTTTCGATTACAAACCTTACGAACACGTGTTATTTTTAATGTGTAAGTGCAATTTAGCGAATCCTAGGAAACAATATTCTATTATAGCTCTATAAAGCGGCGGGTGTGGGAAAACGCGCTTTTGCAACCGACATCGCATAATAACCCAAACTGAGTTCTAATACCACCAGGTTTTATTTTTTTTTTCCACAAGTCGGATCTCGAGACCTAGGCTGAACAGCGGGAGGCGTACGGTTAAAAGGTTCAATCTGGAGGTGTTCAATGACCCAGCCGTAATGAACCAGTACTCCGTTCAGCTTAACCAGGCATTACAATCGAGAAACCTTGGGTCTGGTTCGGTGGATGATCAATGGAAGGCCTGCTCCATAGCCTTGGATGAGACGGCGGATGCGATCCTAGGACCAGCTCAAAAGGAGTCCCGCTCCCCGTGGTTTGATGACGACTGCAAGGATGCAACTCGCCGGAAATACATAGTCTTCCGAACCATGTCACTGAGAGGCCCGAGGAGTAGTGTTGAGGAGTATAGAAGACTTCGCAAGGAAGAAAAGAGACTCCACCGCAGGAAAAAGAGGCAAAAAGAGCGTGAAGGGTTAAAGAAAATAGAAGAGTTTCATGGAAGCAAAGCATTGAGGGTGTTTTTCCGAAGGGTCAATAAGATCAGGAAGCCTTTTTCCAGTGTTCAGGCCTACTGCCTGGATAAAGAAAGCAACCTCCTTACCGATAAATCGGAAGTTTTAGCCGAATGGAGGAACCACTTCGAAGATCTCCTGACGGACTCTCATCTAAACCGCCCAGTGAAGACGAGATTGAGGAAGCCCTCAGCATGCTGAAGAACCACAAGGCTCCCGGCTATGACGGACTTCCTGCGGATTGTTGAAATATGGAGATGGTGATTCAGTGAAGACACTTCAGGATCTTCTTGCATCAGTGTGGACTGATGAAGTGTTGCCCTCTGAGTGGAAGAAGTCGTTATCTGCCCTATCCACAAGAAGGTTGACCGCTTGATATGTGTTAACTACAGAGGCATATTCTAGTTGACCTCCGGATGCAAGGTCTTCTCGAACCTCCTGTTTGCTCGCCTGCTTCCCTCTGCTGAGGGGGCCATTGGCGCATACCAATGTTGATTTCGACTCGGGAATCAACTACCGACCAGATCTTCAGCTTGAGGACGATATTAGAGAGAGGATTCGAATATAAACTGAAGACGCACCACCTCTTCATCGATTTAAAAGCAGCATATGACAGCATCGACCGCGGAGAGCTTTACCGAGCAATGGAGGAACTCCGAATCCCACAGAAGCTAACAGCCTGGTGAGGCTGACGATGAATGAGGTGCTCGGTGTGCGTCGGTGGAGATCTGTCTGAGGAACTATTGATTATTATTATGGGATCTCACCCCCTTGCCCGGGAAAAATCCGTATAGCCTAAAGAGCTCGGTAGGAGAGAAAACAAAAACCAAGGTAATATCATTATTAAAATAATTTTTTTTTTTTTTGAATAATTATTTTCACTTACCTATATATGAAATATAAAAATTTTGACTTCCGGTTTTCAACGGAATTACACGTTTTGGGGTCCCCCGAGTCCAAATAACCTAGTACCGCGAAATGGGCTGTGTGTGTGAACAGACTAGCTCAAAAGCTATCAACCATAAGAACCATATATTAGGTATTTGGTGTATATATATACCCGCGATATGACTGCAAAAATGTCATCAAAATTGGTCAAATGGAGGGGGTACTTTATTTAATAACTTTCCAGGGTTTTTTTTTTCCGATTTTCTCTAAAACGGCTCCAAAGATTTTGGTAAAACTTGGTATTTGATGTAGATATATGACTATGGCATGACAGCAAAAATTCCATCAAAATTGATTAAACGGTGGTGGCACTTTATGTCATAACATTTTTCCAATTTTTAAGTTTTTTCCGAATTTCCCAAAAACGGCTTTAATGATTTTGACTAAATTCGTCATGTTCAATGGAAATCAAGTCTTCTTTAACATCAGGTAAGCTTGATCATTATTAAAATTTTCTGAGGGGGCTTAAATGGGGAAGGGGCCTTTTTTGTTTTCCTATAAAGTACCTTTGTATTTGTTTATATGGAGAAATTAACTGTATCTCGTAACGCCTAAAAATAAAAACTGGCTAAATATGAAATATGAAAAAATCAAGTAAACATATACAGGAGAACAAAAGAATTTTCCGTCAACTCACAAAACGCGTCCGAACTGTATCGCATCGCATGCGCAGTATGCCTTTAATTACAGACCGTTGTTTATAATTAAAGCCGTTCTGTCCATTTAATAGACATTATTTGTTTCATGGTAACTAAATGAAGTTTTCAACAACTACATAGAGAATTATAAAATCAGACGACTTGGAGTATAATGCTTGTGCATTGCTGAATTATCGCAAGTAAAAACTTTTATTCAATAATAAAAAAAAATAGTTTACTTCAGAGAGAAAATACAAACAATAATAAGTAAATGAATGTAGAAAAATGTGTGGCATTGAGAAATGGCATTTAACTTCAATTTCTAATCTAAGTAAGTTGGTTAGTGAAAGTTGTGTGTTGCGCGCATCGCAATAGATTTTTTTTTAGAAATAATAAAAAAAGTATTGTAACACAAAATCATTGGCGATCTGGCTATAGCCCCCTCCCCATATTTATTCTTTTTTGCCATTTAAAGATAGAATTTAACGTTACTAAAAGTAAGGCAAAGAACAAATACTATGCACAACAAGTAGTTTTTTAGTTGGTAGAAAATGTAAAAAGATAAAAAAAGCCAATTGACAAATTCAGGGAAGGGCTGTGGAGCTGGAGCCCCCACTTTATATCCGGCTGAACCCGTCCATGAACTGATGTGGGTATGAATAATGCCCGTTTTTTACTTACAAAAAAATATAATTCACAACGCAAAACAAACAATAAAAGCTCGAATTATTAACAACGTAACGAGAGGTAACTATTGGGTTGTCCAAAAAGTTCGTAGAGATTTTTAAAATAAAATTTACCATTTATTTTTTCTACTAAAAATGAATCACAAAGCTAATTTATATGTCTTTAATACTCATCGAATTAATTATGTTTACACACTGAATTCGTCTTTATTAAGGCTCAGTTGTGTAGTTTATTGCAAACCAACATGAGTGACGATTCAGTTCATTTTCGGCATCTTATGCTGTTCTTTTTAAAAAAGAGAAAAACGCAGCCCAAACTGCAAGAAAGATTCGTGCCGTGTATGGCAGCGATTCAATTGCTGATAGCACGGTTCAGAAGTGGTTTTCGCGGTTTTGATTAGGAGATTTCGATTTGGAAGACCAACCCCAGGCTGGCCGGAGTTCAACTCTTGACATCGAGGATATTATGACGGTCATCGCAAACAATCCACGAATTACTGTCCGTGAGATAGCTGCGGAGTTAAGAGCCTGCAAATCGACCGTTGGAGTTGGCAAATCGGAAAGGAGTGCGATTCCACCAAGACAACGCTAAGCCCCATCTGTTAGGGGTTAACCCTAGAGGTACCAACGGGGGGGCTCCTCGAGCCCACAACTTTTTGTTTTTGTTCCCTATCACCCAATTTTAATGGGATATATTTGATATTTTATGTATTCCTCAGAAAAACATCCTAGAATGAGGGTATAACAACAAAATGAAATAAAAAAATTTCTATGTTGAGAAAAAAATTCGCAATTCCAGTGCGACCTGGGAGAGGTCGGTAATTCTAGGGTTAAGAACTCGGCAAAAGTTATTAAGCTTCAGATGGGAGGTTTTACCTCACCCGCCGTATTCTCCTGACATTGCTCCTTCAGATTTCCATCTTTTCCGTTCCCTGGAAAATTTTTTACAAGGGAAATCCTACTCTTCAGAAGATGACGTCAAAACGGACCTTCAGGAGTAAGGACAGTGATTTTTGGAAAAAAGGGATAATGGACCTTCCAAGCCGTTGGGAAAGGGTAATCGCTAACGGTGGTAACTATTTTGTAGATTAAATAAATAAATTTTAAGCTGTTCATCAATTTTAATGTTTGTCCAAATTACTCTAAGAACTTTCCGGACAACCCAATACTATTGACAACAGGTGACACAAAAGTAAGCAAATGCTACGATGTACAGAGCAAGGCTAAGTCCCCAGTCCATTGCTTCTTATAGAATCGAACATTCCAGGAGGGTGCAGAACATTCGAAAGCATCTAGAACAAGTTATCACGCATTAATTCTGCTATGTAAACTGTTCCAACAAAAATTCTAAAACAATTTTCAATGTAACAGACAAAATCACGTGGTTTTTTTTCACGTAACAGCATTATAATGTTAAGAATTAAATTTTTTTTTGCAATTAATATATATTATATTATATTGCAAAAAAAAAGTTTTATTTTGAATGCACTACAACTTAAAAACTAAAAAAGTAAAAAACATAGACTTTTTTTACGATCGTGATACTTCCCTGACCATAATATACATACGTTTCAGGTAAAATGAAATAAAAACAAAAATTTTATAAGATATTTAATTATAAGAAGTTTAATTTCAAATATTCACCAATCAGTATAAGATAAATATTAAAGGAGGAAGGCTATAATAGTCTCATTAATCTTGTATAATACAATAAGGACAATAGGGAATAAGGAACAATAAGGACAATAAGGAACAATAATGACATAATAGTCTTATTAATATTATACTTAATGATATAATACTTTATTTTTACATATCAAATTTTCGCCTGTTCAGGCATCATTAGGATAAAAATTATTTATTTATGGTAGAGCACTTGAAAGAATGATTATAGGAGATTTACCAAAAAAGAAAACACATTTAACATAACAAATTTAAGAACATTAAAACCAAAAAACATTGAGAGCACCGGAAACCGCCATAAAACAAAATCTATATACCAGAAGGGAGATCCATCACTATAAGGGTCTGGCCACACATGTCCGCACCGGATCCGCACCGTAGCAATAATACAGGTTATGTTCAGAATATTTTTAATTTAACTTACATATTACCTTTAGTTATGCCTAAAGTGGCCTGTGTCTGACATGTGTGGCTTGAACTTTAAGCATAACTAAAGGTAATATGTAAGTTAAATTAAAAATATTCTGAACATAACCTGTATTATTGCTACGGTGCGGATCCGGTGCGGACATGTGTGGCCAGACCTTCATAGTCACATGGATAACCATTCTGAAACCTCATTCGTTTCGGAGAGCATTCAAAAGCAAGCCTTCATGATGAGTTAAAGTATTATTCTATTCAAAAACTTCTATTGTAAGAAATCGCGAATTAAAATAAATAAATAATTTAAATAATTGATTTATTATAACTTATTTACAGAGGATATTGATACTTTCAAAGCAGTAAATATTTAGGTCCTTTTGATATGTAAAAATAAATTATTATTCAAGATTAATGAGACTATTAATGGCTTTCATCCTTTAAAAAAAGATGTTTAATGTTCGTTTTTTATAAATGAACCACACACTGGCAGAGCTTTTTAAAATTAAAAGAAAACTAAAAAGCTTTATATATTGAACAAGCAAGCAAATATATATATATATATATATATATATATATATATATATATATATATATACACACACTTCTTTTTTAAATATAAATTTTATTTATGTGAAATTTAAACGAACATTATAGCTTCTCTAACAATGTATATAATGTTTTCAGATAATCAATGTTTGGTATAACTTCGACTCTCTTGACATTGCTACGATGGAAAACGTGACGCAAATCGAAGAATCAGCTATGGTAATTCAAAGGCTTGTCGAAGAACAGGTGTCATCTGGTATACCACACAAGAACATATGCGTAGGTAAGAGCACGTCCAGCAATATTAAAAATTAATTTTATAAAATGATGAGATTATATCCGTATGAAAATTTCTTAAGAGCAATCTAAAAAGAAATATCTTTTAGATCAAGATCTAATTGGCAAATGTAAGAGACTTAACTACTTTGGAAATTTTATTTACATGTAGTATTAGTAAAAAGTAATCAGACACTTTATTTAATAGTTGCTTCTAAAAAATATAAAAGCGAATGAACGAATTTTTTAATTCGAAATGAAATTACAGTATAATCAAACATATACATTCAAATCTGGTTATTGGCTTGCTGCTTAATACCTCTATAAGTGGTACAAAACTTGTTGTCCCATCATTTTCTCTTGAATTAACTCTTTAACTGGAATGTTTTCTCCTCTATAAGTGCAATCAATTTTTGTGGAAGTTACCTCTATAAGTGGGACAATTTTTTTATTCACCTCTATAAGTGGAATTCACATTTCTAAGAACATGTGAAGTGTTATGCTATACAGCCATAGGATTGGGGAAAGGTGATAGGAGATACCAATGAGAAGCTTCCAACATTTGGGAAGTATGTCCACACTTTTGACGAAATTATAACAGCCGGAGAGCTGAATGTTGAAAAAACCCTTGAAAAATCTAGAACACCAGACGGAAATGAAAATTTTGATAATCCGGACCAAGAAGAAGACCGAGAGAATTCAGAAGAGTAGGAGGGGCTATCAGTAGGGATGCGACATCGATGTCGATGTTTCTGAAACATCGATGCTTTTAGTTGTTGACCCTTTATAACAATAAACCATGTTGTTTTGAACAAAAACAAATACGTTTTAATATCGATATTTTGATAGTAACAAAGTTGCTTTTAATATCGATATTTTACATTATACTGGATATATTACCTCTATTCTTCCTACCTTATTTTGTTTCTGTAAAATTTTCAACTTCAAATACTTTAAGAAAATATGAAAACACAAAACCATAGTATCATGATTGAATTACTTATTTAATGCAGCTGCTCGCAAAATCTTTTAAAATATTCACCAGAAATTCGATTCTCTGTTTATACTATAGATAATTGTATGAATATGTTTGGTTCCTAACAGTCGAATCTTTAATGAATGAATATGAAAAACCAAGTATGTCGAAAACATTGGTGTTTTACACATTAATTATGAAAAATAAACATGATTTAAACTTGAACGTAGATTTAAATACGTTTAGGCAATAGTATGCTAGTTTTTTACTTTCACTTACCTATATATGAAATATATAGTAAGTGGAAGTATTGCGATCGTATATATGAAATATATAGTAAGTGGAAGTATTGCGATCGTGAAAAATTTCGACTTCCGGTTTTCAACGGAAATACACGTTTTGGGGTCCCCTGAGTCAAAATAACCAAGTCCCGCGAAATGGTCTGTGTGTGTGTGTGTCTGTGTGTGTGTCTGTGTGTGTGTGTGTGTGTGTGTGTGAACAGACTAGCTCAAAAACTATAAACCGTGCGATCCTGAAATTGGGTATTTAGAGTATGTATATGCCCGCGATGTGACAGCAAAAATTTCATCAAATTTGCTCAAAGGGAGGGGGTACTTTATTTAATAACTTTTTAAGTTTTTTCGATTTTCTCAAAAACGGCTCTAACGATTTTGATTAAACTGAGTATTTGATCTATTGATATGCCCGAGATATGACTGTAAAAATGTCATCAAAATTGATCAACCGGAGGGGGGACTTTACTTAATAAATTTTGTATCATTTTCACGTGTTTTTTTTTATTTACTCAATAACGGTTTTAACGATTTTGATCAAACTTGGTATTTGATGTATTTTTATGCCCGAGATATGACTGTAAAAATTTCATCAAAATTGATCAACAGGAGGGGGGGCTTTACTTAATAAATTTTGTCCAATTTTTACCTTTTTGATCGATTATCTCAAAAACGGCTTTAACGATTTTTATCAAATTCGTTATGTTTAATGAAAATTAGTTGTTATTTAATATCAGGTAAGCTTTATCATTATTAAAATGTTCTGAGGGGGCTTAAATGGAGAAGGGTTTTTTTTTTGTTTTTCTATAAAGTACCTTTGTTTTAGTTTATATTGGGAAATTATCTGTCTCTCATCACGCTTAAAAATAAGAAACGGCTAAATATGATATATGAAGAAAATAAAGTAAACATATACAGGAGAAAAAAAGAAAAATATTCCGTCAACTCATAAAACACCTTGAGCTCACGCATGCGCCGTACGCCTTTAATGACAAACCAATGCGATATTATTAAAGCGGTTCTGTTCATTTGAGAAGTGGCAATTAACAAAACGCATTAATTTCTAATCTAAGTAAGTTGGTAAGTGAAAGTTGTGTGTTGCGCGCACGCACCAGATTTTTAATCATTCAATCAGTTGGCGCTACAACCCTGTGACGGGTCCTGGCCTCCTCAATGAGCCTCCGCCATTCGGCCCGGTTTTGGGCTGCTAACTATCAATTTTGGAATCTAAGCAGATCTCGTGCGTCTTGTACTACACCGTCCATCCACCGGAGCTTGGGGCGTCCGACTCTTCTTGGACAGTGGATTTCCTCCTCCACGACTTTTTTTGGAATTTCATCCAAACTCATCCGTGCAACATGTCCTGCCCACCTAAGGCGTCCCAGCTTAATAAATGTCACAACATCCTTATCCTGGAGCAGCTCATAGAGTTCCTTATTTCTTCTTCATCTCCAGCCTTCCTCATCCCTTACCGGTCCATATATTCTTCGAAGGATCTTCCTCTCGAAGACCAGGAGATTATTTCTATCCTGTGCAGACAGTGTCCATGTCTGGGAGGCGTATGTCAGGACAGGCCTAATTAGAGTTTTATATAAATGGACCTTTGTTTTCCTGCTAATGAGCTTGCTCCGTAGCTATTTCAACAGACCAAAATAACGTCGGTTAGTCGCTGTGATCCTTCGCTTTATTTCAATGGAAACGTTATTGGTTGATATAACCTGCGATCCAAGATAAATAAACTCCTCTACTCTTTCGAAGGTAGAGCTTCCTACGACAACCTGTCTTTCTTGAGGTCTGGCTACTCCTGTGCACATATATTTCGTTTTATTTTCGTTTATAGCCAACCCCATTCGTTCGGCAGCTCTCTGTAGGCTTAAGAAAGACTCAGTAAGCGCAGAAAAAGGATCGCGCCACTATATCAAGGTCATCCGCATAACCGAGTAGTTGCACTGATCTATTGAATATGGTGCCATTAATCTGGATGCCTGTTTCTCTTACTACTTTTTCTAAGACCAAATTAAACAGCAGGCATGCCAAAGCATCTCCTTGCCTCAGCCCTTTATTCGAACTAAATTCAGAAGAGAGTTCGGACTGTATGCGGACCCTGCACCTAACATCTCTCATCGTCATTTTTATAAGGCGTATTAGCTTTGAAGGAACCTTCGTTTCTCTAAGAGCCTCGTACAGCATAGGATGCTCGATGCTGTCATACGCGTTCTTGAAGTCCACGAACAAGTGGTGGGTACACATTTTATGCTCGTGGGCCCTTTCCATGATTAGCCTAAGGGTATGAATTTGGTCCACTGTAGATTTCCCTCTCCTGAAGCCAGTCTGGTATCGCCCGATTTCTCGTTCTGCATGCGGGATCAGCCTTTGATAGAGGATATTACAGAATAATTTGTAAGCACAAGGGAGCAGCGATATACCCCTGTAGTTAGCACATTCTAATTGATCTCCTTTCTTATGAAGCGGACATATCAAGGCCTTGCTCCATTGCTGAGGCATCTTCTCTTGAACCCTTATCTCGAGGATCATGTCATAAAGTGTCCTCTGCAGTTCCTCTCCACCATATTTAAACAATTCAGCCGGCAATCCGTCTTTACCTGGTGCCTTATGGTTCCTCATTTTCTGAATTGCATCTACAACATCTTCCAAATCTGGTGGCTCAACATCCTCTTCCTCATTTCCTGCTCCCACACCGGGTTCAGTTACCTGTTCATTCATCAGGCCTCTAAAGTGCCTTACCCACCGTTGAAGTATCTCTTCCTTATTGTTCAAGAGAGTCCCATCTTCTTTTTTACAGGCTTGAATTTTATGTTTGAAAGGGGCTCTACCATTGTCCACTTTCTGAAAGAAGAGCCTGTTTTCATTTGCACACTTGTGAGCTTCTATTTCTTTCAATGCTTCAATTTCCCATTGTTCCTTCTTCATCTTATGCAACTTCTTCTCATCTCTCCTCCTTTTGCGATATTCCTCTGTGGGTCCCCTTGTGAACCGTTTCTGCACCATAGCTTGGTAGGCGATATTCTTTGCATCTGTTACGTTTCGGCATTCTTCATCAAACCAAGGTGACCTTGTTACGCGTTCCTTCGGGCCTAAGCATTCTTGTAATTACCTGCTCCACATTGTCCCACACTGCCTGAGGGTCTTCATTAATGACGTTACCCAGTGTCTCCTGTAGTGTTCTACCTATATGAGCTTGGAATGAGTTACATATATCAGGGTCTTGCAATTTCTGGACATTCCACTTTTTAGTCTTGTCTTGATTCCTATATCTCGCATTATTGATTCTTGTCCTGATTCGTGCTATCACTAGGTAGTGGTCGGAATCAACTTTAGCTCCTCTAAAGGTTCTTACGCTCAATAAGTTGGATCTATGGCGTGCACTTATTAGAAGATTGTCAATTTTGTTAAAGGTGTTGAGGTCTGGGGATCTCCATGTTGCTTTTTGTATCCTGCGGCCACGATAGAGTGTGGTTCCAACCACCAAGTTCCGAGAGGCTGCAAAATTAACGACTCTCTGACCATTTTCATTTCATTCCTCATGGATGCTGTGTGGCCCGACCGTTGGATAGTAGATGTTTTCTCGGCCAATCTTTGCGTTAAAGTCCCCTGCCAGTAATTTGATGTCGCTTTTTGGGCAGGTGTCATGTGCCCTTTCCAAAACATCATAAAACTCCTCCTTGTCCTCTTCACTTGAGGTTTCCGTTGGGGCATGGCAGCTGATTATGGAATAGTTGTAGAAGGTTCCCTTGATCCTTATGGTACATATGCGCTCATTTATAGGGTTGAATCCAATGACATTCTGCCGCATTAGCCCTTTCACAATGAAACTGGTACCGAAACAATGGTTTCTCAGATGACAGCTGTAGTAAATTGTATAAGCTCTCTTCTCAATAGTCCCGCTTCCAGTCCATCGAATTTCATGGATGGCAGCTATGTCATACCTATACTTGTCAAACTCATTCAGGAGGATACGAAGTCTTCCGTGTCTATGCAAAGTTAAAATGTTCCAGAAGGCCAGTCGAAAGTCCATTTGACGTTTTCCGTGTCGGTTACCATGGGGCAGTCCGGCATTTTCTCGTTGAGGTCTCATGATGAATAGTTTTCAGAGGTGAGGGTTATCAGCCCTCGCCCTCCTAGTCAGGTAGAGGGGCTGCCTCCTCAAAGCCTCCTGACCTGCTCCCCCATCCGGGGCTGCTACCTAGGGGAGGTGACCATAGGGTATGTAGTGTATGTGACCTTTGTCTGTAGTGCGGGAGTGTGTGTAGTGTGCTGTAATTAGTGTACTATATGTGAATATCAGTGTACTGTTCCCCCAACCTGAAGGGCCAGTGGCTGTCTGGTGTCTAACGACTGGGCGACGGGGCCGCCACTTCCCTACGCCGATGTTAGTTTTTAATAATGTATAAACAGACAAGTTCTTCCACCTCGATCTAATGAATCACTATGTTACTATGAATCACCATTAATAGATTTTATTTATTTTATAAATATTTTGGACTACAGTCATAGGCGGATCCAGCCGATTGTAAAAGGGAGGCTGCAGGCCCACAGCCCTTCATTTTTAGATTGGATCTGCCGATCAGCTTTTTCACCTTCCCACAACTAAAATTCTATCTGTTCTGCACATTTTTGTTCTTTAACGTGCTTCCTTACTTTAAGGAAAGTCAAATTCTATCTTTAAATGACGAAAATTTTTCCAAAGGGAGGGTCTCCAGCCCCCATAGCACCCCCCCCCCCCCCCCGATCCGCTGATGACTAAAGGAGACTCCCGCTAATCCGTCCTCGTCGGAACGGATACATTGCCGTTTAAGTGAGAGAGCAGGTCAATCCGGAAAAGCGTATAAAAAAAAATATATATATATATATTGCTATAACTTCTATATTGCGATAAAACCCAACCTGAGTCGAAATAACCAAGTCCCGCGAAATGGTCTGTGTGTGTGTGTGTGAACAGACTAGCTCAAAAACTATAAACCGTTCGAACCTGAAATTGGATATTTAGTGTATATTTTTTTACTATCACTTACCTATATACGAAATATATAGTAAGGGAAATTATTGCGATCGTGAAAAATTTTGACTTCCGTATTCAACGGAAATACACGTTTTGGGGTCCCCTGAGTTCAAATGACCATCCCGCGAAATGGTCTGTGTGTGACAGACTAGCTCAAGAACTATAAACCTTAAGAACCTGAAATTGGGTAGTTGGTGTCTGAATATGCCCGCGATGTGACAGCAAACTTTTCATCAAAATTGGTCAAAGGGAGGGGTACTTTATTTAATAACTTTTTAAGTTTTTTTCGATTTTCTCAAAAACGGCATTAAAGATTTTGATCAAACAGGGTATTTGATGTATGTATATGCCCGAGATACGACTGTAAAAATTTCATCAAAATTGATCAACCGGAGGGGGGACATTACTTAATAAATTGTATATCATTTTAACGTGTTTTTTTTATTTACTCAAAAAAGGCTTTAACGATTTTGATCAAACTGGGTATTTGATGTATGTATATGCCAAAGATGTGACAGCCAACATTTCATCAAAATTGGTGAAACGGAGGGGGCACTTTATTTCATAACTTTTTTACCAATTTTTACCTTTTTTTCGATTATCTCAAAAACGGCTTTAACGATTTTCATCAAATTCGTCGTGTTTAATGAAAATTAGATGTTCTTTAATATCAGGTAAGCTTTATTATTATTAAGATGTTCTGATGGGGCTTAAATGGGGAAGGAGCCTCTTTTTTTTCGTTTGTTTTTTTGTTTTCCAATAAAGTACCTTTGTATTTGTTTATATGGAGAAATTATCTGTCTCTCGTTTCGCCTAAAAATATGAAATGGCTAAATATGAGATATGATAAATATCAAGTAAACATATAGAGGAGAAAAAAAGAAAAATATTCAGTCAACTCATAAAACACGTTGAGCCCACGCATGCGGGGTACGCCTTTAATGACAGACCATTGTTCATCATTAAAGCCGATCTGTTCATTTAATGGAAATTATTTGTTTCATAGTAACTTAATGAAATATTCAACAAGTACATAGAGAATTATAAAATCAGACGACTTGGAGTAGTATGCTTGCATTGACAAATTATCACAAGTAAATACTTTTATTTAATAATAAAAGAAATTAGTTTTTTTTGAGCAAATGAAAACAAAAATAAGAAATGAATGAGGAAATATGTGTAACTTTGAGTAGTGGCAATCAACAAAACGCATTAATTTTTAATCTAAGTAAGTTGGTAAGTTAAAGTTGTGTGTTGCGCGCACGCACCAGATTTTTTTCGTTCAAACGCACCTTAATGTCATTTCGTCGGTCTTGTCAAAATATAGGCAGCTATTTCTTCTTAATTTATTTTTTAATGAAATGAATAAAGGATATGGATTTCGTTTCAAGATTAATTTTACTTCGAAGAGATTTGTTTTACTTGAGTTCGGTCAAAAAATTCATTGTGCCCCACCTCCCCTACATCTAGATAATGTCTTGGTAATGTCGTGCCATAAAACAGTTGGAGACTAAAAATATGGCACTTGTTGACAGCTTGGAAATTTTGCAAGAAATAATTGAGAAAATAAATGAAGCCGAGGGAAACCTCGGAACCGTTGTAAAACAAAAATTAAATGTTTTAAAAATCCTGGACTTGGGGACTTGACGAAGAAAATCTTGGAATGCATCTTATTTGCAACGTCTTTGATGAAAAATGTAACAACATTTTTTCTTTTGATATTTTATAAGTATTTTACAAGTGTGTGTATTTTAAATGTAAGAAGACTGGACGCTACAAACAAAGAAAATGCAATTAGCAGAATGGGAGAAGATTTGGGCGAGAGAAAATCGAGAATTAACAGATGTAAAAACTGACTGTAGGAGATGGAACACGAGCTACAGATCATCAAGGAGAGAAGAAGTAATGCTGTGCAGACTAAGAATTGGACATTACCATTTCACACACAGTCACCTACTTAGGAACATGGGCGGATCCAGCCGACTGTAAAGGGGGGGTCTGCAGTCCTAAAGGGGGGGCTGCGGCCCAACAGCAATCAACTTTCTTAGCTTTATATTTCTTCCCCACAACTAAAGTTCTACTGGTTCTGCCTATTATTTGTTCTTTAACTTGCTTCCTTACTTTAAGGAAAGTCAAATTCTATCATTTAATGACGAAAATTATTCCAAAGGGAGGGGCTGCAGCCCCCATAGCCCAACCCAGCCCCCCCCCCCCCTGGATCCGCCAATGCTTAGGAAGCTAGAAGGTCCAAACTGTGAAAAATGTGACAATGTTCCTTCATCAGTACAACACCTTCTGTTAGAGTGCCCACGATTTGAAAAGCTCAGGATAAAATTTGGACTTTCTGATTCTCTAAAATAAATTATGAAAAACAGTGAAGAGAGAGTCCCCACTCTATTTATACCTGGGTCGGCGAGTCTTGGGTCTTAGATTTACCCCCACATTGCTACCGTGGGCGTGACCAACTACCCCACCTTCCCCCGCTACTCACCCTCCACGTGATAGTTCTTATGTTTTAATATAATTTTTGCATTTATAACGTTTATTTCAGAAAAAATATGGCAGAAGCTTCATGTTCAAGTCGTGCGGAGATAGGAAGTGAAAATCAAAAACGTTTTGTGCTGAAATCCCAAGCTCGCATGTTTGTTCACCGCCTTCAGGCCTACTTTTCAAAGGAAAAAAACAATAACGGGCCTTTGAAATAAATAATTTATTAAAATTAAAAATAAATAATTAATATAATATTATTTAATATAAATAAGATAAATAATTTGTATATTATATAAAATTAGTTGTAACTCATTGTAAATAAAGTTATTATTTTATAATTGTATTTTATTTAAATTATGAATTAGTATACTTGTGGTTAAATTTTGATTCTAACATTTCTCTCCAGAACATTATAAATACCGGTAGAGTAAAAAAACATATCGCATAAAATGTTTCATCCAACCTATGTTTTCTTTGGGTTTTGGCTACCAACAGTGTGGCAAGGGAGTCGGGGGAGTGTAGAGGGAGAAAAGAGGCGTGGCTATAGCGTGAGCTACCCCCACTACTGGCGCACCAAGATTCCCCGGCCCTGGTTATAAGTTCCTCAAATACTCGGGATTCCATAGATGGATATAAACTACCATTAGGCGCCAATGACCCTTTAGGGTAGAGGCGACAACACAAATTAAAAAAAAATGTATATTTATTTTTCATGCGAATACTGAATTTTTTAAATATTTTAATTTTCAGTCCTTATTTTCATTTCCTTTTTTTTTTTCTGTCCATATTTTCATATTTTTGTTACATATATTTGCAAATAAACATCCATATTTATGTGCATATTTTGAGCTAAGATGTTCTCAGGTAAAACCTCTCTCCAATGGCATTGTGTTTTATGATGTAACTATCAGATGTAATATTAAAACTGTAACATTTTTTGTGAAAATCAAAGGTGTTTGTAGTGACTTAGTTTTATCTTAAATTTTCCGCCACATCTATCCCCATCACAAAATTAAAATTCACTTTCCCGGCAGATTGATTAGATATTGATCTCCCGGGTAGATAATGATCAGCTGGTGGTAGATCGTGAGTCGGTGCACAGGCTATATGTTCGAGAGCAGGATTTTCCAATTCATCAGAGATTTCCTCCCGAATCAACCAAAGAAGGACTTCTGAATAGTGATGGGCAAAACTGTCAGTTGCAACTATTTCTGCTACTTTCATTAAACAGTTTAAAAAAAACAGATACAACTGTTTAAAATAATACTATATGGGAAAAAAGAAAAAAAACTAGTCCCACTTCGCATTCCAGCATTCTTTTGAATTATGTTTTAATTATTGAAATATCTAACAATTTCGAATGATAATTTCTCACAAAACATTTAATATAAAATAAAGCTTTATGTAAAATAATTAAACAGCACTAAAAATAAATAATAAATCAAAACTTGTAATAGGCATTAATTGATTTTTTGTTTATAAAATTATGGTTTAATTGAATAAATAATCTGGAGAAAAATAATGTAATAATTAAAAAAATTAAGAGCCACATAACTCAGAGTAGGAGATTTGCGAATGAAATAAACAGATACAGCACGGGCGCAAGCTGTTTAATAAACAGTTTCACTGAAACAGTTTAGAGAAGCAGGCAGAATTAGCAGGTTAACAGGCTGTTTAATGAAACCGAAACAGATACGTGAAACAGTGGCCTTGAAAAAGAAACAGATTCATAAACTGTTTCGGTCAACAGGCTGCTAACCTGTTGATTCTCGCAACAGCCTGTTAACCGAAACATATACGTGAAACAGTGGCCTTGAAAAAGAAACAGATACGTGAAACAGTGGCCTTGAAAAAGAAACAGATTCATAAACTGTTTCGTCAACAGCCTGTTAACCTGCTGATTCTGCCTGCTTCTCGAAACTGTTTATTAAACAGGTCACGCCCGTGCTATTGCAAGCTAATTGCTTGTGTTTAATTTTTATTATTATTTACCTTTTTTTTTCTCACTTCACTGTTGTATCTGTTTATTTTTTTCCGAAACTGTTAACTGTTTCAGTTTAATGAAATTAACTGTTTCAAATAAACAGATTGCTACTAAACAACACACCACTACTTCTGAAGACCTGGAGAATCTACAGCACTGCGAGCAGTGAGTCACACTCCTTTATCTTTAAATACTGGTGAGTGGTGAGCGCAATAACCTCCTAGTGGTTAACCGTCCTAGCACAACGAGGTTAATAACCAAGCTGCGCCAAAGAGCTAAGTTGTGCATGAAGTTAAATGTGGCGGAAGATAGAACTGAACTTTTTAATATCTTCTGTATATATCATTATTTTATTTAGGAAGTTTTATTTAATTTATTTTTTATACTTATAGAAGAAATTATATTTTATTTTGTTTGAGATATTTATATTTTTATTTATCCTGACATTATCTCAACATGTTTGTTCATTTCTTGGTCTAGGCCAAGATATAGTATTCAAGGCAACCCCTTTTCTTCTGAGGTCTACAATTATAATTTTTAAAAAAAAACCTTTTAAATACTTAATATTTGAATAGATGGCTGTATTGCTAAACTGCAATTTATTATACACAGCAGGATTCTCTAGCGGTGGTCTGATGTCGCTTCATTTCGGCTACGAATACTTAAAAAACCTCGGCTGTGTTGGAGCAATGTCTGCTTTCCTGTCTACATCAAGTGCACTTTACAAGGTATCGTATCTGATAACACTGACGATTTTGTTTTATTTTTATCAACATTGAAATTACTTAAACTGTAGTAGAAACAAAGAGAATACCAACAAAGGAATCTTGTTTTCCTTTCGAATATCCCTTCCAAAAGTTTACAGTCCCCTTGTAAAACTAAGGCCACCGCGAAGTACTGAAACAACAAATTATGTCCCCCCTCGCATGGAGATATGTAAACCGTTATTTCAATAGCGCTAAAACAGAGAGCTATCCGATTCAAGTTCATTTCAACCTACTGACGTAATGAGTACACTCTATTTACTTTTCAAACGAGACGCTTACTAAACCAAAAATTATGATTACACGGTAAAATTGAGTATTCCTTAGGTGAAAGGTTGTAAGAAAAACCAATACCGAGTATGATTGCTAGATAGTCATTAGATAAACGAGACATTTACCGCAGAAAGCAGCCATTTGATACCGTTTGAAGGGTTTGTTCAATAAACCGGAACTCAAAATAAAGCTGGGAAGTATTGAAAATTAATTTTTTCTGGATATAACGGTGTGTTTACAGCAGCGATGTTAATTCTTAACGTAAATTTTACATATTCTTTACTGTGAACCTAAAGAGCAGCATTCTTTACCTTGAACACAAATAGTCTTTTTTTAAATTGTAATACAATTTAATTTCTAAAAGAAGAAAATATTACGATATAAGAAATAAGAATAAAACTTCAAAATATTTAAATTTGAATAAGACGTTTGAGAAACTTTACATGTCCATAGAGTCAAATTTTAGGAAAAGCGAACAAAGTCCCTATTTATCCACAAACAGACAGCCTCAACTTAAATTCTTTCACTGAAATGTAAGCCTTGTTAGAACTTAGTTACTAAAGTGATTTCTCTAAGTAATTTCTCTTTTTCTAATAAGTTACTAAAGTAAAGTCTCTTGAAAGATGTTTCTCGACATTCCAGGAGCCCAAAAATAAATTAAAACTATGATTTCTTTAATGAAGTAGTCTCTTCCATATTATATTATATTACATTTAATTGTCCCAACGTTTCGGGCTGTTGGCCTATCTCCTGGGGTTTCTATTTTACAAATCTTTAATTAGTTCCAAATTAATTAGTTCCATCGCCAATTGTCCTTATTTAAAGTTCTTGTACATGAACATATAACTGCCATATCTTTACTTTACATTATTAACTTATTTTAACACTTTTTTGGCTCTGGACTAATGTCATTGTCACATTTTAAAACTGCAGCTGCTTTGTGCACAAGCAGCGGCGAACAGCCAGAAACGTTGGGACAATACATAAATATAATACAACACATGGAAGAGACTTCTTCATTAAAGAAATCCTAGAACGAACCACTCTTCCTCACTAAAGTGAAACATGAACCCAGTAGATTAAAACTGGAATATAGTTTTTTGGACATGTCGAATTTTTACATGAGTTCAGTTCTAGTTTGTACAAGGGCAAATGGGTGTAATGTAGTCGGTTAAGTGCTAAAATATAATAAGTATATTTTATAATATATAAAATACACTTATAATATAATAAGTGTTAAAATATATACATGCCTGCAAAGATTGGATTCTTATGCAAAAAATGGTAAGCGGACCTTACCCGTATAATATGTCGCTTAGCGTTGAGGGCCCACCGTTAATATCGCCAACAATACTCAAATTTTCACTTTACAAGATCAATATTATTGACAATACCATACTGTATTGTCAATATTATTGATCGTGTAAGGTCCGCTTTAGCTTTGTTCAAACAAGCACTTAAAAACCCGTCAACAACTCGTACGCATGCGAAGCACTTTACTAACAGCCCATTGTTAACAACTAAGGCGTAATGAGCATGCGAGAGAGTTACGAGTATCTACGTGTTTTAAGTGCTTGTTGGAACTTAGCTATATAACGGAAATCAGTTGTTTACATGGTAACTTATGCAAAATTAAGTTTTTATAAAACGAACGTATTCTTTAGTGCGTGAATACGTAGAAAAACACGTAATGCTCAAAAATATTTAGAGCTGATTTTTTCAAACATATGGTACAATATAGTCCATAATAAAAAAATTTATTTTAAAAATTTAGATTGATAATAGATTTCTGAATTAAATATAAGGTGATTTCTGGTGGAACATTAATCGATATCACCTTTTTCGGTTTCTGGAAAGGCATTAGAAACTAAAATTCAATAAATAAGTTCCAATTTTCTACGAACCGTAAAAACCACTTCTATCGAATTATTTACCATTGATAACGTAAAAGGTAAAGATTAATCATTTAATATTTTTGAGCATTACGTGTTTTTCTACGTATTCACTCAATAAAGAATTGATAAAATAGTTTTTATCTTTATCTTCGACAATGTGACGACAATCATGACATTGTTTCACGGTTGGCGATTTATAATTTGTTCATATCCCGTTTTCAATCAAAATATCAGTTCAATAAAGCAATTTTGAGATATCGTTTTTTATAAATTATCTGAATAAAATACATCAAACATTATAATATATCACATAAAAAAAGTTATATTTTTCATTAATCAGTCAATGATGTTCCAGAAACTGTTGAACCAAGAAGTTGAGAATGATTTGCCACCCCTCTATATCTCAGGAGGTAGCCTGGACTTCCTCATCCTACCAAAATGGATCAAGACAACAGTAGATGCTTTCCAGGCAGGAGGTGTCAATGTTACCGCAGTTTCTCAGCTGGAAGCCAGCCACTTCCTGACCAAGAAGTCAGTTAGGGGACTCTTTGAATTTGTCCGGCGGACTATTCTTTAAGAGTCGGAGTACGCCTGTCAAACAATTCAAAGTGCCTGGTATACCATCTATACTCGTATACATATAGATTCATTTACACTCTGCGAACCTCACCCTTGAATTAGTAATCCCTTGAAACTTGCACCACGAACAGCTATTTATACTTAAACGTGAAGTCGAACGAACAATGATGGCTGACCGGAGCTGTGCACCACGGCTGACCTGGAACTAGCAGCTGTTTTGAATTTCGCTCTAACTCGGAACGATGAAAGCAGTCAGAGAAGGAAAGATCTAGAACCTTATGTTAACGAACTCAAAAGCGACACTAGCGCTATCCCCGAACACGCAGGCGAACAGATAAAGTACCTATTCTAGTGCGTATGTTATTTAGATAAGCCGAACATTGCTGTTCATTTAATCTACATTTAGAAATTAAGGAAAATACTAATAGCCTCTAATACTCTTGCCTCGATCGTCGAAAAATGGCCTCACCATGTCCGTATATATACAGATGGCTCAAAGATTAACGATAGCGCAGGATGTGCAATATATGTACCTAAATGCAATCATTCCGCTCAATATAAATTACCTAACGGATGTTCATCGTATAATGCAGAATTGTATGCCATATTAGAAGCAATCAAATATATTAACCAATCCGTAGATACTAATTTCATTGTTTGAACAGATTGTAAAAGCGCATTGTTATCATTAAATAATATCATAAATAAGAAGATTAGCAATGTTCAAATGGAGATACTAATAAACCATCAAATTGCAATAAAGGATGATAAGAGTATAATCTTTAAATGGATTAAGGCCCACGCAGGTATCACAGATAACGAAATAGTAGACAAAATGGCTAAGCTAGCCACTACGAATGGCCAACCGGTAGACACTAAAATGCATTACACGGATTATTATAAAATGATTAAATTAGATGTAATAGAAAATTGGCAAAAACAATATCTAGAAAATCCCGCGGGACAATTTTATAAAAAACTATTTCCCCAAATCTTTCGAAAATCCTGGTTCTCACAAGCAAACATCCGAAAAGACATCATTAAAACATATATTAGACTCACAACAAACCATGGTATTTGCAATAATTATTTACACAAAATAGTTTTATCAGATAATACTCATTGCGAGAAATGTGGAGACAGCAAGACACTTGAACATATTACAATGGTATGCCCGGGGTACTCTAAACGAAGAGAAGTAATGTTCAAAGAGTTAGCTATGAAAGATAATATAACCTACGATAGCTTACTAAAGTTAACCGATCATAGTAAAATTTCTTTGATTCATAAATATTTAAAATCCATAAATAAATATGTGTAATAGTTAAACTCACTACAATAACAGATAAGACATCAATACAGGATAATAGAATTATAGCAGTAAATAAATAAATAGCATTTATTGAAAAACAAAATATTAAAAGACGTATGAACTCGTATTATTATACAATATGATTTGGGAAAATAATTATCTTCAAATATTATAATACACAAATATGCGAGACCTGGCTGTATGGGTAAAACCAATGCCATCCATTCAAAGGAAAAAAAGAAAGAAAAAAAAACAAAAAAAAAAAAACACTGCTGTTCGAGGCTGAAGTTCGCACAGTGTAATGGCACCTTAAAGTTTTCTTTAAAGTGAGGAGGCATCTTGATAAGAATTAGAACCCGGATTTGAAAACATTTGTAGAGTGGCAAAGCTAAGTGATCTAAGTGCCAAAAATTCATTTCCCCGTTTTTTATACAAAAATGATCTAAAAGTCAAGGCCAATGCGGTGCGAAGTGATTTATCTCCCGATTGGTAGTACTTATACTAGTATAAGTACTACCAATCGGGAAATAAATCACTTCGCACCGCATTGGCCTTGACTTTTAGATCATTTTTGTATAAAAAACGGGGAAATGAATTTTTGGCACTTAGATCACTTAGCTTTGCCACTCTACATTTATTTATAAATTTGATTTTCATCATATTCAAGAAGACCCGGGAAATGAAAAGTTGGACATTTCGATGTTTTTGTCTTTAATTTTGTTTTACTTATCCATTATTATTATTTCATAAGTATTTTGTTTGTTTTTTGTGTTATGCTATGAATGTCAATTTTTCGTAAATTTTACTCCATAGTTTTGTATTACAATCAAACTGGGTAACTTTGTACACCGACCTTGAATGTGTTTCAAAACCATCTACGAACCAAACAATAGGAAGTTTTAATGTGAGTTATTGTTTTGATTATTGTAATCTCTATGTAACTAAAAATACATAGAGATTACAATAATCAAAACAAAAATTCACAACAAAACTTCCTATTGTTTGGTTGGTAGATGGTTTTGAAACACATTCAAGGTCGGTGTACAAAGTTACCCCGAACTGTACAAAGTTACCCAGTTAGATTGTATCTTGTTTTTTCCTTAGATCACTAGTTAATTTTATACCAACTTATAGCACTAATTTATAAAATTGTAAATTAATAAACGTTGCTTAGCTTTTTCACCGCCAGGGGCGATTACAATGGACCAAATAGTCCGGTTAAGTGTTTTATCAATTATGGGATTATTATTACCCATTGGTGATTATTATTCTTATAAATCGTTCAATAAGTGGCCTACAACATTTACCTGTTCTAAGATTTATAAAAAAAATCTTGTGCGTTGCGCGCAACACACAACTTTCACTTACCAACAGATTAGAAATTGACGGATTTCGTAATTGCCATTTCTCAAAGTCACACATTTTTCCACATCCATTTCTTAGTTTTGTTTTGCTAGATAATAATTATTTATTATACAAGTGACGAAAGTAGATCATTTTACAACTCGAGTGAAACGTTTACCCACACGAGCGAAGCGAGTGGTAATTTCACGAGAGTTGTAAATTCTACTTTTTTCACGAGTGTAATATTAAATGTTTTCTGTAATCGTGTAATACATGATCAGATCTAACCAGAATATGAACAAAATTAGGATGTTGTGAAGATTATGGTATGTTGTTGGTAGGTTATAAGCATGGTTGTGTAAGGTTATAAGCATAGTTATAAAACAACTAGTATTAATTTATTTTAACATTTTATTTATTATATATAATAATAAAATAATATATATAATAATAATAATAATAATATATATTTGTTATTGTAATTACTTTTTGATTTTTGAGGTATTAGTTGACTTAGTGCAATATTGGCATTATCTCGTACTTCTGGAGGAGTTAGTTCCAAATATACTTCTGTTTCACTATCACTATTCATTTTTATGTATAAATTGAAAATGTTTAATTAAATGAGAAATAATATAATAATAATATTTAATCAAACAGTGTTTTTTGAAGTTTTTTAGTAATATCAAAGATGTCTGGTTAAATTAAAATGATTGTGAAGTAGTGCAGTTATAAACAAGTGCAGGTTATAAACAAGGAAGGTAATTATTATTATTATTTCTTTTTTTTTTTTTTTTTTTTTTTTTTTTTTTTTTTTTTTTTTTTTTTTTTTTTTTTTTTTTTGGCCCCAAGACTTGCAATCACAAGTCCTATTTCGCCAAAGCAAAACAATATTGTTCATTAGTACATTAAAAAATTATCTAATGATGTAACTAAAAGAAAGCGATAAAACCTCGAAGATGAGATAATAAAAAGCTGTTATAACATAATTTTATTAACCTTTAAGTTGTGCCTGATTATATTGTGAATTTTATTTCATTAAAAAATTTACATAAGCTACGTGCTCTGTCTTTATTCATAGATGTTAGAAAAGCGGTATTGTCATCTATAACGCAACTCCCCAATATGTACTTCAAATCTTTTACATTGGAAGGCGATGTGTCTTGGATCCTCGGGACATTGGCATCTCGCGCAGTTACCGATACTAGCCAGAGCCATTATATTTAAGAATTTCGCAGTGCAACCGTGATTTATTCTTACCCTTGTTAGTTTGACTAAATCATGACGATTGAGATGGAGCCGAATGGACGTAAACCATTTTGTTAGCGCTACTTTCTGATGCACAGCATGATGGTCCTTTCCCTTAGTCTCAGACTCCCAGTCGTAACTGCTGCCATTCTTTGACCATTTCTCCCCTCACTGCTCTGAACGCATCTTGTAATGGCATCTTGGCATTAATACGATGAGCTTGAGTTTGATTGGCTGCTCGGTCTGCGATCTCATTTCCCCATAATCCTACGTGGCCCGGCACCCATTGGATAAAATACTCATTTTTTGCTTGATAAATTAGTGAAATTATTTTAAAAGGGATATATGTTTGAGTTTTGTTTAAATATATTAACTCTAAGTGTTTACATGCTGCTGCTGAGTCTGTCAAAATTACTATTTTGTGATTGAGGTAAGTTCTCTCAGTATAAACGATAGCATTGAAGATTGCATATAATTCTACGCTAAAAATACTGAATTTAACAGGTAGTGAGAAAGACATTTTTTTATTCTTTTGGGGGTCAAACACGGCTATTGATGTTCGATTGCTAGTTTTCGATGCATCGGAATACACTTGTATGTGATTAGGGTATCGTTCCGTAATTGTTTTAAGAGCAAACTGTTTTAAGGGGGTAGGAGAATATAAACTTTTCTTTTCTATGTTGCCGATTAGATTTGAGCTGCTATTTATTTTAATAAAAGATTTAGGAGTGCGGGTCGTGTATTCCAGATAGACTTTGGAAATATGTAGCGATTTGAGATGAGACTGAAGCTCCCTAATAATGTCAACTATTTGTGGACAAAACACGTTTCCATTTCTGATTGCTAGGCCTACTGGATGATTATCTTCGGAATATACTTTAAGAATATATTTTTTTATAAGCCATGCTCTTCTTATATTTAACGGCATCTCTCCGGCTGAGGTCTGCAGTGCATTTACTGGAGACGTTTTGAAGGCGCCCAGACATACCCTAATAGCTGAGTTCTGAACCGTATTTAATTTTTGGATTATAGGGGATTTCGTTTGGTTGTATATAACACAGCAGTAGTCAAAGATAGATCTGACAATAGATTTGTACAGTGTGATCATATTGTGGGGATGAGATCCCCAAGAAACTCCGGCTAATGATTTTATTATATTCAAGTTGTGTATTGATTTTATATGGACGTTTTTAAGATGATTTTTGAAAGTTAATTTGCTGTCTAAGGTTACTCCTAAAAATTGTAAGTGTTCTTCGCTTTTAATTTGTTGTCTTTCGTTGATAATCGCAAAATCCCCTAAATTGATCCTTCTTTTTTTCGTAAAAGGTGTTATGCCACATTTTTTGAGATTAATATTAAGATTAATATCTGAAAATTGTTTTTTTAGGATATCCAGTGCGTTACCCATTACATCTTTGGCTTCCTCTGCATCTTTTTCTATTGTATAAATTAAAAAATCGTCTGCGAATTGGATTATTTTACACTTATCTATCATACTATTTGTAATGTGCTCCGTGTAAATATTGAAAAGGGTTGAACTGAGCGTATCACCCTGAGGAAGTCCGTTATATGTATCGAAAACTACTTGGCCTTCCCAGATCTCAAGAAAATATGTACGATAAGATAAGTAATTTATGATCCATTTGGTAAGTTTTATGGGGACTTTGAGAGCTTTTAGTTTATTCAAAAGAATTTGTATTTTCACCTGATCATAAGCTTTTTCGAGGTCTATTTTTAATGCGACAAGGATTTTTTTTTCTTTGTAGGCTTTATAAATGTCATTAGTCAGAAGCCAGATGGCATCTGTAGTGGACCTATTTTTTCTAAAGCCAATGCAGAAGGGGCTTAAGATTTTCTCTGATTCAATAAACCATTCTAGTCTGTTTTTGACAACTTTATTAAATATTTTGGCAAGGCAGGAAATCAGTGCAATGGGTCGGTATGAAGTTATAAGAAGCGGATTTTTCCCTGGTTTTGGTATAGGGAATACGAGGATTTTTCGCCAGTCAGAAGGGACCTTAGCTTCCTCCCATAGTTCATTAAAAGCCAAGAGTAGACTTTGCTTATAAGAATCCGGTAAGAGTTTAATCATTGTATAGTTTATTTCATCAATACCGGGAGCGGTTCCAGTTTTAGCTTTAAGTGCCGCTTCTAGTTCTGTGAGGCGGAGGGGTGAGTTCAGTGGGTGGACGTCTTCTGATATTGAAGCGCTGAGCAATGGTTGTCGGGGTACAAAAATGTTCGATCATTGTTCAAGGAAAGCCACAGCTGATGACCGACTTGCCAATACGATATTTTGCAAGTTGACCCTTTTTCCACGGAGAGTTTTAATTTTGTTCCACATGGAGCCTGTTTCTTTTGGATTGATGCTTTCGATGTAGCTCCTCCAAGTTTGATTTTTCGCCTTTTTTATTAGAGATTTAGTTTTGTTTATTTTGGTTCTCATAATTTTATAATTTTCAATTGTCATGTTTTGTAAATATTGTTGTATTGCTTTTTTCTTTTCCCCATAAGACCTACGAATGTCATCATTCCACCAGCACTTAGGAACGAATTTAGGGTTATATTCGGAGTTTTTACGAGGGATAGCTTTTTCTCCGGCTAAGTTAATAATATGAGTCAGGTCTGAAATGTTGTATTTTAGATTTGATTTGTCAATATCTATGAGAGTCTGAATGAATGTTTCTTCATTTAGCCTTTTGAAGTTTCCTCTAGGTTTGTATTTGTGCTGTGTCTGAGTTTTGCAGTTGTTTATTTCAATAATTATTTGTAGGTGATCGCTACCAAGGGTTTCTGGAGTTACAGTCCAAGTGAGATTATGGTAGAGGTCAGCTGTTGTGAAAGTTAGATCTATTACGGAAGGTCTAGTCCCTAATTTAGTTATTTTTCCTATTTCGTTTAAAAGGAATAACTGGCTATTTTGTAAAGTCATAATTAAATCATCTCCTCTAGGTGTATCGTACTCATTACTGCCGAAGAATGAGGAGTGTGTGTTGAAGTCACCCCCCAAGAGCATACTACAGTCTGGGAAACTCGCTTGTAGATCGAAAAGCTTTTGGAGGTGTTGAGTTGATGGCCGTCTTCTATTATCTGGTGGGATATAAACGGAAACTAGGACAATATTAGGTGATGTATTAAGAAGTTTTACCCCTACTGCTTCTATGGAACCCAAATTAGGTAGTTCAATGGTTTCATAAATCAAGGAATTATGGACAAAGATGCCCACCCCTCCGTAATTATCACGCCTATTTCTTTTTATTATATTGAAGTTTTTTACACGATAGTTCATTTTGTTATTAAACCAAGTTTCTTGCAATAGAGCTACATGAATTTTGTTAATATTAAGATAATTTACAATCTCTGAAAATTTATTATTTATGCTTCGACAGTTATGTTGTAGGATTTTGATGTTATTTTTAAATAAACTGATTTTTCTTGTAACATTATTCATTTTAGAAAGATTGAATTAGGATACGGACGGTTATAATATTGTGAGAAAAAGTATATATACATATATACACACACATACAACACATATATATATACACATATACATACACCCATACACACATACATACATACATAAACACACACATACTTATATATACACATACACACACACATATACATACATATATACAAATATACACATATATACTTACATAATAATAAAAAAAAAAAAAAAAGAAAAAAAAAAAAAAAAAAAAAAAAAAAAACCTTCTTTTACTAGGCCACCACAAGCACTTTAAAGCCTTGTGGGATGTCGGAAATATATACAACGATGTTGATAATTTTTTTATAAAGATAATCTTTAAACTGATATTTTTAGGGCCGTACAAACAAACATGAATAGCCCCGTAGAATGTGAGGCTCGAGTAAGATAACAAATGATTAGAAACGATATAAATGAGAAAAATACGATTCTTCATGAATTGGCTTGCTTCTATTTCTATGTTGAAAATTATTAATTTAGTATTGTACTCTGTTTCTATTGTAGCTAAGAAATAAATACATATATTTTTATAAATATTCATAAAATTTGACGTTTTATTTACAAATCTTTGTGATATAATTCCTTAATTTTTTTTAAAATCTAATATAGTAGTTAGTCAATAGACATACTTTCATTTTTTTTTAATTCTGAGATGGATTTTATAATTGAATTATTTTCCTGGACGAAGTTGTAGAAAGTTTGACCAATAATATTGACGGTTTCCTGCTCGTTGTCCAATAATTTAATTTTGTTTATTAATGAATTGAGCATATTGATGTATTTCGAATCAGAACTAACTCTGTGGGGATTGTCTGTGATAAGGGGACCCATTGATTGTGTTTTGCTTAAGGGGCTTGAATTGTTTGTGTTTTGATACTCTACTGGGGTATCATTAAGCCTTGGTCGTTTTACATTTTCTTTATTAAATTGAAATATATGTTTTTTACCCGGATTTTTCATCACGTTTGTTACAAACTGGGCTGAATTATTTTCCGAAAAATCATTATCTAATGTGAGCTGAGGAAAGTCTAGTAATGAAAATTTGTTATAGGTGGGAATCGGGAATAGATTGTTTGCTTCTTTATAACTAAGTGGTTTAATAGCCATGGCCTCTTTTATTTTATTTTGACGAATAGCTTCAGGACATTCTTTATTTGTTGGGAGGTGAGCGTTTTTGCAGTAAATACATTTGATCGCGTTAACACATGTTTCTGAAATATGATCATTACAGCCACATTTCATACACTTTTCTTTGCCTCGGCATTTTTCTTTAGTATGTCCATATCTCAGGAATTTTACACAAAAAAGAGGCTTAAAAACGTATGGATAGACTTTTCTTGGTGCTAAATTAAGTGAAATGTTTTCGGGGAGTCTTTGAGCATGGAAAACAATTTGTATGGTACCGGTAGCTAAAGAAGTAATATTTCCATCGGAATCATGAATTTTTCTATTGAAGCGTCGAATCTTAACTATTTTTTCGTTTAAATGCATTTCATTGAGAATTTCTTCCTCAGAGAGAGAGGGGTGCACATCCCTAATAACTCCATATTTCAATACCATACTGTTGGGTATATACGCTTTTAGTTTATTAATTACAAGAAATTGATTTTCTAAAAAGCGGTTAGCATATTCACCAGTTTTAAAATTGATCTCAATCTGTTGCCTATTCTTTTTTTTTATAGAAAAAACTTGCGCGTTATTTAATCCTAATGCTTTTCCTATTTTCATATCATGGAAACATGGTATATTTTCTTCTACAGACTTTTCGATGATAACAATAAATGGTCCCTTAAAATAATGAAGATATTTATAATTTTGTTGTACTGGCGGTTTGGCGTATTTATCAGGGGGGTCAGTCCCCTGACTACTTTCTCCCATAATTATCGATAATTTATTTAATGTTTAATAAAGAAAAAAAAATAATATCGAAAGATTGTATCTATAAGAAAAAAAAATTAGAAAAATTGAATGTTATAAAAATGATCTGGCCTGATAGTAGCGGTGAGCTCCAGAGGATTAGTAGATACGCACTGTTCCAATGTTCGCACACAACTGTAATTATTATTATATTTAAATTTTAAAATATATTGATTGTTTCCACCAATAATTCATTCACATTTCAATTTATTTTGTTAAAATAAATTCTTAAAATGTTAAGAAACATTTAAAAGCATTTAATTTCCAACTTCAAATTATTTTTTAATTTATACGTATTACTAATTAAGAAGGCAATTCACTTTCTTCACTCTATTGCAAAATGTTTCACTTTCTTCACTCATTTCAGTTTAGTAATGTTACCATTATTCAACGATTACAGAAAAAAGTTTTTATGTGCGATAATTCGGCAATGCAAGCATGATATTATCCAAGTCGTCTGATTTTATAATTCTCTATGTAGTTGTCGAAGACTTCATTTAGTTACCATGAGACATATTCGTTCTTATTTTTAGGCAAAACGAGAGACAGATAATTTCTCCATATAAACAAATACAAAGGTACTTTATAGGAAAATAAAAAAGGTCCCTTCCCCATTTATGCCCCCTCAGAACATTTTAATAATGACAAAGCTTACCTGATATTAAAGAAGACTTGATTTTCATTAAATATGACGAATTTCATCAAAATTATTAAAGCCGTTTTTGAGGTTATCGAAAATAAGGTGAAAAAATAAAAAGTTATGAAATAAAGTGCCCCCTCCGTTTGATCAATTTTGATGAAAGTTTGGCTGTCACATCTTTGCCATGTACATACATCAAATACCCAGTTTAATCAAAATCATTAAAGCTGTTTTTGACTAAACAAAAAAAAAACATGTGAAAATGAGACAAAAGTTATTAAGTAAAGTGCCCCTAAAATTTTGATTGTCAAATCGCGGGTATATATATATATACATATATTCATCAAATACCGATTTTAATCAAAATCTTAAGAGCCGTTTTTGAGAAAATCGAAAAAAAAAATTTCAGGTTCGCACGGTTTATAGTTTTTGAGCTAGTCTGTTCACACACATACACACAGACCATTTCGCGGGACTTGGTTATTTGGAATAAGGGGACCCCAAAACGTGTATTTCCGTTTAAAACCGGAAATCGAAATTTTTCACGTTCGCAATACTTTCCCTTACTATATATTTCATATATAGGTAAGTGACAGTAAAAATAACCATAAACAACAAGTTTGTGTTGTCCATATTAATAGCTAAGCAGCATTTGGTTACTAACTTCTTCCCTTATAATATGTTCGTTATATCAAATCATAGTTGAGATTTTATACATGTCCGTTATAATTAAGATTCACTAGCTCTTATTTTTACATTGTCAACTTGAACATTATTATTATAATTTATATTATTTTATGGAGCCTTCAAATATATTTTGTAAAACCCAATTAGATTTAGTTTCAAATTGTAACCTTCTCAAAAATATTGTTAGTTTTATATTAGCTCGTCTTTAGGGCGTCCGAAGGATTTCAGGGGGGGGGGGGGTGGGGCAGGTTGGTAAAATGCTTATACCTGGGGGAAGAGGTTGAGGTATTCTCACCCTGTAAGGCTAATTTATCTTTCAAATAAGACTTATTGATATTTAAAAGTTAAAATGTGTGTTTAGGTAATTAATGGTTAACAAATATTGTAACGTCAAAAAAAAAATCTGGTGCTTGCGCGCAACACACAACTTTCACTTACCAACTTACTTAGATAAGAAATTGACGTGTTTTGTTAAATATCATTTCCCAAAGTCACACATTTTTCTACATTCATATCTTATTTTTATTAATCGTTAAAGCCGTTTTTGAGTAAATAAAAAACCCCGTGAAAATGATACAAAATTTATTAAGTAAAGTCCCCCCTTCGGTTGATCAATTTTGATGAAATGTTGGCTATCACATATTTGGCATATACATACATCAAATACCCAGTTTGGTCACAATCGTGAAAGCCGTTTTTGAGTAAATAAAAAAAGCACGTAAAAATGATACAAAATTTATTAAGTAAAGTGCCCCCTGCGGTTGATTAATTTTGATGAAATTTTTACAGACATATCTCGGGCATATAAATAGATCAAATACTAAGTTTAATCAAAATCGTTAGAGCCGTTTTTGAGAAAATAAAAAAAACACGTGAAAATATTACAAAATTTATTAAGTAAAGTCCCCCCTCCGGTTAATCAATTTTGATGAAATTTTTACAGTCATATCTCGGGCATAAAAATACATCAAAAACCCAGTTTGATCAAAATCGTTAAAGCAGATTTAGAGTAAATAAAAAAAACACGTGAAAGTGTTACAAAATTTATTAAGTAAAGTCCCCCCCCCCCGTTAATCAATTTTAATGAAATTTTTACAGTCATATCTCGGGCATATAAATAGATGAAATACTCAGTTTAATCAAAATCGTTGGAGCCGTTTTTGAGAAAATCGAAAAAAACCTAAAAAGTTATTAAGTAAAGTACCCCCTCCCTTTAAGTAATTTTGATGAAATTTATGCTGTCACATCGCGGGCATATACCTACACTAAATACCCAATTTCAGGATTGCACGGTTTATAGTTTTTGAGCTAGTCTGTTCACATACACAGACACACACACACACACACACACACACACACACACACACACACACACACACACACACACACACACACACACACACACACACACAGACACACACACACACACACAGACCATTTCGCGGGACTTGGTCATTTCGACTCAGGGGACCCCAAAACGTGTATTTCCGTTGAAAACCGGAAGTCGAATTTTTTCACGATCGCAATACTTCCACTTACTATATATTTCATATATAGGTAAGTGAAAGTAAAAAACAACAACATATGTTTAGAATAGTTCTAGACCTTTTCTTAGAACGAACTAAAAGTTAGAACAAACTGTCACAGCACATGTTTGTGACTACGATGTTCGAGACCCATCAACAATGGCCCAGAAGGTTCTAGACTGTTATATAACGACTATATATGAGGAACGATGGACTGGAGAGTAGTAGTCGTTCTGAAGCTCAAGTCATATGGTTATTTCTGTGTTACAATTTGATAATTTTTGTAAACTCTTTAAATATTTGTTTTTCATAATTTGTGTGGCATCGAAAATTGTCATTTCTCTTTCAATAAAATTTGTTTAACCCACATAAGTGTTGCAATGTAGTAAATCAATACGAATTATTTAATTTTTTGTTTTTGTTTCTCAAAATTCCTATGGAAGGCATTTGAGCTCCTCTGCCCCCCCCCCCTCTCTGCGGATGCCCTTTCCTTTTTTATACTTTTATATTCTTTCACCTTTTAATGCCTTTAATTATAATTTGTATTGTTATTACATTACTTAGAATTAGTTTCTAATTGTGTGCCTCCGTATATGAAATGCTACAACACCTTATATTTAGTATGACTCAGGATATCATATCATGTTATTAGCTGTTACATTACCTGAGTTTGTAATTTTATTTACATTATACTGCTTATGAAAGTATTTCTTACTAGACTGTTAGCTAGCCTAGAAAGTGATCCATTACTCTACTAGTAATTTAAAGAAAACACATGTCACTAAAACTCTTAAAAAAAACATTTTATAAAAAAATATTAAACCGACTTCGAAACCTAGGAACCAGTAAAAATAAATTCACTGAAAAGTATGAAATAATTACCTTCTGATTTTTATGAATACACAGCAAAATTGAAAATGGTATAAAAAGTGGAAAAGTGCAATAATACGAATAATTTTATTTTGATTTGTACAAATACACACTAATTGTTAATAAAAATTATTAAATTTAAATATTTAAATACTATGTTCAATACAACACAATCTTTTCGGAGGCGGCGCAAAATAGAAATAACATGTTACTGATACAATTCCATTTTGGTAGGCATTGAAATCAATAGCTGGGAAGAGAAGATCCATTTAGAAGATTTTCATAATGTCTAGTGTAAAAAATTTTAAATTTTGCGCCGCCTCCGAAAAGATCGTGTTGTATTAAACATAGTATTTAATATTTAAATTTAATAATTTTTATTAACAATTAGTGTGTATTTGTACAAATCAAAATAAAATTATTCGTATTATTGCACTTTTCCACTTTTTATACCATTTTCAATTTTGCTGTGTATTCATAAAAATCAGAAGGTAATTATTTCATACTTTTCAGTGAATTTATTTTTACTGGTTCCTAGGTTTCGAAGTCGGTTTAATATTTTTTTATAAAATGTTTTTTATTTCACAATTTTTAGTTGGAGAAGATAACAAATGTAGAAAACCGTACGTTGGTTGTTAAGGCCTAGCATTCAATATATTAAATTCCTACACTCACCAATCCTATTACCTTTCCTTCTTCCCAAATTTAGAATTGTATATTGTATTTTTATCTTTTATCAACTTAAACTAACTTTGTGAAGAACAAAAGATTACTTCACTGGACCTCCTTGGAGTGATAAGGGAGAGGTTACTTCACTGTCTCCAGCTGGATAGTTATCACCTCATGTTCACCATATCTTTCACCAATTTTCACCGCTTAATTATCATCATTTTCTCACCATTTATCATCAGTTCTTCATTAAAATCTGTACTCTGTTATTTGTTATTCAGGACACTACCAATTCCACCAGTTATTTTCTGTATTTAACCTCCAGTAGTTAGTTATTTTATAACCACCTTATTTCTCTGTAAAGTATAATTTCTTTTCTCTTTTATTTGCTTGCATTGCTAGAAGTTTATATTTTCTTTTCTTTACTATTTATTTAATTGTATATAGCTTTATTTTATTTCCAATGCATGGCCAGCTTTTATTTTATATTATTCAGCTTATTTTCTTTCTTTCTCTATTAATTAGCATGTTTATATTTATTTTCTAGCTTTTAGTATTGTTGCATGTATATTCCTTTATCCTCCTTTTCACCAATTTATTTTACCTTCCAAACTTCATCTATCTATCATCATCTATCAGGCACAATTCAAAGGCACAATAAACACCCCCCTCAGAAGGTGGTAATTAGAATCAGTTATATCCAGGCATTGTGTAAGGGCGTCCCTTGGACAACCACGCAGTGGCCCCAACATTGGTATAAAAATTTCGTGGGTAATTAGTCGTTGATAAAATAAACGTTGGTTTAAAAATTTCGAAATCTTTTTACGCTCTACCACGTTTGTCTTTCCCAGGTCTTTTTATTATACAATAATTGTATAAAATTATTATGAAATACACTTTAACTTTTCAATTTTATGAGTACACACAGAAAAGTGCGGGAAAGCGGTGCGTGTATTATACAACTTTCAACACACTACGTTTAATGATTATAAATGGATTTTTTTTTTTTTTTTTTAAAGATCAATGTTCAATTGGCTAAGGAACACATAAAATGTTTTTCCACAATGACAATATTTTGCCTTTGCTAAATGTCGTCAGTACTTGTCATTTACGTAGAGAATCAGTGTTCCGAGATGTGTTCAGTTAAATATACATAAGTACATAAATCCGGCCATTCCAAGATGAAGAGATAAGTCACTGAACAATTAAGATTTTGGCCGGTTTTAGACAAGATATCGTTAATGGAGAATCAATGAGGATGCTAATATGACCTATAGTAAATTTGAAAGTAATTTTTAAATTTTGATTGCTTGAATATCCTTCTGAAAACTATGGCGATATTATACACGACTTCATTGGATTACATCATTGGATAGAAATCCCTGCAAAAAAAGGGGCAACCATAAAATTATCGATATCAAAAAGACTGCCCCGCTAGGATAGAAGCAACAGGGTTTGGGACTCTCATATGGTTAATTTATTATTACGAAGGATATTATTATTCTAGATTGAGTCAAAAGATTGAGTCAATTATGTTCGTAATTCTTTTCGATGAATTATTGACTAAATTTATTACCAAATTACTATGAATTATATCCTTCGTAAAACATTATTCAGAAAATAAATTGCTAAACAATGTTGCTTCAATTCTAGTGGCGTAGCATTTATCATCATTTTTAACAATCATTTCCATGACTGCCAAATTTTTGCTGAGGGGACTTTCATACAATGAGGTTGTTTTCGGGTAGTTATCAAGTTTTATTTTGCAGTTTTTATTGATGGATAAACACCAGCAAAAGCCTCGATAGTTGTAGAAACAAATTTAAAAACCGATACTAGTAATCCGGATGACATAAAAGAAGTGTCACCCATAAAGGATCGGCACAAGACCTCCGGCAAGATATTCAACAGTAACCGAGTGTATCTGGAAGAAGACAGAGGTATCTGAATCCTTTATTAAGTCAACTGAAAATGAGCTTTTCCAGGAATTATTATTCTTTTTTAATGTCCATAGTCAATAAAAGATAGAAATCAAAATCTAATTTAAATCAATAATAGCTACGATTTTAAATTTAAACGATGCTTCGGGAACTTGAAGAAGTCTTAAATTCTGCTTTAAAACGATTACCAATACTCAGTCTTTCTTGGAATTCCACGAATTTTGTTGTCTTATGATTATGGTGTCCAACCGTTGATTAGATCTAAATTAAGAAGGTTTACTGTTATCGGTGAATATACATCTATCTATTATTTATGCTAATATCGCTACAGAAAACGACAGCGATATTATATTCTGCTGATATTTATATCTTCATTTAAATCTAATGTTGAAAAATTAGTTAAGGTTATGTATAGGTTTGTTCCAACAAGCACGTAAAACACATCGATAACTGACAGACTGCTCATGTTCTCCCCCCACTCTTTTGATTCTGAATTTGATTGGTTGGTTTTTCCATTTGATTTATCCAGAAGTAATACAATATTTGGATTTATTAGTTATCAATTAGTTTTAATAGCTTGTTGGAGCATACCTTATGTTATATATGCCATATGTTTTTCCAATAAGTAAACAATTTGAGCGATAATTAAATAATTATTTTCATGTTTTTTCCCGATAACTTCTTAAATAAATTAGGAACCCCAAAAAGGTTTAAATGGGACCACCTTGGGAAAATACTCTACAAGATGCAAAAGGTTTCGTTCCAATTGGTCCACCCATCTCTGAGTAATCGGTGAACATACATAGAAAAAAAAAAAAAAGGCACAAAAAAAAAAAAAAGTCACATACGTATCGAATTGAGTAACCTCCTCTTTCGTTCGAAGTCGGTTAAAAAAGCTTACTAACCTTTTTATCACTTTAATTTAAATATATCTGAAGTTAGTGCTGTCAATATTCCCAAAACTATATTTGATCAATGAAATGAAGGTACCGAAGAACTTCCTTCAAAATTAAGACACAGATACGAATATGAATATAATAAACTACGGGAATAAAAAAAAGTTGATGATCTATTTAGAGACGATCCATTATATAATATGAATCATAAAAAGTATACTAACTCCAAACGTGACATTCAATTACCATTTGAAGGATTCAATATTAGTAATAATACTAATTTTACATTTAATATAAATATAAATATGTAGATTTTTTAAGATTCATCAATAGCTCCTACCATATGATTTCCATTCACTGTTTGTTAACCTTACACGTTTTATTAAATGTTACCCAAAATATAATTCTTTTAAAATATATTTTATTTTATTTTTCAGTATAATGTAAAATAATTTACATCAGTTGTACAGAAAGTGTCCCTATAGTACTCGGTCTAATTACCAAAACCAGAGCTCGTACTGTAAAAAGCCACTTTCTGTACCAGTGATGTAAATAACTATTTATACTAAGTCATTAAGTAAATCCTTCACTCGAGATCACTTGGTTTAACTTTAATAAAACCTTTAGAAATCGACAAAAATATCTTCCACCTCTTACCTCGCTTAGTTTTACATCAGCCTCCGTTGGGCATTTGATATATGTTTACGTTATTTCAATCAGGGGCAGATTCATCACGAAATTTGGGGGGGGGGGGGGGGTCATGACCCTCTTGTCTCATACTGACGTGGCTGACAGCACCATTTTTTGTATGAGATCATTACCTTGTACAACATTAACAAGGACTGGGCATCTAAACAAGCTAAAGTGTTATGTTTAGGGCATAGAAACTAACTAATTGCATTATTCGCTTAAAAATACAAAAAAATATTGAAAAGCCAAAATATTTGGGGTGGGGGGTGTCCTGACCCCTGTGACTCCCCCCCCCCCCACCCACTGGGTCCGCCACCCAATAAATCCGCCGAGGCCGATCTCCAAGTTCTGGAATCAATGACTAGTAGCGGAAGACAGATCAGACGTCCGGCCCGTTTCTTCGACGCAGTCATTGGGGGGAGGTGATGTGGCTACTAACCTAATCGCATTTGCGAATTAATATTATTGACAAAATATTTGTGTTATGAATTTTTGATGATATTTATATTGTTAAATTAATTAATGTTAAATGCTGTTAACCATAAAGGTCGCGCCAAACATGTCCGCACCGCATCCGCATCCGCAGCACGGATCTGATTCATTTACGAAGGATAGATAGTAACCGTTCACACACGCGGATGCGGATGCAGTGCGGACATGTGTGGCCTGACCTTAAGGTAACCTACAAAAAATATCATATGTTGTTCAAGCTAAGATACCTTTTTGTAACGTGTGATATAAACTATATAAATGATTACTTTTTATGTTCATTTCATAAATTAAGTAGTATTGCGATATTAATTACGCAAAAGGGGGTTTATTTATCTCTGATGAGCGAGCTTAGCGATCGGGAGTCGAAAGCTGGGATATAGGATACAGGATACAGGAGGATCTAATACAGCTAATCAAGGCCCTTTTTAATCGAAAATAAAAATGGGGTCATGACCCACCGCTCTCATACTCACGTTGCTGACAGCACCGTTTTTGTATGATATTATCTTGTATTAAAAAGGTCTGCGATCTAAACAGCTTAAGGGTCTGGCCACACATGTCCGCACTGGATCCGCACCGCAGCACTAATATAGGTTATGTTCAGAATATTTTTAATTTAACTTACATATTACCTTTACTTATGCCTAAAGGTCAGGCCACACATGTCAGACACAGGCCACTTTAGGCATAACTAAAGGTAATATATAAGTTAAATTAAAAATATTCTGAACATAACCTATATTAGTGCTGCGGTGCGGATCCGGTGCGGACATGTGTGGCCAGACCCTAAAGCGTTATGTTGAAGGGATAGTAACTACCTAATTGCATTATTCGTTTATAAATGAATCTTATAATCCTAGCAATAAAATCATCACTGCGCACCATTGATTGTAAGTGAAAGAGAAAAAATGTTGTTAGCTTTCCAAATAGGTTAGTTCCCGGTAGTTTTACAAAAGCCATACCTCGCCGGTGGGTTATTATCTCCAAGTCAGTTAAATGAAGACTTAGACACTGATAAATCAAAACTTTATGTCAATCCCGTTAGCCTAAAAATATTTCGAGCTGTAAATATAATCGATAAATTGTTTATGTTTGTCATGCCTTCTATCGCCTGACCGTTAAATTTATTACTTGCTACCTCTATGTCGCAATTGGGTGGGAAAATAACCTTTCTTGGAACAACCACCACGTGTGGACAATTTATGTACGGCTAACATAGCCTGGTTTGTTTATAGTCATGTGAAGATGGTTCCAGAAATTAAATCTCCTGCACCAACAGTTAAAGGGACTAAGAACGACATTGTAGTGAAAAGAAGAGGAGGTGGAACACTTATCGACAGCAGACCTGTATTTTCATCGGATGCTAAGTCAGTACTCTTATGTTCTTGTTTCATTGTTGAAATTGGCTAGTAGTGTAAAATATACCTCATGAAATGCCCTATGCAATTTACATTTTATGTTGAAATGCTCATTAATATTATACCTTGTTTTATTTTTAATGTTTCCATGAGAATTGGCCTGGTGGTGTGAGCATCATCTACTGTTTTATTCTATTTTTTGTTACCACCTAATTCGAAATAGGTGGCTTTAAGATAAATATTATCTCATTTACTAGGAAATATTGGAAGTGATCAATCACAGATAGTGGTAACCCGCAAAAGTATATGTGATATTTTCTGCAAGTATATATATGTACATAATATAATACCCCTGAATTGAAGAAGTAATTCATATTTCATATGATGAAAGGCTTATATACGTGGTTACTTGAATGTACATACATGAGTTCTCACTGTGCCATACTGACCCCTTGAATTGCTTATCCTTATATTTTTATTTGATTTTGCTTAAGTATACCCCTTCTAAAGGGATTTTAAGATTTTTAAATATAAACTGTCTAAAGTATTGTTTAAGAGTTGAGACTGTTAATCTATGTATTACCTACCTTCATTTCTCAACTTGAAATGAAATTCTTGAAAAATGAATGGAGTGATTAAATTATTGTCATGGATATTGGAAGTACAAACACATATTTAGTTGTTTCATTCCCTTGTATAAATATGGTTTTAGTTTTCCAATTAATAATTATGTTACATGGAAATCCGTGTTGTCACAGATGATACGATCATGTTCTGAAACGGTTCTATCTACTTTCTTTTGAGCTTATTTAAAATACACATCTAACATCCTTGTTTGATTATTACAATGTTTTACTCATTTTACTGTTTACTGACTTGAGCTTTTGAACATATGCCATGCACTTAACTTGGTCCATACAGTATTTAAGGATGAATCTAACATATTTGATATGTTATAAGTTTAATTGAATAATATCCCTTAAAATCCTCTTGATTTTATTACATGTTTATGCATTCCTTGAAACTATTTAAAGTTGTGTTGTCATTCATTGAACTACATTACTAGATAAATCAATTGAGTTTTTTATTTAACTTGAAATAAACCATATAGCGATTGTAAGAAACTTATTGTCTAAACTCCTGAATCCTTACGCAAATCAGAACATATTATACACTGTTGGGAGCTCTTACCATTGATTATTATCACACACCTTGTAAACCTAGATTTTGTTTGTTATCTACACTATTATTTACAGATTTTATTTATGTATTTATTAATAACTAATTGTAACTTATAGAGACTAATCAACTAAATTAGTTATTACACTTAATGTTTCAGTAATGAGTTGCATTGGATTAAAAATCTTGGTTTCAATTTATATAAAACAAATTTCTCGTTTCATAATTTAATAAAAGTGATTATTTCATTTTGATACTTATTTGATCTTGTTCCTTTTTGCAGTTACGTGTTTTTAAATTGTGGCTGGGGTGTACGAATATTTAGTGTTAAGACTGGAGAATGCGTTAGGACATGTGATGCCGGATCAAAAAAGGAGTCTGTGGCAAGCGTATTTTTATATGATGACCAGCCATCGGCGGTGACTTCGAATGGTACATTTTTATCATGGGAAATTAAAACAGGAAAAAATTTGAGGAAACAGGTATATATAATATTATTTCTTCTTACTTATAAATATTCATTTTTAAAAGGTTGCTACAGTGATTTATTTTTTCAGCATTTTGATATAGGAAAAGGATGCTTAGCTACGAATGCTTTTCTTGTTCCTAACCTCTTTAGTTCAGATATATTAGATCTATGCATCGTAACATTTGACCAAACTAAGTCAGAATTACAGCTTAATTTTTTTGACTTAAATGAAAAGCAAAGGTTACAACATCCTCTGGATAAAACTGTGTATGTATAGAATAAGATATGTTTATATAGTCAATTGAAATTATTTGATTATGTACACGTTAATGTATTCTTAAATTGTATATTTCAGAGTAAGCGATATAAATATCAAACAAGGAATCTCTTTTGGAGGTCCCGAAGAGAATAAAATTATTGCTGCGGTATCTACCCGTGGATTGAATATTTATACCTTAAATGGAAAATCCGAAGTTATTGGGTTTGTTATATACTATTCAATTGATTTTTATAGATTTGTTATATTAATATTAGAACTATCTTTTGTGGATTCAGCGCTATTCAAGAATTTCAGGTTTAATTTTGGGGTCTGTTTGCGAAGACCACCTTCAGTTACTTTATGAGGAAACATCCAGTTACTTGCTGACGAATCATCCAGTTACTTTTAGTAAACAGTTACTTTCAACAATTTGTAGTGGTTACAAGAACTGATAACCTTAATTTTTATTTTCAGTGATAATAAAATTAGAAGAAGAATATAGATTAGAAGATTATACAAGCCATTGCATCATTTATGCCACCTACTAATTAAATTTGTATTTTTTATAATATTAAATTTTTCATTAATAAATATTCAAAGCTGAAATATATTCTTGTTATTGTCACCTAGGCCATTATATTGCCTCTCAAAATAAGGGTAAAAGTACTGATGAGTGGCTGATGGGCGTAGCCTGTTTTGAGAGGTTATGTGACCGTCATGTTATCTAACTCCTATCCCCTTTATTTCAGTTAAAAAGTGCCTTGATTGGCTTTAATAGATTTTAGCTTTCGACTCCCGCTCGCTCTTCAGAGGTAAATAAACCCCCAAAAGGGTCCTTTTCAGTGGAGATCAGGCCTTACTTTGAAGGGCGCCTTAGTGAACGGCGCATAAGCCACACTTCAGTACTAGTGCCAAAATAAGTGTTTAAAAGAAGTAACTGTTTACTGAAAGTAACTGGATGTTTCGTCATAAAGTAACTGGAGGTGGACTTCGCAAACAGACCCTAATTTTGTAGTGATTTTTTATCAAAGGTGGACAGACATATAAAATGATGAAAAGAATACCGTTACTCTGGAATAAACCTCCAAGGGTAATACTGATGAGTCTATAAGAGTCATAGAATTCAATGCACTATAACAGAGAGATAAATAAAAAAACAATTAGGGTGACTGCAACCGGCAAATAATCTTCGAATAGTCTTTAAACTCGATTTCCTAAAAGTTTTATTTTTGAAAATATAACAGTACTTTAACCTTTTTTGTACCCGCCTTATCCGGAGCCTACTATCCCAAACAGGCCACCCGTTCTTCACTGAGACTTCCCCACAATACCAAATTAATTTATAATTTACCCTTCTTGTCGCTTCTTGCTTTTTATTCATCCATAGGATGAACAATGATTTTTATTTCCATGGTTCATTTTTTTTTGTTATGAAATTCTTGAAAATTATTAAGATTATGTGCATTATTTATTTATTTAATCACCAGTTAAACATGATGAAAATAATTATGATTTCTTCTAACTAGCTCCAAACTTTTCTTCAAAGCCATATTCCGAACAACTGAAGGAATGGAACAACAGAAAAACTTAAGTATTGGAGGGTTAGGAAGTATATGGAGGATGGAAGCAGAGACATTTTAAATATTCCGATCTGAGTTCAGACTAGTGCGTGCAGTCGACATAATATCTGAAGAGCAGCTGTGCGGCGAAAGGTACCAACATAGAAACAAAAGGTGTAAAAAAAAAAAGAAATTTGGATTGGCGAAGATCAAAGATGAATGTATATATAGTATGTACGAAATCTACTATGCATATACTGGCGTGGCTTGTGAATACATTTTTTTAATTTTTTTAAAATAATTTTATAACTGGAGTGCAATATCAGGAGGATAGTAATTTAAATCACACTCTGAATGTTTGTAGTTACGCATTGATTGAGCTCCAATCCCCTAATGGCTATTATCAGTGGTGGGCAGCAAATGTTAAACTCCTGAGTGGTTAATCTGTTTTGAGGATGGATTTTTCCCACAAATTTTGATTTGAATAATTTATTTATAAGCAAAATTTTAAAACGATATTCATATTTTTTTAATTTAAATATTGTTTTGTTCTCAAATCCTGATTTCAAGACATTTCGATTGTTTTCTTTCTTGTTTCAGTATTAGCCCAGGAGAAAACAGGAGTTGGACATGCGTTAGGGTGCACAGCTCCGATTACCCCGTCGCTGCGGGGGACAGTACTGGTAGAGTAGTTCTTTTTCGAACTCCATTAAGGAAAGGTAGGAAAAGTCCTCAAGCAGTTTACCATTGGCACACACTTCCTTGCAGGGATATTGCTTTGACGCCTGCAGGTAAAATTTTATCTAAACAATTTTATAATTCAATTTTTTTTTTTTAATTTAATAGTGTCTTTAATTACCTTTTTCACAAGGTTCGCTCATGTACACTGGAGGTGGTGAAAATGTACTTGTTAAATGGAATTTAGAAAATCCTCAAGTACGAAATTATCTTCCTCGTCTCTCTGCTGAAATAACTTTCATTGAAGTTTCTAAAAACTTTGAATATGTTGCTATATCAACATTAGACAACAGTGAGTTCAAATTATTTTAGAGCTATTGTGGTATATATTCTATTTATGTTCTATGTTATTCTATATATGTCTACGTGCTTTTAATATTTTCAGGTGTGAAAGTGATTGATCCGCAGAGCAGGTTGATCTGTGTTCTGCAAGAACTTTCTTGGGGGGTACTTCCTGTACATGACACTCCGCTTTTTCCCGCAGGACTCAGTTTCGATCCTCGAACAAGAGGTGTCGTGCTGAACGGAAGACCAGGGCACCTGCAGTTTTATTCACCGTCAACTGAAACACTTTTGTTTAATGTAAACATTTCATTACTTCTCATTCTAGAATTATGCTTAGATTTGAGTATCAGGCAAGTTCTAGCCTGTGGCCCTCCATTGGATATATGTGACATTATGAATTACATTTATGGACCTGAGATTGCCAGGGGTCTTTGTGATATTATTGAATAAATTGTCATATGCGAAATACGGTAGTAAAAATGCCACTGTTTTGATTGGTAAACATTGAAGTGGATGTAATGATACCATAGATGGGACCAGGGGGTGGGTTGGAACCGCAAAAAATTAAACAGAGGAGGGAAAATATTTATTTTTTTTAATGCATAATGAATGTATTAATAGTAAAATTTATATTTTACTTTCACAAAAAAGATATTATAATTCATTATATACCATTAATCACTTAGACTTCTATTTCTTTAAGTCGAAGAAATAGAATAGAATAGATCCCCCTAAATTTAAATCCCATCCACCATTGCTTGTTTATGATACTTGAGATTAATAATATTCTGCAGGGGTCATACATAAATACAAGGCATAAATCAAAAGCTCTCCCTTTTTAAGCTGCTCAATGAAAGCAATCTTTTCCCTGCCCATCTCTATTTTTAAAACAGTATGTAGACAAAAGACTATCAGTAGTTTAAAATTTGTATTGCCTCTTCACTAGACCACGTTTCAAACAAAAAGCTATCAGTAATATGTATTGAAGATGGTTAAAGTGTTCCATGAATGTTTACATTCGTGTTAGCGGTGACAGGATCGTCGGACAACCCGGAGGGTCAGAGTAGTAAAACTCGTATTAGCTAGGTTCTAATGTAGTAATAGGTTTAAATGTGTTTAAAACCACTGTGTCAAAATTAGGATAAATTGGTAACAAATTAATAATTTCCACTCTTCTCAACCCTACCCAAACCTATCCCTGCTAACATTTATAATATTACTTATATAATTTAATTCCACATTAAACTTGTACTATTATATATATATTATATATACTACTATTCAAATTTTTAATAATGGCCTAATGCTAAAAAAAGTTAGAACTGATATTGAAAGTCAAAGACCTGATTGAGATTTTAGATTTGACAGAAAAATATTTTTTTCAAATTTTAACTCGCCTCAAACTTTGATTTCTTTAAAAAAGGAAGAATGTCATTTACAATCCTAGTCTTCCAAGGTCCACATTTGATATTTAGTATACAATTAAGGAAACCGCAGTATATATTAATTAATAATGCCATTTTAAAATTTTAGCTCGACGTCACTCTTCGTAATTATTTAACTCAAGAACGAAATAAAGTTATCTATAACACTGAAGTTACTGGTGCTTGCATTTCAAGTGACGGTGCTTGGCTGGCTACATTGGAGACTAGAGAGGATCCCTCCGTTAGGCTTGAACAGAGGCTTAAATTGTGGGAGTACAATGTCGATAAAAAATGGTTTGTATTTTCTTTTTGTCTTTTTTTTTTTTTTTTTACACTTTAAAGTTTTTAAATTCTTTCCTCGCATTTTTTGAAAAAAACACAAATTCTATTGTAGAATTTTTTTTTCTAAATTTGAGTTGTTATTTTATTTTATTTATTCCGAATCAAATTTCATTTAATCAAAGATTTCACTTTGGAGGAAAACGCTGAACTTACTTCCACCATTTTAAATAAAATGAATTAAACAATATTAAGAAAACTACCTTTAATAAATAATAAACTGGTAAGTTTGATTTGTACTGAAAAGAGAATGTAAAGTTGGGAGATGTCAATAATCTTTAATTTAAAAAAAAAAAAATATTCTTAATTTGGCCATTATCCACAATCTAAATCAGGTCATTTAGCTCCCGGCTAGGATTATATTTTTTTATTTCAAATCTTATTGTTTGCTTTATTAGATGGCTAAAATATGCAAAATAAAACTAGGTTAATTAAATCTGAATACTCAGATTCGTAAACAGACTTGGACCCCTTTTTTAAAAAAAGATTGCTAACAAAATGGGGTTTCCTTATATCTATTAAATTTAGACGGAAATAGTTAATCATTTCATCATCAGTCAAGTTTTTTTACTGCTTGCTAGGTTTTTACTCCGAATTGCTTTTTTAAATATATCGTGAAGGTGAATTGATATAAGGTGAATTTACGTCTCATCATAAAGTTTGTCTCTTATGCCTTTCTGGAAACTGAGAATGATTACTGTTCCTTTTAAGTCACTTTATATTGCATTCAGAAATCTATTATCGAACTAAAGTTTCTAAACTAAAATATATAATTAATTAAAGATTATCTTATACCATATTTTCTCATTTACTCTCTGAAGTAAAATAAAAATTTTTATTGTTAAATTTAAATATATATATATATATATATATATATAAATATATATATTTAAATTATATATAATTGGCTGTGGGGCATATACATACATCAAATATCCAGTTTGATCAAAATCGTTTGAGCCGTTTTTGAGAAAATCTAAATAACATAAAAATGAGACAAAGTTTATTATATAAAGTACCCGCTCCGATTGACCATCTTTGATGAAATTTTTACTGTCATATCGCGGGCATATAACTACACCAAATACCCAATTTCAGGTTTGTACAGTTTATAGTTTTTGAACTAGTCTGTTCACACAAACACCATTTTACGAGACTTGGTTATTTGGACTCAGGGGACCAATACTTCTCCTTACTATATATTTCATACATAGGTAAGTGAAAGTAAAAACCCACAACATGAGTTATGTAGTGACAGTTTAATGTGTCAATTAATAATATTACCCTTTGTATGTATGTATGTAACACAATCAATAATAAATTCCTTCTTTTTTTCCAGTTTTTCCCTGAATTCATCAATTGAAAGTCCGCACAATGGAAAAGTACATCATTTAAGGTTTCGACCAGGTTCTAAGTCCTTAGCAATGTCTAATCCAACATCTGTTGATTATATGCTAGTTACTTCAGGGACTGACGCTAAATTTAGAATATGGACTCCAAACGAAATTGATAGCATTTATCGTTAGTATTGCCCTTTGTCTTATTTATTTTATTTATACATTGTTCCTTCAATGCCATAATTATATTCTTAAAACATTCTGTACGGAGCTCTTATTAGTATCCCTTCTCCACTTCTGGCTTTATCTTGTAAAAACTATCACTGTGGTCAAATTGTCATTCTAGTTCTTTAACATAAAAATGAGTATGTATAGATCTATTTGCTTGTTTGTTGATCATCACTTATGCCACTAAGGCTATTTGGACGATGCTACATTGGAAGTCCTAAATTTTGCCTACCCAGGTATAATTAGGATAGGAATCTTTGACGAGTACTTCTATTTTACATCCACAGGTGATGCCGTATACAGACCTGATGAGATATGAAAATTAATCTAATTAACCATTTTTTGGTGAAAAGCCAGCTGTTGATAACCTCTTCAGATTTACTTATATTTTACTTCGCCAGTCCTACTGCTATTGCAACCTACCCTCTGTTATCTTCTCCTTTATTTAGTGGAAATAATAATTTTGTTACTTTTCCCAATAAAGTTCATTTTCTAATGTTCTTACTTTAGTAGAACTTTAGAAGGGCATCTTCTGATTCCAAACTATTTGGTATGGTTTATTGTTGCAAATTACGGAAGTGGCAAAGTTAAGAGCAGGTGAAGCACGGGAGTCAAAAGCTAGGATTTAGATAAGATAATCAAGGTCCTTTTTAACTTTGGCCTAATCTCCAATGAAAAGGACCCCTTAGGGGCTTATTTATCCCTCAATAATGAGCGGGATTCGAAAGCTGGGATTAAAGCTAATCAAGTCCCATTTTAATTGACCAAGACGTGATACGAATTTGCTATTATAAAAATTGGCCATGCTGAGAAACCGCTGTTCCAAAGTTAATAAAATATGCTCCTTATTTTATTATTTTTAATTTTATAAATGATTAAAAAGGCAGTACTACGAGGTATTTCAATTTTGATAAATATAAGCAAAAAAGTAGATGTTACCAGTGTTTCTGTAAAGTTATATATTTTGTGGATATCAGTTTATTTGGGTCCAGAAAAGTACCTAAAATATAGCCTTGTCTGAGAAATGGCTCATGAATGTTGTTAGAAGGGACTTACCCTTCCATGGCACCTCCAGGGCTTATTGGTGGATATGTTTCTTCTCTTATGTTCCTCACATGCTGATTGGTGGATATGTTTCTTCTCTTATGTTCCTCACATGCTGATTGGTGGATATGTTTCTTCTCTTATGTTCCTCACATGCTCTAGTAATTCGCTAGTATACGGAAATCTTGCGCCATCTTTCCTTACCGACTGTACTGTACCATGATGTACCAGTGGCCAACCCCTGACACAGAATGCCAAGTTACTGAGGATTATAGGAGTATAGGATCTGATTCATTAGGTTCTATAGAGAAAAAGCCTTGTCGATGAATTAATTTCTAAAAGTTTTGAAATGCAAGGTCTATTTCTGCTCGAGAAATCTGGAGACCCACCAGTGATTTACTTCACACTAAATTTTTTAAGAAACTATGTTAAATGATTGTCTATAATTTTTAGGGAAAGGTGTAGTTTGGGGCTGTGACAATGCTTGCTTCTATAGGCAGAAGGAATGTGGTCCATTTAGTTTTTCAGAAGATGGGACTATAATTGGAGTTGGCTTCGAAGCTTGTTTAGTGCTTTGGGATTTGACTGAGTTAAAAGTTACAGCATCACTTAACACACCATCGAGTGATAAACATATTAGGTGAATCAATTTTTATTTTTATTAATACATGAATATACCTTTGGATTCAATGTTCATTACAAATTGTACTATACATTTTTTTTTATTCTTGAAAAAGTATTTAGCATTAGTATTTAGCACAAATAAACAATTATCTTCAATCTAATTAAATTAGTTTTCTTTTAATATTATAGATTTGTGGAATTTGGTCAATTTGAAAGTTTCTGTGAAATAATTTGTGCAACAGAGGATGAACTCTGTGTTTGGAACTTGATGACACTCCAATTATCATGGAAAATTCCAATGAACGTATTGCTGCTAGTTCAAGACATTGCATCATCACATTTTGCTGTTTTCACTAAAAACAATGAAGGTAGGATAATCAAGTGCTACATTATAATCATAATGTATATTAGGTACACATTATACATGTTAAATAAACTATAGCTAAGGGTGTGTTTCCTATTAAAAAATATAATCAGTTGAACTTCCGTATGATCGATCTGCAAGGTTTCATGAAAAAATAAAATTTATATATCCATAAATATTGCAAAGTATTTTAGTAAATATAGATAGGTAGATAGGTAGATAAATGTGCTTTATTTACAAAATTTCTTTTTAAAATTTTACATTTTATACAAAACACTAAATTCTGGCATGGATATGCCGTCTGCCAGGGAATCAGCTTGATGGCCAAAAATAGTAATTACAATAATCTTTTCCTTTATTTTATTTATTTTTTTATTGTTTTGGTCTATCAAATTAAAATAGCAAACCTTTGATTTTAATAAATTATAAACAAATAACTACAATTTAGTAAATATATAAAATATAAAAATATATAAAAAATATAAATTGGTTTATAAATATCTTAAAAACTTTAAAAAATTAGACAAAGATAGCAATTTGTATCCTTTCATTATAATAGCAACTTTATTTTATTTTAATTTATTTTTTTAGCATCTTTGGCAATATTTTAGGTTTTTATATTTCAATGCCCCTTCATTGATTTACCAATCTTGAAGAATTTGTCTCCCACTTAACTTGCTTCCTTCTTATTCCTTATTCGAACAAGGTTTTGTCTTATGTTTTCCTGATTTATGAAACACGTTGTTTTTGAGAGTGGGTTGGGTGGCAGCTCCTTGCTAAGGCACGAAATTGCTGTGTTCAAAGTCCACAGTTTGAAACTGGCTATGGCAAGATACCTTTTCTCTTATGTCATTGATTGTCTTTGAGAACAAGAGAACCTCCTGAGGCATACTCTGCCTCTAAAAAGTTGGTGCATTTAAAGATACTCTTAAATTCCATTGAATTAAGGGGATAAACCTGACAGTTGAGCGTGACCAAGAAACATCACTTCCTTACTTGGTGCCGAACCTTCCATAAGTTGTAACTAACCATTCTAATGAGAATGAATTTATATATACATGCCCAAATTCATTCATACATAAATACACATACCCATATGTACTCTTGACAATAAATTCAGCGTATTACATTTATTATAATCTTAAATACTAATATTATTCCAAGTGTAATATTTTATTATTTAATAAAAAAAATATTATTGTTGTTTCAGTGTTCATATTTAAACCTAAATCACCGGAAGTTGTTTACAATAAGAAAAGGGTTTGCGATCGAAATGGTGTAGCATTGTCAGCTCTCTTCATTCCTAGGCTGAGGCATCTTTCTAACGTGCCATCCTGGATGCAGAACTCTCAGTTATTTTTTATAAACAATAATCAGGTACATCTTAGTTATAAAATTCCTGTAATAAATTTGCCTATAAATATTTGTTTGATTTTTTTTTTATATTACTAATATCAGCCAGCTCATCAGGGTTTTCATTAGAATTCTTTAAAGGTTTGGATATTCTGCTGGAGATTTTTGTGTTGAGAAAGAAATGGAAATAAATGATCCTGTGGAAGAATGGCGAGAATCCACTCATTCAGAATCTGAGACAAACTCTATTTTAAGTTTTATAATTACAACAACGTTATCTGGGCAATTTTTATGCCCTATTTATAAAAACCTTCAGTAGGGTTTTAATACTCAATGTATAACACAGGAGGAATAAAAATATCGTATTGGTGCTTGTCTCTCTTCAATCCTTGTTTAGATTTATTTTAGTAACCTCGTTCATAAACCCAAAAATTTCTCGAATATGACTTGATCTATAACTTATTTTGAATCTATTTAATTTAATTAATCATCATAATTTTATCAATGTTTTGGATATGAGTAGTGCAATTGTCATCTGGCATTTTTTATAGGTTTGTTAAATTTCATTAAGAAATATTCGGTTAAGTATCCTTATAAAGTGATGAGGAACAAGTGCATTGGTCAATTTATCAATGTGTTTTTATTACACATAATAAGTAAAGAATAATAAGAAAAGAAGTCCAAACTTCATACATTGTGACTTTGATCTACTATAGCACTCTATTGCAAGATGTAACCTCATGGGGATGCTTCATAGTCACTTTTGTTGATTTAGGTTTGGTGTAAAATTGAAGGAGTCTAATGTTATCAAATTTCATCACCTCTGCAAAAACGTTTTTTGTCATTTAAAGAGCTAAATTATGAGTTGGAGTTCTCTTCTGTTGTACTTACCTCTGTTAAGAATCAATTAACTTTAATAGTTTTTTGGAAGAGTTTATGGACTTCTTCTATTTAAATGGGGCAATTGCGTAAATCGGACTTGAATCCATATTTCCTTCATCCTGATGGCAATTTTTAGGATATAGAAAAATTAACTATGCTGCTGAAAAGGAGAACGTTAAGGGTTTAACCCTTTAATGGCTCTGGACAAAATATCTTGAAAAAAAAAAGACTACCCACAAGCGGATTACTAGATTACTTGTGGCGGGCCGCAGGTTCCCAGTAGCGGAAGACGGTATATCTCGCAATCGCTTTCTCACTTATTTAACGTCCCCAGCTTAATATTTATCACGAGATAACTTGTCTTGATTGAGGCACATCGTAGCCATTCCTCAGAGACTTAATAAGGACATACCAGGTGTGTAAATATGAAACCGGAATTCGCCAATGATAGGAGTTAGCAGTCAATATAATCTTCTAACTAATCCGTCAGTGGTGTTATCTGCTTTTGCCTACATGTAATAAAGAGATCCAATTGATACCAACATCAGTTTCATTCTATAACCGTGTTTTTAGTGGCGTTGAACATGTCGACTTTTGTGCCAACAAATCAAGATTTGCGGACAGCATTTATTTTCCGTTTCCTTCTGAAAAAAATTGGAGCATTATCACATAGGATGCTTGTTGAAGCTTACGGGGAGCATGCCCTAGGCAAATCTCAATGTTTCGATTGGTTCAAAAAATTTAAAGATGGATTTCGATAAAAGAAACAAAGACCGTGGAAAACCACAAAAAAAAACTTTGAAAACGCTGATTCGGAAGCGTTTGTTGGACAATTATTACATGTGACACCGTCTCCATTTGTTTGAAAGGCATGGAAAAGATCCAGAAGGTCGGAAAATGGGTACCTCACCAACTGAATGACAGGCAGCAGGAAGCTCGAAAAACATCATGGCAAATGCTGCTCACCAAGTACAGAAAAAAAGTCATTTCTTCATCAAATTGTGACTGGTGATGAAAAGTTAATTTACTTCGAGAATCCTAAGCGTAAAAAATCCTGGGTAACTCCTGGTGAACCATCGGCATCGCTTGGGGAGGAAGAAAATGCTCTGTGTCTGGTGTGATCAGATGGGTGTTACCTACTATGAGCTGCTGAAACCTGGGGAAACTGTTAACACGGAACGCTACCTACAACAGATGATAAATTTGAATAAAGATTTGCGCCAAAAAGTCCCAAATATCAAGAAAGGACACACAAAGTGATCTTGCTCCATGACAATGCCCCATCACATTCGGCTAAACGGACCAAGGAAACGATCCAAGTGTTTGGTTTGTAAATTCTTCCGCATGCGGCTTATTCACCAGATTTGGCCCCATCCGATTACCACCTATTTGCATCGATAGGATACGCACTAGCTGAGCAGCGCTTCACTTCTTATGAAAATGTACGAAATTGGTTAAGTGATTGGTTTGATTCAGAAGAGGAAGCATTATTTTGGCGGGGAATCCACAAATTGCCAGAATGATGAGAAAAATGCATAGATAGCGAAGGACAGTACTTCGAATAAAAAAGTATGTATCATTTTTACACAATCAACTCTTATTTGCTATTTGAAAAATTCCGGTTTCATATTTACACACCTGGTATAGAGGCCGCTAGGCTGCAGGGGTGTCTATTGGGGTAATATTTGTTTAACCATTATTCATTTCGAGTTCTAGACGCTTTAAACGATAGTCCTCTGCTTTTATGGTGATATTCACTGTTTTATTTCATTTGTATTTTCCTAGTTTTGGTGTTGCTTTCATCATGTCGCGAAAGGTAATCACTGAGCAGAAATAAAATTATTATAATCTGCTTCATAAATCAAAGCTTTCATTACAATCGAGAATCTAGCATTTTAAATTATTGAATTAATGATAAAGGTATTATAGAATCATAAAAAGTAAATAAAACATTAAGAAAAAGCTGGAAAAGGTAATGAGGAGTTGAATAAGTTGAAGCAGACGGCAGCGAAGGACACCTTAGCTTGGGGAGGGTAAATGCCGCTCGACACGCTTCAACTTTCGTCCAGCCACCCTTAGCTGCTAAAGGGTTAAAATGCATTAAAAACCTGTTTGTCGCATGATATGTAGAATTGATACCTTTTTTTTATACTCAGTCGATGCTGAACTTAGCACTCTATATGATGCACTTAGCCCACTTCACATAAATTTTTTTAAGAAATTTAAATAGTTATAATTTTTACAGGAATTGTTGTGCCTGGAAAGTGAAAGTGAATCAGCTGAAAGCTTATCCGTGATGCTTTCACTAGATGGTGTTGGAGCTACGCCGTTCAGCTCCCTTTTAGCTGCCCAGGTCGAATCAGAGGCTAAAAGGTCGAAGCCTCTAAAACAAAATGTCGGTTATGGAGTCCTCGGCAATGCTGCTGTTTCACAGGTATTTATCAAAAGCTATTTAAAAAATATTTTACAGATCCTAGTGTTTAGTGGATCCCCCATTTATCTCATTCAGTGCGTAACTATCTCCCAGTACTGGTGGGTTTTGAAGTAAACTGTCAAAAAAACACATCGACTGTTTTTGCTTTATACTTTTAAATATAATTCATGAAAGTATGTTAATGCATTTCAAAGTCAACAAAATGTCATATATCATTGAAAATCGCACGAAGCTTTATGACCCCATGCGGCCTAGAGAGTGATTTTTGGACTGCAGTCCGGCACGAAGTCACAAAGCCCCGTATTGTTCCCTGTGTATTATCTGAGAATCACATATTCCCAACCTCTGTAAATAATAAAACTCCTTTTCAGACTTCCATTTCATCCATTTCACCTTTCCATAAAAGAAATATTAAATTAAAAAAATATATTATAAACTTAATTTTTTTTAATTTAATATAAAATTATTTAAAAAAAATATGAAATTTATAAAATTAAAAAAAAAGTTGGTATTAGTATTAAATTATAAACAAAGTTTAAAATAAAAAAATTTTTATTGTTGGTTATATTAATTGGTTCACATCTCATATACATATAACCCAAATTTCATTAAAATTCCTTACATGGTTCTAAAATTTTACTGTATAGTATTACGTTTTCACGAATAAGTTGCGTCGAGTTGCCGGTAGGTAACGTCCAAAACGGTGCCGAGTGCAAAGGGTTAATAGCCAAGGATTTATTTGATGTATACTCTTTTCTTTTCTTTTTACCATAAAAGTAATACTCTTCTTCTAAAATTGAAATATACTGTAGCCATGTTAAGTCAATCCGTACGCTAGTTGGTCCGTGATAAAATAAAAGTCAACTTGCCCAGGGTGGTCAAGTTGTTAGGCTTGAGAAAGCTAAAGCAGCCTTTTATCATTTATAGCTTAACTCACTACATAAGTTTATATGATAACCTATCGTAGCTGACGACTGAATTCAGTAACCGGCATCTGAAATAATCTGCAAAATCAGTCTGCGTCAGCAGGGTGATTTTCTGAAAACCTATTGTGTTTTCTTGTTTTAATTTATTTTATAATGCATTACCAAACCAAGGTCCTTCATCTCGGAACCAGATCTACATTGAAATAAATGAAAGTTTTCATCATTTTTACGTTTCAATCATTTACGGTCCCTGTAGTAGGGGTTAGGGGTCAGTCACATATATAAAATCCCGCATTGAATGTGATAGACATTGTATCTTGACAGTTGATAGACCGTTTCTCTACAGTCTATAGAGAATTTGCGCTACATGGTCTACAAGCGTATACAAGGCTTAAATATAAAAGAAAAAACTAATTTTTTTAAATTATAATAATTATATTTGGTCAATATTTTCATACTAATAATTTATCTATTATAGTTTAACAATACTACTTTAATAAATATTCTATTATTATCAAGATCTGCTGCTCACTCATTTTTCTTCCCAATATAACACAAGTAGGAATATGAATAAACAATTTGTTCCATTTAATATTTCAGTATAGTAAATCAAAGCTAAACATTAAATTAAAACCTTAATGTAAAATAACATCATATATGTATAAAAAGTATAAATACTTAATCCTAAGTTTTACTAACATCAAGTTTTTACTTAGATTATTAATTTTGTATACGTTTAAATAAACAATAAAATAGTAAATTAATATACATATATTATCATAGATTATAAAAAGAGATCAATCATATATTGGTTTAAATAAAACATTATCCTCACTACCCTTCTTTACTTTCATGTTCTCTTTTAAACTTTATTTTCCATCTTTTAAATCCTTGAATTGTGATGATGAAAATTCTCTAGAATCTTGATATTAAACTCATATTAAATTATCATTCAGCCTTTCTTTAAATGTTTGTTCCGAGATTATATCTACATATTCATTTTATTGTCTTTAATTACCTGTTTTTCATACATCATAAGTTATTCTCAAAACTATTTCTGAAGGTTTATTGGTAAAACATGTATATGTGTTGTAAAAAATTTTTCATATTGCTACCGAAATTTCAATCATTTTATATTTATTTTGTTGCTAGCGGTTTTTAATTTCATAATAGGGATGCACTTATATGTTTTAATTAGTTGAATTTATATATATATTTTTTTATTTAAACTGTCATCCATCTTCAGTTCAATAAAGCACTTGTTTTTTTAATCACATGTAATTTATTTCTTAATAAGGCACACAAAAAAACACTAGTTTATTATATTATATGTTTTTTCAGTTTTTTTTTTTCATGGTTTAGTTATAATTTGGGCATTGATGCAATGGATCCATAATAGTATGTATTGGAATGTTTATAAGTAGCTCACGTTATTAAATGAAAAGACTTTTGCACTTGTCAGATCATATGATAATATGAGCAAAGAGTATAATGAATCAAAATCATCAGTTAAAACATATTTTTTCTATTAAGTATTTCTTAGAGTTCTCTGTGCCAGAAATAGATCCTGATACCGATTAAATATTTGTGTTTGGATAATTTGAAATAATTCTTATATTTTCTATAAATAATTAAATTATTCATGTAATATATATATATATATATATATATATATATATATATATATATATATATATATATATATTACATGAATAATTTAATTATTTATTTATAATTAAATTATTAATTATTATTAATTATTTATAAATAATTAAATTATTCATGTAATATATATATATATATATATATATATATATATATATATATATATATTTATTTATTTATTTATGACAAACCACACTGATGGACAAAATTAATGCTCCTACGTTTCTTCACAATATTCATCTTCCAGTATCCACATTATTCAAATTTTGACGCCCAACAAAATTGTTTTATGATAAAATTAGTCATTGTCATATTATTAAAATAAGTTATGCAAATATACTGACAATAAACTAATAGAGCAAATTACGGTCAATAACATACATTTCCATCAATGTTGCGAATCACCTTCTAGTTACTTTTAACTTCTTTCCATTAATTTGAAAAGATATTCAATTAAATCCTTAGAAATGTTGTTCCACTCTTCGAGAACAGATGTTTCCTGTTCCTCAATGGCGCTAGGCCTTGGATTCCGACTTTTTATTCTGCTCTTGAGGTGGTCTCAGGCATGTTCAGTTGGACTTAAGTCTAATCACCATTTTGGCCACCTAGCAGGTACCCACCCTACACGTGTGATCTGTATAGTCTAGCATTATCGTCCTTACACACGGATCTCTTACAACATAGGATGCGAATAGCTCTACATGCTCTTGAAATATGTTGTACAATTACCTTGATGTATGTTAACCAATTCGGTACGCCTCTCGAAAGTAATGCCACATGGGTAGGTTATTGTACCCTTACTTAACATTCATTTAGTCTTGGACTTAATCTTAAAGTTCTGCTGGGAATCCACAAAATTAAAACTTCTTAAAGAGTTTTATAGTATCGTTTTGAGTGGCACTGTGGTTTCACAGAGCGTTTTCCCTGATACATCTTTCATCTGTTACTGGGGTTCCCAAAGTTTCTGTTGGTACGCTGGTTCATCTATTCCTTCTGTACATCTAGACTGTGTCCTCTCTGTTTTGTCTTAGAAACGTTTTGGTGCTCTTCTGATAGTCGTATGGTGAACTCGCATGCTTCTTCTGTTTCCTGTAGTATATCATTTCTCTATTTATGTCACTGCACTAACACAGTCAACTCTCTTGTGAGCGGCTAGGCATGGCGGGCTTACGTGTCGCTCCACATGATAACTTCAACCTTGTGAGTTCAAATCTTGAGTGCCAGTAGCTTCTTCCTTTCTTATAAAGGTTCGGTGGGGTAAACAAAAAAAATCAAACTCTCTTAAATGAATTGATCCGGCCATTGAGAAAGAAAAAACAGTTTTCAGCAAACTAACTTAATGAAAACAAATTTATGAGGGTAGAGAAAGATAAAAATTATTTATGTGTAACAAATGCCTTTTTTATTGCTTATATTCATTCTCAAATCCCCTAAATACCAACAGATAAGAAACTGCAGTTTAATTGTAACTCAAGATATTGTGGTGTTGGGTTAACTTAATCCATCAGTGTTTCGTTTTATTGAAAATGTTTATTAATCTTATCTGGTCAAAGTTTAGTATTAAATATATTTTCCGTACTTCTTTAAATGAAAAGTTAACTAACTATAAAGAGTCTACTGTATAAGATTTTATTTATTGGTGCGAATTTTTAATAATTTAAAAATGTTTTATTAATCCTTGGTATAATTTGAAATTATCGGATATGCCATACCTTTATAAATTTTTGTTTCTGAAAAAATTTAGTATCGTCATGTACATTTATAATTATGTGATATTTATAATCTATGATTTTCTTAATGTCAGCTTTAAAATATCATCATCATAAATAATCTTGGGCCAGTTCTGAATATTTTTAGTTAGTAGTACCCGTGAACTATTTCTGTTGCATTCTTAAATCCTGTCTGATCTCCATCCTCCTCAGCTGCTCAGTATGAGGTATGAACATTATTTATGTATATATATGCATATATATCTTCTAGTTAGACCTATCGGAAGTTGATGATCTAATCTCATTCCTTCCAACTATTAACTTTCGGTTTGGGTAGCTACATGGTCCCTTCTACTTTAAGCCGAGTACCCTGACTGAGATCCCTTTTCTTTACGTTGCCTGTTCTATTAATTTACTAACGATGCCTCCTCACCCTGTAGCGCCGGCATCGCTTTATCAGATCAAATTTTCTAAATCGGAGGCAGTGGTTTTGTGGGATCAACCTCATCTCTGTCTCAATCTGAAATTTAAAGTAATATTTATTTTAGATATTAAAAAAAAAAAAAAAAAAGTATACTTAGTTATACTATCTATAGTTCATTAATTATCAGTAGAGGTTAATCGGATGGCATTTGACAGAAGTGGAAATAAAAAAATGCTAAAATGAGTTAGAGATGGTTTTAAACGAGATCAGGACTTCGCTATTTTTACTTAAAAGAACATCCATCTCATTTCATTTATCTCAAATGGAAAATTTAAGTAAATAAATATGGAAAATGAATAATTGTGAAATATAAAAAAGAAAATCCAGCCACAATAAACTTAATTTTTATCCAACTATTTGATATAGCTTAATTGAGGTTTTCTTCACTGATATTTTCTAAGAAAAGCAAAAAACCTATTTGAGGCATGAACAAATAATAGAAGCACAAGAATGATATAGATGAAGAATAATAGAAACACAACAGCTTTTGAAGTATAAAATATATTTATTGTACTGTTACACGTGAATATTGTTAGAATATCCATATAAATATAGATGAAATTCTGTTTGTTTGTACTTTATAGAAATCCATACCGTTTGTCCTAAATTCTCCAAATTTCGCTTGGTGGTTCTTTCAGACCAGGTGCGAACACCTGTCCATATTAAAATTGCATTACTTCAGCCAATCTATGGGTATATTCTTTATTGTTATAAAATTCGTCATGATCTCGCTTTGCAATGTTTTTTTTTACGAAATCGACCGTTTGAGTTGAAAAAAACGGCCTAAAAAATCATTTTATAGATTTTGAAGAGGCCAATAAGACCCGGTAAGACCGTCCCTTGGCAGGCATCGAGTTCTGGGATTTTTAAACCACATGTTTTTTTTTTAACATTACAATACGTTTATTTACATGTATGGTGAATTTATTTTTTAAAATGCCTCCTAAGAAGCGAGCTTTAATAGGAGTAGTGAGCTCAAAAGCTAAAAATCAACGTCAAAATAGGAGCAGCTGAAACTCGACGAACACCAAAATAGGATTGACCAACTAGAGTCTGCCCAGGAATATGAGGCCCGCCTCGCGTCACAGAGGGTTAGGCAAGCCGATTTGCGAGAAGCTGAAACTGAAGGGCGATATTTCTGTTTGTTGGTTTGTTCTTTATAGAAATCCATACCGTTTACCCTAAATTCTCCAAATTTCGCTTAGTGGTTCTTTTATACCAGGTGCGAACACCTGTCCATATTAAAATTGCATAACTTCAGCCGATCTTCAGCTGATATTCTTTATCCTAATAAAAATCGTAATGATCTCGCTTTACAATGGTTTTTTTTACGAAATTGACCGTTTCATTAGAAAAATGAAATTTCCCGGGTGAAACCAGAACATACAGCTAGTAATATAATTATATATATTATAATATTATTTTTAAAAAATATCAAAGATTATTTACACACCTTTTTGAAAGGATGGTATTTTGAATCCATTAAATTTATACATATGATGCAGATTTTTCCCCCCTTCGTTGATAGTCCTAACTTCTTGATCAACCTCGAACCGATCTATATTTATGAAACTGTTATACTTTGTTTCTTTAAAAGTAATTTCCTGTCCCATTCTTACATTTCATTGAATGCTAGTTTTGTTTCAATTTTTGCTAAATCTGTCTACGAGTTTGGTATCCATTTATACCATGTGTGTTAATGAATTTATATCAATAAACACAAGGGAAGTGAGATACAAGATCATATGAAGGTTGAATTGTTCATTATATCACCCAGACTGCAGCACTTGTATCCTTTCCAAAGCAAACTCTCTTTCTGTTATTCTTGTGACATGGCTCAAAACTTAATGAGACGAGAACTTGCCTCCTTTTCATAGCTTTTAGCCTTGGAACATGGAATATTTCTAGTGAAATAACAATTTTTTGGCATTTACCTCCTTTTCAACGTCAGAGCCTCAATTGTGGGTTGGATGAAATATATTACTACTATATTAAAATTGGGTTTATGGAAAGAAGAAAAAATACTTTTTTAAACATTTCAGTTTTCCCTGTGCTGCTTATATTTGATTGAGTTTTACTCAAACCATGTGTAATGGTGATTTTATTTAGTTCCCTTCTGCTAATACTGTGGCATTATGATGTGATATATATGTACATAGATAGAAATCAAAATTTAAGTTTAGTGCAAAGTCCATGGATAATAACAAACAGAAATTATTTCTGGCAAAAATAAAAATTGCTTATATCAATATGAACAATGAAAAAAAAAAAGAAATTTTTCTCTTGAATAGAAATAAGAGAAACATTATAATAGAATTGCAATAGTTTTACTCAAAATATGTGCAATATGGAAGAATGGTTCCTCTTTGCTAAACGCCATCCAATATGGAAGAATGGTTCCCCTTTGCTAAACCCCATCCAATTAAGATATATATTTAGACACATATAAATTAAAACTTTTTCTGGGTCAAAATCCATAGAATAACATAAAATATTTAATATTACATTTCAATATTGCACTTTAAAAAAGATTTCTGACCCAAAGTTTGTTCAAAATTGTACTAAGGAATCTACATAAGTAAGCCACTATACATTTAAAAAATATTATGTCATTGAAGATTGTCCTTTTAACAAATTTACTAAAGCATTTGTTTGATTAATTTTGTATTTTACTGTTCATTATATCATCTCTAAGCCTTGTATAATCCTGATTTCATTGCGAAAGCTTGGAAACAACGTGTTTGAGCTTATAACAGCGTCTTTGACCAATCCTCCAGCCTTCCTCTTGAGCTAAAAATAGACTACTACAGAATATCTTCCCGCCTTTTCACATGCCACGTTTATATTTGTACAATACACACAGATGCTATTCTATTTATCCTAGCCTGTTTTTTAATACATCCTATTTGAAAGATATTCACTTTATTGCTTGAAATTAAAATTATTTTTTTTTTGCTGTTTTATATTTATATGTTCTTATGACCTTTTGCTCTGGCATATATATTGTTATTAAAAGGAATACTATAGCTTGCAGTATTCAAACTTAATATAATATCCATGAGGCTGAATTCTAACTTACACAATATTCAGTTATTTGTAATTAACTACAATTTAAATAAAGAATCACAGCCATTGATAAGCCCTCTGTATTAATAGTTTTATAGATTACAAATATTATTGTTATGGGTCAAATGATTTAGTTGGGATCACCTGTAGTGTACTGGTTAGCATGACAACTTTTCTGAAAGGGAGTAAAAAATTCATGGCTATATTGTCCTTTCGGATGGGAGTTAAATGGAAGTCTCAAGCCTGTGTGATGTCAGGTACTCTTAAAGTTCAAAAAGGGTATTGAACATGTTTCATTATGGTAACTTTCTCACTTTTAAATATTGTCAGACTTGTTTTTTAGGCTTTCATGGTCTGAATCCATTATATACATTTCTTCTTCAGGTTTTGACCATTTAACAGGTTTTTCAACTGCCAAGCTTTCACCCATTTTGCTGTGGGCTTCTTCAGGGCCAATACAGGAATCATTCTTGTATTGGCCCTGAAGAAGCCCAAAGCAAGATGGGTGAAAGCTTGGCAATGATAAAACCTGTTACATGGTCAAACCCTGAAGAAGAAATGCATACAATTGTCAGACTTGGTCTTTTGCTCTGAATGTTGTATTTTATTGTTCAGTTAGGATAAAACAAAGCATGATAAAGTGCATTTTGCTAGTTTATGAGAGTGCATATTTCAGGGTCGAAACAAAACAACCAATTTTATCAAACTACATAAACTTATCTTAGTTTAATATCACAAAGGAAATAGTACAATGGCCTGGCATATATATTGTTATTAATGTTATAAATAAAATTACTTGTTGATAAATTGAATTTTAAAAAATAAATGAATAATACTTTAATTTTTAGCATTAGCTTCTACTAAATTTCTGTATACATCTTCTATTTCTATTTTCTATTCTTTTCATCTATCATATTTAATTAAGGATTCTTATGTAGATACTATTAAAATCTAACTAACTACTATTATTTAATTAAAAAAAAAAACATGGGGGCAAAATCTGATAACTGATGAAAACGTGATGATAAAACTATGATAAAAAAATTAAACAAAAAACAATTGAAGACTTGAAATTAATCAATTATATTAATAAATGATTGATTTTTCATATTTATAGAGTTAGGAGACACCAAGTCTTGCAACATTCAAGTGTAGCATTGCGTACTATGCAATACCACTAAAGAATAATTACCATTAAATTTCATGTTATAAAGTTTTAATAATCTCATAGCTGCATATGAACCTTAACAATACAAACGCTTTAAATTTGAACTTTTCTTTCAGTCCCTTTTAAGGTAAAAACATAATCTGTAATTTAATTTTTAGTATTCTGTAACACTGACAGGGGTATGGCCGAGGGGATACCGTCTCTGACTCCCACGCTGGCGGTGCGGGTTCGAATCCTGCCCAAGCCCGCTCGGTTATTTTCGGTGACGGCCTCACTGAACAGACTCAGCGGCTTGCCATGTATTAGAAGAGGTTGGTTATCCGTAGATAACCCGTCCCGATTAGCTTTCGTGGCATAAAGCGGACGTTAAAAAAAGATTGACATATAAAATACAAAAATGCCTAGAAAACAATGAGAAATCTATTCAATAACAATGTGACAAAACAGTTCAATATTACTTATCAGTGACAAGAACGGTTACCCAAATGTATTCTTTGATGTCCAGGCTAAAAATAAGCCACTAGTCGATCGCTTCTTATTTATGGTCTGCTATTGAACCACCCACCTAGGCCTAGAACATTCCAAACATCTCATCACGTACTAATTCTTGACTATAACTGTTCAAGGCAGTTCTTTACAACGTAACAGAAATAAACTTCTGTTTTGGTTTCTCACTACACTATTCTACTATTTAGTATATTATTCTCTTGAGAAAATTCTAATCTTTACGTTTCAAGTCATTTCTCTATCATTAATATTTCACTAAGTTGATTTTATTCATCTGTTCAGAACTGTAACTCTTCCAAATTCTATAAAGGTTTCAATAAATGCTGTAGTTTAGTTTTCCTGATTCCTGAAAATTCCTTTAGTATTTTATTGATAAATATTTACATTTCTCCAGAGTAGAATTTATAATAGCTAACCTGCGTTCAAAAAATTAGATATTCTAAGATGTTTAAAAAAAATAAATAAAATTTTTTTTCAACTGCCAAGCTTTCACCCATTTTACTGTGGGCTTCTTCAGGGCCAATACAGGAATCATTCTTTTATTGGCCCTGAAGAAGCCCACAGCAAGATGGGTGAAAGCTTGGCAATGATAAAACCTGTTACATGGTCAAACCCTGAAGGAGAAATGCATATAATTGTCAGAGTTGGTCTTTTGCTCTGAATGTTGTCTTAAATGGTGTATTTTATTGTTCAGTTAGGATAAAACAAAGCATGATAAAGTGCATTCTGCTAGTTTATGAGAGTGCATATTTCAGGGTCGAAACAAAACAACCAAGTTTATCAAACTACATAAACTTATCTTAGTTTAATATCACAAAGGAAATAGTACATTGGCCTAAAGGGAATTTATGCAAATCATTTTCTCCACTATATTGGTGTATTACAAAGGTCGGAAGTTAAATGGGTCAATGGAAAGCGCAAATCTAAATGGAATATGTTTTTTAAAAATCATAATAATGATTTGTAATTCACCAATTTCTCCAGTATATGCTCTTCCTCATTTCCTATTTCTATTTGCTGCTTGCAAAGAAAAAGTATAATATTTTATTTTAATTTCTTAAAAGTGATATTGATGAAATAACCTTACCATAGGAAGAATTAATTATAAATTTCTATTAGTTTATTTATGTTTGAATATAAATTTATAAAAATGAATGTAGGTGATCATATTTCATTTAATAAATATTTTCAACTTAATTACAAGTACTGTATTGAGTAGAATTTCAGAAACATAAACCTGTAATAAATCAGGATATTTTGTGTTTTCATTTTCAATTTAATATGGTTTTAGTAATTTTTGTCTACTTAATGAATTTTTTCATCTATAAATAATATAACACCTTTAAAATATTTGTTTTACACCACGGGTTTTTACAAGGGAAAAATTGAAAGAAGAAAATTAAAAATCATAATCCAAATTATATTAATGAATAACTCGTAAGAAATAAAACTGATTAAAATAGGTAATAATGTTATTACTATTAGATACTAAAGTACTAGAATCTGACCATTATTTACTTTCACTTACCTATATATGAAATATATAGTAAGGGAAAGTATTGCGATCGTGAAAAATTTCGACTTCTGGTTTTTTTCTATATATGCCACTGTTTTAAATTTAGGCTTCATAAAAGCAGTTTCTAGCTACTTTGTGAGTAAACTGATAATATATTTATTGACTCTTACATAGTTGTTCTTAAAATAAATTTTTGAAAACCACTTATACAAAAATTTATATGCTGCGACATATGTATGTGTGTAAGTTTATGAAAAGTAAAGCAGAATAAAATATTCAAATTCTATTTTCATCTTATGTTGTAATATTTTTAATGATTGTGAAATAATAATATTCATGATTTAAAAAAATGGCCCTAATTTTATTTTTAACATCTGATCTATCTTTTTAATTTTAACTCTTGTTTAAATTATATATATATATGTAAAAGTTATTTTCTTTTTTTCTTTGTTTCTTTATTGTTCAATGTATTGACATACATTAAGTTTAATAATTTAATATAAATAAATTTCCTTAATATAACTGTCATTAAACCGTTTATCTCAATACATGGGAATCTATCAATCTGCATTTCAAAAGATAGCTCATGGCCTAACTAATAAAACTTGCCTTGTTATTTTATAAAAGGAAATTTAGAAAGCTTGGTTGGTTATCATGGTTTAAAAAGTTTATTTTTTAATTAAACATTTGCCACTCCTTATCGAATGCTAATAAATTCTAGACATTTTATTAATTTCCTTATAAAGTTTAAAAAAAAAAAAAAAAAAAAAAAAATAGAATCTGTAAACTACATTTTACTATAAACAGAGAAGGAATTACTTCAGTGACAAAGCTTTACTGCTCTTTTTGTCACTGATATAGTATTTATTGAAAAAAAAAAAAAAAAAAATAGAATTGCGCATAACATTAGTAGGTTTATAATGCACCTGAATAGGTTAATCTACATCTTTCAATATATAAGTCCTCTTCTGCTCTCTACTTTAATATTATTTTTTACGTAATTTCATCTGTTAATCACATTTCATATAATTTTTCTGTAGTATTTGATTGCTAAAAATATTATTAATGATTTTTTTTATTTCTTTAATTTTTTAAAATTTCTATTGATTGTTTTAAATGTTAATTTCATTATATTAATATAGTGTTAATTAAATATATTTGATTGCTAGTAATATTACGCATACTTGTCTTTGTTTTTTTAATTTTTTTTTCTTTGTCTTTTAACAGTTTTATATATGTTTAAGAAATAATGAATTATCATTAAACTTATTTATTTATTTGTTTTTAAATATTTGAAAGATAATAGTTATAAAGTTGTTACTCACATCTCTCGGACTAGGCATTGGACTTGCGTGAGCCCTTGACACGAAGGCCACCAAAGCTGTCCCTAACAAAAACAATAGGAGGACTAGTAGAAGTCTCATGGCCCACGTGGTGAGCTGGCGGTGGTGCAGTGCAGTCTAAACCAAACAGGCCGGCATCTCCTCCCCCCCCCCCAGCTCTTATCAATGGTCCCCCCCACCTCAGCGGGTCCTCCCCCTATTTAGGGGTTGTGAATCATTTATTTCTCTATCCCCTCCCACTTGACCCCTCTCTCCCTCTTTGTACAACTAACTACCTCCGCCCTAGTTTTCTCCCCTTTTTTTTCACTTGAAAGTTTTGGTCTATTCCGTTCCATAAATCATAACTTTAGTTTTCTTTTGTGGTTTAGGGTTGTTCCTCTTTATCAAATTAATTTGTTATTGTTATATATACAATACAACACTAAACCATACCATGTGTACCTGACATATAAAAATATATATATATTTTTTTTTTGTTATTTGTATATCAGTATATGTTTGTTAATAAAGTAAGTTGCCATTTTTTTATTTTTTTATTTTTTTTTGTAATGTATATATATAATATTAAATTAACTATTCTGGGATAAATTCCGTTAAGAAAAAGAGTTACTGGCCAAATATTAATGTTATAGAGCATAATTTATCATCCTAAATTGTAATACTATAATTTAGCTTGATTTTTTATATATATATATATATATATATATATATATTTAAATGTGATTAAATAGTTAGAAAATTAAAAGTATACATGTTGAATAATATATTTTCATTTTCTGATTATTTAAATTGAATATTAATTAAAATAATTTTCTAAATGAAAAATCATATCAAAATACAATAATAATAAACTGTTTAATAAATATATAATAATATTAAATGGTCGGTGAAATGCCAAAGTGAACTAAGCACGAAACACAATATTTTGAGAAAACTGAAGTTGCATTATTCAAAATAGGGCTGTGCTTTTCTTCTATTGCTCTTGAAGTACAATATATTTCACTTTGTCTTTTATAATATTCAAATATAAAGAAATTTGATTGGCAACATTTCGAACTACAAAGAAGGTATTTAGTTTTTGTTTTCTGATTCCTAATTTTCTGAAATGAGATACGAGTAAACAGTTATTATGCAGGCATTTTCAGGCATGAGGGAAGATAGTGCCCAGCAGCACATCATCCTGATCTTTCTTTTGGATAGGAGGTCTCTCATCCAACTCTTTTTCCGTCATGGAGCCCAGATTTTTATCCAGTAAAAAGCGTCAAAATATGCAGCATAAAAACTAAAAATATGCTATCAAACAACTGTAATATTCAAAGAAACTAATGTGTATAAAATATTTCATAGGAAAGGGAGTGGAGGGGACTATTCAGAATTGAAACCAAAATGATTTTATTTTTTTTTTTTTAACCCTAATCAAACATATAAATATTTCCGATAATAAATTAAATGTATTCAAAACTAAAATGTAAAAATAATTCAAACTTACTAGTTAACAAGAAGAATACATGAATAAAGATAACTAAATTAAAAATCTGGTGCGTGCTCGCAACACACAACTTTCACTTACCAACTTACTTAGATTAGAAATTAATGCGTTTTGTTAATTGCTACTTCTCAAATGAACAGAACGGCTTTAATGAACAATGGTATGTCATTAAAGGCGTACTCCGCATTCTTTTTTTCTCCTCCATACGTTTTCTTTATTTTTATCATATCTTATATTTAGCCATTTCTTATTTTTTGGTGAAACGAGAGACAGTTAATTTCTCCATATAAACAAAAACAAAGGTACTTTAAAGGAAACAAAAAAACTAACAAACAAAAAAGGCCCCTACCCCATTTAAGCCCCCTCAGAACATTTCAATAATGATAAAGCTTACCGGATATTAAAGAACACCTAATTTTCATTAAACATGACGAATTTGATAAAAAATTCGTCGAAAAATCGATAGAGCCGTTTTTGAGATCATCGAAAAAAAGGTAAATATTGGAAAAAAATTTAAGAAACAAAGTGCCCCCTCCGTCTGACCAATTTTGATGAAATTTTGGCTATCACATCTTTGGCATATACATACATCAAATACCCAGTTTGATCAAAATCGTTAAAGCCGTTTTTGAGTAAGTAAAAAAAAACTCCTGAAAATGGTACAATATTTATTAAGTAAAGTCCCCCCTCCGGTTGATCAATTTTGATGAAATTTTTACAGTCATATCTCGGGCATATATATAGATCAAATACTCAGTTTAATCAAAATCGTTAGAGCCGTTTTTGATAAAATCGAAAAAAACGTAAAAAGTTATTAAATAAAGTACCCCCTCCCTTTGAGAAATTTTAATGAAATTTTTGCTGTCACATCGCGGGAAAACGAGTAGATGATTTTTACAGCCCACCATTTATTTCATTCGAAAATCTATCACGGAACTAAAGTTTTTCAAAAACCATACGTTTAAAAGAACGTTAAAGTTTTTCAAAAACCATATGTTTAAAAGACAGCTATAAATATTTTGAGCATTATGTGCTTTTCTAAGCATTCACTCAATACAGAACTAATGAAATAGTTTTTATTTTTGTCTTAGTTAATGTGACAATGCAAAATGTAATACATTATGGCGTCTAATTTTATTTCCCTATTTAGTTTTATAAAAACATAATTTAGTTACTATGTAAACAATTGATTTCCGTTAAATAGTTTCGAGTATGTTCCAACAAGCTCTTAAAACACGTAGACAAATGTCGCATGCGCATTACGCCTTAGTTGTTAACAATGAGCTGTTAGTAAAGTACTGCGTGTGCGAAAGAGTTGTTAACGTATTTTAAATAGTTGTTGGAACAAACCTATTTTTTTTTTTTTTTTATAAACAAAATATTATTCTTCCTGAGATTCCCAGTTTACCAACGATATATTATACGAGTGCACTCATTAACGGAAATTGTAATTTTCATTTTTGAGAAACAGTTTTCTTCTTTTTTTTTTCCTGTATATATTTATCAAATTCTTTCATATTTCATATTTAGCCATTTCTTATTACTAGGTATAATGATAGCCAGTAAATTTCTCCATATAAATAAAATCAAAGGTACTTTATTGGAAGAAAATTTTCCTTCGCCATTTAAGCTCCATCAGAACATATCTATGATTATGAAACCTACCTGATATTAATGAATATTTGATTCTCGTTAAACGAGTTTAATCATAATCGTTGGGTTAGAGCCGTTTTTGAGAAAATCGCAAAAAACCTAAAAATGTGATAACATTTATTAAATTAAGTACCCCCTCCGTTTACTCAATTTTGACAAAATTTTTGCTTTCAAATCACGGGCATATACCTGCCTCAATTATATAGTTTCAGTTTCGAGCTAGTCAGTTCACAGACACACACACAGACCATTTCTTAGGACTTGGTTATTTGGCATCAGGGGGCACTAAAACGCGTATTTCCGTTGAAAACCGGAAGTCGAAATTTTTCACGATCTCAATACTTTTCTTTGCTATACATTTCATATATAGGTACCTAAGTTAAAGTAAAAAATATTACTCAATTTTGGAAAATGAAATGAAGCTATAAGAAAAATAAGAACACGTAACGTTCAGTTCGTTATTATTTTATATTATTTTTAGAGAAAATATAAATAAAAGTTTAAATAATTCCTTTTTAAAAGTCCATCTTTTTTTTTTTTTTTTTTTTTTTTTTTTTAAAGTATAACCCCACTGACTTTTGACCTCTTTGTATTTCGCTTCTATTCTCTTAACGGCTCTTCTATCGATCTCTTGGCTATGAGTTTGATATTGTGTCCTAAAACGGTCTCACCAGCCGGCCCAATCCGCTGTTAAAAACTTAACGAATATATTTGCTATTTTGTCATTTTTTATGGATTATATATAGCCAGTTTTTTTATATAATATATTTTAGAAAATGGAATAGAAAACAAAACTTCTGTATACTTTTTTTCCTTTGATGTTATCCACTCAAATGGATTTCCGATGATTCATTTAAAATAAGAAAATGCGTTATCGGTGTTTAGTATTCAACCTTGATTCGATCGATAACTACACTATTAAACATTTCAAAAGGTTTTTCTCGCACCCTCTTTGGCCGAGTTTCCTCGGGTAAGAATTCGTAACAAAAAATTTTTTACGCGCAACACACAACTTTCACTTACCAACTTACTTAAATTAGAAATTGATGTGTTTTGTTAATTGCCACTTTTCAAAGACACATTTTTCCACATTCATTTCTTATTTTTGTTTTTATTTGCTCTATAAAAAACACTATTTTTTTATTATTAAATAAAAGTTTTTACTTGTGGTAATGCGGCAATGCAAGCATAATTGTAGGTACTCCAAGTCGTCTGATTTTATAATTCTCTATGTAGTTGTTGAAAACTTCATTTACCATGAAAAAAATAATTTCCTTTATAAGACATTCAGTTCTTGAGACTATATTGTTCAACAGGATATCAAGAAGGGGACCAAATTATTCTCAACCATACATTTTTACTTTCACTTACCTATATATGAAATATATAGTAAGTGGAAGTATTGCGATCGTGAAAAATTTCGACTTCCGGTTTTCAACGGAAATACACGTTTTGGGACCCCCTGAGTCGAAATAACTAAGTCCCGCGAAATGGTCTGTATGTGTGTGTGTGTGTGTGTGTGTGTGTGTCTGTGTGTGTGTCTGTGTGTGTGAACAGACTAGCTCAAAAACTATAAACCGTGGGAACCTGAAATGGGGTATTTAGTGTAGGTATAAGCCCGCGATGTGACAGCAAAAATTTCATCAAAATTTCTCAAAGGGAGGGGGTACTTTATTTAATAACTTTTTAGGTTTTTTTCGATTTTCTCAAAAACGGCTCTAACGATTTTGATTAAACTGAATATTTGATCTATTCATATGCCCGAGATATGACTGTAAAAATTTCATCAAAATTGATTAACCGGAGGGGGGACTTTACTTAATAAATTTTGTATCATTTTCGTGTTTTTTTTTATTTACTCAAAAACGGCTTTAACGGTTTTGATCAAACTGGGTATATGATGTATGTATATGCCCGAGATACGACTGTAAACATTTCATCAAAATTGATGAACCGGAGGGAGGACTTTACTTAATAAATTTTGTATCATTTTTACGTGTTTTTTTTATTTACTCAAAAAGGCTTTAACGATTTTGATCAAACTGGGTATTTGATTTATTTATATGCCAAAGATATGATAGCCAACATTTCATCAAAATTGATCAAACGGAGCGGGCACTTTATTTCATATTTTTTTTTCCAATTTTTACCTTTTTTTCGATAATCTCAAAAATGGCTTTAACGATTTTTATCAAATTTGTCATGTTAAATGAAAATTAGGTGTTCTTTAATATCAGGTAAGCTTTATCATTATTAAAATGTTCTGAGGGGGCTTTCTTGGGGGGGGGGGGCTTTTTTGTTTGTTTGTTTCCTATAAAGTACCTTTGTTTTTGTTTATATGGAGAAATTAACTTTCTCTCCTTACGTCTAAAAATAAGAAATGGCTAAATATGAAATATAATTAAAAATAAAGAAAACATAAAGAGGAGAAAAAAAATATAAAAATATTCAGTCAACTCATAAAACTCGTTGAGCCCATGTATGCGGAGTACGCCTTTAATGACAGACCATTGTTCATGATTAAAGCCGTTCTGTTCATTTGAGAAGTGGCAATTAACAAAACGTATTAATTTCTAATCTAAGTAAGTTGGTAAGTGAAAGTTGTGTGTTGCGCGCACGCACCAGATTTTTTTTATTTACTCAACAGCGGCTGTAATGATTTTTATCAGACTGGATATTTGGTGTATGTATATGCTCACAATGTGAGACAACATTTCATCAAAATTGGTCAAATGCAGGGGGCTCTTTATTTCATAACTTTTTTTTCCAATTTTTACATTTTTTTGGAATATCTCAAAAACGGCTTTAATGATTTTGATTAAATTAATCATTTTTAATCAAAATCAAGTCATCTTTTTTATATTATTTATAAAAATGGCAATTAAAAAAACATGCCGATTTCTAATGTAAGTAACTTGGTAAGTGAAAGTTGTGTGTTGCGCGCATCGCACCAGATTTTTTTATTTATAAGACGTTTCGGCTCTTTTGAGCCATCTTCAGTTCAGCAAAACAGGCAGACGAATCATTTGAAATCACACAGGGCAGATACAACTCTCAACCAATGTTCCCCAATACACCCAAAACACTCAGGGTGAGCAAAGTCCAACGTCTTATCAATAAAAAAATGTATTGTTGAGACTAATTTGGTCCCCTTCTTGATATCCCGTCAAATAATTTCCATTAATTGAACAGATCGGCTTTTAATATGAACAATGGTCTGTCATTAAAGGCGTACTCCGCATGCGTGGGCTCAACGTGTTTTATGAGTTTTATGATGTTTTATGAGTTGACTGAATATTTTTCTTTTTTTCTCCTATATACGAGTATGTTTACTTGATTTTTATCATATCTCATATTTAGCCATTTCTTATTTTTAGGCGAAACGAGAGACAGATAATTTCTCCTTATTAACAAATACAAAGGTACTTTATAGGAAAACAAAAAAGCCCCCTTCCCCATTTAAGCCCCCTCAGAACATTTTAATAATAATAAAGCTTACCTGATATTAAAGAACACATAATTTTCATTATAAACGATGAATTTGATGAAAATCGTTAAAGCCGTTTTTGAGATAATCGAAAAAAAGTTAAAAAAGCTATGAAATAAAGTCCCCCCTCCGTTTGATCAATTTGGACAAAATGTTGGCTATCACATCTTTAGCATATACATACATCAAATACCCAGTTTGATCAAAATCGTAAAAGCCGTTTTTGAGTAATTAAATAAAAAACACGTGAACATGATATAAAATTTATTAAGTAAAGTCCCCCCTCCGGTTGATCAATTTTGATGAAATTTTTACAGTCATATCTCGGGCATATTAATACATCTAATACTCAGTTATTTCAAAATCGGTTTTGAGAAAATCGAAAAAAACGTAAAAAGTTATTAAATAAAGTACCCCTCCCTTTGACCAATTTTGATGAAATTTTTGCTGTCACATCGCGGGCATATACATACACTAAATACCCAGTTTCAGGTTCGCACGGTTTAGGACCTATTCACACTAGCGCTCCGCTCCCGCTCCACTCCCGGTCCGCTCTCCTAATGTCTTACCATATTCACATTATATAATTTTACACCGTTCAGTTTTGAAAGGTTTAAGCTATTAAAGCCATTAACAATCGAAGTTGTCTGTATTCGGATTATAATTAATGATTAACTTTCAGTAATTAAAGTATTTATTTATTCATCAATTTTACGGCCAAAATTAGGTTCAATTTTTCGTTTGTAGAAATAGCTGTTAAGTGTACTTTTCTTGGTGAAGAAGATAATATTATCAAAACATATAATAAGAAGAATATATTGCAACACAATGATAATTATTAGTAATAATTATAAATTAATGTAATTAATTGTGAAGAAATAATTTAATTTTTTTTTCCGAATGTATTCGAATAACTTTTTACATTAATTTATAATTATTATATACATATATTCTAAAGTTGAACTTTTTTTGGCCGTAAATTTAATGAATATATAAAAACTTTAATAACTGAAAGTTAATTATTAATTAAAATCCAAATACAGACGACTTCGATTATTAATGGCTTCAATCGTGAACGGTGTAAAATTATATAATGTGAATATGAAAAGACTTTAGGAGAGCGGAGCGAGGCCGGACCTGTGCCAATACTGTGATTACCCTATTTCTATTCCTCTTTAGAATATTTAGCCAGTGAGACTGGACCGGGAGCGAAGCGATAGTGTGAATGGAGTAGAGCGAGACCGGACCGGGAGCGGAGCAATAGTGTGAATGGGGTAGAGCGAGACCGGACCGGGAGCGGAGCGATAGTGTGAATGGGGTAGAGCGAGAGCGGACCGGGAGTGGAGCGAGATCGGAGCGGTACCGATAGTGGAATTCTCTTTCTATTTCTCTTTAAAATATTTTACCATACCGAGAGCGGACCGGTAGTGGAGCGGGAGCGGAGCGATAGTGTGAATGGGGTAGAGCGAGAGCGGACCGGGAGTGGAGCGGGAGCGGAGCGATAGTGTGAATAGGGTAGAGCAAGACCGGACCGGGAGCGGAGCGATAGTGTGAATGGGGTAGAGCGAGAGCGGACCGGGAGCGAAGCGATAGTGTGAATGGAGTAGAGCGAGACCGGACCGGGAGCGGAGCAATAGTGTGAATGGGGTAGAGCGAGACCGGACCGGGAGCGGAGCGATAGTGTGAATGGGGTAGAGCGAGAGCGGACCGGGAGTGGAGCGAGATCGGAGCGGTACCGATAGTGGAATTCTCTTTCTATTTCTCTTTAAAATATTTTACCATACCGAGAGCGGACCGGGAGTGGAGCGGGAGCGGAGCGATAGTGTGAATGGGGTAGAGCGAGAGTGGACCGGGAGTGTAGCGATAGTGTGAATGGGGTAGAGCAAGACCGGACCGGGAGCGGAGCGATAGTGTGAATGGGGTAGAGCGAGAGCGGACCGGGAGTGGAGCGAGACCGGAGCGGTACCGATAGTGGAATTCTCTTTCTATTTCTCTTTAAAATATTTTACCATACCGAGAGCGGACCGGGAGCGGAGCGATAGTGTGAATCCGCCCTTATGGTTTTTGAGCTAGTCTGTTGACACACACACAGACTATTTCCCGGGACTTGGATATTTGTACTGAGGGGACCCCAAAACCTGTATTTCCGTTGAAAACCGGAAGTCGAAATTTTTCACGATTGCAATACTTTCCTTACTATATATTTCATATATACGTAAGTGAAAGTAAAAAATGATCCTTCGTGCGAATATAGTGGTTACATTGATTGCGAATGTGGTAGTGGTTCGGTTTACTTTTTTTTCTTGTTCAATGTTTGAACGACTTGATGTGCACTAATATTTAACAGATAGTCTAGCAAAAAAAATTCTTTTGTAGGAAAATTCGAGCAAAGTGATTGAGTAGGCATTTAGAAGTGAGAGAGTAGGAAGTGTGGAGAGGTATTAGCATGTAGAGTAAATGGAACCCAAGGCAGGAAATAAAAAGTTGGGAAATATGGGCAATAAAAGGAAAAAAAATCAGCAAAAAAAACGAATTTTAATTTATTGCGATAAATTTCTACAAATCTGAACAGGGTAATCCTGGGATCCGAATAGATCAGCGACGGATAAACGAGGTTATCCGAGGAGAGAGCACAAACTCAAGACGATAACTGACAAAAAAAAATCAATTATTTCATACGTTGCACAGTGGGAAAGTTTTGTCATTTAGCGGCCAAAAATCTATAACTCCTGACTGAATGACGATAATCGAAAAGTTCTTTTTTCATTAAAGAGCCTGGAATTCCTTTTATCAGTGAGAATAAAAAAAAAAAAAAAAATACCATTGCTCAAAGTATTTCAAATTAATTTTTAAATGAAGTTTTTCTTCCCTTAAATTTAAATAAAATAGTTTATTCGATACAGGGTTATATATAGGGAATGAAATGAGTCAGGATTATTATCTATTGAGCTTTCTGCTTATATCCATGTCTTTTTCAGGCATTTGCTCCTTTTGAAAGATTTTAAAATAATTTTTGTCTAAATAAGAAAAAATCCCAAAAAATAAATTAAAAATACCCTATTTTTTAGGAATTTTTAAGAAATAAAATATTGTTATGTAATTAAACGAGAAGTATGTTTTATGATTTAGTCTAATTCGATGCCGAAAATATAATGAAAGTTCAAATGTAGGGATTTAAATCTTAAAATCGATATATCGCCGATCGATCGCATTTGATCGATCTAATTTTATTATGGTATTTTAGCACCCTTCGCCCTTTACCACTGTGAAGAAAAATCAGAACCAATTATTGCCAATAAAAGAAGTTATATCAATTTAAATACTTTCTTTTCATAAATTACACACTCAACGTGGATGAAATTAAAACACATTTTTACCCAATAATTTTACAGCCATTCTTCTTATTTATAAACTATGTTTGGTGCAATAACATAATAGATAAAGCTCTATAGAAAAAGAATAATAATATTAGAGAGATGGACGAAGATTTGGCTTAAAATAAATTTAATTTTTTTCCCTATTAAGCTTTACTTTTTATATTATATATTTTATAATATAATATAATTATATTATATTTTATAAATAAGAAGAATGGCTGTAAAATTATTGGATAAAAGTGGGTTTTGATTTCTTCCACATTGGCTATGAAATTTATGAAAAGAAAGTATTTAAATTAATATAAATTCTTTTATTGGTATAAGTTGGTTCTGATTTTTTTCATAATGGTAGAGGGTGAAGGGTGCTAAAATACCATAATAGAATTAGATCGATCAAATGCGATCGATCGGCGATATATCGATTTTAAATTTTAAATCCCTATATTTGAACTTTCAATATATTTTCGGCCCGAATTAGACTAAATCATAAAACATACTTCTCGTTTAATTACATGACAATATTTTTTTCCGTTAAAATTCCAAAGAAATAGCGTATTTTTAATTTAATTTTTTGGATTTTTACTTCATCAGTCAGTAATTTTTTTAATTTTCCAGTAGAGTAATTTTCCACCTTTCAAATGGATCAAGTGCCTGAAAAAGACATGTATGTAAGCAGAAAGCTCAATAGATTATAATCCTGTCTCATTTCATTCCCTTTGTCTAACCCTGTACCGAATAAACTATTTTATTTAAATTTGAGTGAAGAAAGAATTCATTTAAAAATTAATTTGAAATGCTTTGAGAGATGGTATTTTTATTTATTTTTTTTACTCTCACTGACAAAGGAAATCCCATGCTCTTTAATGAAAAAAAATTTATTTGATTATAGTCATTTAGTCAGGAGTTATAGATTTTTGGCCGCTAAATGACAAAATTTTCCCACTGTGTCGGCAGATGTTTTTCTTTTTTTTTGGTTAATCACATGTGAAGCTTTAACTGCATTTCCAATTTTGCTATTTGCCTACAAACAGCGACAAGGTAAAGTAGTCACTATGAGTAGTTAATAATAGTCATAATGAGTAGTCATTATGAGATAGGAGGATCATGACCCGCCCCCCCCTAAATTTCGTTCTGGATCCGCCCCTGACTTATATGTTATTGCGGATAGCTTTCGGTTGAGGTGAGTAAAGAAGGGGGGAGGTCGGAAAAAAATATATTTTTACCCGTTTATCTCGGTGGATCTCTTTACCAATCCAAATAATGGTACAGTAAACCCTCGATATAGCGAACTGGTAGGGGGTTTTATATTCATAGTTCGCTATAACGAGATTCGTTATAACCGAGGATTCTTTTTTTTTTTATATATTTTTTTTAGCCAATGGCCGCACTAATTTGATCATATTTAGAAGGAAATTCATTAATTAGAACTAGTTAAATTAAAACGCATGTATGTAATTTATTATTACATAAACTACATATTAATTAAACAACGAGATTCATTAATTTACCTGCCAAGTTCAATTGAGAGTTCTTTAGCCTTAGCTTTTATAAGAGGGTCTGAGATTGGTATTTGAGATCTCATTTTCTAAAGCAATTTATCAATTTTTTTCCAAATATTCATGAGCCGCAGAGCGCACTCGTTTATTTGATGCTGGAGTTAATCCTTGGGCTGCGGTTGAATGTATTTTATCTTTGGTTTTTGGTTGACAATGTTGATTTTTGAATTCCCTATTTTTTTGCGATGTTTTTCTTACTTAGAATTCCCGATTCAATATCCTGGGGAATTTTCAATTTTTCCTCAATTGATAAGGATTTACGTTTGTGACACGCGTTTACCAACGAACTCATTGTGTATTAAAAAATACAGTATAAACGGCTACAGAACACTGATTCGAAAAATACAGAAGTCGAAACAGAACTGAGCTAGTTTTGAGAAATAAGTCAATGGAATCAGAGAGAGATAGCAAAAGGAAATCGGATTAGTTAAGAGTATAAAAACACCTCAATTCTAGAAACTGGAGCTACTTCATCCACCCGCGCTCATTCTACGTAATACAGTAAAAAAAAAAAAAATTAATAAAAATTCTAGTAGTTCGTTATAACAGAATATAATAATTCTCAGGCATCAAATTTAGTTCGTAGTTCGCACTAACCGAGGTATTTCGCTATAACGAGGGGTTCCGCAGAAATATAATGATAATTTTGGGGGGATAGTAGTTTGGTTCGCTATATTGAGGTGTTCGTTATATCCGAGTTCGTATTAATGAGGGTTTACTGTATTTGTATTCAGTTCGCAAGGGGTCTAAAAGGCTACTCATATTATGAGTATGTACTCAACCATATGTTTCATTCTTCACCACCATTTTCAATTATTTCATTTATTAATTATTTTCTTTATTTAATTTTTTAGCTTTGTGAAAAATTCTAGGCAATACCGGTTTTATTTATTTATTTATTTTTTTTTTTACGAAAATAGAAAAGTTGACTAAATAACGAAATATGGTGCCTGTGTTATGTAACATCCAATTTTAACCCAAGGTCGCTGAGCTGTGAATCGATAATATGTTAATTTTATTAGGTGGAAGTCTTGCTTTATATGCACCCACCGCACCATCTACCTCGCATAAGTACTGCTCTTAGATTTAACACCTCATGTTATTAATCACACACCTCCGAAAAGGATGGGATGAGTAGTTTGTTTTATGTAACATGAATTTCGTAAAACATAGTCATGTTAGTTTTTCAATCGAAACTTTTGAAGTGCGGCTTTTTCGAGCCGGTATATCGACGATAATTAAGCTAAGATCAGATTGGACGAACATGTCTATAGTTGTTGGTATTCATGCATCGACGAAACAATAATTCTTTTGTTTGTTCAACGTCACTTTATGCTCTAAGGCTAATCGGAAGATCCTATAGTGAGAAGTCCTGAGTGTTGCCTATACAGGTATAATTAGGATAGGAGTCTGCTACCTGTACCCGACATCGCATAGGCTCGAGAGTTCCATTTCACGTCCCATCTGCAGGAGAGCATAGGAAAAAATAATCCTTATTTTAGTTTAAGAACTCGTGTTAGTAGAAGTGAACATGTTAGGTGCAGCGGCGTATTTTAGGGGTATCCTGAATTGGACGGTATCGGTCCCCGGGGTCCGACTGATAGCATGACAGCATTACATGAGCCACAGACGGTATCGGACGTCGGGGTCCGATGGGAATACTTTGACGAAAGCGTTATCTTTTGATTAAAAGGGAATTAAATGAGCGTCTCAAGGGCATTATCTCTTGGTAAGGATTGGAAATAGACATAATAGGCACATGGAAGGTCGATACAGGATTTACGCCATTCTGTATCGAAAAGAGAACCTCGGAGTCCGATTCTAAAAAAACAACTGAATTTCAGCTGTTAGCAACATTTTCTGCACTAAAATGCTATAATCTCATTAAAAATCGACTAAATTGAGTATGTATTTGAAGTGTTCGGACTTTGGGACATTTTCATGTGAAAATCGGCTGTGGAAGGAACATTCGATGAGAATAAGAATTTGATATTTTCACACTGATACGGGTACAAATTATTTTATTCATGTTAACTAGCTGACCCGATCCATATAACGATGAAGCTCTCTCTATCCATCGTTTTGGGAAATTCGGTTGAAGATTGTAACATATAAATAATCATGGCCCCAGATAATCAAAGTGGGTAGAGGAGCAAATCCTTTCAACTCAAAGGTTCTAGAACAGTTTACTTCGATCACCGCCCCAATTTTTCTAATATAATCTATGCTCCCTCTCTTGTGTTTATAGATTTTATTTTGATTTTTTTTTTTTTTTTACACTTTTACTTTAAATGGAGATGAAATCTGACGATTATTAGGGCAATGGGTTCGTTCATGTTAAAATAATGCTCTTAATTAATTTTTCTACAAAAATGATTAAATTAAAAAAGAATTTACAACCAACTGTCAAAAAAAGACTTGCTTTAATTTGATTGGTTCGCTAGAGTAAACTAATTCGGAAAATTGCGGGCATTTTAAAAGGAAAAGCATCCGAATCCGCCGAGCAGTTCTCACAGAATGCGGTTACCAATCAACATCATTTCATTTTTATTATCTATATAGATCGAGGGAACGTGCAAAGCTAGGTTCATAACAATGTAGAAGTAAATATAACAGTTGGTCTCTCCTACATGCCCCTGAAATCCCAAAAAATAAAATCACTTTTGTTAACAACCCATTCTTTTCAGGAGCTTCAAGCATAAACTTCCTTACTTCATCTGCCGTCAAAGCTTTGGACTTGTTCGCCGGAGAGCCAACATTACGTTCCAAAAATGCAATCGACTTTTGGAAATTGTTTACATTTATATTTTCTTTAAGAAGACACTTTTGAACTTTTGATCATCGAATATTTTGAACATAAAGTAGGCGGCTTTTAAGATTTTCACCATTTCTGAGAGATAAACAAGCATAACTTGATCACACACAACCTGTATTCTTTTTCATATAAAGCGCGGGATTTAGCTGGAAGTCGTACGTTTAAAGCTTCTTGGGCTTTTTCCAAAACATCTTCTGGTAGATCCATGTTGTTTTGCACTTCAAACATACTACTTATATTAGAATGAAGCACAGTATAGCGACAACTAACCTCCTTCTAACACATGTTAATTAATATATATATCAGTAGCAGGTAAGGTTGGCGCACCAAAAAGATTTTCCAGTCCTAAGCCTGAAAATTACTACTTTACAGACTCAAACCGAATATTGAAAACACATGTGTTTGATGCAGTATGATGAAAAATATTTAAACCTTACATTCACCTAGTTGGCATAAATTGAATTTGCGAGTTATACACGAATAACGCTGCTTAAGCGAATTCCGTACAATTTTTGTTTCCTTATCAGCCTACTCACGAATAATACACAGAGCGAATAATGGAATTAGGTAGTTACTATTTACTATCAACATATACATAATGCAATTAGGTAGTTACTATGCCATAAACATATACATAATGTAATTCGGTAGTTACTATTTACTATCAACATATACATAATGTAATTAGGTAGTTACTATGCCATAAACATAACACTTTAGGTTGTTTATATTTCAGTCCTTCTTAACACATGGTAATAATCTCATTAAATACCGCCGTTGTCAGCTAGGTGATTATGAGACAGGGGGGTCATGACTCCCCCCCCCCAAATTTTGTGCTGGATCCGCCGCTGACTTATATCCTATTGCAGATAGCTTTCGGTTGAGGTGAGTAAAGAGGGGGGGGGGGGTCGGAAAATAATATTTTTTTACCCGTTTATCTCGATGGATCCTTTTGCCAATCGAAATAATGGTATTTGTATTCATTTCGCAAGGGGTCTTAGGCTACTCATATTATGAGTTTCTTGTCATTTTATTTGGTAGATTACTACGCAAACAACGAGAACTGTAACCAATAATAACAATGTTACCAAACTAACTTTGTTGTACGCATCGGAATCCTGGGCAACCACAAAATCGATGACAGGATTTACGCCATTCTGTATCGAAAATCGAACCTCGGAGTCCGATTCTAAAAAAACAACTGAATTTCAGCTGTTAGCAACATTTTCTGCACTAAAATGCTATAATCTCATTAAAAATCGACTAAATTGAGTATGAATTTGAAGTGTTCGGACTTTCGGACATTGTCATGTGAAAATCGGCTGTTAATAAGGGAATGTAAGAGATGTAAGATGAGTAACTTCATCTTCAGGAAAGGAAAGTCTTGCGTCGGATATTGGAAGGACGGCAGGTTGGAGGTCAGTGGCGAAGACGTACAAATAAGGAGCTATATAGCTTATTCAATGAACCTGACATTGTTCTGTTTTATAAATTGAATCGTCTAAGATGGGCGGGCCATCTGGCCATAATGGAGGATAGTGAAATCCCCAAGAAGACACTGAAAGAGCCAATTTATGGTAAAAGACGGAGAGGAAGACCGAGATCAAGATGGGTGGATGGAGCCGCTGCTGATGCCCGGAGTGTTTTAGGTGTCAATAATTGGATGGTGGCTGCGCAAGATCGTAACAATTGGAGGAGGTTGTTACAGGAGGTCAAGACTCGGCAACGAGTTGTAGTACCAATTTAGTATTAGTACCAAACTAACTAATCTAAAAACTAAAAAAACTAACTAGCCGTGACAGAATAGTGACTACAAAACTAACTTAACTATATTATTCGCTCTCTAGAGGAAGTCTAACCCACTAGTCGATCGTTTACTTATATATGGTCTGCTATGGGACCACTCAGCAGAGCCTAGAACGAGCCAAACATGTAATCACGTACTAATGACTGCAACCGTTCCAGCCATTTCTAGAACTTGATACGGCGTTACACAAATAAACATCTATTTAGTTTTCTTCCGTCACTATATCAAATGAGCGATACATGATAAAAATATTCTTGTAAAATATTGTTTAGCATTTCCAAAAAATAAAATAAAAATTAATGAAAGTCAAAATCAAAATACTCACGAAAAACTCACGGCAATTTTTGAATGACAATCTTTCAATAATATATTTTATTAAAACATTACATATTAAAATGGTCTAATGTACAAGAAGAAAATAAAAAGGAAAAAATAAAGAATAAAAACATAATCGAAAAATATTTCAAAATGAACTATATGGGTTATTCTCCCATTTCATTCAAATTTCATTGTTCTAATTTCAATGCGAAAAAATTACATTTTCCCATGAGTTTTTTCCGCAAATTGTTAGAAGGTAGGCTGCTAATGGTGTTTACAAAAAACGCCTTCATAGAAACATATATATATATATTATTTCTCAAAGCCTTTTTTCTGTCGGTACGCCATAAATTCCTTAATACTTCATAAAATATCATGATTGGGGCATCATTTTAAAGATTTCCTTAACCGATACACCGGACAAATATACCAGGTCATTGTCCTGTCAAAAAGTCCTGTCGTTTTTATACGTTATGAGGAATCCATTTATCCAGTTTTTTCACTTTTCCCAGTTCTTTAAGGTAATTCCAGGGAGTGGTGGCTGAGATATTAAGTTGAGAGGCTATCTCTGAACAGCTTTGACGCGGATCCAACTCTACTACTCTTCGAACGTCCTCCTTATCAACTACAGTTGGTCGACCCGAGCGTGCCTCGTCTTCTAGTGTCTCGTCGCCTCCACGAAATTTTGAAAACCAAAATTGTGCCTTCCGCTCAGACAGCACATCTTCCCCAAACACGGAGCATATTTTTCTAGCAGTTTCGGCAGCTTTTGAGCCAAGTTTAAACTCATAGAGCAAAATCGACCGAATTTGAGTTTCAACTGGAATCATTTTAACTAGACAGTTGGATGGTGACTGCATTCAATTAATCCTCCTTAGCCTCCTATTCATAAAGTATAAACATTTGTGTTTACATGGATAAAAGTTGTATTGAACGGAATTAATTAGCAAACACTCTAGAATCAAAATAAACAACGAACAAACGAAAAACGACAGGACTTTTTGAATGACCTGGTACAAATCACTCATTCATGCGAGTTATAAGCGCAAAACCGCGGTTTTTGCGAGAAAATGGTCGGTGTAAATTTCTTCAGGTTTTCAAGGAGAATATTTTCGGTCATATAAATGAAGAGTCCACGGAAGAAAGGGGGAGAGTCATTTTTTTTCCGAATTGTAGTTAAATATATATAATTGTTCGTCTAGTTGAGTAGAATATGTTGGTAAAAAGAAATAGTCAGAAAGAATGACAGTTGGTTGGTTACAAGCGATGGAAAGAACCAAGTACTCGGAAGAAAGGGGGAATGTCCTCGCGGAAAAACCTAGAATGGGGAGAGTCATGTTAGAAGTTATATGGGTTGTGTATTAATATCACCACTTCATCAATAAAACAGGGAAGATACAGGGAGCGTCCAGGACTATGCCCCTTTCTTCCCTGTTTAGATTGTTGTTTTTTACTATAAAATTTTTACTTTCACTTAGCTATATATGAAATATATAGTAAGTGGAAGTATTGCGATCGTGAAAAATTTCGACTTCCGGTTTTCAACGGAAATACACGTTTTGGGGTCCCCTGAGTCGAAATAACCAAGTCCCGCGAAATGGTCTGTCTGTGTGTGTGTGTGTGTGTGTGTGTGTGTGTGTGTGTGTGTGTGTGTGTGTGTGTGTGTGTGTGTGTGTGTGTGTGTGTGTGTGTGTGTGTGTGTGTGTGTGTGTATGTGAAGAGACTAGCTCAAAAACTATAAACCGTGCGTACCTGAAATTGGGTATTTAGAGTATGTATATGCCCGCGATTTGACAGCAAAACTTTCATCAAATTTACTCAAAGTGAGGGGGTACTTTATTTAATAACTTTTTAAGTTTTTTTCGATTTTCTCAAAAACGTCTCTAACGATTTTGATTAAACTGAGTATTTGATCTATTTATATGCCCGAGATATGACTGTAAAAATTTCATCAAAATTGATCAGCCGGAGGGGGGACATTACTTAATAAATTTTGTATCATTTTCACGTGTTTTTTTTATTTACTCAAAAAAGGCTTTAACGATTTTGATCAAACTTTGTATTTGATGTATTTATATGCCCGAGATATGACTGTAAAAATTTCATCAAAATTGATCTACAGGAGGGGGGACTTTATTTCATATTTTTTTCCAATTTTTACCTTTTTGATCGATTATCTTAAAAACGGCTTTAACGATGTTTATCAAATTCGTTATGTTTAATGAAAATTAGTTGTTATTTAATATCAGGTAAGCTTTATCATTATTAAAATGTTCTGAGAGGTCTTAAATGGGGAAGGGGCCTTTTTTGTTTTCCTATAAAGTACCTTTGTTTTAGTTTATATTGAGAAATGAACTGTCTTTCATCACGCCTAAAAATAAGAAATGGCTAAATATGATATATGAAGAAAATCAAGTAAACATATATAAGAGAAAAAAAGGAAAATAATCCGTCAACTCATAAAGCACTTAATCTCACGCATGCGCCGTACACCTTTAATGACAAACCAATGCGTTATTATTAAAAATGTTCTGTTCATTTGAGATGTGGCAATTAACAAAACGCATTAAGTTCTAATCTAAGTAAGTTGGTAAGTGAAAGTTGTGTGTTGCACGCACGCACCAGATTTTTTTTTAGAGCGTGTTATGTCTGTTTCGTGCAAATTTATTATTTTGACACGCAAAACAAAAAGGAAAAGGACATATAAATTAAAGATCCAAACCTAATAACTCGATTTTCTCGGAAAGCACTCCAAATGACATCGGTCCCCCCTTTCTTCCGTGGAATCTTCAAATGTTTTCGATTGTCACCATCGTTTGCGAGTTGTAAGCGAAAAACTGCAGTTCCCAGCGAAAATGGTCGCAGAGCTTTGTCGAAGTTGTCATTCTATCAGTATCTCGCGACGAACATTTTTGGTCATATACACTTTTCCGATTGTCGACGTCATTGCGAGTTACAAGCAAAAACATGCGATTTCAGTGAATAGAATCAGCGCACTCGCTTTCCGCGAAACCGATATCTGTATTTACCTTAGGATAGGGCTTTTTCCACGGTGCGCTCTTTCAGTGACAATTTAATCTACAATTTAAACACATTCTTTACTTCAACCCTAAGCTACGCCCGTGACGCACTAAATACCCTCTGCACTATACTAAATCCGCTGTTGTAAGGGAATGCCATCTAAATAATCAGAAAAGTCGTTCTCCAAAAAATGTGTAACGTGATTTCATTCAATCTTTCAGGTAAAAAATCTGGTGCGTGCGCGCAACACTCAACTTTCACTTACCAACTTACTTAGATAAGAAATTGACGTGTTTTGTCAAATATAATTTCCCAGTCACACATTTTTCTACATCCATATCTTATTTTTGTTAATAGTTAAAGCCGTTATTAAGTAAATAAAAAACCCCGTGAAAATGATACAAAATTTATTAAGTAAAGTCCCCCCTTCGGTTGATCAATTTTGATGAAATGTTGGCTATCACATCTTTGGCATATACATATATCAAATACCCAGTTTGATCAAAATCGTTAAAGCCGATTTAGAGTAAATAAAAAAAAAAACCTGAAAATGATACAAAATTTATTAAGTAAAGTCCCCCCTTCGGTTGATCAATTTTGATGAAATGTTGGCTATCACATATTTGGCATATACATATATCAAATACTAAGTTTAATCAAAATCGTTGAAGCCGTTTTTGAGAAAATCAAAAAAACACGTGAAAATGTTACAAAATTTATTAAGTAAAGTCCCCTTTCCGGTTGTTCAATTTTGATGAAATTTTTACAGTCGTATCTCGGGCATATTATTACATCAAATACTCAGTTTAATCAAAATCGTTAGAGCCGTTTTTGAGAAAATCGAAAAAAACGTAAAAAGTTATCAAATAAAGTACCCCCTTCCTTTGAGCAATTTTGATGAAATTTTTGCTGTCACATTCGGGCATATACCTACACTAAATATCCAATTTCAGGTTCCCACGGTTTATAGTTTTTGAGCTAGTCTGTTCACACACAGACACACACACACACACAGACCATTTCGTGGGACTTGGTCATTTGGACTCAGGGGACCCCAAAACGTGTATTTCCGTTGAAAACCGGAAGTCGAAATTTTTCACGATCGCAATACTTCCACTTACTATATATTACATATATAGGTAAGTGAAAGTAAAAATATGTTCCCACCAGTAATCCGTTCTACGAGTAAATTCCAAGCGAAACGTTAATAGCAAATTCATGCTGAAACCTATTCTCTCTAATAGCTCTGGGATTTTCAAGAGCCCATACATGATAATTTCTTTGATTAACAATTCCTCCTCTTGTAAAGGTAGCTTCATCGGTCCATATAATTTTTAATGGAAATAAATTATCATCGCGAATTTTTTCTAGAAACCAGTCACTAAAATTCAATCTCTTGACATAATCTTGAGGTAATAAATTCTGAACTTTTTGAAGATGGTATGGGTAGCGATTATCACCTTTCAAAGTTCGCCATATTGCTTGCGATCCCCTATAAGTTCCTGAAGTTTTGCCATTTAAATTCGGGGCACCCTGTATATTTCATATGCATGTGAGAGTAAAAAAAAAGTAAGCTCGTTTGGAGAATGGAATAGTTAGCTGAGGGATAATTTTGGTGTCGATTGTTCCTCCTACTTTGGGCTCTTTGGCCTTCGGGATAGCGAGTTATTGAAGGCCCTGGGACTTGAACTCGGTCATCAAGTTCAAGTAAGCTGTTACACCTCTCGGTCACCCCGCCGATGTATTCTTCTTATATCAAATTTGAGTTAATTCCATGATAAATTTTAATATTTTATTTTTTTCCCCTAATATCACTTTTAAAATTTGAAAGGAAAATATGTGGATTATTATACAAGTTATGAGAATGAGGACAAAGCTATCCTGAAATGTTATAATTAATAAAGACGTTACAAAAAAAAAAAAAAAATGGAGGTTAATTGTCTAAAAACAAATAAAAAAGAAAAGCCAAGTTCTTTATATTATTAATACCTATTAAGTTATTTATATATATTATTATTATTTATTAAGTTATTTATATTATATTGTATATTAAGAGAGTTCACGGAGGAGTATATTTAAACCGTAGATTAGCCCTTTTTATTAACAAATATTTCAGGTTTCACAATCCTTAAATATCCATGTTTAAGTGCCCCTAATTTTCAGTTGGGTCTTATACAATTAAGCTTGTTGTGAGAAAGTGCTTGGTTTTATTGAGACGATTGTGAAATATAATTTAAACCCCGCTCCGTTGGCTATAAACTTCCTCTCCTAGCCATGTGATGAGAGGGTCCTATTTACTTAACGCCTAACATCCTTTACTCCACATTCAACACCGCACGTGTTGTGTCATCTAATGATGTATAATTCTATCTACTCAAAATGGAACATGGTCTATTTTTAACAATAGTCTTCTCTGCTAGGATTTTCATTATAATAAATTATTTTTATTTGAATCACACTTTTTTTATTTTTTTTTTTTATCTTATTTGGAAATCCTTCTCACTATATGTTACATATGGTTTGTATAAAACCAATGAACTAAGCTCCAAACTCCATATTTTTATAAAAATTGAGTTTTGTATTAAATAGGTTTAATTAAAATATTTTCACTTTTAACACTTTTTAACGATGACTTATTTTACTTTTCCTCTGATTGAACTTAAATACAAAATAGTACGATTAAAAATAATAACAGTAGGTAATTTCTCACTTATTTTATATTCACTAGATGTGAGGAAGAGTTGATTACTAATCAGGTTTTATAAAAAATAAACTAACCTCTTCCAGGGGTTATCTGGAGTTGAATTATTGAATATTCTTCAATCTTCTGGTTTGTAAATACTTTTTTACGTTATAATAATATCTCATGGATTAAAATTTATAAAATTAAAAAAAAAAAAAAAAACATTATGGGTATAGTGGCTGTTAACCTTATTGGAGCAATCACCAGGACAATCTCAACTTTACCATGTATTGCTTATTTTCAACATTTCGGCTATGTCGCCATTTTCAAGTCTAAAAATTAGTTTTAATCCATTAAACATTATTAAATAATAAACTTCAATATAATGAATAACAATATTAAAATTGTAAAAATCTTTTTCCTTAAAGAAGGAAGCACTATCTAATAATTTACCAATTTACTAGCAAAATTGCTCACGAATGTATTTTTAATTAAATCTTTTTCAAAAATATAATTCAAATATGTAATTTAAAAATTATTAGGTTCACATAATAAATAATTACATTAAAATACTACAAATTAAAAATTAAAATACCTCAATCTGAACACGGATGTAATTTATCCAGCTTTAAACAATGCCTTCATCAATTCAACATAAAATTCCTTTTTTTATAAATTAAATATAATAAACCATTAACTGGTGTCGTCATGCTGAAAGACTTAAATAGTGTGAATGTTGGCCACCCAAATCCCTTATTAACCCTTATTTCTTAATACCTCCCTTATTGTAAATAAACTAGGAATATGTAACAATCATTTTAATAAAGTTTCCTTACTGGTGCTTCTATTTTACAAATTGTTACAAATACAATTTGAAAAATAGAAACACCAGTAAGGAAACTTTATTAAAATTATTGTATTTGTAACAATTTGAAAAATAGAAACACCAGTAAGGAAACTTTATTAAATTGATTATATTTAATTTATAAAAAAAGGAATTTCATGTTGAATTGATGAAGGCATTGTTTAAAGCTGGATAAATTACATCCGTGTTCAGATTGAGGTATTTTAATTTTTAATTTGTTGTATTTTAATGTAATTATTTATTATGTGATCGGTGTAAAACCACAGTGAGCTATTGTGTATGGTCGGTGTAAAACCACAGTGAGCTATTGTGTATGGTCGGTGTAAAACCACAGTGAGCTATATTGTATGGTCGGTGTAAAACCACAGTGAGCTATTGTGTATGGTCGGTGTAAAACCACAGTGAGCTATTGTGTATGGTCGGTGTAAAACCACAGTGAGCTATTGTGTATGGTCGGTGTAAAACGCAGTGAGCTATTGTGTATGGTCGGTGTAAAACCACAGTGAGCTATTGTGTTAATTAGTTAAATATTTTTAACTATTCAAATAAACTTTTTATTTAACAATACACACACATTAGAATGATATAACATATGTAGAAAAAGCACAGGTTAAGATCAGTGTTGCCAAGTTACAATTTTCCTTGACACCCTCTCTCAATTAGATGTTTTTTTTGTTTTTCTATCATATTTTTTTTGTTGGATACAAGCATCTATAATAACAAATAGAAACTAATTTCTCGGACTCCATCCAAAAACAAACAGACAACTAATCTAAATTAAAAAAAAACATCTAATTGGTTACCATTAAATCAATTTCAAAACAAACATATTTTCATATCACGTCGGGGTCACCATTAGTGGATGCTAGAAAACAGTATGCTGTGTACAGCTCGTAGTCTTCCAGATATCCGGGCTTTTTCTTTGTTCTGCTTGTAGTGACATTTTCCTCTTCCGGGTTCCTATTATTACTTTCTTGCGAATTACTCTGAACCTCTTCCTCTTGTTCACTTCCTTTGTTAGTTTCTTTTTCTGGATTTATCTCTATCACTTCATTTGGCTCTAAGATTTCTTGAGAATTATCTTTGATTTTATATTCCATGATAGATTCATCAAATTTGACATCCCTTGACTTAATTATTTTTCTTTCATTTGGTAACCACAGCCTGTAACCACCTCCACAGTAGCCTACCATTACAGCACGAACTGCTCGGGGTTCCAATTTAGCAGGTTTAGGTGTCAGAGTGTGCCATGCTCTACAGCCGAAAATTTTTAATTTAGTGAGGTCAGTTCTTCCATTCCATAAGTCCGAGGGAGTTTTACCTCTAGGTAAAACTGAAGTTGGGGATCTATTTATTTCATACACCGTACATTTCAGTGCTTCCCCCCATAAAAATTTGGGAACCCCAGAATCTATCAATTTTGTTCTTAATTTTGATAGAAGAACCCCATTCATCCTTTCACATCTGCCATTCATTTGAGGAGAATGGCTTATAGTATATTCTATTTTAATACCATTATTCTTCAAAAAATTTAAAAGCTGCTTTGATCTCAGTTCACCAGCATTGTCGATTCTTACACGTTGAACGTTTAAATCGAACTGAGTTTTTATTTCTTTGATGTATCTCATCAAATTTTCCGCTGCTTCACTTTTTTGTTTTAATAGCCTTACCACGACGAAGTGAGAATAATCATCTAAAATTATTTGAAAATATCTCTCCCCATTGAGTGTACTCGGTGTGATGGGACCAACTATATCGCTGGAAATAAGACCACCTATCTCTGTTGCACGTTTTTTGTTCGCATAAAAGGGTTGTCTTTTTGCTTTTCCTTCAGCACATGATTCGCATGTTTTGTTTAGAATAGGTAAACTCAATTGTGAGAGCCCATCATTTGAAATATGGCCCATTCTTTTATGCCATAAGTCTCCTTCATCGTCGGCAACTAAGCACTGTTCAACAAATCTGTCTGCTTCAAAGTAGTATAAACCATTTCTAGGTTTAAAGATGAGAACAGGAGTATTTTTCATGTACACAGTTGTACGAAATTCATCTGTAATTATTTTTGCCCCACGGCTTGCTATTTTTGATGAAGAAAGCAAATTATGCTTCATACCTGGTACAATCAATGCCTGGATTACAAATTTTTGACCCTGGCAATAAAGAACCAGCTCTCCTTTTTCATTTGTAGTCAATTGCTGACCATCCGCTTGAACAATTTTTACTTCATGATCTAATTTTGTAATGTTTCTCATAAAACGCTTCAATTCACCTCTGACAAAATGATTCGAAGCACCACTATCATATATAAAAGATTTTTCATGGAAGGTTATACTTGAATTGCAGGTTTCAAGGGTATATAAAGTAATTTCACTATCACCTTGTGCATGAGTGGCATGGCTATCCCTTAAAAGGTTTGTTTCTCCTTTGCCCTGCTGCGAAGTGAAATTGGTACCTCGGCCCCTTCTCCATTTATAGCCTCTGTTCATTCCACGCCCATTTTGGCTTCCTCCTCTGAAAGTTTTAGGACAGTTTGCCTGGAAGTGTGAACTGTCCCCACATCTAAAGCAACCACTATTTAGAGCTTTAAGACCTGTCTCAGAAATATCTTGCGACTTAATTTTTAACTCATGATCCAAGAGACGTGCTTTTACAAAGTCCATTTTTATATTTTCGACAGTTTCTAATGCAATTACGACACTATCATAATCTTCCGGGAGCGATAGAAGCAAGTGACATATTTTATCACTTTCATTAAGTGTAGAACCTAAATCATTCAGTTCTCTGATTAATTTATCAAAATTAAGAAAATGATCTTCTAAACTTTCGAATCTTTCACTTTTTAAGTTTACCAACTTTCTCCATAAGGTTAGTTTAGAAAAAGAACTAGACCTAGCAAATATATTCTTCAAAGATTGAATCATCTCTTTGGAAGTTTTACAGTCTTGAATAATATCAAGATGTTTATCGGAAAGACCTTGAATCAAAATAGCTTTTGCTTTAGCATCATTAATAAGAAAAGTTTTCTTTTCTGTAGCATCAGTTGGTGGATCACTTACCAGAACGTCAGCTATCTGTTCCTTTTCAAGGATAGCATTTATCCTAAACTTCCAGTTTGTGAAATTATTCGACGTGAGTAAAGGAACAGGCAAAGTTAGCACCGACATTGTCTTGTACACAGCAGTAATTGAAATTATTCAGTTTAATCTGAGCTCTGGGCCCATAACCTGTTAATTAGTTAAATATTTTTAACTATTCAAATAAACTTTTTATTTAACAATACACACACATTAGAATGATATAACATATGTAGAAAAAGCACAGGTTAAGATCAGTGTTGCCAAGTTACAATTTTCCTTGACATATTGTGTATGGTCGGTGTAAAACCACAGTGAGCTATTGTGTATGGTCGGTGTAAAACCACAGTGAGCTATTGTGTATGGTCGGTGTAAAACCATAGTGAGCTATTGTGTATGGTCGGTGTAAAACCACAGTGAGCTATTGTGTATGGTCGGTGTAAAACCATAGTGAGCTATATTGTATGGTCGGTGTAAAACCACAGTGAGCTATTGTGTATGGTCGGTGTAAAACCACAGTGAGCTATTGTGTATGGTCGGTGTAAAACCACAGTGAGCTATTGTGTATGGTCGGTGTAAAACCACAGTGAGCTATTGTGTATGGTCGGTGTAAAACCATAGTGAGCTATTGTGTATGGTCGGTGTAAAACCACAGTGAGCTATTGTGTATGGTCGGTGTAAAACCACAGTGAGCTATTGTGTATGGTCGGTGTAAAACCACAGTGAGCTATTGTGTATGGTCGGTGTAAAACCACAGTGAGCTATTGTGTATGGTCGGTGTAAAACCACAGTGAGCTATTGTGTATGGTCGGTGTAAAAACACAGTGAGCTATTGTGTATGGTCGGTGTAAAACCACAGTGAGCTATTGTGTATGGTCGGTGTAAAACCAAAGTGAGCTATTGTGTATGGTCGGTGTAAAACCACAGTGAGCTATTGTGTATGGTCGGTGTAAAACCACAGTGAGCTATTGTGTATGGTCGGTGTAAAACCACTGTGAGCTATTGTGTATGGTCGGTGTAAAACCACAGTGAGCTATTGTGTATGGTCGGTGTAAAACCACAGTGAGCTATTGTGTATGGTCGGTGTAAAACCACAGTGAGCTATTGTGTATGGTCGGTGTAAAACCACAGTGAGCTATTGTGTATGGTCGGTGTAAAACCACAGTGAGCTATTGTGTATGGTCGGTGTAAAACCACAGTGAGCTATTGTGTATGGTCGGTGTAAAACCACAGTGAGCTATTGTGTATGGTCGGTGTAAAACCACAGTGAGCTATTGTGTATGGTCGGTGTAAAACCACAGTGAGCTATTGTGTATGGTCGGTGTAAAACCACAGTGAGCTATTGTGTATGGTCGGTGTAAAACCACAGTGAGCTATTGTGTATGGTCGGTGTAAAACCACAGTGAGCTATTGTGTATGGTCGGTGTAAAACCACAGTGAGCTATTGTGTATGGTCGGTGTAAAACCACAGTGAGCTATTGTGTATGGTCGGTGTAAAACCACAGTGAGCTATTGTGTATGGTCGGTGTAAAAACACAGTGAGCTATTGTGTATGGTCGGTGTAAAACCACAGTGAGCTATTGTGTATGGTCGGTGTAAAAACACAGTGAGCTATTGTGCATGGTCGGTGTAAAACCACAGTGAGCTATTGTGTATGGTCGGTGTAAAACCAAAGTGAGCTATTGTGTATGGTCGGTGTAAAACCACAGTGAGCTATTGTGTATGGTCGGTGTAAAACCACAGTGAGCTATTGTGTATGGTCGGTGTAAAACCACAGTGAGCTATTGTGTATGGTCGGTGTAAAACCACAGTGAGCTATTGTGTATGGTCGGTGTAAAACCACAGTGAGCTATTGTGTATGGTCGGTGTAAAAACACAGTGAGCTATTGTGTATGGTCGGTGTAAAACCACAGTGAGCTATTGTGTATGGTCGGTGTAAAACCACAGTGAGCTATTGTGTATGGTCGGTGTAAAACCACAGTGAGCTATTGGCGCTGAGTTATTATTATTTATTTATTTGTTATCGGGTTACAATATGATTATAATTATATAATTGTATTACAACCATACAAAAGAGTTGGCCCTAGACCATTTTAAACAATAGTATTAGTAACAAAAAGCAAGAAAAATCATAAGCTTATATACAATTTTAAACGTTAAAGTACAATATAATGCAATTTTAAGATATATACAAAATATAAAACGAATCCAATAACAAAGTATTTGACATATACACAATAAATATGATAATAAATAATAAGCAATACCATCGTTAATACTGTCAGTCCGCTCTTCCTATAGGTTAGCTAATACTAGTTCACTGTAATTATAATTATAATTTATTATTTGATGAAAATTAGTGTCACACATAAACCTTATCTCAATTTTTCCAATTCAGTGTAATTTATTGAAAAAACCCAAAATAATGTGCATGGCCATTAATGCATTTTTTATAAAATCATTCGTTTATAATAAATGATCTTATTTTTAAAGCTTCAAGGATGAAATAATACACCGTATTTAATTTATTTAAGCAGTTGACAGAGAGCAGTATTTTAATCCTTTCCTCACCTATTATGTCAGTCATTGGGTCAATGTCCTTAAGGTACGTCTATGCTACCTAATGTTAGCATATAGAGGGCAATTAATTAATAAATGAAAAAGATCTTCCTTTTCATGCATGTTACAGATACTACAGAGCTCGTCGTTTTTTGGTGCTTAGTCGATAAATTTTTTATTTTATTTTTTTAAATTACCTATTGTTATTTTTCTCTATCATGCTCCTTTATATTTGAATACTATAAAAGACAAAGTGATATATATTTTACTTCAAGAGCGATAGAAGTAACCACACACAACCCTCTTACACAAAATTCAGCTTTAACTTCAGTTTTCTCAAAATGTGGTGGTTGGCACTATGTTCACTTTGGCGTTACAACGAACCAATTTCATGTAGATTAAAATTATGACTAAGATGCGAAAAGATACATCTCTAACAGATGGGTCTTGGGTGACAGGTATTTAATTAAATTAAATCACTTAGTAAAAATAAAAAACATTTTGTATTTGTTTATTATATAGTACATATTTTTGTTTTTAGAGATACTCTGCTGATGGACAAAAAGTCTATGCCTTATTTAAATTACTGTATTATACATAAAATAATGCTTCTCCTCTTTTTTTTATTTATTTGCCATCTGCAATATGTGCTCAAAATATATGTGATTCATACAAATCTGCGATCCATTCCAGTTGAATCATTGTATTAAGTCTCTTAATCATCACCTCAAAAGTCGTCGGGGTGGAATGTTTGGATTTGTGGTGGATTTAACGTTTGGGGTCATGTTAAAAGTTAGTCATTGGTGGTAGTTGTTGTAGTATGGTGTGGCTGTTTGGATGTCGAGGTCCTTGTGAAGTAAGTCATTAGTCACTTCGTTGTATGATGCTGATGCATCTATTATCTTCCTCAGTACATTTGATTGAAAGGATTGAATTCTTTGGATACTTGAAGGCTTTGCAGAGCCCCATGGTTCTACCTCTTACATCCATAGAGGTCTAATTAGTACTTGGTATGTTGTAAGTCTGTTGGATAAGGATAATTTAAGCATATGTTAGTAATCTTGATAACAGCCCTTCTTATGTTTAGTTGCTTTCTTATTAGTCTGGTGTTGGTTTTCAACATCAATATTTTGTCCATCTGAAGTCCTAAATATCGCATTTCCTTAGAAGTAAGTATTGGATGATCATTGAGAATGAAGAATTTGAATATACTACTCAATTCTTTCATTTTAGTCTTCATCTCTTAGCCCTAGCACAAATTAGTTTTTATGGGATCTGAGGAGTGAAGTGTCATCAGCAAATGTAACCAATAATTAAATAAGTTTTAAACTGTAATGTACCTTGTGTAAATAAAATGTATATTTTTATATATATATATATATATGTATCTGATTCACAGAACATAATACACATTATTAATCAGTTATTATTAATATTATTGAATGGCCTTTTTTTTTTAACTTATATCATTTACATAATGATTTATTAAAAAATGTTATAGTCGTAAAACCTCCTAAGCTAATAATTTAAGACATAAGAAACACTAAAACAAATTTAACTGTGACAATACACGGAGTGCATAAAAAAAAATTGTTTTATTGAATATTAAAAAGTATTAAAATTGTAATCGCAATCCCACAGGGTTTATTTAACACTTGTTTTTGATAATGATCGCTAATCTATCCATTTGTATGGAATTATGTTTGTGGGACCTATGATCATTGTGATGGTAGGACTACAAATATTGATTTTTTTTTCATTAACAAATTGTGCTCCTTGTATTTTTGCTGTGTAATATCAATCTTCCTTGATTACAAAAATTAATATATCTTTGGTTTCATGATGATTTTTCGATGTTCAATATTTTAAGTTTATCAAATTATTGTACTATATATAAATTTACTTTTTCTTTTTTAGTTTTTAAAATATCCAGCCCATACCGTCCCAGCGATGAGCCTAATGTGCAGCAGTTTTCTTCAGTCTCTGATAGTCACCAAGTAAATATTATTCTTTATTTACATTATACTTTGCAATTTTTACATTTAGTAATTAAAGATTATTTATTTAAACCATTTTGTCCCATAGATGCGCTTAAGTATTATTAAGATAAATATTTTTATCGATATATGATTATAAGATTTTGTTTTTTAATTCTGTTTTTAATTAAATTTCTGTTGTAAATTAAGTTTTTTTCTGGGCACTTCAAGTATGCGCTCTTCAGAAATGTGAATTTTTAAAATTCAAACTAAATAATTGTTTTCTAAGAGTATCATCAAAAGTTTTTTTTTTTTTTTTTTTTTTACATATTTTAATATATTTTCTGTCACCGGCCCACCTCGTCCTATCCAGCGACCTGGGTAGTTGATGTCCAACCAGTCTCGCACGGCCCTTCCGTAATGTGCAGGACAACATCGAGTTGAAACGAGTTCTCAAGCCTTCTTTCCAAAGTGCCCATAAGTCATTCTTGAGGAATAGATAATAACTTTCAGCATTAAGTCAAGAGGGTAAAAATACGGGACCTATTATGCCATTATTACAAAGACCGACCAACACGTTTACAAAAACTCATGCTGGTAGTGAAATTCTCTTACAGCACGGGGATTTTCTTGTGCCCAAAGGTGGTAGTTTCTTTGATTGAATATGCCTGCATGTGTAAAAGTCACTTCGTCCGTCCAGATTACTTTCGAACTTAAGTTCGCATCGTTTTGCAATTGTTCTTTTTTAAATTTAAAAAATTTAATCGGCGGGAATAATCAGCTGGTATTAAATTTTGTATGTATTCTATACTTGGTATGCCAAGAACTGAAGCATTATCCTCTCCCTCCGCCTCAGGTCGGCTTCCATCGGAGCCTGCATATGGTTTCCACCACGATTACATGAGAAGGACCCAGTCTCTCGAAGCCTTCTGAAAGTGCTGGTAAAAACACCTCTGTGTGGGGTTTCTCAGTCAGGAAACCGTCTACGATATTCCCGAACTGCCTAACGTGCATTTCCATGGCAGAATCCCTAGACGTAGACTATGTCCGCGTATTCAGCGTTGGTAATTCTACCCATTTTTGTAGACTGCACTGAACACTACTAGCAACACCACTAATGTGAGAATGCGAGGCTAGATTCCCCCAAAAAAGGATTAAAATGATAATATAATGGCTAGCATTTTAATCCTTTCTTTTTAAGTTTAAACACTCAACCTAGATGTTTTATTGATAAAGAAAGCGTGAGAATATTCATCTTTTCTAAATTTACTCCTCGTAAATTAAGAAATTTAGCTTACTCTAAAAGCCAGTACGAGTGTATTTTTGTAATTTAATTACATAAATTGAAAAAAAAATTAAAATACACTTTTTGCACAACTATTTTTTTTGTGATTTTCTCGAAAACGAGGCATATGCCAGAGGACTTTTTTCTTACTTTTTCGATCCTCTATCGATTCCTGAAGTTTGGCCGTTTGGTTTGGGGACACCTTGTATATGGTCTGCTATGGACCCACCCAGAAAAGCCTATAACAATCGAAATATATGTTCACATACTAACTGTAACCAGATAATAGACTGTAACTATTCTAGGCAATTCTAGAACTTGCACAATGTAACAGAAATAAACATCTGTTTCGGTTTCACGTCACAATACTAACAAATATATTGTTTTTTTATTTCAGCAAAAAAGAGGTAGAAAAAATGGAAGTAGATGAATCTGATGAAGGTCTATCATTAACCAATATGGAGGATTCACTCGAAGAGGATATCGATATGGAGGATTCCACTAAAACAAAGATATCTCCTAAATCAAAACTTAAAACGACGACGGACATTGCCAATCACGAAGATGGAGTGTCAACAACTGAATTGTCATTGTTTTTTAAAGATTTGGTGAAAGATAATGATGAGTATTTTTTTGATGGGGTATAGATATAAAAAAACCTGGTTAACAAAAAACAATTGTATATTTTGTATATACATATGTGTAACATATGAAATGTGTACATAATAAGAAATTTTTATGTAAATTTTTAATGGCACAACGCAGTTCGTACTTTCTTGAGTATGTTAATATATCATAGTATATATTTATAATTGATGATTTTAATTTTCTAATATGGATTGTGTTATACAGAGGTAATTATCAAATAGCTGTATGCTTTGTACAAAGCTGTTTTAACATATTAAATAGAACCTAGCTTGTTTATGAAAGTTCAACTCTTAAGAAATGTTTCATCTTATATACATAAGTTTTGCTTTTAAGTTGTACTTTTTATTTGTAAATATATCTCTGTTAGTGATTTAATATTTCTTTTTTATCCATGCACAATTTCGTTTGAATTTTATAAATGAGTTTGGTGAGAAAACAATTGTTAAATTTATTTCATTAGTGATAACAATAAAATAGTTGGCCTTTATGAATAAGTTACATAAAATGTTGATCAATGACCTTAAGGTCCTAATTTTAGACTAAGGAAACACATCACAGTATAAAGAAGAGACAATTTTTTTTGTCTTTGTAAACTAAAAAACATGAACAGGATTTGAAACTTCCAAACTATGGTCATATGGTCAGCTTCCAAACTGAAGGTCCAATTTTTATGATTATTTTTCCACTTAGTCGGGAAAAAGGAGACCTTTAATATTTGAATTGAAGAAATGAATAGTTTTTGAGCTGTTTGCAAATAAATTCTCATTAATACAAATCTCTTCTGGTGGATCTGACTATTTGAAGGGAGGTAAGTCTTAAAAATGATACCTCAATCATCGAATATGATCTATTATCAAAACATTTATGGATAAAAAAACAACTTTTGAATATAATGTATAGAGAAAATCTTTATTTATTCCTCTTTATTTATTTTTCTCTTTATTTATTCTATGACACTTATTTCCTTCAGAATAGCATTACAGGAAGTAATAGGTGGGCTTTAGAGCCTTTTATTAAAATTAATGGAAATAGTAATATCGTTCACGAAAACCAGAAAAATCCTGATGGAGAAAACGTAAGATAACACAGGCCTACAGTGGTCTTGGTCCAGAGAGTATTATAGCTGTTCTGAGTATAATTGCTGCGCTGAATCCAAATTTGCCATTAGTTTTCCTCTATCAGCTCTAGTTGTTGATATATATAAATGCCGTGACTTAACCCTTAAAATATAATTACTCGAATACATATGCAGGTTAATAGCTGGTTGAAAAAACAAAGATATTAAAATTTTTTACATAAAACATTTTAAATCAATTAAAACCGCATAAACACACACATTATTTACACAATCACTTTTCACACTTCGGAAGCTTCTTTTGCGTGACTTAATTGGCTGTTTTTTCAAACAGCCTCGTTTTAGGTTCCAGCAGTAATCTGCCATCATGTGGGTATCCCATGATCAAGTTGAGCATTTCAAAAGTATACCATACCAAAAAGTAATTAAAATGATTTGCTGGTGGGTAAAATCAAACTGGAACGCGTTATTACAAGTTATTACTAGATGTCATTATTTTTTAATTCTTAGAAACAATTATATACAGCTAGCTAATAGTTTAATATCCTAAAATAAAGAGAAAATCGTGCTAAAATAATTAATGTACAAATCCATTTTGGATTGTGTTATCTGCATCATAGGTATTTAAATTTCAATAACACTACTGTTAAGGTATGCTGAAGTTAAAAAAGTAGAGCTGTTAGAAAAAATCTGATTGTATTATTGGAATCAGTGCCCCAAACATAGTTAAAATCAGCTATAAGGTTCTAGGCACCGAAAAAACTTTTTTCTGTAGGGCTGTGTAATTATTCAAAATATAACCCATTGTGGGGCACTGCAATCCTTTCCACGTGTTTTCCTCTTCAGGTAACACTCTTGGGGATGGCTGTTGAAAACTTCATGAACTGCTATTTCGAGCTCTAAAAATTATTAATTTTTTTTTTCCTTTCAAAAGCTGGACTATTGATCAAAAGAATAATAACATGATGGAGCGAGGTCCATGTATGTGAATGTTTGGTGGGTGAGAAACAAGTTTCACTTGACACATGGACACCTAATGGCACACAAAGACCCTACTGACTGTCGGGCTTGTGGGTGTCCGCTGGCAGTAAAGTACATTTTGACGGAACGCAGGGCCTACGAAGAATAGAGAGCACTCTTATACATACCAAATGACTTATACAGTATATTTCAAGACAACGTAACTGATAAACTATACAACTTTCTACAATTAATGGAGTAACATCATTAGATATTGACCGAAATTTAGATTGCATTTATTTCAGGCTATGATGAACCTGAACTAAAATGAAATTTTATTTTATTAAAATGATTGCCAAATCTTCAAATCAAAGTTTATACGATTAAGTTCCATAATAAAAAATAGATATTTGCAGATAGAATGACTTGAGTAAATATTTAGAGAAATAAAGTATAATAAATGAAATTATACTATTCTTACATATTTTTTCTTAAAATGCTAATTTATTTAGTCAGGGGACTGTACATACTCTTGTATACTAATAGTTTCTCCATACTCCAAGGGGCCGCAATTTTCTTGTTATTTTTGGTGTAAAATACCTGATGAATAACTTAATATCCATGATTTGTGAAAAAAAAATGTTTTCGATTAATTTACCATATTGTTATTTTATCATATGAAATACTCTCTTCCTTAGATGTTTTACATAAATACATACTACCTGAAAAAATTTATATATATATATATATATATATATATATATATATAAACACTTGGTTATATTCCAAAAGCAGTACTTGAGTGTTTGTGTGTTGATTTAAGCTTTTATGAAATGAAATGCCTTTTTTGGGGACTAAAGTAATCCCAGTGTGTGGGTCATCTGTGTTTTAGAGGTTAGCATGGCAACTTACAATACTAAAGGTCACGGGTTCCCATGCTGAGGTGGCCATAGGAATTTTTAAAGGGGGTAAAAAATCCATGGCTATGCCGTCTGTCGGATAGGATGTAAAATGGAGGTCCCGAGCCTGTACAATGTTAAAGATCCCTATCCTAATTATACCTGGATAGGCAAAATTTAGGACTCCCTCTATAGCATCATCCGATTTAGCCTTAATTGCATAAAGAGACATTAAACAAAAAACAAACGAACAATCCCAGTGTTCGCAAAATAAAAGACTAATTGTTATAGGTAAATTAATTAACATTATCTATAGAATATCTAAACTTATTATTAATGTATTACATGAAAAAACTTTTATCCAGCCAGAAGAGTATTGAAAATCTCTTAAGGCTGAATGTGTTAAAGAAAAATATAATGAGAAAGAAAAAAAAAAAAAACTCAAAATCTGCATTCAAATATTTAATTTGTATTTTGGGTTGCTAAAACACTAAAGATATGACTATATAAATTTGGGAAACTTAATAAAACAGTGGATAGATAAAAAAGCATAAGACTTAGCACCAGTCTATCTGGGTCTCTATCTGAAGTTACATTCATATTTTAAATAATTATAAAAATAATTGAATATAAGCTGAGTTATTAAACATAAACTAAACTCTTGAAATTTAGTATTTTTTTTTGTAATTAAAATAAAATTAAAAAAAATGGTTTTAATATACATTTATAAATTATTTGATTTCAAGAAAATGTTTTACTATACCAGTTTATTTCTAAAATATAAAGAAAATAAGAAAGTTTAGTATTTATATTTTTCAACAAATATTACCTTAAAATTAATAAAAATATTTACATATTAATGCATTCTAAATGACTAGCTCCAAGTAATCTTAATTAATAACTTTTTAATATTTAATTGTTTAAGTAAACTTAGTTATACATAAATTAACGTTTTAAATAGCCTTGAATTAATTATAAAAATTAAATATCTATACTAATAACAAATAAACAGACACAGTAATAGTGTCAGGCATTGATTCCTTCATAATACATTGTATGATTATTTCTCTGGGATATTAAAATTAAAATTATTCAAAAAAAGAAAAGTCTTCTAATAATCGGACTTGGAAGGACACTTCAGGTTAAGCTTGGTCATTAATTTTTTATAATATCCTTGGTAGGTCCACTATTATAGAATCCAGGTCTTCTATTCTCTCAATTTGATTATAGTCGCTACATGGTCCCATCTACGGTCTGCCAAGTCGCCACCCTCTGTTGTGGATCAGGGGCTCTATGGGTTGCTATCGGTACCTCCTCAACTTGTAGCGTCGACAGCGTCTGATCATGTCGAATTTCCTGAAGCGAAGACAGTGATTTTGAGGTATAAACCTCATCTCAGCCATAATCTGAAATCAATATTGAGGTTTTACTTATTAACTTCTAAGATTTATGACTATATAAATTAACACAACTACCTTCTATATTCTAGTCTAAAAAGACAATCTGATATAATTACATTATTAAAAACCCTAAATTTTCTGCTCATATATTAAAAAATGCTCAGTTTTTTCAAGTTTAAAAAATTTGGTGCCTAAACAGAGATTGGCATCCTGGGCAAGAATACTAATTAAGATTTATCTCCTTATCTGGCAGTCAATGTGTTAAATTTCCAAGCAATAAAATAGCCATCTTATAAATATAATATGATGTTTTTATACTATTTTTTTAATTAAAACCTTGGAGCTTTCTTAAATATTAAACAGTATTTTCTGGTTTTAGCCTGAGGGTCAAGCTTAAATTTTTGACATAATGTCTTCTAGTAATAGTCATTGCCTCTTGAAAAAACAAAACATTGTATGAGAATACTGAATCCAAGGTCCACAATGGATTTTTGTCATATCAGCACCTCCTCATTTATTTGAAGAATCAAACATTTTTATTATCTTGTCAGACTGCTTTGATTTATTTGTAATAAAATAGTAAGTAAACACTATTATGCAATAATAAATAGGATATAGCAACACCAGGATTAAAAAGATAGCAAACCCCCCACAGGTCAAACATCCATTGTAATAATGACAAATTCTATCAGAATATTATTTTTTAATATCCAGAAACGAGAAGGTTGGTGAGCATTGTTGCCATCTTACTATTATTTTATTTTTATTTTTGTTCTATGTTATTTATTGATTCATGTGTATTTATTTATGTAACTTTTAAAATTGACACTTGACATACCTTTATGTCATGTTCATATCTATTTTAACTATATCTTTATAATTTCAATGATACTTTACTATTTTTATTGTTTACATATTGTATAAGAAAAAACTAAAATCAAGTGTACATTATGCAGGTGATGAGTATGGACACAACAGTCCGAAACGTCCACCAAATTTAAGGAATGTAAAAAATATATATTGAAAATATATATTATAGAGACTGTAATTGGATACCAGTGTTTCATTATTACTAGAGCTCGGATTCCCGTGCAATTGCATCTTTTTTTTGGAAAGTCAGAATAGAGGGTACTCAAGTTACTTATCCGAATTAAGCCTAATGGAATGTTTTAATGAAGTTTTATACTGCACGAAATTGCACGTTTGGGGGTTAACTGCACGAAATTGCATGTTTTGGGGTTTACTGCACGAAATTGCACGTTTTGAATTTTTATTGTACGAAATTGCATCATTTGATATTTTGAAGAAAACATATATTGCAAACTGTAATTTTCTTTAATACACATCAAAACAATTGTGGAAAAATAAATGTGAATATCATAGAAAAAACATAAAGAGGACTTGGGAGATGTAAACCAACACAAATCTCCGATTTCCCAGAAATGAGGGTTCAGTGGTTCCTGGATGTTTACATTTTGTTTCTCAATTCCCTTCGTTCAGTCAGTATCAATCTAGCTTATGTCGAGTATATTGTTACTAAAAATGCCTAAAATGGGAGCAAGTGTGTCTTCGAAAACTGCGGGATGGATTGAAAAATATCTTGAAGTCAATAGGGATGGTTGTGTAGTGTTCTGTAAATCTTTGATAAAAAATTGGATGTGAGAGGAAATCACAAATTGACACCCGCTGTAGCACAAGTAAGTACCTATCGTTTTAAACCCTAGAACGGTAACAGGAGTAGTGCGTGTCACCAGGTGATTTAAAAATAAGCCTACGCACCGGATATTGCATCCAGTTATTCCATAATTTGAGTAGTATCTTTTCTTTTTTAAGATCTTCCTATTTCCAATATATGTAATTAAAGCTCACATGCGAGTATTTTACTCTGTAATCCACATCTTGCTCTTACTATTTTAAGTAAATATTTTATGTTCCGATATTTTTACCGGATTTTTTAAAAAAAATATATCAATAGTATTAGGGGCCCGGTGTGGCTGTGCGGTAAAGCGCCGTACTCCCATGCCGGAGCTGCGGGTTCGAGTCCCGCCCTGGGTGGTGCTTTTCTATCGTAGGAGAAGTATCACCCAGTGCCATGGGTGTTAGTATGGGCAGTATAGGGCTTCAGTGGAAGGCTTAAGACCGGAAAAAAAAAAAAAAAAAAAAATCAATAGTGTTATAAAAAAGATCCAAAATTCAGTGATTATACCGAAATTTATACCAAAACAATATTGGTTTTGGTATAAATTTCTGGTTTAAAAATAATCTGTTAAAAATAATCTGTAAAAATAAAAGAGTTTCTATTTCAATTTACTCTCCGCTAATTACTTTTTTCCAAAGCTATTTTTTTCTTCAAAAAAATAATTTAATGCCTGATTTTCAAGCAATACATTTTTATTGCATGTTTTTGCACGTTTTGAAGTTTTTATTGCACGTTTTAAAATTTTTACTGCACGGATTTCCGAGCTTTAATTATTACAAATCAAACATTTTTTAATGTGTTAATAAAAACAAAAAAATAATTATTTCTAATTTATGTCTTTTGTTATAATAGTGGTAATTTAAAAAGCTTATTAGAGCTACTATTATTCTCTAATCTTTCTTTCTCAGTTAAATTATCTTAGTATTTTTAATTTTTAGTGCTGAAAAATATATTGATGCTGTAAAATCAGTTAGGCTAATTTCCATTAGGGAGGTTATCAATTCTCCCAACCCCTGACATATGATTGGAAATGGCAGGTGATTAGCACATAATGGCCACTTTGACAATTCCATCGATTGTCCATGCATCATATGACGTTCATTTGAAATATGCTATGATAAATTTAACTTAATTTAAAGCAGAACATATCAGATAACAGTTTTATTTTAGATTTATATTATTTTAATAAATTATCTGCTGAAACAAACTGATTTATAGACAAGAAATCTATGGTTTAAAAATTAAAAAAAAAATCAAAATATACATTTGTATGTATGTACTATTTGATACGATGATGTATTAGATCATACTCAAAATTGAATGATATATTCTAGTCCATAACATCATTAGATTCATTAATTATTTAAAATACAAAATACAAGATCACTGATTAAATTAGGGAAGTTAAATGCTAAATACAAAACCCATTACTTCTTAGAAATATACACTCTGAGTATTAACTGGTATGGTAAATATATTTGAAGGGTAGTGTCAAATATGCTACAGTATTATACAGTATATAATATAATATTATGCAATATATAATTTAATTTTACATTATAATATTATACAATGGTAGAAAAAGCTAAGTTATTTCCAAAGCGAATGATAGGATTTATCATGATATGGTCACTTTTTTCAACACATTTCTTAATCATCTTATATATTTGTGTATGGCTGACCAAAAACCAGAGTTTTATTGAACGGTTATAAAAATTTGACTTTTGGCTTATTAAATTTATTATTGTTTAAATTGTGGTTGTTTTTGATGAAATATACTCGTATGTAATGTTTTGTCTCTTTTTTGTGATTTAATGTTGTTTTGGATGAATAGGACCATTTCGCCCCTGAAAAAAATTAAAAGTGTATGTAGGTTTAAGAAAAAATATTTCTTTTGATTTGATGATATTTGCAACAACCCTTCAAACAGAAATTTCAATGAAGCTTCCGTATCGAAACAAAATAAAATGTTATATTCCTATATATATTTAATTTTAAATAACTTTATATCATAATATGAAAATATTGTAACACTCTTGTGTGTTTAAATAATTTTTATTAAATGAAAATAGTAATTCAAAATGTCTGACAAACAATAACATTTTAAATAATTAACAAGGTTACAAATAGTATCGACTTGCAGCGATACAGTAACACAAAAAGAACCATATGAATCGAGCTTTAGGGCAAGACCAAGACTCCAGTCCATAACATTTTATTTAGTCTGAAATAGAACAGTCTAGAAGGTTCCTGACAAGCAAAGAAGATTCTCGAACAGTCACAAGCATGTACTAGAACATTTGCTAATACTCCTTTCAATCATATGGTTTGTGTTTCATGTCAAGATATATGTATAGATAAAATAAACTCAGTGAGAGTAATTAAATATTTTTAAATAAACTTAATTCATTATTACTTACTCTACCTGGAGGTTGCAAAATATAAAGGTAATGTTATCAATAATACAATATCAGTTATATTGTTGATTACAAGGACAACTGTATATTGTACGTTTGACAATATATAAAAACTAAAATAGTAAAAATAAGCCAGCTTCTGAATTTTAACTTTAAATTTTATTATTGTTTTTTCTTTTAAATGAAATGGATGAATAAAGCTCTTTGTGAACCAATGAAAGAGGGGTGTATGAATGCCATCTTTTCAGGAAAAGGTGAGGTAGTTATGTTCACTATCTCCGTCTCTAAAGGTATTCATGTAGTTTGGGGAGTGATAAAACTTTCAGCAAGACTATCAATGTGGGCCGAAAGTCGTTAAATGTGTGCTGATATGATGGTTCCCTTTCCAGTTCTATTCAAATAAATTTTACCTTTGAAATAAAAATTAGTTAGAGTTTTCACAAAAACAAAACAAAAAAATAACGATTAAAATGATGGCCAGTCTTTCATCTATGAATACTCACCTATCATCTAGTTAGCTATTGTCACCATTCTAATGAAAAATTCTTCCTATCTTATTTTCTTTTATTAAGATTGCATTCAAATAGGCGAGCGCAAGTTCTTTCAGGAACTAGAGAAACGGGGATAGAAGCCGGGCCATTACCTGGGATTCATAGGGTTTTTTAGCGTTTTTAATTTATTTTTCCATAAATAAAACCCAATTGAGCAAAAAATTATTTGAAAAATGTCTAATAGGTATTGCTCAGTCCCTCAATGTTCAATTAAAAAATCAAAAGACGTGTAATTCCATTTATTTCCAAAAAATAGAAAGCTTCTTATAGGGTGGATTGTAAAATTAAGAATAGATAAGCCGGTTCCGAAACATATGACGATATGCAGTCTTCAGTATAAAGAAAGTGACTATATTTATTTAGGTAAATATTAGTATTTTACATTTTATTATTCCAAAATGCTAGTTTAATGCAAATAACATTGGGAACATAGTGTCATAGATTTGTTTTTCTTTTTTAATTTTCCCCATTTTTGTATTACATCCGTTGTGCATAATTGTTCCAAGTTTTCAATGCGATACCTGAAAGTTTTGACATAAAAATAAATAATATGACAAAGAAACTAAGCTGTCATGTAAATAACAGCTGCCATAATAATGATATTATGAATAGGTAATTAATGTTATTACTAACCGAAAAACAGGAGAGTAAAGTTACAATGATGTGTTAGCATTTACCAGAACTACCAGCTTTACATGAAAGTTGCTTATTATTATTTATAAATTTGATTTCCACTTTTATTTGATGGGCAGTCCTTTAAGATCGCTTGTTTGAAGGCACAAGGCTTGTAAAATAACTGTCTTTTTACTTATAGATATTATTCCACATGTAATTATGTGGTTTGCATCAAGGACAGCCTGCCCTTCAATTGATGGTCTCTTAAAATCACCAATTATCTCTATCACATCAGCTACATCTATCCCCGTTCCTTCCGACATTTTGTAAAACTACTAGCGCACCCTATAGTCGATTGCGCCCGCGAATATAGTTCCAATAAAAAAATAATATTTTTGCTATTGTTAAAGTTCCCTCTACTAATTATAGCTGGATAGACAAAATTTATAAACCCCATTTATGATCAGCATCATCTGGTTAGCCATAGTAGCATAATAATAGATTTATTCCAACAAGTGAAGTAAATCAGTCTTGGTCCTGGTCCAGAATGCTATTGATGTGCTCATCAGCCATTGATTGTGTACAGTATGTTTTTATGTACATTTTAAATGTAAATGTAACAGTATATTTTTAATGTTGATATATTATAAATAAAAAATCTGGTGCGTGCGCGCAACACACAACTTTCACTTACCAACTTACTTAGATTAGAAATTGACGTGTTTTGCTAATAATCATTTCCCAAAGTCACACATTTTTCTACATTCATATCTTATTTTTGTTAATCGTTAAAGCCGTTTTTGAGTAAATAAAAAAACCTGTGAAAATGATACAAAATTTATTAAGTAAAGTCCGCCCTCCCGTAGATCAATTTTGATGAAATTTTTACAGTCATATCTCGGGCATATAAATACATCAAATACCAAGTTTGATCAAAATCGTTAAAACCGTTTTTGAGTAAATAAAAAAAAACATGTGAAAATGGTACAAAATTTATTAAGTAAAGTCCCCCCTCCCGTAGATCAATTTTGATGAAATTTTTACAGTCACATCTCGGGCATATAAATACATCAAATACCAAGTTTGATCAAAATCGTTAAAACCGTTTTTAAGTAAATAAAAAAAACACGTGAAAATGATACAAAATTTATTAAGTAAAGTCCCCCCTCCGGTAAATCAATTTTGATGAAATTTTTACAGTCATATTTCGGGCATATAAATCGATCAAATACTAATAATCAAAATCGTTAGAGCCGTTTTTGAGAAAATCGAAAAAAACGTAAAAAGTTATTAAATAAAGTACCCCCTCCCTTTGAGCAATTTCGATGAAACTTTTGCTGTCACATCGCGGGCATATACCTACACTAAATACCCAATTTCAGATTCCCACGGTTTATAGTTTTTGAGCTAGTCTGTTCACATACACACACACACACACACACACACACACACACACACACACACACACACACACACACACACACACACACACACACACACACACACACACACACACACACACACACTCACACACAGACCATTTCGCGGGACTTGGTTATTTCGACTCAGGGGGTCCCAAAACGTGTATTTCCGTTGAAAACCGGAAGTCGAAAATTTTCACGATCGGCAATACTTCCACTTACTATATATTTCATATATAGGTAAGTGAAAGTAAAAATAGAAAGACTTACTTTGTACTATGTATTGATGTATTGTCATATTCACGGGCGTCATCGCCGGGGGGGGGGGGAGGTCGGCAGGAGGGGACCACCCCCCAATGTAGAACATTAAATAAAAACACGTTTTTACGAATAAATCCGTGTTCAACCAACCAATTTAATAAAATATTAGTTAATTAGAGCATTGCTATTGTTTTATTATAACCAATTTCTCCATCTGATGCTTTATTTTCACAAATTGGCGCCTTGTCGGTTTTTTAAAAGCATCGTAAGGTGTATGGTATATTTGATAATTTATATCATTTTTAATTCTGCTTGAGCTGTATTGTATGAATTCTTTAACAAAGTTGGATCTCCGGAATTGGTCTCCATTTCTTTTTTAAACCAAGCAGCTTGATCATACTTTCCTTTAACTTAATGAACCTTGTAGAAGTTGATGGAAAGCAATGGAATTAGTAGGATCGAGATCAGAAGGAGAACTTGGATAAAATTCGATCAAGAAATTTCGGCCCACATCCCTCGACATGAAGCCTTAGCAACTACCTACCTGTATTCTAAATGAGATTTAAATTGAGTTTAAGACACTATAAATACCTATGTATAACATAAATCGTTGGAAGAGGTTGTTTTTAGGCGTTGTTATTTCAACTTTTAGCCTGTCTAATTTCTACCTACCCTATTTAGGAGAATGTTGAGCCGCCCCCCCCCAAATAATTCAATGCTGGTGACGCCTATGGTCATATTTTATTATTCATGGCTAGAGCTCGGATTCCCGTCCAATTGCATCTTTTTATTGGTAAGTCATAATAAAGCGAATTCAAGTTACTTATCCGAATCAAGCCTAATGGGATGTTTTAATGAAGTTTTATATTGCACGAAATTGCACGTTTTGGGGTTTACTGCACGAAATTGCACGTTTGGGGGTTACTGCAAGAAATTGCACGTTTTGAAATTTTATTGCAAGAAATTGCATCATTTGATATTTTGAAGAAAAAAAATTATTACAAATTTTAATTTTCTTAAATACACATAAAAAAATTGGTGGAATTATAAATGGGAATTAGGAATAGGAATAAAAAAATAACAAAAAGGAAACATAGGAAAAATATAAAGGGAACTTGGGAGATGTAAACAAACACAAACCTCTAATTTCCAAGAACTAAGGGCTCAGTAGTTCCTGGATGTTTACATTTTGTTTATTAATTCTTATCGTTCTTTCACTATCAATATTCTGTCGGATATATTGTTACTTAAAATGCCAAACATTGGAGGTGTGTCTTCGAAAATTGCGGTATGGATTGAAAAATATCCTGACTCAAAACGGATGTTAGTGTAGTGTTTTGCAAATCTTGTGATAAAATATTAGATGTGAGAGGAAATCACAAATTGATGCTCACTGCAGCACAAGTAAGTACCTAATTATTACTTTCACTTACCTATATATGAAATATATAGTAAGTGGAAGTATTGCGATCGTGAAAATTTTCGACTTCCGGTTTTCAACGGAAATACACGTTTTGTGGTCCCCTGAGTCGAAATAACCAAGTCCCGCAAAATGGTCTGTGTGTGTGTGTGTGTGTGTGTGTGTCTGTGTGTGTGTGTGTGTGAACAGACTAGCTCAAAAACTATAAACCGTGCGATCCTGAAATTGGGTATTTAGTGTAGGTATATGCCCGCGATGTGACAGCATAAATTTCATCAAAATTACTTAATGGGAGGGGGTACTTTACTTAATAACTTTTTAGGTTTTTTTCGATTTTCTCAAAAACGGCTCTAACGATTTTGATTAAACTGAGTATTTAATCTATTTATATGCCTGAAATATGACTGTAAAAATTTCATCAAAATTGATCAACCGGAGGGGGGACTTTACTTAATAAATTTTGTATCATTTTCACATTTTTTTTTTTATTTACTCAAAAACGGTTTAAACGATTTTGATCAAACTTGGTATTTGATGTATTTTTATGCCAAAGATGTGATAACCAACATTTCATCACAATTGATCAACCGGAGGGGGGACTTTACTTAATAAATTTTGTACCATTTTCACATGTTTTTTTTATTTACTCAAAAACGGTTTTAACGATTTTGATCAAACTTGGTATTTGATGTATTTATATGCCAAAGATGTGATAACCAACATTTCATCACAATTGATCAACCGGAGGGGGGACTTTACTTAATAAATTTTGTACCATTTTCACATGTTTTGTTTATTTACTCAAAAACGGTTTTAACGATTTTGATCAAACTTGGTATTTGATGTATTTATATGCCAAAGATGCGATAACCAACATTTCATCACAATTGATCAACCGGAGGGGGGACTTTACTTAATAAATTTTGTATAATTTTCACGTGTTTATTTTATTTACTCAAAAACGGTTTTTAACGATTTTGATCAAACTTGGTATTTGATGTATTTATATGCCCGAGATATGACTGTAAAAATTTCATCAAAATTGATCTACGGGAGGGGGGACTTTACTTAATAAATTTTGTATCATTTTCATGGGGTTTTTTTATTTACTCAAAAACGGCTTTAACGATTAACAAAAATAAGATATAAATGTAGAAGAATGTGTGACTTAGGGAAATGATATTTAGCAAAATACGTCAATTTCTAATCTAAGTAAGTTGGTAAGTGAAAGTTGTGTGTTGCGCGCACGCACCAGATTTTTTTTAACTATAGAACGGTACCAGGGGTAGTGCGTGTCATCAGAGGGATTTAAAAATAAGCCTACGCACCGAATATTGCATCTAGTGATTCCATAATTTGAGTAGCATCTTTCCTTTATAAGATCTCCCTATTTCCAATATAATTACAGCTCACACGCAAGTGTTTTACTCTTTATTCCAAATCTTGTTACTATTTCAAATAAATATTTTATATTCTGATTTCCTTTTTTTTTTATTTTTTTTTTTAACGGAAATATTTTCAAATATAGAATTGCAAGAAAATGTGCAATCAATTATCAAATTAAAAACCATTTTGATGAATCCAACCATTCAATCTGATTTGGCATTTATTAGATCGAATTTAGCAGCTTTGCCGGTTGCTCTTTCAGAACTAGAGGAGAAAAATCTTTCTCTATATGACCAAATAAAAATAGTTAAGGACGTTGGAAAATCATTGAAAAAAAATCAAGAGCGAAAAAGGAATTATTATTTACGAAAAATTTCGAAAATTTTCATTAAAAAATCCTGAATAAAAACTATTAAAAAATTGTAATGATTGCCTGAACGGAAATTCAGTCACTATTGATTGAAGGAGATCCCTAGTTTCTGAGTCGCTCTAACGATTTTTGAAGCTGAGATATCTTTTTCTAATTTGAAAGAAAGTTTAAGTGAGAGGAGGCAATGTTTAACAGAAAAAAATTAGAAATGTAGTTAGCTAGAAACATTGATTAGAAAAATAATGAAGTGTAGTTACATTTCTAATGTATTCCACTAATTTTTCTTTACTAATGAAAAAATCATTATTTAACAAAAATCTATATTAAAACTAATATTTTAAAAATAAAAGATTTTACTTCAATTTACTCTCCGCTACTTATTTGTTTCAAAATTAGCTATATATTGTTACATAAATAATTTAATTCATGATTTTCAAGCAATATTTTTTTTTTTGCATGTTTTTGCACGTTTTAAAGTTTTTATTGCACGGTTTTGCACGTTTTTAAGTTTTTATTGCACGTTTTCAAATTTTTACTGCACGGAATTCCGAGCTTTATTCGTGGCATTTACAATGTACAGTACCCATGCAATAACAATCTTGCATATTGGTACCAATTCTGACCTGGTTCGCACGTCTTGTTGGAAAAAAGAAAAATAATAATTATAACATGTGGGCCATTTTCAAAATAAATGTGTCATTAATGAGTTGTAAAGGTTATAATATTGTTTTTCAATCAATGCTATATATTTCTCTTGAAGATTCATATTAATGCAAACATACACAGAGGTACAGGAACTTTATAACGTTATAACTTAAACAAACTTTGCGAGGAATTCCAAAGCTTAAATATTGATTAAGAACTGCTGCAATATTCATTGACACAATTAAAACAATCACTTATTATGTCATCTTAGCCTCATTAGCTTGAAATAACTAACAGCTTTGTAAATAAAATATGTTCATGTAAGATATATCATTCATGTTTGGGCAAAAGGGCTTAAGCCATAAAAAACGTTTTTTTGTCTCTTCTTCTGAAAATTCATAATTGACTAATTTATTCGTTATTCATAATTTATTACAGCCTCTGTTGAAAGAATATAGTTTCATTTATTATTCTGGAATAAAGAAATACAATCAGAAAGAATTTATAATGATTTTCAATAGGTTGGAAAATCGTTGTTTAAGCTTCACATTCGATGACTTAACCACTTTTGACTAAAAACCAGTCTTTTTTTTTTAATAAACAAACTTATTATTTCACTTACCTGCAAATGAAATATATTTATGATTCTGTTTTTTTTTTTCATATAGGTAAGTGCGTTTTTAAATTCGATAATTAAAAGATGGACTGTAACATTCATAAAATTTATTCTCGTTTTAAGTTTCATGCATTGGCGGATCCAGGGGGGGGGGGGGGGCTGTGGGGGCTGCAGCCCCTCCCTTTGGAAAATGTTTCGTCATTAAAAGATAGAATTTGACTTTCCTTAAAGTAAGGAAGCAAGTTAAAGAACAAATAATATGCAGAACTTTAGTTGTGGGAAAGGAACATAAGAGTAAAAAAGCTGATTGGGAGATCCTGGGGAAGGGCTTTGGGGGTGCAGCCCCCCCCCCCTTTAGGACTGCAGCCCTCCCCCTTTACAATCGGCTGGATCCGCCCATGGTTACATGAAAGCCTACTTGAATACTTCTTCAGGTTTTTTGGATTGAATCTACCTGTTGAGTAGCTTGAGTTATAGAAGACGGTAGTTGCTTAATTAAATCGTAGAAATTCGGGTCCTAATCATAACTGATTCAATCAAGATAGTGTATAATTTTGATGTGATTTCATTATTGATTAGTAACTGCATTAATTTGCGTTTTTAGAAACGAACTATAAATAAAATTTAGGGAAACTTTTGAAGGATTCTCTGTGTATACCAATTGAACGAACTATAATACAGCAAGTTCACAACTGCCGAACGGCGCAGTAAAAGAAAACACCAGATAATGGCGATGTTTCATAAATAAAACACAGTATCACACGCCAGAACCTTCAGAAGCCAAAAAGGTTCCAAAATAAAGCTAATTTTTAAGGAAATCAATTGATAAAATTTAGCTTTCAGTTTTTTTAAAGGTTTTGAGAGCACTCTCTTTTGGTATTTTTATTTTATTCTTTTGAAATCACATCCTTCTTCTGACCTGGTAATGGACATAGCCAATTTACAAATTTAATGAGATGTCTCTCTCCCTGACCACCATTTTCACTCCATGGCTAGAAACGAAATTAGTATGAGGTGAGGGAGGGACAATCATCATCAATTTAGACAAAAATGCTAAACACTTTTCTTTGTTTCTGTTGTATATGTTTATGAAATTCTTTCATATTGCATATTAAGCCATTTCTTATTACTGCGCATAATGAGAGGCGGTTAATTTCTACATATAAACAAAATCAAAGGTACTTTATATGAAGAAAATGTTTCTTCACCATTTAAGCCCTATCAGAATATTTCTTAGATTATAAAACCTACCTGATATCAACGAACCTACTTGATTTTCATTAATCATGAAAAGTTTAATCAAAATCGTTAGAGCCGTTTTTTAGAAATTTAAGAGAAAAAAAATCTGATACGTGCGCGCAACACACAACTTTCACTTACCAACTTACTTAGATTAGAAATTAATGCGTCTTGTTAATTGCCACTTCTCAAATAAACAGAACGGCTTTAATTATGAACAATGGTCTGTCATTAAAGGCGTACACCGCATGCCTGGGCTCAACGAGTTTAATGAGTTGACTGAATATTTTTATTTTTTTTCTGCTCTTTATGTTTTCTTTATTTTTATCATATGTCATATTTAGCCATTTCTTATTTTTAGGCGTAACGAGAGACAGTTAATTTCTCCATATAAACAAAAACAAAGGTACTTTATAGGAAACAAACAAAAACGGCCCCAAGCCCCCCCCCCCAAAAAGCCCCCTCAGAACATTTTAATAATGATAAAGCTTACCTGATATTAAAGAACACCTAATTTTCGTTTAATATGACGAATTTGATAAAAATCTTTAAAGCCGTTTTTGAGATCATCGAAAAAAAGGTAAAAATTGGAAAAAAAATTATGAACTAAAGTGCCCGCTCCGTTTGACCAATTTTGATGAAATGTTGGCTATCACATTTTTGGCATATACTTACATCAAGTACCCAATTTGATCAAAATCGTTAAAGCCTTTTTGAGTAAATAAAAAAAACACGTGAAAATGATACAAAATTTAATAAGTAAAGTCCCCCCTCCGGTTGATCAATTTTGATGTAATGTTGGCTATCGCATCTTTGGCATATACCTACATCAAATACCCAGTTTGATCAAAATTGTTAAAACCGTTTTTGAGTAAATAAAAAAAAAACACGTGAAAATGATACAAAATTTATTGAGTAAAGTCTACCGCCGGTTGATCAATTTTGATGAAATTTTTACAGTCATATCTCGGGCATAGAAATAGATCAAATACTCAGTTTAATCAAAATCGTTAGAGCCGTTTTTGAGAAAATCGAAAAAAAAACTTAAAAACTTATTAAATAAAGTACCCCCTCCCTTTGAGCAATTTTGATGAAATTTTTGCTGTCACATCGCGGGCATATACATACACTAAATACCCAATTTCAGGTTCGCACGGTTTATAGTTTTTGAGCTAGTCTGTTGACACACACACAGACCATTTCGCGGGACTTGGTTAATTGGACTCAGGGGACCCCAAAACGTGTATTTCCGTTGAAAACCGGAAGTCGAAATTTTTCACGATCGCAATCTTCCACTTACTATATATTTCATATATAGGTAAGTGAAAGTAATAACAAAAAGGAAACATAGGAAAAATATAAAGGGAACTTGGTAGATGTAAACAAACACAAACCTCTAATTTCCATGAACTAAGGGCTCAGTATCAGTAGTTCCTGGATGTTTACATTTTGTCTCTTAATTCTTATCGTTCTTTCACTATCAATCTAGCTTCTGTCGGATATATTGTTACTTAAAATGCCAAACATTTACCTATATATGAAATATATAGTAAGTGTTACTTTCACTTACCTATATATGAAATATATAGTAAGTGGAAGTATTGCGATCGTGAAAAAATTCTAATTATAGGTAAGTGAAAGTAAAAAGTTAAAATACAATATATGGAATACTTTCATTTGGCCCTTTCTGTTTATTTAATTTTTATGAAATAATTGCTGTCTCTTCGCGGGCATATACATACATCAAATACACAATTTCAAGTTCGTACAATTTGTAGTTTTTGAACTAGCCTGTTCACACACAATCAAACCATTTCGCAGGACTTTGTTATTTGGATTCAGGGGACACGAAAACGTATATTTCCGTTGAAAACCGTAAGTCGAAATTTTGCACGATTGCAATACTTACAAATTTCATATATAGGCAAGTGAAAGTAAGTATTTTTACTTTCACTTACCTATATATGAAATATATAGTAAGTGGAAGTATTGCGATCGTGAAAAAATTCGACTTCCGGTTTTCAACGGAAATACACGTTTTGGGGTCCCCTGAGTCGAAATGACCAAGTCCCGCGAAATGGTCTGTGTGTGTGTGTGTCTGTGTGTGTGTGTATGTGAACAGACTAGCTCAAAAACTATAAACCGTGCGATCCTGAAATTGGGTATTTAGTGTAGGTATATGCCCGCGATGTGACAGCATAAATTTCATCAATATTACTTAAAGGGAGGGGGTACTTTACTTAATAACTTTTTAGGTTTTTTTCGATTTTCTCAAAAACGGCTCTAACGATTTTGATTAAACTGAGTATTTCATCTATTTATATGCCCGAGATATGACTGTAAAAATTTCATCAAAATTGATTAACCGGAGAGGGGACTTTACTTAATAAATTTTGTAACATTTTCACGTGTTTTTTTGATTTTCTCAAAAACGGCTATAACAATTTTGATTAAACTTAGTATTTGATCTATTTATATGCCCGAGATATGTCTGTAAAAATTTAATCAAAATTGATCAACCGCAGGGGGCACTTTACTTAATAAATTTTGTATCATTTTTACGTGCTTTTTTTATTTACTCAAAAACGGCTTTCTCGATTGTGACCAAACTGGGTATTAGATGTATGTATATGCCAAATATGTGATAGCCAACATTTCATCAAAATTGATCAACCGAAGGGGGGACTTTACTTAATAAATTTTGTATCATTTTCACGGGGTTTTTTATTCACTCAAAAACGGCTTTAACGATTAATAAAAATAAGATATGAATGTAGAAAAATGTGTGGCTTTGGGAAATGATATTTAGCAAAACACGTCAATTTCTTATCTAAGTAAGTTGGTAAGTGAAAGTTGTGTGTTGCGCGCACGCACCAGATTTTTTTAATAAAATGTGGTTTTTTTAATAAAATGTGGTTTCACCTGAATCTTAATTCCACTGTGTACCTACAAACAACAATTGAGGATACATTTTTATCACAAATAGTCTACCACTGTGACAGTTAGTACCACTAGTACTAAAATAGTACAAACTAGCCCTCAAGCTGCGTTAACTCCATAATCCCCTGCGTTTATGAGTATGGTAACTAAGCGAACGGAACTATTAATAATAATAATTAATATATGATTGTATTTTGTCATTTTAAGTCTTGTCACTCTAATGCCAATGGTATGCAATTCTAGAATTCTTGAAGTTGTGTTTTGATTTGGAACTAACGTGCGATATTAAAAACTATATAAGTCACAGATTATGCCTAAAATTGAACAGTTTAAAAGAGAGACTATATCTAACCCTAGTAAATATAATTCGCATTAGGATAAATATTAGTAATATTTATATCATTTATTTTTTAGATTTCTCCGGAAGTTTTTTATTATTATTTTTAATCCATGTTTAATGAAATAACAGACCCAGTCTGTGACAGGGAGATGACTAATAAGCATTGTTACCTTTAAGTTATTAAAAATTAATTATAAAAAATGATGAATATGTGTATATATTAATAAATATATATATATGTAAATTTATTATAAATATATATATCTATATATATATATATAATAAATATATATATATATATATATATATATGGATAAATAAGTACATATAGGATGAAATTGACAGCATGCAATAAAGCATGAAAAGAAATTTTAAGATGTTTTTTCCTGAAGATGGGGCGGGTGCCCCGAAACGTTGAAAATGAAAAATAAAAACAAATAGTGGAAGTTGTTATTTCATTAAACATGGATTAAAAAAAAATAGTAATATTTAATATATGGGGTCACCTGTGGTATAGTGGTTAGCATGGCAACCTACAATCCTAAAAGTTGCAGGTTCGCGTCCCGCGGTGGCACTAGAATTTTTGAAAGGAAGTATAAAATCCTTAACTATACCGAACAGTGGTTCAAAATGACCAATTTAGGGACAAAACCATTTCCAGGGACTATGCAATATTCTTAGTGATTTCATATATTCCAGGAAGATTACAGGATACTGTTTTGAAGAGAGGAAATCAGAAAATTGAGTCCTTCCTTAACTATTGAACACTGCTGTAGGAAAATAATTTCTCCATAAAGGCCGGGTGGTTGGGGGGGGGGGGGTGAAAAGGCAACTAAAAAAGTTTATTTCATATTATTGTTAAACCTGGAAGTTAAAATCTGCTACAAATCTTCCTGTGAAATGCTTCGCACGGGTCCAGCTAGTTTAATATAAATAATAACGTTTAAGATATATAAAGATAGAGTACTCACATCCCTGGGACTGGCCTCAGCTTGAGATGCAAAGAGCGCAAGGAATATCCCGAGTAAGAAGACGATGGCTAGAGGTCTCATGGCCCACGTGGTGAGCTGGCGGTGGTGCAGTGCAGTCTAAACCAAACAGGCCGGCACCTTCCCCCCCCCCCCAGCTCTTATCACCCCCCCCCTCCACCACTGCCCCCCCCCCGATATTAGGGGGTGGTGATTGATAATTCCACGGTCTCACAGGCTTGACCTCATATTCGTGCTATCTAATGATATTATTCATCACACCGGCACTTAATCTTCATAAATATTTATAACAAGTTTATTTACTACCTAAGCTAATTAAGAAATAGTAAGATCAATTTGAATAAAAGATGATATGGTGTAACACTTACGTGGGTTAAAACAATTTTTATACAAAGAAAAATAACAATTTTCCATGCCACACAAATTATGACAAGACCAAGGAAGGGCGAGGGGGAAAAACCACGCTAGTCCACGTTTTGTTGATTTGAAACCAGTGGTGCCATCTGATAGTACAGGAAGTGTACTTTATTTTCATACTTATTACAGTTGAGAAAAAAAAAACGATAGTCCACATAAAATAGTTTAAAATCGATACAAGGGGGAATGTCGGGGAAAGATTAACAGTAGTCCATTTCTCTGGTATTTGTCTGTGGTTGAAGATTATCAATATTGGTTGTTTTGGTTTTTCAGTTTACATTATATTTATAGGTTTTATTTATACAATGAATTTTCATTATTGAACAGTAATGAAAATAGAAATTTTTAAATAGAAAAGTTTATTTATTCCTTTTGAGCGAGCGGAAATTGAAACGCTAATCAAGGCCCTTTCGAAGTGAAAAGGATGAGAGGGGGGGGGGAGGGGGTTAGCTAGAGTCTTTCGTTATATACCCATTATTTTTTATAAAATCTCACAGCTTAATTAAATTTATAAAATTAATAATTTAACATTTGTTTGTGATGATTCGTTATTTTATGGTAAGATGAATGCAGGCGCGGTTCCAGAAAAAAAATTCGGGGGGGGGATTGGTCGGTAAGAAAAAAAACAGCGTAAAAATAGCACACTTTATTTGCTTATGCTTATACATTAAGTTCATATACAAAATTCTGTATAAAAAATTCTAGTCAAAATTAAACTAAACTTCCCTAGAAAAGTCGTAAAAGTTAGATGCGTAATTAATTTTTTAATTCATCCCACTAATTTTTTTTCGTCGAAATTTCGGGGGGGGGGGTGGGGGGGTTGATCCCCAATATCCCCCCCTGGGACCGCCACTGGATGAATGTTATCTATAGTGTTTATTATTATTTATGCTTATTTTTATTTTGTTTTAAAATGAATATGCAAAAGAATGACTAAATTGTATCTTTTTCTCTCGTTTTTCATTTTTTTTATAGCCGAGGGCTTTGGAACATAAAAACTGTTATATATTTTATTAGGCATAAATAATGTAGTGAAATCAATGAAAACCTCATGCGAGGTGATTGTCGAAGAATAGGCAAGTTCCATAGAGATCGCATGAGCCGTTTAGGCCAACACTCAAGAGAAATACAATGTTTTCATTATTGCGCAAAGATTGGCCATTTTGGTTAAAGAGGAATTAGATGAAGGGAGGGGGGATGAAAACCGAAACAATGAAAAAAGTAATTACAGAATCAGTCCATCATTTCTAAAGACAATGGATACATACAAACACGGACTAAAGTTGGCAAAGACTAAAAGAGCTTTAAGGGGTCACTTCTAGTAAGGTGGTTACCGTAGCCGACTTCTAAACCCGAGATCACTATTAAGTTCTTATCCCGGCAGGTGGGCCACGGAATTTTTTAAAGGGAATAAAAAACACTTGGTTAAGCTATCCTTCGTAGGATCGTAAAATTTCCCGAACCTATACGAGTCCAGGTATTCATTACAGATCCATATCCTAATTATACCTGAATAGGCAATATTTAGAATTCCTACTGTAGTGGGGGAGGGCTGTGGGGGCTGGATTTTCTTTTCTTTTTTTCCAAAATTCATTTTAAAGATAGAATTTAAATTTACTAAAAGTAAGGAAATAAGGGAAAGAGCAAATAATAAGCGGAACAAGTAGAATTTTAGCTCTGGGGAAGGAACACAAAGGTAAACAAGCTGATTGGCAGATCTAAATTAACAGCTGTGGGGCTTTAGCCCCGCCCCCTTTACAACCGCCTGGATCCGCCTTTGTGTTAGGTTAAATAAATTAAGAAACTAATTCCATGAGCAATATTAAAATAATGGTTTAATTGTTTTAGTTCATTGTCATACAACTGTAATGGTCATCAATGCCCTCATAATTCCAATATCTCAATCATTTATTTGTTATATGCCTTTATTTCTTACTCATTCATACCAGTTTACACTTATTTTAATATTACCGATTTTTAAAATTTTAGGACAAATTCTCCTGCTTTTGTGTCATTTTTTATAATTTGATTCAAATCGCATTTCAGCACTAAATTATTGATAGGCGGCATGTAGAAAGGACATTCTTGGAAAATGTGACCAACTGTTAGAATGTTGTTATTTCGGTGGTGGTTATTTAGTGATTAAGTCCTAGTCTCAGTCTTGTCAATACGACCTCCTCTGTACGACACTTCCTCCTGGAGGAACTCAAGGGCTTAACTTCTTTCTTAACAAATGTCAGCTTACTTGGAAGGCTAACGTTCCAATAATCTATATAATTAAAGATGAAATTCTGTTTGTTTATTTGTTTGTTTGTTCTTTATAGAAATCCATACCGTTTGTCCTAAATTCTCCAAATTTCGCTCAGTGGTTCTTTCATAACTGTCCATATTAAAATTGAATAACTTCAGCCGATCTTCAGCTGATATTCTTTATTGTTATAAAAATCGTAATGATCTCGCTTTATAATGGTTTTTTTTTACCAAATCGACCGTTTCATTAGAAAAATGAAATTCCCCGGGTGAAACCGAGATATACAGCTAAATAAAGATGAAATTCTGTTTGTTCCTTATAGAAATCCATACCTTTTGTCCTAAATTCTCCAAATTTCGCTCGGTGGTTCTTTGATATCAGGTGCGAACACCTGTCCATATTAAAATTCCATAACTTCAGCCAATCTCTGGGTATATTCTTTATTGTTATAAAAAACGTTATGATCTCGCTTTACATTACGTTTTTACGAAATCGAACGTTTGATTCGATAAAAGTCTCACTTTATAGATTTAAAAATTGAAATTCTCCGGGAGAAACGGATATATATACAGCTAGTACCATAAAATAACGGTTTAAAATCATTATCAATGTTCTCAGCCTCTTTTTACTGTAACGAAAAAAATCTCCCATAGGACGGACCGAGGCTATAAATATTTTCAGCGACCGCAGACACCGCTGTGACCTCGTGATGCTGATAGGTTTATATTCAGCAGAGGACTGCTTAATTGTTATCTAGTCATCTGGCCAACATCACAATGAGGCGGTCAAGACAAGTGGGCGTAGATGGCAGTGGTCGCTTGATAACAATCGCGACGTCACTATCACAAAAGCAGTCTCTTCCACACTCGGAGCCCTTCACGTCACTCAGTTACAAAAATAACCGGTTATTTTTTTCTCAAACTAAAATATCAGATGTGAATATTTATGGAAACGAATATTGAGCTAAAATAGGATTTGCTTTTATATAAGAACTTATCATTATTATTGCTTAGTAATTTATCAGCTGTAGTTTGTTGCGCCACTAAGGCTAATAGGACGATGCTACAATGGGAGTCCTAAATTTTGTCTATCCAGGTTTAATTAGGTTAGGGAAGGGATCTTTAACGAGCACCTGACATCGTACAGGCTAGGGACCTCCATATAAGTCCTATCCGAGGGGCGGCATAGCCTTTTTGAGCTAGTCTGTTCACAGTCCATTTCGCGGGACATAGTTATATCAGACGACCCCAAAACGAGTATTTCATTGAAAACCGGAAGTCGAAATTTTTCACGATCGCAATACTTTCCCTTACTTAATATTTCATATATAGGTAAGCGAAAGTAAAAAGATATGATTAGTTAACGGAGGTATAATTTGAGACGGAATAAACTACTAATGAAATTATAATACTAGTTTCCCAATATTGCTTCTGGGCAAAGCCAAAATGGTGATGTACCGACCTCCATTGAAAATCCACTTTTGGGGTTTTTTGCATCTCTCAAGAGCGAGCAGGATTCGAAACTTGGGATCTGTTTGTTGGGTGTTGTTCTTTGTTTAACGTCCCTTTGTGGTACTAACGCTAATCTGGCGATGCTACAGCAGGAGTCCTAAATTTTGGCAATCCTCGTATAATTAGGATAGGGATCTTTAACGAGTACCTGACATCGTACAGGTTCCATTTTACATCTTATCCGAGGGACGGCAAAGCCAAGGATTTTTGTACTCCCATTAAAAAATCCTAGGGCCACCTCGGGACGCGAACTCGCGATCTTTAGTATTGTAGGTTTCTATGCTAACCACTACACCGCAGATGACCCCATCAGCTGTAGTATTTTGCTCTTTAGTTTCCCTTTACACATTAATTGCGACAGTACGGCAATGCAAACATAATAATCAAAGCGTCTGATATGAGTCTCTTCTAATTTCTTTTAGCTTCAATGGAAACAAAATAATTCCCATAAAATAGGTATGCTACAACAAGTGGTGATCAACAGGCCCCATAACTTGATCCTCGTTCCAACAAGCACTAAAACCACGTTGACAACTTTCTCGCATGCGCAATAGGGCTTTACTCATTATCAATGGGCTGTTAGTGAAGACGCCTATACAGTTGGATCAGTCATTATAAGCCTTACAGAGCGTTGATATGACTTTCAAGTTTGTTATATTCCTAAAAAATCGCTGAGTCCTAAGCGCTACTGATTATTGAATCAATTCATATTTAAGGGTGTAACCAGGACAACTAGAAACCTGAAAGGAAACCCCACCTCATGGAAGCCCCTGCGATCTGGGAGATTCTTATTGGTTAGAGCAGATGGACCACTGAAGAATTGCTTGATAAAACTAATTAGTTGATTGGATGCCACATTACCTGGCACATAATCACATTAGAGTCTGAAACAATGCCCTAGAAGCTACACTAAGCTGGTTCAGATGGTCAAAGATTTACTACATTAGTAATAAGCGGATCTAGGTTTAGTAAAGCTTATATTGAATTGAACATTGAGATATTTTTGTTTGAGTAAATTAAAGAAAATATTATATTGTAACACTTATGTGGGTTAAACAACTTTTATTAAATGAAAATAAGATTTTAAAATACCACTCAAACTACGAAAACACAAATAATTAAACAGGTTACAAAAATTATCATTTTGAAACACAGAAGTAACCATAGGACTTGAACTTCAGAACAAGACTAACTCTCCAGATCGCTCCTTATATTTAGTCTGTTGAACTGCCTGGAAGGTTCTAGGCCAGCGTAGATGGTACCCGAACATCTTAGTAAGCTCCTAGCATGTACCTACTAGAACAGTTTGTTCCAACTTTTCCAAAAACAAATCTATTTAAATTTTAAATAGATTTGTTTTTTAAATTTTAAAATCATATGTTTTGTGTATTGTTTTGTTTCACTTTACAATATTATTTGTGATTCATCTGAAAAAAAAAAAAAGGTAGGCATCAGGAATGTTTTAGAACCTTCTGGACAAGGCTGTAAGGCTTCATATGTTTTCATAAAAAGTTCCACAATTGCATTATTCAAGATTAAAATCTTCTATCTATTAAGGCGAAAATAAGAGGCTCACTGTTGGTCAGTTATCAGAGAGTTCTCACTTAAGAGGCATTTATAGTTGACTTGCCAGGCATATATTGTGAAGTTATTATTCATTAAACATTCGGCTAAACATTTAATAAATCTTTGTGTCAACTAGTGTTTTTGTGAACGATGTTTAATCAGTAATAAGTTGTCTTTTGTAAATTAGGTCAAGCAAAAAATAAAGTAATATTTTAGTTCTACTAATTTTTGCAAATTTTGAATAATTTCAAAATGAAAAGTTATTTTTATAATAAAGCAAAGTTTGATTGAAAATCATTACTGGTAGGAAAAAAATAAAATAAAAAAACAGAATTATAGATTTAATTTTTATTCTGTGACATAATATAATAACCAATTTTAATTAGCTAACAAAAAAAAATTGTTATATAATCAGCTTTTAAAAATATTCTCCATATTATTATAGCATTAGTTAAGCAATGCAGCTTTTTAATATTGGTCTTCCTGAAATTAAGGTATATTTTCGTAATATTTCTTTTTCAAGTTTTTCATTGAATTAAGATAACTTCTTACTTAATGGAAAATGTTTTTATTTTTTTATCCTTAGGTTAAATCTAATAACTAATAAATGACAGTGAATAAATCATACATATATATTAATCTTAATTGCAATGAAAATGATTGGTAGTGCGGTCATAAAAACAATACTATTAGGTGTAAGTTACATTTATTGTGATGTTTTGACCCGAATTTCTCCCTTCTCATATTCTGATCACTACGATAGAAGATAGTTCAATATAATTCAATGAAGTGGAAATGGTTGTGGATGTGATCATATAAATTATTATGCATTATTATGCATAAGCTACTTATATATTATATGCCATGGGCGTCACAATCACCAAATTGTTTGAGGGGGGCTAAATATTTTCATAGATAGGGTAGGTAGAAATTCAAAGGCTGAAAGTTGAATTAATAACACATAAAAACAATGATTGAGACATTTAATTCATCCTCAACAATGTATTTTAGAGTATATTTTTGCCAATTTATGTCTCAGTTAGTAGGTAGTAGTAGGTTTAGTAGTTAGTTGCCCCCCCGACAAAATATGGGGGGCCCTTTCCCCCACTAACCTGAATTTCAGGTCTTCATTAGAGCTATATATGAAACCAGATAACAACCAATGAGATATTAGTATGATTTTATAACAAATTAAAAACAATAAATTTTTTTTAATTTAAAATAATAACATACCAAAATAATACTAATAAGGTAGAAATAATAGTTGTAGCCATATTAGTAATAGTAAAAGTGATTTTAATTTACTATTATTTCCACCTTAATAATATTCTCTTGAAATGTAATTATTTAAAACATTTCATGTTGTTATTTATTTATTTTCTGATTGGTTATCTTGTTTTACATATAGCTCTAATAAAGACCTGAAATTCGGGTCAAAAGATCAGCATATAATCTATTTATGTTGCTTATAAATAATAATGTGGTTTACATGATCACACCCCAACCTTTTATCATAATTACATTGAATTATGTGTTCAATTATTTTCCTTCATTATATCAGTTTTTAAAATGACAAAAAAAAAATCCAAGTATTAATGATTTTAACAAGTTGTGTTGTTTACCTTCCGTTCCTTTACTTCTTGAGTCATGTAATCTATGCCATTACTTCACTCATTGACTCACTATGTACGTCATTGCTAAGCTCATATCATATCTCGGAATTTATTCAGTGTCAAAGTTTAATGTAATCTAGTTTCTACTGTGCTCATCCAGTTTCCTGTATCTTAACCTTGTTCTAAGTAATTCATCCCACCCACATTGACAAATTGTTCATTATACTTTTAAGTGATAAATTACTCTCAGGGTTTCCTAGTACTCCCTTATTAAGTATGAGTGTTCCAGTTTTGTGGAATCTTTTGGAGTTGTTCATTATTATATTAGCCAACGTTTGTTAGATTTATTAAAATATATTTTTAAGCCTTTGAGTTAATTTATTTTATTCTAATTCCTATCCACTTCCAGAACCGTCATAATTTATTGCAGAGTAAATAAATAAATTTAGCTTTGTAACCAAATGCAATAGTCATTGTAACAATAACAATTTCACTTGTAAGCCATTAATTAGAAGTTAATAAACCAAAAACAAAAATGTTTTTAATAGATACTATTTGTCAGTTTTCTCCTTGAATTCCAGGAATATTATGAAATAATTATATATTCTTTTTTTTTTAGTAATTTTTAGTCAATTCACCTACTACAAGCAGAGATTGTGTAGATTAAAAATTACTCATAGATAGCATTTTAAAATTAACTTAAGATTCAAACATTAAAAATGTGTATGGGTGATTCTAAAATTATGGTGGTATTTGTGTCACAACGTGATAAATCGACAACCGCCTGAAGGATTTTAAAGTTTTTTTTTGCTATTTATTACCTCATTGGTAAAGAACACTACTATTTAATTTTCAAGCGCCTAAAGACAGGATGACATTCATTAAAATCAACAATTCTTTGTTGATCTTTTTTGTTGAGCTCTTTTTGCCACTCCTTAGCCTGTCACAAAGTAGCTGTCATGTACTTTGAAAAATAATTAAACCCTTTTCCGTCACAATAATTCTAAAAAATCAGGCATCAACTTTCAGGATGTAAAATAAAATGAGCCAGGACTCCAAAGGGTACAGGCAAAGTACCACAACAGCTTTCCCTCTTTCACACAGTTGTGAGGTCACTCGCTAGCTAGTTTTGTTTATGCCCACTAATCCCTCAGGAAAGGAAATTTCATGCTGAGATAATATGGGGTAACTTAGTTATGTGACCAAACTATAAGTCGAATCATATCATTTTTCCTAATTTTAATTCAGTTCCTTTCAGGACGTGAAGGAAGGTGTAAAGCTAAAAAATATTTTTATAGTAAGTCACTCCCTATAGCTTATTAATATGATGATAGTGAACAATATGTATACATTTTTTATTACAGTCATTTTAATCAATCTGATTAATTTGTTTGGTATATGGAAATCCCGCAGCGCAGTAATTAATTTTTCCCTGGTTACGCTATCGAATGCCCGGCAATAGTCAATAAATAGCAGGTGGAGGTCGGTTCTGTACTCCCAACATTTTTCCAAAGTCTGCCTCATTACAAACACTTGATCAGTAGTACCTCTTCCTCGACTAAACCCACATTGGTATTCTCCAAGTATGTTTTAAGTGAATTCGCTGAGTCTTTTAGCAATTATATTTGAGAGGATTTTATATGCAGCACCCAATAGAGATATCCCTCTATAATTCTGGCATAGCTGTTTATCGCCCTTCTTATAAATTGGGCATATAATGCTGGCACACCAGTCCTTAGGCATAATTTCTTTTTCCCATATTTCTTCTATTAGGATGTACATCTGATTCAATAGTTCCTCTCCACTATGCTTGAAGAATTCCGCGCAAAGGCCATCCTCACCCAGAGCTTTCCTGTTCTTCAGTTTTTCAAGCGAATCAGTTATTTCTTCTTTGGATAATGGTTCTAGATCATCACCGACTTCTTCATTAGAGTAGATCATTTCACATTCCCTTACCATATTAGCCTTATTTAACAGTTCACAAAAATATTCCTTCCATCTTGCTGTAACATTTACACTATCAAGTACATTTCCGTCCTTGTCCTTGCATGAATCTATTTTTGTTTGGAAACCTCTGTTCATGTATCTTATTGCACCATAGAATTTTCTAGTTTCATTGCTTGTGCACAATTCTTCAATCTGCGCAACTTTTTCTTCTTATTTCTTATTATTTTTTTAGCTTTTCTACTGCTTTCCTTGAATGCTGGTTCACTCTGTCTTGTCGAATGCTGCAGCAGAGCCATTCTCATTTCATTTCTGCTTCTTAGGGCTTCCAAACACTTCATCAAACCTGTCCCGATATCTTGATGCCTTCTTTTCTCCTATTACTTCCTCAGCTGTGTCAGTTGTAGCCTCCTTGATTCTGCACCACCTCCCATCAACTTATGTTCTGTAATAGTGTTCTATCCACAGTTTCTCTGAATCTGGTGTTCGCTTGTGCAACATTGAATTTATCCAGGTCCCATTTCTTCCTTCCATATCTTTGGCCAAGTTTAACATTCGATATACGTTGTCTTAGCCTTGCTTTGACTACATAATGGTCTGAGTCACAGTTCGGTCCTCTGGTGGTTTTAACATCAATAATTGATGATGCATGGCGCTTATTAACCAGAACATGGTCTATCTGTGTAATAGTTCTATTTGAGCTTTCCATGTGCCTTTATGAATATCTTTACGCTTGAAGCATTTACTTTTTATTAACATATTATTGGCTTGAGCGAATTGACACAGATGTTTACCATTTTCATTAGTCATTTCATGGAGTGAGTAGTGGCCTGCAACTGTCCGTGTAAAGCTTTCTTTTCCTACTTGAGCGTTCATATCTCCGAGGATAATCTTAATGTCATATTTCTGCGTATGATATGTTCGCTCCAGATCTTGGTAAAACAGGAGCTTTATCTCATCATCACTGTCTTCCATAGGTGCATACACTGAGAACAAGCTGATATTTCTGAATTTACCCTTTAATCTCATCCTGCATATCCTCTCATTTATGGGTTCAAACAGTAGCAAACTTTTTCTAACTTTACCACTAATCATAAATCCTGTTCCATATCTTCCATTTCTTTCATTGGTTCCACTAGACAGTACAGAATATTCCTTTTTATCAATTCTGCCTTTTCCCCTCCACCTAATCTCCTGCAATGCCAATATGTCATATTTAAATTAAAACCATCTGCTCCGCCACCTCTGCCATTTTGCCTGGTTAGAGCATCGTGCGAAGATTCCACGTAGCAATAACCATGTCCAAATTCAGTTGTCTTTTCCGATTAATAACATCCAGCTTTCTTTTGTCTTCAGGTTTCTCTACAACAATTTTTTTCCAAGGTTGGGCTGTAAACCCTCCGCTCAACCCCCTACCAGGAGGACCAGGTCATTTAACATCAAGGTTTCCCTCCCTTAGGCTGATTAGTTTCTCTACAGTTCTATGAGCTCGGCCTGCCCACGGTTTCTATTCAGAGTTTCCTTCTTAGCCTTTGGGGTTCCAACCCCTTACCATGCATGGCAGCATGGGTAAGTGCGCCTAGGTCCAGGGCTACTTATTTGGTATATATCTGGTGGAATCTCAATATCCGCCACCTGTGACCCGCCCAGTAGCTGAGGCTCGCCCTGGGTAAATATACTTATTTACTGATCTAAAATTTGATACTTTAACATATTATAATATTTACACTTCTACTGCACAGGAAGGAACTGTGTACATTCCATTTTATTTGTATTTTTTGTATTCCATTTTATTTTTATTTTATTTCAATTAGCTAAACCCTGAAACGCTTTGCTGTGGCTCACACTAATATCAACTTTTAGATAAGTAAATAAATGTATTCTGGTGAAATTCAGCCCAAAATATCATACCAAATAATAGCCTAATTATTTAAATTAAAGAGAGAATTACAAATCTTCGCTGACATTTTTAAAATTTTACATTTATAGATAATTACACCTCTCCTGAACAGGAAGAAGCAGTCTATTGGGGGAAGAAAATTGAGACTAGCAACTGGAAAGACATTTTTAATATCCTTGAATCGTGACAAGTTACGGTCACAACGAAAAATAGCATTGGAAGTGGCATCGACGGGCATTGCTGCCATTTTGTTAGATGGTGGACTAACGATACATTCAGCATTAAAGCTGTCATTAGACATTCGTTACCAACTAAACGCAATGTGTAACATTAAAAAAAAATAGCAGTATTTCAAAAGAGTTCGATCATAATCTGGGTTAAGTGTACTATGACCCATAAACAAGCACTAGAATCATTTCATAGAACAATGCAAGATTTTAATGGGAATAACACTATTTCGGTGGTACTGTCCTACTTCTCTCTGGATACTTCCGCCAGACATTACCAGTTATTCCCCGCTCTACTTTTGCCGACGAGATTAATTTACGTTTGAAACAATCGTTTTTATCGCCAGGTGTCGAAATAATCCATCGGCAGATGTATTTTCTAAACAATTGCTCGATATTGGAAACGACGAAATAGAGCTGCAACAAAATTCACAATGTATCAAATTGCCTGACAATTTCTGTTCTGTTGTAGAGACGTAAAATGAACTAATAGAAAGGTTCTTTCCTGATATTTGAAATAATTATTTGGACTATATTTGGCTGGGTAGTCGTGCTATTTTGGCAGCAAAAAATGTTGATGTTGATGAAATCCATATACTATAATGTTTACAGGTGAGCTCTTTTCTGTTAAATCTATTGACAATGTTGTAAATGAAAACTAAGCCGTAAATTTTGCAACTGAATTTTTTAATTCCCTGGATATACAGGGAATGCCACCACACAATCTCCGGTTGAAGATTGGCTCATCAATCATTCTTCTTCGCTATTTAAATCCACCTAAATTTTATAACGGTACACGTTTGGTCATTGAAAGAATCAGAGGAAATGTTATTGAAGCAACAATTTTGACTGGAAGGTTTAGAGGAGATACCGTCCTGTTGCCACATATTTCCCTGACACCTTCTGAATTTTGAATAAAACTTAAAAGGCTTCAATTTCCTATTCGTTTGGCTTTGCCATGACCACAAAAAAAATCTATAGGGCTAACGATGTCCACTTGCTTGGACTTCGAAAATTCGTGTTTTTCCTTTCGGCAATGGTATGTCGCCTGCTCACGTGTGGGGAAATCATCAAATCTGTTTGTGTTAGCAAAAAACTGGTTTAACAAAAACAATGTGAACCAATTAGTACTTGAATAAACAAAAATTTTTAATTGCAATATCTAAAAAAAAAGTATACTATTATTGCAAATAAATATTTGTAAATTAACGTTATCTACCTCATTAATAAAATTCAATATTTAAATGTTATTTTTTGACAAGCAGAACTTAATAAACGAATCATTAATACAACCTATATTGAAATATGAGATGTAAAAAATAAAAATCTGGTGCGTGCGCGCAACACACAACTTTCACTTACCAACTTACTTAGATTAGAAATTAATGCGTTTTGTTAATTGTCATTTCTCAAATGAACAAAACGGCTTTAATTATGAATGAATGAATGAATGAATTAAATTATGAACGATGGTTTGTCATCATTGATATTAAAGAACAACTAATTTTCATTACACATGACGAATTTGATAGAAATCGTTAAAGTCGTTTTGGAGATCATTGAAAAAAAGGTAAAAATTGGAAAAAATTATAAAATAAAGTGACGCTCCGGTTGATAAATTTTGATGTAATGTTGGTTATCACATCTTTGGCATGCATCAAATACCCAGTTTGATCAAAATCGTTAAAACCGTTTTTGAGTAAATAAAAAAAAACACATGAAAATGAAAAACAATTTACTAAGTAAAGTCCCCCCTCCGGTTGATAAATTTTGATGAAATTTTTACAGTCATATCTCAGGCATATAAATAGATCAAATACTTAGTTTAATCAAAATCGTTTGATCCGTTTTTGAGAAAATCGAAAAAACTTAAACAGTTATTAAATAAAGTACCCCCTCCCTTTGAGCAATTTTGATGAAATTTTCGCTGTCACATCGCGGGCATATACATACACTAAATACTCAATTTCAGGTTCGCACTGTTTATAGTTTTTGAGCTAGTCTGTTCACACGCACACACACACACACAGACACACACACACACACACACACACACACACACACACACACACACACACACACACACACACACACACACACACACAGACCATTTCGCGGAACTTGGTTAATTGGACTCAGGAAACCCCAAAACGTTTATTTCCGTTGAAAACCGGAAGTCGAAATTTTTCACGATCGCAATACTTCCACTTACTATATATTTCATATATAGGTAAGTGAAAGTAAAAAAATTTAACTTTCCTACATTCTTTACCTCACACTTTTAAATGGTGTAACGTTCTATTCTCAATCCCGTAGGTTTCTTTTAATTAGCTGCAACGTTTTCATATTTATCAGTGAATATTGGTTTGACTGTATAAAAATATTAGGATATAATTAATTCAACACATTATAGCAAATGAGGCACAGCAACGCCTGCTCGTTGTTTATAATTAAAGATGTTCTGTTCATTTAATAGAAATTTTTTGTTTCATGGTAACTATATGAAGTTTCCAACAACTACATAGAGAATTATTAAATCTGAACACTTGCAGTATTAGCTTGCGTTGCATAAAAGTAAAAACTTTTATTTAACGATAAAAAAACTAATGTATACTTAAGAGAGAGCAATTACAAACAAAAATTATTAAATTAATGTGAAAAATGTGTGGCTTCGAGAAATGGCATTTAACAAAACACGTCAATTTCTAATCAAAGTAAGTTGGTAAGTGATAGTTGTGTGTTGCGCGCATCGCACCGGATTTTTACTTTCACTTACCTATATGGGAGATTCTTTTACAAACCGAACAGATTTGGACAAAAATTGACCGACACATTTTAGATTTAACTGAAACTTTTTTTACGGGTTCTACATCGAAAAAAAAGAGATCCGTGTAAGAGGATTTTTTTTTTAATTTTCGGTATTTTGAAAAATAAACAAGATCGAAAATTCGTGAATTTGATGATTTATAGGTAATAGCCTATTTTTCAAAAATTCATAACTCCGGTTCTGTTTAAGCTAAAAAATCTAATTTTTTTTTATTTTGAAGGTAAAAAGACAAGCTTTGAGAAAAAAAATACTTTCAAAATAAATTGTCGAAAAATTCAAATTGTTATTAACAATTTCAATGTTTAAATCGGTTTTTAACAGTGGCGCCACCCATGAATCAACTTTTTACTATTTTTATCGTATTCTGCGTCAAATGTTCTATCGAAAACGCTTTTAAAAACGATGGAGAAATTATTTTTAATGTGAGAAAAAAATTAATTAATTTACCATATGAATACAAATTAGAAGAAAAACAATTGTCCGGACGTTTCCAAAAAGCTTTAACAATAAAAGGAACTTTAAAATATCATTGTATTAATCCGATTTCTTTACAGCAATTGGAAGCAAAATGGTTTTCATCTTGCGAAAAAAAAAAAGGATATTGTAAAAAATTTTAAACAGAAAATGTAAACATTGTCTTATTTTTAAATATTGTATTTATTATTATATTCCAAATATTGTTCTTATTAACTAATGCATTATCGAAATCTTAATAAAAAAATTTCATTTTCAACAATGTTTTTTATTTATGTATTTTTTCTATTTTTTCCCCTCTTCTTGGCTAATAAAATATGTTTTACAATTAAAAAAATGAAGCAATTATTTGTATTTAAGAGATAAACGGTGTAAAACAAGAATATGAGCCGTAAAATGTGACCCACGTGTTGATGTGACGTACCGCGCTAAATTAATTAATTTTTTTCTTACAGTAAAAATAACTTCTCCACCGTTTTTAAAAGCGTTTTTAATAGAAAATTTGACGCAGAACACGATAAAAATAGTAAAAAGTTGATTCATGGGTGGCGCCACTGTTAAAAACCGATTTAAACATTGAATTTGTTAATAACAATTTGAATTTTTCGACAATTTGTTTTGAAAGTATTTTTTCTTAAAGCTTGCCTTTTTACCTTCAAAATAAAAAAAATTTAGATTTTTTAACTTAAATAGAACCGGAATTATGAATTTTTGAAAAATAGGCTATTATCGATAAATCATCAAATTCACGAATTTTCGATCTTGTTTATTTTTCAAAATATCGAAAATAAAAAAAAATCCTCTTACACGTATCTCTTTTTTTTTCGATATAGAACCCGTAAAAAAAGTTTCAGTTAAATCTAAAATGTGTCGGTCAGAAAGGTGTGCGGTTTGTAAAAGAACGTCCCATATGTGTAATATATTGTAAGTAATAGTATTGAGATCGTGAAAAATTTCGACTTCCGGTTTTCAACGGAAATACACGTTTTGGGGTTCCCTCAATTCCCTCAAGTCCCGCGAAATGGTCTGTGTTTCTGTGTGTGTGTGTGTGTGTGTGTGTGTGTGTGTGTGTGTGTATGTGTGAACAGACTAGCTCAAAAACTATAAACCGTGCGAACCTGAAATTGGGTATTTAGTGTATGTATATGCCCGCGATGTGACAGCAAAAATTTCATCAAAATTGCTCAAAGGGAGGGGTACTTTATTTAATAACTTTTTAAGTTTGTTTCGATTTTCTCAAAAACGTCTCTAACGATTTTGATTAAATTGAGTATTTGATCTATTTATATGCCCGAGATATGACTGTAAAAATTTCATCAAAATTGATCAACCGGAGGGGGAACCTTACTTAATAAATTGTTTTTCATTTTTAAGTGTTTTTTTTTTTTATTTATTCAAAAAAGGCTTTAACGATTTTGATCACGCTGGGTATTTTATGTATGTATATGCCAAAGATGTAATAGCCAACATTTCATCAAAATTGGTGAAACGGAGCAGGCACTTTATTTCATAATTTTTTTCCAATTATTTATCAAATTCGTCATGTTTAATGAAAATTATGTGTTCTTTAATATCAGGTAAGCTTGATCATTATTAAAATGTTTTGAGGGGGCTTTTCTTTGGTGGGGGGTGGTCCTTTTTTGTTCGTTTGTTTCCTATAAAGTACCTTTGTTTTTGTTTATTTTTGAGAAATTAACTGTCTCTCGTTACGCCTAAAAATAAGAAATGGTAAATATGAAATGTGATAATAATAAAGAAAACATAAAGAGGAGAAAAAAAGAAAAATATTCAGTCAACTCATAAAACTCGTTGAGCCCACGCATGCGGAGTACGCCTTTAATGACAGACCATTGTTCATAATTAAAGCCGTTCTGTTCGAGAAGTGGCAATTAACAAAAGCATTAATTTCGAATCTAAGTTGGTAAAAGAAAGTTGTGTGTTGCGCGCACGCACCAGATTTTTATTTTTTACATTCATATTCATATTACATTCCAATATGAAATTTACAGAGGTTACGATAACGTCCCTAGCTTTTTGTCTATTTATTTCCATTTTGTTCCAATTACTTTTTCTCGTTTTCGATTTTTGCACTTTTCCATTTACTTGCCTCAATTGTGTGCTCTCCAGTGTTGAATGAATGAATTTTATTGAAACAGACAATCGAAATGGACTTAGGCCAGCCTAGCTTAGGTGTTTGTGGATTTTTCGCATTCTAGGCAGTCTAGCTCTCGGGTATTGAAATAATTAACGTATATGCTGTGTGTTATATTTTAAGATATTTTTATATTCATTATAGTTATACTTAAGGTAATTAAGATAAAGAATTATGGGTACTAGTTCCCCTATGCTGTTATGGCCATTTAGTGTGCTCGCGATCTCAACTGGACAGGAACGCGAGTCGAAAGCTGGGATCTAATAAACTGAAAAGGACGCGATAGGAATTCGCTTGTATTACGATCACATAAACCGAAATAAGCCACTCCCCGAATATACCTAGCGATAGCTTTATCGAATTTAGACCCTTTCACTTTTTGTAGGGTCATAGGTTTTTGTACTCGACTTCAGTCTAATAATATCTATTATAAGATGACGAAAAGTTCTTCTCCTAAAACGCAGCCAAACTGAGTTAACATGCTCCATCGCGTACCCTCTATCATCCAACACTGGCCAATAGGCGGGTCCAATCGACTATAGGGTGCGCTAGTAGTTTTGCAAAATGTCGGAAGGAACGGGGATAGACATAGTTGATGTAATAGAGATAATTGGTAATTTTAAAAGACCATTAATTGAAGGGCAGGCTATCCTTGATGCAAACCACATAATTACATGTGGAATAATATCTAAAATTAAAAAAACAGTTATTTTACAAGCCTTGTGCCTTCAAACTAGCAATCTTAAAGGACTGCCCCATCAAATAAAAGTGGAAATCAAATTTACTATTAATAATAAGCAGTTTTCTTGTCATTGTACGGGTAAAGCTGGTAGTTCTGGTAAATGCAAACACATCATTGTAACTTTACTCTACGTTTTTCGGTTAGTAATAACATTAATTATCTATTCATACAATCATTGTTATGACAGCTTAGATTCTTTGTCATGTTATTTATTGATTTGTTAAAACGTTCAGGCTTCGCATTGAAAATTTAGAACAATTAAGCACAACAGATGTAAGACAAAAATTAAAAAAGAAAAACAAATCTATGACACTATGTTCCCAATGTTATTTGCATTAAACTAGCATTTTGGAAATAAGAAAATGTCAAATACTAATATTTACCTGGATAAATAGAGTCACTTTATTTAAAATGAAGACTACATACCGTCATATCTTTCGAAACAGGCTTATCTATTCTTAATTTTACAATAGACTCTTTAAGAAGCTTTTTATTTTTTGGAAATAAATGGAATGACACGTCTTTTGATTTTTTAATTGAACACTGAGGGAATGAACTTGTTTTCACTCCACTTCCTTCCAGTAGAGTACAACCTGGGTCATCGTTTAATTCCAGATTTTTTTTCTCTTGATATTTTTCCTTTAATATTTCAGCGTTATCTTCAAATATGGTGGAATAAGCTTATATTTGAAATGAATAGTTTCAGAAAAGTAATTTAGAATTTCCGAAGTTTAAACTTTAAAAATGAAACTTGCATAAATATCGATGGCTTACTTCGAAGAAGTGCTAAGTGACGTTTTGAGCTAAGATTATTTAAGCACACGATGCCTTTCAAAGTTTTGTATTCTATACAACTGCCAAAGAATTTAAGTGAAATGTAAATACTGTCTAGGTTATTTGTAATAGGTTTGTGTTTTTTATTTTTTTATGTCTTTTACAGCCCTTAATAGTACCTAATACTAACGTCTCATAAAAGCAATTGTTCTGAACAATTTTGATCGTGTCTAGCTTATGTTGACTTTAATTATCTACATCTAGAAGTACTAACAGCTGATATTACAATGTCGATTCGCGGGCGCAATCGTCTATAGGATGCGCTAGTAGTTTTGCAAAATGTCGGAAAGAACGGGAATAGACATAGTTGATGTGATAGAGATAATTGGTAATTTTAAAAGACCATTAATTGAAGGGCAGGCTATCCTTGTTGCAAACCTCATAATTACATGTGGAATAGTGCCTATTTTTTTAAAAAATATAAAAATTTTAAGAGATGCCCTCTTCGAAATAATTGAAATTAAAATTTTAAACTAAGTTTTAAGAAAATTGCTTTAGTACCAACCTATACATTGTTGTACATCATATGAAATGCACTGTTAAAAAACACCATTCGCATAGCCCTAGTAAAATTTGGAAAACATCTACATCTATTTTTAATTATAAAAAGCTAGATTTATTGAATTTTATTACTAGTTTTAAATTTTTTTAGTAATGAAGAAATTTTGATCCTACTTTTATATTTCCTTGTATGAATGGATATAATACTGCTTATTTTTTTAAAAAATATAAAAATTTTAAGAGATGCCCTTTTCGAGTTAATTAAAATTAAAATTTTAAACTAGGTTGTAAGAAAATGTCTTTAGTACCAACCTATACATTGCTGTATATCATATGAAATGACATGGAATGCTCTGTTAAACGACACCAATCCCATAGTCCTAGTCAAATTTAGAAAACATCTACAGCTATTTTTAATCATGGTTGTTTCTGTTTCTGGACCTATTTTTGAGGGCTTTAGAAACCAATAATTACAAAACGGGTAGACATATCTCAGTAATATTTCACAATTGTTCTAGTAAATACAAGTAGTACACATATACCAAATTTCAAGAAAATCTGAAATGGTGAGGTTCAAAACCTAGTTCCTCCCATCTAGGACGCAGCACTTAATCTGGTTCGTTGAGCGGCCGAAAGGGTATATATGTACCTACTCTACATGGAAATCTCCACGGTTTATTTGTTATTATTGTTACCATTCTCAGGTTTACAATAAATGAAATTTTCCTCATTTGTTCACATTTGCGTTACCTAACCATTTTTACAACCATGTCTTTAATGACAATTTTTAAAATGGTGTAAATGGTGTAAGTGCCAAAAAAATAAAACAAAGTTCTTTTTTGCCAAATTGTTATATATGCCAAAGCCATTCTTCAGAAATGGGTATAAGTAATGTTTTGTTTTTAGAAAAGAGTTCATTGAACGTATGAAAGTGGGTGTAATCATTGAACGTAGTTCACCCTAGAGGGTATAAGTCACATAATTTCTGTAAAAATTTTCTAAGGCACTTATACCCTTATGCATTTCCACGCTTCAACTATCAAAACCTAAGGGTAAGGTTAGTTCTTAAGGGAAAGTTGCGCGCATCGGTTACAATTACAAGCTAGGTTTTTAAAGTTACGAGAAATGAGACGGGACGACAAAAATATATCGATGAAGAAACAAACAAACAATAAAAAAATCGGATTATTTTGTCCTAGTGAGAAATAACATTTGATCTGCTGAAAATTTGTTGTCAAGGACCCGGATACTCAAACCCTGGATAATCTAGTTTCAACTATGATTGAAAACGTGGTAACTGATATCTGACAGGACGTGAAAATGTTAAATTAATTTGAAAGGATGATAAATTGTTAAATTGTTTAAAAAAAGGGGGAAAGATACAAATTCACATCCTCTGCTAACTTAAATGGCTCTAACAATAAATTAGTGTCTTACAAAGGTGCGCTAATTGAGTGATGGGCAGGTAAGGGGGAACAGAATGCAATGAAGAGGGCAGACCGTGAGAACAATGGATCAGGCAGTTGGGGACAAATGGAGGAGCAGGTCGTTAATGGCGTCTGGGGCCTGTGCGCTGGGTCCTCTCTTCTTAGGATTAATTATATTTGCTAGCGCTGGAATAGACTTTAGGCATCTAAATAGGAAAGGTTCTAAGTGGCAAAAATGTAAAAGGCAATGGCAACATAAGATAACTAAATTACTTCAACAACGTATTCGATTCAGCAACAAGAGCCACCTTGAAGGTTTTGAAGATCTTGAGGCGTCGACAGTTATAACAAAAATCTGGTGCGTGCGCGCAACACACAACTTTTACTTATCATCTTACTTAGATTAGAGATTGGTGTGTTTTGTTAATAGTTACTTCTCAAAGTCTCATATTTTTCCACATTCATTTCTTATTATTGTTTTTATTTGCTCTACATACATAAAATACACTATTTTTTTAATTATTAAATAAAAGTTTTTACTTGAGGCGTTTGGTTCAAAATCGGCTACATCCATTTTCAACAATTATTCAGGACTGATCAAAAAAGGATAAGTTGGAACCGCTTTTGATAAGAAATGGAATCTTTTAGCATTGATTTTCGTAGGAAATAGACGTTTCTGAAACAAACGCGTCTAACAAATTTTTTTTAACATGAAAACTTTGAAGAAAATGAAATAAAAAATAGTTTGGAAAAAATGGATGTAACCGGTTTCGAAACCAAACGCCTCACTTCTGATAATTCGGCAATGCAAGCATAATACTCCAAGTCATCTGATTTTATAATTCTCTATGTAGTTGTTGAAAACTTCTTTTAGTTAAAATGAAACAAATCTTTTCCATAAAATGAATAGAACGGCTTTAATTATAAACAATTAAACAATTTTTCAAAGTCGCACATTTTTCCACATTCATTTACTTATTTTTGTTTGTATTTGCTCTTTAAGAACAATACATTTTTTTATTATTAAACAAAAGTTTTTACTTGTGATAATCGACAATGCAAGCATAATAACCCAAGTCGTCTGATTTTATAATTCCCTAGTTTTTCTCTGTGTATTCTCTATGAAAACTTCACATAGTTACTATGAAACAAATAATTTCCATTAACTGAACAGAACATCTTTAATTATAAGCATCGTCTGTCATTAAAGGCATTCTACGCATGCGTGGGCTAAAGGTGTTTTATGAGTTAACGGAATATTTTCCGTTTTATCTCCTTTATATGTTTACTTGATTTTTCATATTTCATATTTATCCATTTCTTATTTTTAGGCGAAACGAGAGACAGATAATTTCTCAATATAAACAAAAACAAAGGTAATTTATTTTTTGAAGAGAAAAGATTTGGCTCCGCCGGGAGTCGAACCCGGGTCTCCCGAGTGACATGCGCGGATGCTAACCACTACACCACAGAGCTCGGCTCCAAGTAGAGTCAATCCTTCCTCTTCACTGATACCTACTACCCGATCACGCAAATTTTGCGAGAAACGGGAGTTGGACAAAGTTTGTCCAATTTATGGTATTTTTTGACGTACGTCAATTTTAAATTATTTTATATTAATCTAATCTTAATCTGTGGGTGACCACCTTTTTTAAATTAATTTTAAATAATTTATTTTTTTTTTCTCTTCAAAAAATAAATTATTTAAAAATAATTTAAAAAAGGTGGTCACCCACAGATTAATATTAGATTAATATAAAATAATTTAAAATTGACGTTGTAAAATTTTTGCTATCATATCGCGAGCATATATATACACTCAATACTCAATTTCAGGTTTGCACGCTAGTCTATATTTTTGAGCTAGTCTGTTCACACACACGCACACACACACACACACACACACACACACACACACACACACACACACACACACACAGACCATTTCGTTGGACTTGGTTATTTGGACTCAAATAATTTGAGTAATAATAATTCCAATAATAGTTGGGCGAAATAATCGCCCTAAAACCCCTATCCTATCCAATAATAGTTATTGGAAACAAATAATTTCCATTAAGTGTGTATGTTTCAAAACACGTTGACAACTCTTTCTGATGGTTCTATTCATATAACACACAGACACGCACACAAAGAACATTTCGCGGAACTTGGTTATTTGGACTTTGGGGACCCCAAAACGTGTATTTCCGTTGAAAACCGGAAATTTAAATTTTTCAAGATCGCAATACTTTCCCTTACTATATATTTCATAGTGGACCACGGTACGCGAACCCGCGACCTCTAGTATTGCAGGCTGCTATGCTAACCACTACACCACAGGTGCCTCCCCCTTAAATAACGGTAACCTAACCTCCAGATATAGGCCACATCCTGAAGTAGTGAGTTATTTTTCCCACTACTGGCGGTATAAAACCTAGGCAATGTTTAGTTCCAAACTTCTTTCCAAAAGGTTAACCGTGAAAACGGACATTAACAGTTTTACAATAGGAAACGCTAAGTACAGCGGAAGTGGAAGTACCAATACCGGGAGGGAGGGTTACGATACTTTTTTCGATACAATATCGATAGTAACTGTTATTGGACGTAAAGTATCGATACGTGGAAATAATTAGCTCACAGAGATAGGATTGGAGATGGAACTAACTATTGACGTATTTAATTAGCAGAAACGTATTCATCTCATCAATATTTGTTCATTTTTTTTTCTATTCATTCTTCTATTCACAACTGCCAGTAATCTGCGACAATCAGCGAGTGTGATTATATAAAAATAAACAAGTAAATGTGCATTGTAGGCCTGAAGGAAGGAATGTGCCCTCTTTCCGGACTTAATACTAATTCAGGAGAGGAGGTCTCTCATCCAGCTTCTTTTTAGCCGCCTTCTAACGGGCATGTCAGCCGTTGTCATGTCGCTGATAAGTCTTTTGTTATGTCCGTGCAATGTAACATAAAAGTGTGAATGAAGAGTTCTTGGTAATTTTTTTGAATAGTTGTTACTTATCTACAAAGGAGCGCCTATTTTTAAATCTTAAAATTTTGAATTTTGAACTGTCCATATGCCATATGACATATGCCACTGTCCATGTACTCGTTAAAGATCGCTGTTATAATTATACCTGGATAGGCGATTACCATTACGATTAGCCTTAGACTTATAAAGTGTCGCTAGTTAAACAAACAAACCTAACATAAAACTGACTGACTCGCACCACTACAAATGATTTGGCGGGAGACAGGCAGTCGGCTGCTCTGTTTTCGACCTGCACGAGAGCACATCTGCGTTTGCCCAAGTACACCGTTTAGGGCCCGAATGTAATGAAGTATTCTATCTTGCACCGATATATTTGGTACACGTTGACATTCCCCGGTGAAAGTCGACATTTTCCATAACATAGCCATTTCCTGACTCCTCCTCGTCTCAGTCCGTCAATTTAAACTTATTTTTTCATTCTTGTACAGATTAACGGGGGTTTCGGATTACAGTAAACCCTCATTATTACGAACTCGGATATAACGAAAACCTCGATATAGCGAACCAAAATACTATCCCCCCAAAATTATTATTATATTCTGCTGAACACCTCGCTATAGCTTAATCTCTCTGTTAGTGCGAACTACGAACTAAATTTGAAGCCTGTGAATTATTATATTCTTATTATGTATATGTTATGCATGTTATATTATGTATATGTTATTATATTATAGTTATGTATAACGAACTGCTAGAATTTTTATTGTTATTTTATTTTATTTATTACTGTACTAGCTAGGGTGCCCGGCTTCGCTCCGGTAGTTGTGTGGTAGTTTTAATAACAGAAAAACTTTAAAATTAAAGGAAATATAGAACCAAATTAGCACCTTCTTGAAACTTCTAACATGGTATCAATATTAAGATTCGAGATCTGCAGAGTCCACCCAAATAAGGAACCCTATATACTTTAAAGAGGGTTGAAAATGGTGAATAAACAATTAATTTTGCTGCAACTTTGTCGAGTCATGCATCGTTTTTGATGGTTTCTGTGATTCTGAATTCTATAAGCCCATTCCAAGCAGTCAGCAGATAATAAGTTATTAGATTATGGTTGAAAAATTATATTATTAGTTAAGAAACTATATTTCGATTACAACTTAAGCGCCGACTACTGTGATGGTCCTATTAGATCTAGAAGTTTAGAAACTACCAAAGATTCATAGAAACTTTTTTTAAGACCTTTCTTCCAGTTTAATCTCCCTTAAGATACCCCCCCCCCACCGTAATTTGGCCGGACACTGCGCCTACTACTACAAAGTGAAAACCAAAATATCATGAGGGCACAATTTTTTCATCATATTTCTTTTTATCCTGAACTATGAGGGGTGATAAAATCTTATTGAAAAAATGCTGTAATTGGAATTAGTCACTTTGTCAACTGGAATGCTCATTATACATAGTAATAAAACCATTTTTCATAATTACATACAATAAGAACACTTCAAACATTTTATTTTCGATTTATAATCAGTCAATTCAGCTCTCCTTTTTTGTTTTATGTCTGTTTTTATTAGCTCACTGTACTACTCAAAAATGTTCACTCATATTGCATTAAATTTACTTAAGTAGGTATATATTATATATTGATTAAAATAATGTGTTAATCAATTAACCTTCTTATGAGAAAATTAATTTTGTAAGGTATCCAGTCGGTTTTCTAATCCATATGTAAAATCATTATTTTATTTTGAAAGAAAAGATGAAACTAATTATTTTCGCTTGGTTTTTTAGTAATTTAAAAAGAACAGCTGAACAAATACATAACCTTTACAAATTTAACGGAACAAATGAACAATAAACATCGAGTGAAACGCACCCTAGCGCTTCCTGGTAGCCTGGAGCTCGAACTAAATTTTTCATTCATAAACTCGTATCTCAATCTCAGGTAGGCTAATTACATGGTGCGAGAGGCTTAAAATTCCAGTCCTTTTCTCTTCAATTTTACACCCTTAAGAGAAAAACAGAAACCTTCTTCTCCATTAGGGGTTATATAGCAACACGCTGACATAACTTCCTTAATCCCACGTGGAGTCGTTTTTGAGCCTTTTCGGCACGCACATTGTACACTTTGCTTTATAATATATATTGATTACGTAGAATGAGCGTGGGAAGACGAAGTAGCTTCAGTTTCTAGAATTGAGGTGTTTTTTTTACTCTTAACTAATCCGATTTCCTTTTGCTCTCTGTGATTCCATTAACATTTTTATCACAACCAGCTCACTTCTGTTTTGACCTCTGTATTATTCGCATCAGTGTTCTGTAGTCTTTCATACTGTTTTTTTTTTTTTTTTTTTTTTTTTTTTTTTTTTTTTTTTTTTTTTTTTTTTTTATACGCAATGAGTTCGTTGGTAAACGCGTGTCACAAACGTATATCCTTATCAATCGAGGAAAAATTGAAAATTCTTAGGATGTTGAATCGGGAATTCTAAGTAAGAAAACCATCGCAAAAAAATATGGAATTCCAAAATCAACATTATCAACCATTATAAAAACCAAAGATAAAATAGATTCAACCGCAGCCCAAGGATTAACTTCAGCATCAAATAAACGACTGCGCTCTGCGGCTCATGAATATTTGGAATCAAATTAATAAATTGCTTTAAACAAATGAGATCTCAAATAGCAATCTCAGACCCTCTTATTAAAGCTAAGGCTAAAGAACTCTCAAGTGAACTTTGCAGGTAAATTAATGAATCTCGTTGTTTAATTAATATGTAGTTTATCTAAAAATAAATTACATACATGCGTTTTTATTTAACTAATTCTAATGAATAAATTTCCTTCTAAATATAGTATGGCCATCGGCTAACAAAAAAAAAATCCTCGGTTATAACGAATCTCGTTGTAACGAATATGAATATCAACAAACCCTCTTCCAGTTCGCTATTTCGAGGGTTTATTGTACTAGGAGTTCAGATTATCGAGACCGTTCTGTATAATGGGTGTCCCAGACCTAGTGTAAAAAAAAATTGGGTAATACTGCACGCTAAACGGGGTAGAATGGCGCATAAACGAGTTTCCTATCTCAATCTGTTAAGGAGATAGAATTTTTGTTTGTTTTTATTTTAAAAATCTTACTTTTTTCTAAAAAATGGCAGGTTTCTCTAATTGGGTTTGGCATAGAAACAAAACCGATGATATTTTCTTAATCAGCATTAAATTTTCCAAAAGATGAGATGGGTCTAGGTACCCAGTAAAATACTTTCTTTAAAATAAATTAAACTTTTTTCTTCTCTTCTCCTAAAATTTGAAAAATACTACATGAAAAATGTTGAATATAAAACATAATGTTATTATTGTAGAACCATATTAAAATGGATTATTGCAGCACGTGTTCAAAATTTCCTCCATTACTTTGGATGCAGGCTTATATTCAACATTTTTCATGTAGTATTTTTCAAATTTTAGGAGAAGAGAAGAAAAATGTTTAATTTATTTTAAAGAAAGTATTTTTTCAATTTAAACTAATGAGTTTTTTTTTACCTTGTAGATTATTATTACCCTTTTTATATTATTTAGGATTCATATATAGTTTTTTCTAGTCTTAAAAAAGTAAAACTAACTCTAACTCATGGGAAGTTCAGCATCCGTTACTTTGGTTAGGCTCTAGCGCGCGTTCTCATTGCCCCAGCAGTGACATTCTCTAGCGTGTTTTTCATCAGAAAAACTTCTTTTAGATTCAAAAGGTGAAGTGCAATTGTATCATGGGTTACACCACTAAAAAGCTAACTAAATTTTTAGGAAATATGACAGATTCTAGGGTGCTCCAGTGGGGAGTAGGGAATTTTCAAAAACTGTAAAAAATTTAAGTTTTAATAAATGTTTTGTGTTTAGCGCGTTAAAAGTACCGCTGAAAGTGAATTTAAAATACAGTCAAAATCGTTTATAACGACACCGGCTATAACGTACAATCGGATATAACAAACAAAATAATCGGCACCATGAAATAACATACAGAAAAAAGCATTAATATCGCTTACTACGGACATCGGTGATAGTGAACAGGTTGGTTAGAGCCAACACTTTCTTGGAACAGTAGCAGTTAAAATTTCGCTTATAGCGTACATTTCAAGACTAAGTTCTACGAAACGAAGAAAAAAAGTTTTGTTTACTTTAAATCAATGCACTCGACAGTGTCTCAATTCAGTTCTCTCTTGTCTTTATAAAGGAAGCATGCCGTGACAACAATATGTGTACGATTGAGGAACAGTTTGGGATAGTTTGCCGAGTCGATTGCCCGTGAATTAAAAACAACTCGTTCAATTGGATATGAAACTCCAGTAATTGACAAAGAATCTTTCTCGGTTGTCTCCACTTCAATCGAAAAATTTTTTTTGCCGATCTACGAGGAAGGCGACGGACAAGAGTGACAGATTTTTACTTTAACTTACCTATATATGAAATATATAGTAAGTGGAAGTATTGCGATCGTGCAAAATTTCGACTTCCGGTTTTCAACGGAAATACACGTTTTGGGGTCCCCTGAGTCAAATTAACTAAGTCCCGCGGAATGGTCTGTGTGTGTGTGTGTCTGTGTGTGTATTTATGTGAACAGACTAGCTCAAAAACTATAAACCGTGAGAACCTGAAATTGGGTATTTAGTGTATGTATATGCCCGCGATGTGACAGCAAAATTTCATCAAAATTGCTCAAAGGGAGGGGGTACTTTATTTAATAACTTTTTAAGTTTTTTTCGATTTTCTCAAAAACGGCTCTAACGATTTTGATTAAACTGAGTATTTGATCTATTTATATGCCCAAGATATGACTGTAAAAATTTCATCAAAATTGATCAACCGGAGGGGGGACTTTACTTAATAAATTTTGTATCATTTTCACATGGTTTTTTTATTTACTCAAAAACGGTTTTAACGATTTTGATCAAACTAGGTATTTGATGTATTTATATGCCAAAGATGTGATAACCAACATTTCATCACAATTGATCAACCGGAGGGGGGACTTTACTTAATAAATTTTGTATCATTTTCACGTGTTTTTTTTATTTACTCAAAAACGGTTTTAACGATTTTGATCAAACTTGGTATTTGATGTATTTATATGCCCGAAATATGACTGTAAAAATTTCATCAAAATTGATCTACGGGAGGGGGGACTTTACTTAATAAATTTTGTATCATTTCCACGGTTTTTTTTTATTTACTCAAAAACGGTTTTAACGATTAACAAAAATAAGATATGAATGTAGAAAAATGTGTGACTTTGGGAAATGATATTTAGCAAAACACGTCAATTTCTAATCTAAGTAAGTTGGTAAGTGAAAGTTGTGTGTTGCGCGCACGCACCAGATTTTTTTATTTAACTTACTTATTTGTATGTAATTTTTTATTTGATAATATGTATTTTCACCCTTTTTTCATTATATATTTTTTAATTTAATTTAATTTTTTATAAAATTTAAAATGTCTATATTTTTAGAATACCAAGATTTTGACATTTTGCATTATGAGTATTGTTTATTTAGTACCTTATTATGTACTTTCATTGTTATTAGTTATTATGCACTTAAATTGACGAAAGATTAATTATGTACTTAAACTACGTATGATGAAAATATGTATCGATAATGCTCAATATTTAATAGACCCAAAATTAAGACGTGACTGTAGGAACTAGTGTAACACCGTTTACAGCGAACTGTTCGTTATAGCCGATAATACCGCTTAAAGAGAACATCGGCTATAACGTACAAAAACCTCCAGTCCTTTGAAGTTCGTTATAAACGATTTTCACTGTACCTAGACCCATCTCATCTTTTGGAAAATTTATTGCTGATTAAGAAAATATCATCTTTTTTTTTTTCTACGCTAAACCCAATTAGAGAAAACTGTCATTTTTTAGAAAAAAGTATGATTTTAAAAATAAAAACAAAAAAATTCTATCTCCTCAACAGATTGAGATAGGAAACTCGTTTCTGCGCCATTCTACCCCATTTAGCATGCAGTATTACCCAATTTTTTTTTTACCCTAGTTCTGGGACACCCAGCATATATTTATTAATTTTTTCGAATTGGAGACGCGCGGTAGCCCCGTGCGCGCGCAGGCGAGCGGCAGGAATTGCGCGGTCCAGGGGCCTGTATCGACCTGAAGATAATGCTCCGAGTGCCGTGATCCCAGTCTCTCTGTGCCTGGGGGGCAGGGATCTTCTCGTCTTCTCTCCAGCCTCACAACGTGAGTCCTCTTATCGTAACCCAGCTCCAAAAAAAGAAAAAATCCAAAAGAAGTTACCAGTTTTTTGCTTTGTTTGTTCCAATCTTCCATATTTTGCAAATATACTTAAGATGTCAACAAGGTGAAAGGCAACTTGTTTTGGATTTGCATTTGTTCCCCCATTTTTATCCGATTAGCTCCATAGTGTTCAATTTTTTTTATTTATTAATTTGTTTTTCATTCTTCACATTATTTTGTATATATATTTTTTAAAATTATTAGTTTACATTATTGGTTTAAGGTTACCTAACGATGATAAGCAGTGTTACAACACAAGTTCGATTCGGCACATTTTTTATTTTACTTACTAGCAAAATTAAAAATAAAAAATATAGTTTTTACAATTTTACTTAATAATTGAAGCTGTCGGGGCAAAATAGTGTCAAGCAACATTTTTGACAAAAAATTCTACTATATAGAATTTTTACAGTCATATTCAGGTGGCCTTTCCATCATAGGCATAATGTCCTATGCATAGGACATTATGCCTAGGCATAATATACAGCAGACTGTAGCAACAGTTTATTTTTGTTGAAAATGTTGCTTGGCACTATTTTGCCCCGACCCCTTCAATTACAATTTGATTTTATTATTTATTGTAACTTAAAAGTGTATTAATAACAATGCGATAAGTAAGTATGATCGATGTAGACTATTGACATGAAAAGGTACGTGAAGAGACTACCAATTGGTAGCACTCAAATACAGTTTTAATTTAGTAGATCTCTAGGCCATCATCTTTTCGGACGCCTAGGAGGATTATCCGGGATAGAGAAGGAAGCTCTGATATCTGGATCCGGCCAAATCGGTGACGTAAGGAACGTTAAGTTCTTCATGGATAATTTTATTTGGACAAAATAAGGAGTATTCAGGATTTTACGAAGGATTTTGGATTGTAGGGATTGGATTCAATGGTTTGGTGAAACCCCAAAGTACGACACCATAAGTCCAGATAGGTCTTTTTATTGTCATGTAGATTAATCTTTTATAGTGAATTGGAAGTTTGGAGCGTTGGTCTAGTGAATGTTGTAGTAATCAGAATCTGCGGGCAGTTTCTTGTGGAGAAACTACCAACTTGTAGCAATCAAATATTTAGCAGATATATAGGCCTACTTCTTTTCAGACCCCTCGGAGGATTGTCCGGGATAGAGGAGGAAGCAAGGATGAAGACAAGAGGGTTAGGATGTGAAGGGAGTTTACTATGGAAGGTTTGGTATCTAAATCCGGCCAAATCGGTGACATAAAGAACATTAAGGACTTCAAGGATAATATTATTTAAGATAAAATAAGGATCTTATGAAGGATTTTCGATTGTAGGGATTGGTTTCGATGGTTCGGTGGAACCCCAAATTTCGAATCCGTAAGTCCAGATAGGTCTTATTATTGTCAAGTAGATTAATCTTTTACAGTTAACTTACAGATTTGTAAGTTTGTTTAGTAAATGTTGTAGTAGTCGGAATTCGCGGGCGGTTTTTAATGTTTTCATCCTTGTGTGAGGATTCCACGTGAGCCATTTATCTGTATGGAGTCCTAGGTATCGGATCTGTTCGACGGGGATAAGTTGGATATTATTGAAGAATACTGTGGGACAGGATGTACACAGTGAAATTGAGGATACAGTTGGAAGTTCACATGTGATTATTTAAAAAAAAAAAAAAAAAAATGTACTTTAACTATCTATTTGCAAAAGTATTTCTTACAGTAACATACAGTAATTCTTCGTACAAATAACATACAAAATAAAACAATATTATGTACAAATGAGAAATAAATTTTACAACTAGCCAAAACTACAACACTTTTAGTTTTTCAGTCAATGGCACAACATATTACAAAATAATATAGTCTATTTAATTTCTGAATACTGTCTACATTTAAAATTTGCTCTACACTCACTGATTCAGAAATATATGTCCCTAAGAATTTGTTTCTCTGCTTTTCAAATTTTATACACTAAGTAAAAAAATGGCTCAAGGGATCCGACACAAGACTACCACAGGCCATGCAGGCTTCACCGGATTTTATAATTAGTGTTGTACCCTTTATAAACACCTTTAGGAAATCCGCGCTTGAGACTCTTAGACGACTCACAACTCTAATTTTATTAAAATTCGTCTGTATAAAATTCGTAAAATTCGAGGCTATAAAATAAATGTAATTAACTCAATTTCGCTTCATTATTTTAATATTATTTTACCCATGTAAAATACTAATGTTTTTTCTTAAGGACAGCAAATTATTCTACTATTCAACGATTTAAATATTCGCCAAATTAATATTATTATTACTTACTTAACAAGGGGAATGTAACGACTTACATTTTCTTTATATCCTAAAAATATTATTCCCTAAATTTGTATTAGAGGACGAATGAAATCCAGGTTGTCGAAAAGCCCAAACTTTTTATTTATTATTTGGTAAATAACAAATATATATCAAATTTTCAAAATAAAATTTTTTTTTTTTAATGTAAAACTTGTAATGGAAGCAATATATAGAGATGAGTCACATAATTCCCAGAATTTTCAGCAGTTGTAATGCTGTGTTACAGCTATGCAAATGCTACGATGAATACATGATTGCATTAATACGTCTCTAACCCGAGGATTACGTTGGGATGTGAGTGTGCTGGCTTGTTGTGAGTAGGATCTGACTTCTGTGGCATTATCGTCTTCTTGGCTTTAAGCCTTTAATCCACGCCTGATCTTCACGGCCATATTTTTTTCTTCAATTTTTTTGCATTAGGGAGAGAGAAATGCTTTATTTCAATAATAATAAGCAATGCTGCCCAAATACATTGGGTTGGTACATTACACAGCGTACCAATCAATTCTTAAATATATGTATACTTATAACTAAAATACATTGTTACATTTTATTTTATAATTATATCATAATATTTTTTCCCCTTCTATATCTTTTACAATTATGTTTTTTTATCTTTATTGTATTCCCATTTATTCGATTTTATTTTATTTTTTCTTCTTTCTTATTTTCAATAATCTTATTCCTTTTCTCTTCCTTCCCTCTCTTAGCGCTCACATTACAAATAGGCACACATACAGACTGCTAAAGAAAAAAAAACCCACAAAAAGAGATACACTAATGAAAACCATATATCTAATAATTATATATATAAATAGGCAAATAAATAGATAATATAAAAATAACACAATAGTGTTATGGGGGTGTACATTGTATTTTACAACGTACAATGTAAATTGTTGAATGAATTTTTTTACAATGAAGACATCGCATTATATTCTCCCACATCTGATGGACTTATCCGACTAAATAACTAACTTTAATAATAAAAATCTGGTGCTGTACGCGCTTTACAAAACTTTCACTTAGCACTAAAATAATCTTCTTATTTCTTATATTATCTTCTAAATAATTGTTTATAATCGCTTACTTAAGTGCTACCGGAAGTGGAAAATAAATCACCATTTTCAACTCATTCATTCAACTCAGATCACAAATTGAATATTATTGCCTGATTTGGTATCCGAATTCAAAAAAAGGAAGGGCATTAATAGAAAAGTTGCAAAAACGACTTTTAAGGTATATTTATTCCAAAGCAGAGAAGCTAAACTTGCAGAAATTCCAATATGTTTCATACCAGGAGTTAAAAAATAGGTATGGTGTTTGACATACATTGTCACAGAGATGTTCATGTTTCTATAAATAATAAAATTAGTGAAAGGGATTATTGATGACAGCGAATCCTTAAGTAAACTAAACTTTAGGTATGGGAGGCAATGCAGTAGAGTAAACACTGATTTATATGTACCAGTATGTAGAACCGGTTTAGCAAGTGCTTCACCTATAAACAAAATGTCTAAACTTTGGAATTCTGTAAATCATATAGAATACCTTGATTTTAGTTATAGCTTAGGCACATTAAACAATATACTTGAAGAAATTATAAAAACTTTATGATGAATCATATCTGAGCTACGCCGTTTATTTTATTATTTTTTTTTACTGAGTTTTCTCTTTCTTTTTAGTTCTTTTATTTTATGTTTTTCTTCTTTATTATTTTATCAATCATTCTTATATTAAATATTATTGTAATAAGGGATAATTTAATCTGCTGTATCATTATAGAGAGTAACTAATATTTGTATTTTGTCTTTTATTATTACTAAAGTTATACATTATGATTATGCTATATTATATTATGATGTAAGTATTGAATATTCCCCCATTTCTAATGTGTTCTCTCCGTGTTCGGCCTACTGAGCTATTTCATTTCTGAGGCGGTGATTCTGTTCCTCAATCTGTCAAGTAAGATCCAGCCCTCACTTCCGTAGAGTAGCGTGGGAAGGTAAATTGGCGAATTAAATATGTGCAATTTTACCTTTTTTTCGACTTCGCGCTTCCCAACTACAGTATTGCAGATTTGGTAATAAATGGTATTCGCTTTTTTAATCCTGTTTGATATTTATTGTTGAATTTTACCATTTCTGCTGATAACTGTGCCTAGGTAATTATAGTATTCTACTGCCTCAAGAATTTCTCCTCCGCAAGTGATCTGCACATCTTCAGGTTCTCGCCCTAATTGCATGACTTTACTTTTAGCTGCATTTATTTTCACGCATTTTCCTTTCCAGTTCAGCTTCCCATTCCACTATCGCTTGCCAGGCTTCATAACACCGAACTAAATAAATTTTTAAATGTTGCTTATCTCAGAAAAGGAAGGCAATATTGAATACGTTTCAGGTAGGGATAGTTCATATTTTTTTATTTAAATCAATAGTTTAGAAAATAGTGACTCTAGTAAATTGTATTTATTAATGTTTACGAGTTGCCTATTGTTTTTTTCCGATCGTTAAAAATGTTGAGCAATATTCACTCTGCCTTCTCTCGGCTTATCTCAAAATAGTTTTCATTGCTTAAAATTTAAAAAAAAAAATTGTAGATGTTTTGTAACTCAATAATTTCGGATTCAGTTTTAGGACAGTTGCTAGCGATTTGCATAGAAACCAATAGTTTCCTTCAAATAATCGGAACGTACAAATTATCATTTTTTTGTTTAAACAAAATTTAAGGAACTTTATAGGAAAAGCCATTTAAGCCCTATAGATCGTTTCTTAGATGATAAAACCTACCACACACACAAAAAGACCCCTTCGCGGGACTTTTTTTTTTTTTTTAGGGGACTACTAAACGTCCAATAAGAGATAAATTTCATCTATCAGTGTAATCCATCGGCTCCCCTGATATTATTTTTAAAAAATATCTGAAATGACCAGGATCTCTCAAAGGCATAAATAATATTAAAATTGAAAAAAGATTCGTCAGATTTTGCCGTGGCGCGAAAGAGGGGAGTCTCTCTCTCTCTTAAAGTGGTTTAGACTGAATTGGAAAATGATTAGACCCATTTTTCCGAATGGTTGCTTTAAATATTCATTTCTTTTTTGCTATTTGCTACATTTCCAATATAAACTAATTTCGTATGTAAACAGATTAAAACTTTTTTCTTAAAAAAAAAATCAGGAAACAACGATTAATATTTCATTAAGAATTATTTGTACTTAAATATTGTTTTGGGGTCACCTGTAGTGTAGTGGTTTGCATAGCAACCTACAATACTAAAGTTACGGGTTCGCTCCCGCAGTGGCCACAGGATTTTTTAAAAAGAGAGTAAAAAATCTTTGGCTATGCCGTCCATCGGATAGTGTTGTGATTTAAGCAAATAAGAAATAAAGAAATGAGTTATGTTTTAGATACATTTATTAAAACACATAACAAACTACAAACAACATGGTGGCACCATAGCGTCCTTTCGAATGGGCCTTTGCATAAGGGCAAAACAGGTATAGGACTAAAGCAGTGTTACCACACGCTATTAGTTACAAAAATATTTAAGTACAAATGAAACATATTTCAGTGTTGACAATACACATATTATAAAATAATATCAATAACAATTTTGTCCCAACACTCTCCCTCACTAAATATTTGTTTTAGATTCTTAGTCCAATATCACTAACATGTTTCATAAATTTTGGTTTATGTAAAGCATTTGTGAAGATATCAGCAAGCTGAAACTCGGTCGAAATTGGTTTAATGTCAAGGATCCCCTCCTTCACTACTTCTCGCACAAAATAATGTCTAAGACGGATATGTTTTGTTCTGATGTTCTATCAGCCGGTAGTTCTCCAGGTTTCTTCATAACACCTTTTACTACATCTTCACAATTTGGAATACTTCTCAAAAGGATCAGAACCTTGTACCTCCACGAAGCCCAGTTATTTCCGACAGATAGGACGTAAAATGGAGGCCCCAAGCCTGTAAGATGTCAGGTACTCGTTAAAGATCCCTGTCCTAAGTATACCTGGATAGGCAAAATTTAGGACTCCCACTGTAGCGTCGCCCGATTAGCCTTAGTAGTATAAAGAGACGTTAAACAAACAAATAAAAAAAAAGATGAAGGCCTTGCTTTTATAATAGACCTTAAATTCAAGAAGAGATGATTCATATCTTTGCTTCCAACGTAACCAACTAACGTTAGATTTGTCAGCGGGACTGTAATGGTAAAAATGGTCAGAGCAGGCATAAAAAAAGAGTTTGAAGATAGCAGCGCGGATGATGAGTATTTATTTGCCTTCTCGTTTGTTCCTGTAAAATCATGTGCTTAAAAATGAAAGAAAATTAAGACCGGAACAATTCTAACTAAAATTTAAGGAAGAAATGAGTCAAATAATTGATCGGCCAATATCTAGTTTTGGGAATTGTAATGATGGCAATACCGCTAGACGGTTTTTCAAAAATCGTGTCTATAGAGCAGCCCTACCCAGGTAAATGTGATTGATGTGGTCGATTTCATCACATATGTTGAAGAGACAAGAAACTGTTATCTAAATTTGTATTCGTAGTATCATATGCCTTTTACTAATCATTAGCTGCATGTTCACAGCACCAAAATCAGCTATAACTGCATTGTGCGTAATGGATAGCTCAGAGCAAGAGCAAGATGTCAGGTACTCGTTAATGATCCTCATCCTAATTATACATGGGTAGGTAAAATTTAGGACTCCCGCTGTAGCATCGTCCGATTAGCATAAAGGGAGGTTAAACAAACATCAAACATTTTCTTTCCTTAAGTCCAATATTTCAGCATAAACCCTTCATTGTACTACATACCTCTAATCTTGATACAACTTGGTTCGACGAGGGTTCGATATCAATAATTAAGAAAATAAAATCTCCGTTCAATATTTTCATCAAGTCCTGAATAGTTCACTGTGGCCGTCTGAGGAATTTTGTTTTGTCAATATAGTCTGGGGGGGGGGGGGGCAGATATTTTCCCGAAGTGTAAGGCCGAGCGCACATTGAGACGCAGGCGACGCAGAGTAGAGCAGAGTAGTTTTTGGGAAACTTGAATTAGAAAGGAAACGCGCGGTCCAATGTCCGCGGAAAACTGTGCGACGTAGTTTTTTTCGTGCTGCCATGCCCTAATCTGGGTCTATATATATGCCTTGTTCTGTTCTGCGTCGCCTGCGTGGCGCAATCCAATGTGTGCCTTACTCAAATGTAATTTTGTTTTGATTTATCGTGATTTAAACTAATTTTTATTATAATTTAGAACCAGTCATGTACCTAGTTAATTTTTATTTATATTTAAAAATCCTTGTTTATCTCAAAAAGTGGTCCTAAAACACAGAATCAATGCCACCAAATGAAGCCACTATAGTTTTTCTTTACGGAAATCAACCTGTCCACCTGTAAACATTAACAACAGCCCGCTACCTACAAAGAATTTCCTACCATATCTCGGACTTCACTTACGGGCCACATTCCAAGGCTCACTTGGAATTTACATAACAATTTAAGAAAACTAGAACTCAGAAGACGGTACAAGCAGCTTTCACACCTGGACAACAGATCATCGCTCGACGTAAAAAACAAATGACTGATTTACACGACTATTTTAAGACCTATTTTGACATACGGAGCAGAACTTTGGGGTTCCGCGAAACAAGTTCACATTAACAAAATACAAAATTAAAAAACCTTTCGTACCAGATAAATACCAAACATTTCACCCTTCAACGCTACATCAAGTAAAACGACCATCGTCTAAAACAACAGTGGCCTAGAGACCTTAAAAAGAGAAATAGACTCATACTTCTAAAAGGTTTTAAGAAAATCAAAGCCAAAACAAATGTAAAACTACATTTGCTTAATGCACTATTGCGCAGGGCAAATAAAAAAAATAAAATAAAAATCATTCATAGAAAATGCCATATAAAGTAATTTAAATGAAACAAGAAGATTTTCTTGGTTTTTTTTTCAGAGCTTCTCAGATTTAGTATTAAGGAAGAAGAATTCGGATGGGGACTTATTTTCCTGGCATAATGTTCAGTGGTTTCAGTACAATCAAGACTACCGTATTCTGTTGTACAAGAACTCCTTAACAGAAGAAGTACCCTTCAAGTCAATGAGTTTTAGAAAAAGCGGGAGGCCTTCCATAGGACAGGTTCAACAAAAGTACAAGACCTGAGGTAAAGAAAAAAGATCTCATGGACTTACTTCCTCTGATACCACCCGTCTTTTACAATTTTTATAGACAACTCTCAACAGATTCAGCTATCCAGGCGGAGGATCCTGACCTGCTGGAAGTTGAGCTGGAGTATTCCCAAATAAAATTCATGTATGCCATTAGTAGGGTAAACCATACAGTTATTGACATTCAGTACAGTTATTGACACCCCAACTTTAACTTAAAGAAATAGGTAAACAAGTCCTAATTTTATTGCAAGATATACATGAGTCTAATGTTTGAAGGGTCCTCAAAGTCATCTATGAAGTAAGACTTTAACAAACTAACCATAGGGAAGATTTCACAAGTAAATCCAGAGGGTGCCAATAACTAGATTTGGCATATTAATATAACCGAAGAAATGTAGTCTTAAGGGTGCCAATAACTGTACGGTTTACCCTATATCTTAACAAAATATGAAGGAATTAGGTGCTAAGTCAAAACTGGAACAAAAAAGAAAATTGGTGATTAAAATAAAATTAAATTATTCATATATTTTATTTTCGTAATCATATTTTCTTTGCTGTTAAACGGCGGCATTATAATTTCTACGGGAACTGATTTCATAAACATACTGATAGAATTATATAACGTTGAAGGGAAGGTAGAAATTGATGAAGCTGCACTTTTAGGTTGTGGATGATGTTTGCTATTTATAGATAGTTTGATATCGTGGATAATGGAAGCTGTAAGATAATCTGTTAAGGAACCGGCGGTTGCTTCCAACAGGGTTGAAGCCGTGCTCTAAGCCAAAGAAAGGGAATGAGTTGCTTCCTCTGTTGTTGTGGCTATTGTAAGTATAAAACGTGTAAGGATAAAACGGAGGAATCTGATACTTGAACGGGAAGGTTCCAGGATATTGAGGGAAGAATGGATTGAATCCTGGGGATTGGAAGTAGTTAGGATGTCCCAGGGTGAAGACCGGTATAAGGACGACGTTGGCCGGGCTCGTTGGCATCGACTGGGAGCCGTTGACGGGGACTTGATCGATGTTGAAGTCATCCACGACGAAGCTCGCCACGTGCTCGAGGCCATCGAAGCTGTGCTCGTCGAAGGCTCCCTTGGAGGCGACGTAGAGGACCGGCACCGTGTAGAAGCTCTCCCTCACCAGGTCGTAGAGCTTGAAGTTGTCCGGAAGGACGAAGTCGCGGACCACCTTCAGCAGGAAGCTGTTGTCGCCCAGCCCCTGGTAGCCGATCACCAGGCCGGAAATGTTAGGCGATGAGCGGAGAAGTTGGTGCAGTGGTTGGAACTTCCGGGAGTCCACGATAGATCTGGAGGAAATGCGAGAAAAAAAATATATTATTATATTATATTATATTAATTTAATCATTATTGTGGATAACCACCCTTATTTTTAAATTACTTTTAATAATTGATTTTTGAAGAGAAAAGATTTGGGTCCGCGTGACTTGCGCGGTATGCTAACCATTACACCACGGAGTCACTTCCAAACGGTGCCAAATCCTTCCTCTTCACTGATACCTCTCCCAAGTTTCGCGAGTATTTACGGAAGGAGGACAATTTTTGTCCAATTTTGGGCATCTCTTGACTTTCGTCAATTTTTAAATTATTTTATATTAATTTAATCATTATTGTGGATAACCCCCTTGTTTTTAAATTACTTTTAATAATTGATTTTTGAAGAGAAAAGATTTGGCTCCGCCGGGAATCGAACCAGGGTCTTCCGCGTGATTTGCGCGGTATGCTAACCATTACACCACGGAGTCACTTCCAAATGGTGCCAAATCCTTCCTCTTTACTGATACCTCTCCCACGATCTCGCAAGTTTCGCGAGTATTTACGGGAGGAGGATAATTTTTGTCCAATTTTGGGCATCTCTTGACTTTCGTCAATTTTTAAATTATTTTATATTAATTTAATCATTATTGTGGATAACCCCCTTGTTTTTAAATTACTTTTAAAAATTTATTTCTTAAGAGAAAATAAAACCCGGTTCCATTTCCGGCGGAGCCAAATCTTTTCTCTTCAAAAATAAATTATTTAAAATAATTTTAAAAAAAGGTGGTTACCCACAACAATGGTTAAATTAATATAAAATAATTTAAAAATTTACGAACGTCAAGAGATGCCCAAAATTGGACAACAATTGTCCATCTCCTGCAAATACTCGCAAAACTTGCGAGATCGTGGGAGAGATGTCAGTGAAGAGGAAGAATTTGGCACTGTTTGGAAGCGACTCCGTGGTGTAATGGTTTGCATACCGCGCATGTCACGCGGAAGACCCGAGTTCGATTCCCGGTGGAGCCAAATCTTTTCTCTTCAAAAATTAATTGTTTAAAATAATTTAAAAAATAGGTGGTTACCCACAATAATGGTTAAATTAATATTATTATATTATAATTTGCAATTCACTTTTCTTTGTGCCTTCAGAGTTTTTTGATGATATAGAATAGTTTTCAAGTATAAATTAATATTATATAAACTACTAGCTAAACCCGTCCACCCTATGCTGTGCCTTACTCTAATATTAACTTTTAGATAGGTTAAATAATGGTCATGATTTTCAGTTTACAATGATTTTATTGTGGTAAGCCAACGTTTCGATACAACTTGTGGATCTTCATCAGGGCTAAAAGAAAACTAATATATGAGTATCTGTGCTAGAGGGTGACAATAAATGGATACATTACAGAACTGATAGTAATATAAAAGATGGTGTATACATGAATATTAAAATAAGTGGCTGGTTAACAAGATAAAATAGAATCTGATATTTACCTACTGAGTCCAGCGTGGATACTAAGACTAAAGGTAAAAATAAGGTAAGAGGTAGTGGTAGGGGGTTAGTTTGTCGACTTGAAAGGTTTATGACAGGGAAATCCAACGTTTTTGAAGTGAAAAGGCACATGAAAACTAAGTGAAAAAAAAATCTTGTTAACCAGCCACTTATTTTAATATTCATGTATACACCATTTTTTATATTATTATCATTTCTGTAATGTATCCATTTATTGTCACCCTCTAGCATAGATACTCATGTATTAGTTTTTCTTTTAGCCCTGACGAAGATCCACAAGTTGGATCGAAACGTTGGCTTACCATAATAAAATCATTGTAAACTGAATATACTGACTACCATTTAACTTATCATAAAGAAGAACAGTTGACTATCTCTCACTCTCTCTTATTGCAAAAGTAGTCACTTTTTTTTTTTTACTTTTCCAATTATTTGAATTGGTGGGGATGTCGGATTTCTCAAACGACCGATTCAAATAAAATCAAATTAATTTGGCCTATTTTTGGCACAAAGAGTAGATAGCGCTGCTACTTGACTAAACAGCAACGCTTTGTAAAAGTTTATTGTGAAAGGCAACAAAAAAGGCCCTTGTATTTTTATATTGTAACGTAAACGGGAGAGAAAACATTAGTTGATTCATCCATTTCATGTTATTGGCAATAAAACGGACATAAAGGGAATTAGTTGTGTCGGTTTAATTGTTTTTATTTATGAAACTCAAGTGTATTTATATCCAGTAACACTCAACACTACTATTTACACAGACACTCAAGTATATATATATCCAGGAATACCAACCATCAATAATTTGAGTTAACCCTTCGAGCACTCGAGGTCTCCGGAACGGAGCCATTTAAAATTTGTCTTCAAACTCTATGCTACGGAGACAATGCAAATAATTTTCAGTTTTTTAACATATAAGTACATAAACAATATATAGGATATTTATATAATTTATTTATAGGATATTTCGTTTTTGGTGATAAATGACGGTCGCGGCTCGCGGTGTTTTTCATTATTTTGTTAGTACGTTATTCGTTTAACATCGGCTATATTTTGTGGTTTTAATTTATCTTTTATTTCCTCAATCCTACCATAATTTAGTTCGGGGCACCAAATAATCCTTTTACTTTGATTTAGTTTCCCATGTGCTTCTACTCTAACCGGAGTTATTAAGTAGATTTTCACATTTTAGGAGCTTTTCTGTTTGGATATCTGAGAAAAATTCAACTAAAAGGGTCCCATCTCGTAATTGTTTAACTATTTTTACTTCTCCAATTAGATTTTTATGCTTTTATATATAAGGAACGGCAAAACCTTTGTGAAATCTAAGGGATTTCCATCGTTATCCGCTCCAGTTCTCCTAATTATCATAAATTTTACACAATTTTTATTTTTATTTTTGGTATTCCCAAAAAACGTCCCTTTAAATTTAGATTAATTAATATATATATAAAATAAAATAAAATTATTATTATTTTTTTTTTTTGTAACTATGTGTTCTTGAAGCTTCACAAATACATATAACCTAAATGTACAATTCCTTACTTGGTTCTAAAATTTTACTGTATAATATTAGGTTTTCAGGGTGTACGTTTTCACGAAAAGTTGCGTGGAGTTGCCGGTAGGTCCGAAAAGGTGCCGAGTGCGAAAGGTTAATATTTAAAATTGCAGTTTTTTACTTCACACATTAGTTTAAGAATTTTAGAGAACCCATAAAATACCTTTACATTCATAATTATAACATTTTCAAAATATCTTAAACATAAACATATTGGTACTTAAACTTATTTTTAGATAATTGTATTAAATCTACATTGGATTCCTTTCTTCATAAAAAGGAAGAAAAAAGTATGATTATACGAAGCAGTTCAACCATGTTCATGACTTTCGCATGCGCATTACTCCGTGACTAACAGCCAAGTGTTCCATCTAGATCCAAAAAACTTCCCAACCGATCAAACTAATATTATAACAGGTGGGGGGGGGGGGACATGTTAAGGAATTAAGATTGTTTTAATTAATATTTAAAACATTAATCATTTCAGCCAAGGCTGAAGACATATAGATCGAAATTAACAACTGCTTCCCTTGCAAAAAGTACGCGACAGCTTAGAGAAATGAAAGTCTTGTTTCACATAATGCTCCAGAACGCCCATGGCAATTGTGATGTCGACTACATCATAATCGTCGACTATTATTCCTCGTTCTTCGAAATGAAGAAAGTAAAATCCCTAAAGACCGCCACTCTAGACTCATTCTGCAAGGAAGTTTATAGTCGATTTGGCATACCGGACGAGTTGTGTACGACAGCGGCTCGCAATTGATGAGTAGGGAATTTCAAGAGTTTGCAAAAAGGTGGAAATTCAAGATTAGCTCGTCTTCCCCACATAAACATCAAGCAAATGGAAAGGCTGAATCAGCCGTAAAGATAGCGAAAAATCTACTAAAAAATGTAAGGGAAGAAAAAGGAGAACTGGAGATTTGGCACTTTTGGAATGGAGAAACGTTCCACTCCAACATTTAAATGCAAGCCCTCCGCAGCTGCTGATGTCGAGGAGGACCAAGACGATGGCGCCATTAGTAGAAAGCAAGCTTCTTCCTGAGGTACCAGCAGATGTAGGAAAACGACTAGAAGCAAGAAAACAGTTTTACAAAAGACACTACGACAAATCCACGATAGTCCTTCCAGTACTCTCCGAGATGCAGAACGTCTGGGTGCAGCTGAAGCCTCACGAGAAAGGGAATCCTTGGGTGAAGGGTCGAGTCGTTCGTGTAGAGAGCGCTAGAAGATATCGTGTCGAAGTAGATGGGAGATTATACCGCAGGAAAAGAAGATTAATAAGAACTTAAGGAGGGAGATGTTCAGGAATTAACATTGTTGTAATTAATATTTAAAACAAACATGTGTCTGACTGCTTTGATTATTGTGAATATAAATGTTCTACAATATATCATTCTTAACGAGCATGATAGTTCTTGTTTTATCACCTCGTAATATTAACAGGATAAGAGCAGTAATCGAACTATCGTATCATGACTGATATTCCAGCACTGCTTATTAATACACATGTTACATCAGTAAATAAAATGGGCGCTAACCTTATGCCGTTGTCAGCGAAGTACGCCACGAGCTCGTTGTGCTGATGCTGCGAGGTGTTGGCCAGCACGATGACAGGGCCTTGGTAGAGGTCCACCCCGTGGAAGGCAGGCTTCTGCGAGCTGCTGGCTAGAGAGCAGAGAAAGCGAATTAAAGCAAGGTTGAGAGTAGAGATGCGAGGGAGTGTAGGGAGGAGAGAGAGGGAAGTTCATTAATTTAAGCAGATAGGGTCTCGAAAATTTTCTTTTTTTTTTACCTTTATACAATCAAAATCATATTGTTCATGTTGACGTTTCGCTCGACTAAGAGCGTTTTCAAAACTCAAAAAACCAAAAACAAGGGAAAATTACAGCTTTGTAGTTAAATTTTACAATTAAATACATTATGAATAAACAACAATACAAAATATAGAAAATCAATCTTACCAATTTATCAACAAACACATCAAAAGTTATAAATATAAAAATTTAAAAAAAACTGTTTCAAATAATTTAGAACTGGTATAAGAAAATGAAAGAGTAAGTAACATGGTGCTGAAAAAAAATATATCCTCAGGAATTATTATGTTACTAATGCATTAAGCTAGAGCAATAGCTAGGTGGTATTAAAAATATAAATAAAGAATGAAATACTATGGTGGTGTGTTACTAAATGCAGATATTCTAAAAGAAAAAATTAAATTAAAAAAAAAAATTCTAATCAAACATGCAATTAGGGCCACAGCGTGGCCGAGGGGATAGCGTCTCCGACTCCCAGGCTGGCGGTGCGGGTTCGAATCCCGCCCAAGCCCGCTCGATTCTGTTCGGTGGCGGCCTCACTGAACAGACTCAGCGGCTTTCCTTGGATTAGAAGAGGTTGACTACCCGTAGATAACCCGTCCCGATTATCTCTCGTGGCATAAAGCGGACGTTAAAAAAAAAAAAAAAAAAAAAAAAAAAAAAAAAAAAAAAAAAAAAAAAAAAAAAAAAAAAAAAATGCAGTTAACAAGTGGTCTTCTTTAGTCTTCTTCTTTTTGAAGATTAATGCGGAGTAGAGAGAGTGACTTCCAAAGAAAAACCTCGACCAAAAACCGTCCATGTTTTTTAAATGTACATTATATAAAATCATCAACCTGTTGACTGTCCAAACGTAATTAAATATGGATGATTTTCGACATTGATGTTTTTAAATAGCCATTTTGTAAACATTAATCTGTTGGCGCCCGAACGTATTTAAACATCTCTTCCTATGGGTTATCCTGTATTTAATTATCCCAACGTTTCGGGCTTTGGCCGATCTTCTGAGGTTGTCTATTGTACATTTTTAATATTCCACCAACCATTTGTCTATACATAAATTGTTATGCAAAGAAAATATATATGTCATTTCTTCATTGCACATGATCCACTTTTTATTAACAATTATTCATGGCTCTAGACTATTTCAGATCAGTGATATTGAAATAGTCCGGAGCCATGACAATGAAGAAATGACTTATACATTTTTTATGCATAACAATTTATGTATTGTATTTATGTTTTCCAAGAAGCTAACACCTCCTTTTTCATCTCATCGACTGAATTCATGTTCTTGCCGCTTAATGAGTTTTGGAGACTGCGGAAAAGGTGATAATCCGAAGGCGCCAAGTCTGGGGAATGCGGTGGGTGAGGAATGATTTCCCATCCAAATCCTTTAATTTTTGCAATATGGGGCCTCGGATTGTCATCATAGAATAAAATTTCGCGTCTATTGATAAGTGATGGACGTTTCTCCTCAATTGCTCGCTTTAATCGGTCCAGCTGATCACAGTACAGATCTTTAGTGATAGTGTGGTTACGATTAGGAATTTCACGACAGACATTTTTCGGATGAAGTTCTTCTCTCGCTTCTGTCCTAGGTGTTTCTCCTGGTCCTAACCACTGCCGCGACTGTCTAACATTCCGATAGAAAACCCACTTTTCATCTCCAGTTACTATCCTGTTCAGAAAAGGTTCTTGATTTAAAGGGGAGAGAAGAGAAATCGTTCACCCGATGTTCTAAATTACCGGGGCTTAATTCGTGAGGGACCCACTTTCAAATTTGGTTTCAAGATGGCAACATGTTATGCAACAAGATGGTAAATACATTTTAGATTGAACGTGTTTCATTGATTTTATCCTATACCTTATAGCACGCCATAATAGGTTACATTTTTCATTATAACACTTTTTGAAATATATATATATATATATATATATATATTTATATATATATATATATATATATATATATATATATATATATATATTTATATATATATATATATATTTATATATATATACATATATGTACGAAAAGGTCGACTGAAAACATCGATGTTAACAAAACATCAAAGTTTTAGAAACATCAAAATAGATCTCGCATCCCTAATTGAAAGCAGCCTCATGGTCCACTCACCATAGACCTCCAGCACGGACTTGTTGACCGCGACCTCTTGTACGTCGGCGGCCGAAGCCAAGACCACCGAAGCCAAGAGAAGACTCAAAAGTTCCATCATCCTGACTGACCCTGCCTCACAACTCTCGCCTCTATTTATACCAACCTGGCTCTCCAAAACATATTAGTGATATCCTATAATAGTCAGATCTTTAATGAGAATTTAATTCTTTCTTGTTCATCTGCCAAAAACAACTTAGAGAATTCTCCTTCTTCTGTTTGGAGCCGCGTACAGAATTAGAACAAGTCATTTGCCCAAAGCTATATGTCATATAATAATGATAATAAGTTTATTTGCCTAATAGTATACAAAATTATACAAAGGATATTCATACACATAAAGGGCGAAAATTGGGCTCACTCTTATAGAATAGTAAACGTCCTCTTCAACTCTGTAATTAGACAAGATACACTCATCCTTAGTACTTAGTTTACAGATCTTAATGGCTTAAGGGGGTCATCTTTGGTGTTGTGGTTAGCATAGAAACCTACAATAGTAAAGGTCGCGTGTTCGCGCCACGAGGTGGCCCTAGGATATTTTAATATGAGGAAAAAATATTTGTCTATGCCGTCCCTCGGATAGGACGTAAAATGGAGGTCCCGAGCCTGTACGATGTCAGGTACTCGTTAAAGATCCCTATTACACGGTGGGCCAGACCCCCCTACCGTGCACCCCCCCCCCCCACATCCCTATAAATTGCATATCGTTGTGTTCCTTGTGATAAAAGATTAAGAAAAAGCCAATGTTCCCAGAAAAAAAAGTGGCCGCACTAAAAGTTAATCACAAAGTTAATTTGTGATTAAACGGCCATCGTTAACGAAAAACACCATGAAATAAAACATCTGGAGCAATTATTCTTCTTTAAAAATCAGTGGTCAAATTTAAAAAAATATCAACTAGTTCCATAGAAAACGGACCTACAAGGCGAAAAGGCGCCGGTGACTCGGGCGCATCCAGTCCTCTGCCACATCGTTCAGTTCTCATACATCATATAATTACAGCGGGTTTAGGATATTATTTTGAATGTATAATCAAGCCTATTTAACTGCAAGTTTTTAATTTACAGAAATAATAATTATATAACCTTTATTTTTTTTTTTTTTTTTTTTAATCTGATAAATAAAGGATATATATCTGATCAATAATAATGAATTAGTCGCAGATTGCACATTATTTGAACCTCACTTCTATTGACATAAACTGGTTATCTTGAAATTAAATAATAATGTTCTCATGGTAGTAGTTGGGTTACTGACACTGGCTTCTGATCATTCGTGAAATTTGAAATAAATGCATTTTTGGTAAGTATTGATTATTTACAGATTTAAAAACAACCGATATAAAAAAGATAAATAATAAGTTCTTTTTGTTCGTTGATATGTAGAAATTATTCGTAATACAATTTAGGAAGTATATACATAACACAATTTAATAGCTCACAACAAATAATAAATTAATAGTTACACGATGTGTGTTTGTGTATATATATATATATATATACAAACATACATACATATTATGATTAATTTAAAATTAAACCACTACTGGAGAGGAAAACCAATTAAAACATGTAAGTTTTCATGCATCTAATGATCTATAATCCACGAAGTTGTGGCCTTTTTCGGTTTCTGGCATATAACTACACATCAAAAAGTTTACTTTCTCTTTTTTTCTAAAAAAGGGTATACTAATACAAATAAAATGAAATATTTGGAGTGGTAACGGATTAGTTATTTAACCAAATTCGAACATAAAAGATCGGTAATTTTTATCATTTTGATGAAAACTCATGTTCCAACGCCTATAACTCGACAATATGTACTCTAAATGAAAAATGTCCCAGATAAAAGTTTTAGGACATTAAATATAGCATAAAATAAGCCCATTTATTTTAAAATTAATTTATTCCTGCGTAGAGATACAAATGAAAAAGGGAAAGTATTTGTAGCGCTTACTTCATACTTTTAACTACATCTTCATTCCTTCCTATATCTACATGTCAAAAAGTTTACTTTCTCCTTTTTTCGAAAAAAGGGTATACTAATACAAATAAAATGAGATATTTGGAGTGGAAATCGGATTAGTTATTTAGCCGAATCAGGACATCAAAGATCGGTAATTTTTACCATTTTGGTAAAAACTCATGTTCCAACGCCTATAACTCGATAATATGAACTCTAAATGAAAAATGTTACAGATAAAAGTTTTAGAACATTAAATTTAGTATAAAACATGCCCATTTATTTTTGAATTAACTTATTACTAAGTAGAGATACAAATGAAAACGTAAAAGTATTCGTAGCGCTTGATTCCTTCTTTTTGTGAAAACTAAGGGGATATGATATAATATTGACAGAACTAACTATTTAGGTGGGCTTATTTTATGCTAAATTTAATGTTCTAAAACTTTTATCTGTAAAACTTTTCATTTAGAGTACATATTGTCAAGTTGTAGGCGTTGGAACGTGAGTTTCTACCAAAATGGTAAAAATTACCGATCTTTCAAGTTCAAATTTGGCTAAATAACTAATCCAATTTCCACTCCAAATATTTCATTAAATTTTTATTAGTATACCCTTTTTTCGAAAAAAGGAGAAAGTACACTTTTTGACATGTAGATGTATGAAGGAATGAAGATGTAGTTAAAAGAATGAAGAAAGCGCTACAAATACTTTCAATTATTCATTTGTATCTCTACGCAGGAATAAATTAATTTTAAAATAGATGGGCTTATTTTATGCTAAATTTAATGTCCTAAAACTTTTATCTGTGACATTTTTCATTTAGAGCACATATTGTCGAGTTATAGGCGTTGGAACATGAGTTTTCATCAAAATGATAAAAATTACCGATCTTTTATGTTCGAATTTGGTTAAATAACTAATCCGTTACCACTCCAAATATTTCATTTTATTTGTATTAGTATACCCTTTTTTAGAAAAAAAGAGAAAGTAAACTTTTTGATGTGTAGTTATATGCCAGAAACCGAAAAAGGCCACAACTTCGTGGATTATAGATCATTAGATGCATGAATACTTACATGTTTTAATTGGTTTTCCTCTCCAGTAGTGGTTTAATTTTAAATTAATCATAATATGTATGTATGTTTGTATATATATATATATATATATATACACAAACACACATCGTGTAACTATTAATTTATTATTTGTTGTGAGCTATTAAATTGTGTTATGTATATACTTCCTAAATTGTATTACGAATAATTTCTACATATCAACGAACAAAAAGAACTTATTATTTATCTTTTTTATATCGGTTGTTTTTAAATCTGTAAATAATCAATACTTACCAAAAATGCATTTATTTCAAATTTCACGAATGATCAGAAGCCAGTGTCAGTAACCCAACTACTACCATGAGAACATTATTATTTAATTTCAAGATAACCAGTTTATGTCAATAGAAGTGAGGTTCAAATAATGTGCAATCTGCGACTAATTGATTATTATTGATCAGATATATATCCTTTATTTATCAGATTAAAAAAAAAAAAAAAAAAAATAAAGGTTATATAATTATTATTTCTGTAAATTAAAAACTTGCAGTTAAATAGGCTTGATTATACATTCAAAATAATATCCTAAACCCGCTGTAATTATATGATGTATGAGAACTGAACGATGTGGCAGAGGACTGGATGCGCCCGAGTCACCGGCGCCTTTTCGCCTTGTAGGTCCGTTTTCTATGGAACTAGTTGATATTTTTTTAAATTTGACCACTGATTTTTAAAGAAGAATAATTGCTCCAGATGTTTTATTTCATGGTGTTTTTCGTTAACGATGGCCGTTTAATCACAAATTAACTTTGAATTTTAACTTTTACGCGAGAGACTTGAAAAATTTGACTTTAAATGTATTTTATGTTGTCAAGACTAATTATTTTAGAACGTTTGTTTATTTATTCTGAATCTACAACTATCTAGCTTTAATAAAATACCAGTTATGGCGAAATTAAGCATAATGTTGAATGTCAGTAATAAAAAAACTAAAATCAAAGTCGTCATTCCGCCATGTTTGAACGCCATTTTCGGTTAGTGCGGCCACTTTTTTTTCTGGGAACATTGGCTTTTTCCTAATCTTTTTTCACAAGGAACAAAACGATATGCAATTTATAGGGATGTGGGGGGGGGGGGGGGGGTGCACGGTAAGGGGGTCTGGCCCACGTACTATATCCTAATTTTACCTGGATAGGCAAAATTTAGGACTCCCACTGTAGCCTTAGTGGCATAAAGTGATGTAAAACAAACAATTAAATGGCTTATAATTTAAACTTAATAATTGACCCCTTAGTTTAAATATCAGATGAATCTCGCTGAGGCCGATATGGGTAGTTGCACCAATAGTCAAATCAGGTTTGACATTGAAGTCCAATCCTTAATAGATATTTTAACGGTGAGGCGCTTCAGCTTTTTCAATCAACTCTTGTTAAATAATCCAAGATATATTTAATACCATAGAAAATTCTCTAAATTACTAAATTCATAATTATATAGACTTGGTTATTACAACAGGAAATAAGGTAAAAATTAAACGACTTTTTACATTGCTTGGGTTTCGAGCCCTTTATAACTCGAAATTTCCAGACACTAACTCTTAATATTTTCCGGGAACTAAATACAAGCAAGACATCTGTCATTTGATTTATTGAATTGTTTCCATGTTTCGGGCGGTCCTTTTGAAACCTTTTCGGATTTCCTCTCAGTTTAGTTAGATAAGGATGTATTCTCAACATCGATAATGCTAGGTAATAGCTCTAACTAGCGGACGGAGTATTCGATTAACCTTTTTGGAAATATCTGTGTGTTTTTATTTTTTATTTGACAAAATAATATTTTATAAAAAATATGAATGATGTTTTGTATGATTTTATTAACAATGAGTTATTGAATTGCAGATTTTTTATTTTTATTTTTTTTAATTATTCTAAGGTCACGTTATTATGATATGGTTGATGTGACAGAAAAGCAGCCGATGACTCTCAACCGCCGCCTTCGCTTCAAGCCCGCTTTCTTCTGATAAGAAGAAAATTCAATTTGTAAAAACACGATAATAAATGATGTATTTTTATCGAATAATCTTAATATAAGTGTGGAAGTCCCCCTTCAGGTATTTTTTGTTTGTTTTTTGTTTGACGTCACTTTATGCTAATTATGGCTAACCGGATAATGCTTAAGTAGGAGCCCTAAATTTTGCGTATCCAGGTACCGTTAGGATAGGGATCTTCAACGAGTACCTGACATCGTACAGGCTCGAGTCCTCCATTTTACGTTCGAAGGATGTTTTACTCCTTTTGAATAATCCTCGAACCACCTGGGGTCTAGCCAACGACGTACAATTTTGAAATTATCTGCCATATTAAATGTTAGATAACGTTTTGAATAAAACGTTACTTGAAATGTCATGTCACTCTTCTTGAATTTAGCTGCAAGATGCCAATGTTTGTACTCCTCAAAAAGCTCCCTTTTCCACAATTTCAGTGGAAGTTTCACTTTAGCAGTATGTAAAACTTTATTTATTCAATAGGGTCAGAGGCAAATCATTCGAATTACATAGTTGTGCTTCGGAAATTCTGAACATGTTATTTTTTAACAGCTATGTGCTAACTGAACTTTGCACTGTTTACCGAAAGTTTTCAAAAGTAAAGGAAATGCTTAGTATTGCTAATGGCCGCCAGGTGGGGACAAAACTAGTATACGAGTATTTTGTTACAGCTTAATTATAAATAAATTTGTGAACACGAATTCATTTACAATATATTTTAAAAATGAAAAAAAAATCACAAAATACTTAAGCTGTGAATTGTCGCATTTTAAGATTTTTTTATTTATTAGTAGTAAAATATTTATTTGTGAATATCTATCTATCTATCTAGAAACATTATTGAATATTAGTATCTGATTTCTTCCCGGACACTGACGACTATTACTGTTCTATTTAAAATATATGTCACCTTATGTTTCATTCAAATGTACATTAAATGATTTTTATCAGAAGAGAAAAGGTTGACCTCCACCGGGATCGAACCCGAGTCGCAGCGCTCTTAACCGTGGGGCTTATCACAGCCATGTCAACCTTTTCTCTTAAAAATTGTGATACCAAAGAACATAAATAAAGTACATTTTGAGTACAGCTTAATTTTTCATCATACTGCATCAAAAACAGGTGTTTTTAATACTCGGCTTGAGTCCGTAAAGTAGTACTGTTCGGACCTAGGCCTGAAATAGTATATTTCATAACAAGAGTGGAAAGTTGGGTTTTGCATGTTCGAGACCATATGACCATATGCCATATGAAGTGCGAGATTTATCGAACACTTCAAATATGGTCGATAATATGCAAAACACTTTCGCTCGATTTTTGAACGATACTTTTCACTACACTATGGAATAAAAACTCATTGTTGGAATGTTAACTGTTTATTAAATTAGAAACATGTTTTGAAACCAGGTCTTCTTCCTGCGCTCTTCTTTTCAATGATGAGGGAACAGGCACTTCCATTTCAGTTGGTGAAACGGTAGCAAGAATGCGTTTAGGTTATTAAGTTGTTGACAGTGGAAAATTTTGGGTTGTAAACAATGTTACTTTCGGTAGTAAACAATAGACGGCTGTTGAAAATATGATGTTTCGCAGGTAGTAAACACATAACGAAAACAGCTAAACTCATAGTAGTGTAGTGAAGAATCTTGTCTTGCTATCGTTTCACCAACTGAAATGGAAATGCCTGTTCCCTCATCATTGGAAAGAAGGGCGGAGGAAGTGATTCATGATCTTCTTCCTAAAAATCAAAGGAGAGATATAAAGTACAGTATAAGAAGTTTTGTTCGTGGTTGGAGACGGAAAATGTAGAACGTGGAACTGTAAGTGATGTGACATTATGCTGGTTTAATTGTCAGAGATTTCAAAGGTTAACAAGCTCACGACTTTGTGGAGCAAATTCTCAATGATAAAGAGCAGTTTTAAAATCTTTGAAAATGTAGATTTTTCTACCTTTTCAAAAAGCATTAGTTTTTTTGAAACGAAAATCAGATTATTATAAACCAACAAAATCAAAGGTTTTAATCGCTGATCAAGTTTCTAAGTTCTTGATTGACTCTGACAAGGAATGGCTGCTTTGTAAAGTAATTCTAACTATTGGAGTGTTTGGAGCGTGCCGAAAAGATGATTTATTAAATTTGAAATTTGATGATGTTAAAGACAATGGTAATTACTTTACAGTTTTTGTTAAAGATGGAAAAACGCCTGTACACAGAAGTTTTGCCATAACTGACGAAGGATGCCCATACAAACCCTGCATGTTAATTCGCAAATACATGTCTTTGCGTCCATCGTCCATGACAAGCGACAGGTTTTTTTGTTGGTTATAGCTATGGAAAATGTGTGGCTCAAAATGTTGGTGCTAATTCAATTGCAGCCGTGCCATTTAAGGTTGCTAAGTACTTAGGCCTTGAAAACCCCGAACAATAAACAGGACACGCTCTTCGGCGAACATCAGCTTTCATTCTAGTTGAAGGAGGGGGTGACTTGCTTACACTAAAACGCCGTGGGGGCTGGAAATCTTATGATGTTGCTGAGGGATACGTAGAAGACTCAACAGCGAGAAAAATAGATATGTCCCAAAAACTGTTTGTTCCATTAACTGCCTCTACCTCCACTGCAATCCTTGACTCTGCAAGCACAAGTAAACAAGAGGTCGATAAATATATCAAGATTGATGATATTTTTCACGAAAGTGATAAGGAAAGTGATCATCAAACAAACAACAATATTTTGAATGTAATGAATAAAATTCCTAATAAAGCAATATCTACATATTTCTAATAACAAAAACTGTACAATTAATGTGAATTTTCATTTAAAATAGTAGACCTGGTTTCAAAACATGTTTCTAATTTAATAAACAGTTAACATTCCACCAATGAGTTTTTATTCCGTAGTGTAGTGAAAAGTATCGTTCAAAACACGAGCGAAAGTGTTTTGCATATTCTCGACCATGTTTGAAGTGCTCGATAAGTCTCGCACTTCAAACATATGGTCTCGAACATGCAAAACCCAACCTTCCACTCTTGTTATGAAATATACTATTTCAGGCCTAAGCCCGAACAGTACTAGTTTACGGACTCAAGCCGAGTACTAAAAACACCTGTTTTTGATGCAGTATGATGAAAAATTAAGCTGTAATCAAAATGTACTTTATTTATGTTCTTTGGTATCACAATTTTTAAGAGAAAAGGTTGGGATGGCTGTGATAAGCCCCACGGTTAAGATCGCTGCGACTCGGGTTCCATCCCGGTGGAGGTCAACCTTTTCTCTTCAGATAAAAAGTATTTAATGTACATTAGAATGAAACATAAGGTCACATATATTTTAAATAGAACAGTAATAGTCGTCAGTTTCCGTGAAGAAATCAGATACTAATATTCAATAATGTTAGGATCAGTAATAGTAGGAAAGTGATCATCAAACAAACAACAATATTTTGAATGTAATGAATAAAATTCCTAATAAAGCAATATCTACATATTTCTAATAACAAAAACTGTACAATTAATGTGAATTTTCATTTAAAATAGTAGACCTGGTTTCAAAACATGTTTCTAATTTAATAAACAGTTAACATTCCAACAATGAGTTTTTATTCCGTAGTGTAGTGAAAATTATCGTTTAAAACACGAGCGAAAGTGTTTTGCATATTCTCGACCATGTTTGAAGTGCTCGATAAATCTCGCACCTCAAACATATGGTCTCGAATATGCAAAACCCAACTTTCCACTCTTGTTATGAAATATACTATTTGGTGCGTACGTATACTGTGCTTCATTCTAATATAAGTAGTATGTTTGAAGTGCAAATAACATGGATATACCAGAAGATGTTCTAGAAGAAGCCCGAGAAGCTTTATACGAACTACTTCCAGCTAAATCCTCCTCTTTACATTAAAGCGAATACAACAGATTTCGTTACTGGTAAGAAAGAAGAAATATTCGGGTTGTGTGTTAAGTAGTAGTAATAAGTAGTAAGTTTGAAGTGTAAAATAAAATGGACATACCAGAAGATGTATCTGATAATGCCAAACAGAGGTTTTGATATAAAAAATAATCAGAACTGTACAATAAATATTAATGTAAATATATAAGTACTTTTCTTCTATTATCGGTTAATAAACAGATTTTTTTGTGTAATAAACAGTGATACCCTTAATTTGTAATTTCAGTGATAGTAAAAATGGGTCTTTTGAAATTAGCTCAAGAAATTTCTTACGAAAACAAGGCACTTCAGTTTTTGCAAGAAAATGAAATATTACATAGAACAAGGGTGTGTTCTATTATAAATAAATATTCATAGCTGAAATGTATTCTTGTTATTCTCATCGAGGCCATTATTTACAAATACAGCCTATTTACAGGTTATAAATATTGTTATCGAAATAAGGGTAAAGGTACTGAAGAGCGGCTGATGGGCGTGGCCTGTTTTGAGAGGTTATGTGACCGTCATGTTATCCAACTCCCATCGCCTTTATTTCAGTTAAAAAGTGCCTTGATTGGCTTTAATAGATTCTAGCTTTCGACTCCCGCTCGCTATTCAGAGATAGATAAACGCCCCAAAAGGGTCCTTGGTGGAGATAGAGCCTTAATTTGAAGCCGCACTTCAGTACTAGTGCCAAAATAAGTGTTTTACAGAAGTAACTGTTTACTAAAAGTAACGGGATGTCGAGTCATGAAAGTAACTGGATGTGGTCTTCGCAAACAGACCCAAAATAACTATTCTGAGGGAGTTTTACATTTCGCATAAATATTTCGATAAAAGCGGCCACTGCTTCTTTCCTGATGTCGTGAAGGTAGGTGGAAATAAACGTGTTGACAGTTGTGGGGTGGAACACAGCTTCGGTGTCGAAGAATGTATTCGTGTCAGTCCTCCGGAGGTGTTGGATTGTGGCTCCCAGCGGGGAACAGCTTAACTGTCTCTTTGTTTGTTACTTTGTATCAAGTACCTAACACCTCCCTGCATTCTTAAAACAAATACCCTTTTCTAATGAACCCGCGACCTTTCTTGAAGATAATTTCCTTTAATTTATAAGTATAAGATGTAAGCACAGGAGTGTTTCAGACAGAGGTGTGAACAATTTATCATTAAAAATAGAGACGGTTTTTATAAAATTAAAATGCTATTTTAATCATAATCATAATTTGTTTTGTTTATAATTTGCACCCCATATAAATAGAGTCTATCTCCAAATATTAATCACTTTAATTAATCATCTAAAAATATATACATTCAATCATACTGTTTACAATATATAAATACCAACATAGTTTTTCTAATTTTAGTATAGTATTTCTAATTATAGTATTTTCTGACATACATAAATATAAAAAAAAAAAAAATCAAAAGGATTTAATACAAAAATAAAGTAATCTGAGCTTGCAATTTGGTCATTTAGCATAAAATAGAATAATACACTGGGTATTGCTATATTGTATTTATCCTACCAGGCCCCTGTAGTCTACAATATTAGCCATAAAGTAATACAAAATACTTAACTATTTTTTCATCCCATTGTAGAAAACTTGTCCTTAAATTAGTATTTATAGGACAATAAAAAAATATATGTGAAAGATAGAATGGTGAATATCTTTTTTTTACAAATTCTGGTGGCTTGGTCCATCATCTATTTCTATATTACTACTTTATTCCATTACATTGTTGATTTCTCATTACAGTAACCCTGTAATAGCTACTGATTTTTTCTGTTCTGGACCTATTTTTGAAGACTTTAGAGACCAATAATTCCAAAACGGGTAGACATATCTCAGTAATATTTCACAATTGTTCTAGTAAATACAAGTAGTACACGTATGCCAAATTAACCAAGTACCAAGAAATGGTCTGTGTGTGTGGTAACAGACTAGCTCAAAAACTATAAACCGCACAGATCTGAAATTGGGTATTTGGTGTATGTATATGCCCGCGATGTGACAGCAAAAATTTCATCAAAATTGGTCAAATGGAGGGGGTACTTTATTTAATAACTTTTTACGTTTTTATCGATTTTCTCGAAAACGGCTCTAACGATTTTGATTAAACTTAGTATTTGATGCATTAATATGCCCGAGATTTGACTGCAAAAATTTCATCAAAATTGATCTATTGGAGAGGGCACTTTACTGAATAAATGATGTCTCATTTTCACGTGTGTTTTTTATTTACTCATAAACGGCAAAAATAAGAAATGAATATGAAAAAAATTGTGACTTTGTGAAGTGGAAATTAACAAAACACGTCAATTTCTTATGTTACGGGCTTCTGGTAAACAAGGGGGGGGGGGGAGTGTTGGAAAATGCAAGCTTTGGAAGCATCACATTAGGTCAGGCAGAGGAAAACATAATAAAATTGGGTCGGGGCCGTTTGGGAGGATAACATGTCCAAAGTTGTTTAGCGAGCGGAGCAACAGAGCGAAGTGTACATCCATATCGAGGAATTGGGGGGAGGGGGAGTTGATATTCCAATCAGTTGATATGAGTCCAATCAGGATATGAGTTCTTGTTATGAGCCAGGAATCCTACCTCTATGGAGTTATCGGGAAGTAGAAGTTGTCATCAGGTTCTGATTGATATGGTCCCGATGCAGGCAGTACTAAATCAATGCCTTATTTTAGATTTTTGATCAGATATTTATTAGAGAAATACATTTATGTATTTGTTTGGACTCGCCCTGGTTCTTGAGGTAATTGCTTTGCAATAGTTATTTTCATCACTAGTACCGAAAGTGGTTGTTTTCGATGCGCGGACGAGTTAACTCGAAAATCAGACCAAGCACCTCAAACACACTTTTGGTACGTGTTATGAACAATACTTTTCATCATACTTCTCATACTTGAGGACATTAAAACACTTTTATATTTCAATAACTTACAGATACAATATACGAAATTAAATTGACACCTTTTAAAAAAAAAAAAATCTGTTTATTAACCTACTAGCTGTATATCCCGGTTTCACCCGGAGAATTTCATTTTTTAAATCTATCAAATGAGACTTTTATCGACTCAAATGGTCGATTTAGTAAAAAAAAAATTGTAAGGTGAGATCATTATGATTTTTATAACAATAAAGAATATCAGCTGGAGATCGGCTGAAGTTATACAATTTTAATATGGACAGGTGTTCGCACCTGGTATGAAAGAACCACTGAGCGAAATTTGGAGAATTTAGGACAAACGGTATAGATTTCTATAAGGAACAAACAGAATTTCACCTTTATATACATAGATTATAACTGTATATCCCGGTTTCACACAGGGAATTTCATTTTTCTAAAGAAACGGTCGATTTCGTAAAAAAAAAACATTGTAAAGTGAGATCATTATGATTTTTATAACAATAAAGAATATCAGCTGAAGATCGGCTGAAGTTGTTCAATTTCAATATGATCAGGTGTTCGCACCTGGTCTGAAAGAACTGAGCGAAATTTGGAGAATTTAGGAGAAACGGTATGGATTTCTATAAAGAACAAATAAACAAACAAACAAACAGAATTTCAACTTTATTTATATAGATAATAGCAGAAAAGTACTTATATATTTACATTAATATTTATACTACAATTTTCATTATTCATGATATTCAGACCTTTGTTAGGCATTGCCTTGTTATTTTACACTTCAACCATACTACTTATATTAGAATGAAGCACAATATAGCGACAAGTAACCTCCTTCAAACACATGTTAATTAATATATATTAGTAGCAGGTAAGGTTAGCCCACCAAAAAGATTTTTCAATCCTAGGCCCGAAAAGTATTACTTTGCGGACTCAAACCGAGTATTGAAAACCCATGTTTTTGATGCACTATGATATAAAATATTAACCTTTGCTCCTATTTTGCATGATTAGGATTGCATTTGATCCCTATCCAAATTATACCTGGATAGGCAAAATTTAGGACTACCGGTGTAGCGCCATCTGTTCAGCCTTAGTGACATAAAGTGCCATTGAATGAACAATTTTCCACATTCATTTACTTATTCTTGTTTGTATTTGCTCTCTAAAATTTTTTTATTGTTAAATAAATATTTTGCTTGTGATCATTTGGCAATGCAAGCATAATACCCGATCGCGTACGATTTCATAATTCTCTATTAGGTTGCTGGAGAGGTATTAGGTATAGACAGATATATTAGATATTAGGTATGGACGTTTTCAATCATAGTTGAAACTAGATTATCCAGGGTTTGACTATGTGGGTCCTTGAAAACAAATTTTCAGCAGATTGAATGTAATTTTTTACTAGGACAAAATTATCCGATTTTTTTTAGTTTGTTTCTTCATCATTATATTTCTGACCTCCCGTCTCATTTTTCGTAATTCTAAAAACCTAGCTCGTAATTATAAACTATGCGCGCAACTTTCACTTAAGAAGTAACCTTACCCTTAGGTTTTGATAATTGTGTAAAGGCAATTTAGAAAAATCACATAAATAAAAAGTATTTTATAAAAAAAAAAAATAAAAAAAACCAACACACAACTTTCACTTACCAACTTACTTTGATTAGAGATAGACGCGTTTTTTTAAACTCCATTTCTCAAAGTCACACAATTTCCCACATTTTGTTTGTATTTGCTCTCTAAAGTACACTAAATTTTTTTATTGTTAAATAAATGTTTTTGCTTTTGGTCATTTGGCAATGCAAGCATAACAACGATCGCGTACGATTTCATAATTCTCTATTTGATTTTTGAAAACTTTCGGACAGTTAGTACCACTGATATTATCTGTAACTCAAAAGTAGTCCTCTACCTGTGTTAACACGATGATCGCCATGTATAAGAACATGGTTTGCGCGAACTTAACTATTGATACTACTATGACTGTATTTTAGGTATTGTCATTCTAATTCCAAAGGTATGCATCGCTTGCAAGCTTCGACTCAAGCCGCTTTCTATTAGAAGAGGATCTAAAATAATCCCAAGGGCATCCAAAGGCCTATGGAATATTCTGGAGTGTTTGGACAGCTCTCCAGCTGTTTCCGGTTTGGGTGACTGACAACAATGGCTCCTCGTTATTAAATGGACCTCATCTCACTATCTGTTATGGCTAAAATGAACGTTAAAACCCCATTAGAGGGTTCTAGCCGGTTCTAATCTGACCGAAAGGCTATATATATATATATATATGAGGGAACTGGAAGATCGGATTTCACTCAGTAGCATGTTCCTCTTCGGCGTCCTCTGCTCTGTGGCTGTTGCCGCTACTGCTGAAGTGAGCACCCCCGAGCCTAACCTGGATGTCTACGGTAACTTATCTACAATAACATTTTATTATTACAATTTTACTTTAGAGTTACTTATATTACTCACGGTTGTTGTTTTTCCGGTCCCAGAAAAAGCCGGAGGGATTGGTCCCTATGAAGGAATAAAAATCTGGTGCGTTGCGCGCAACACACCACTTTTATTTAGGAACTATTTTTTTTAAATAATAATTTTATTCCATATTTACAAAATATTCATGTTGGGGTAATCCCGTATGCAATTCATTTTTTTGTTGTCAATTTAATTTAAAACTGTTTTATACAATTTAGTAAAAAAAAGAAACTCGTCGTATCAAGATCTTTAAAATGAGTCCAAATTAGATATTTTTTCTCTAAGTGCAAAAATAGTTGTCCGTTAGAGTTAAACGACAATTTTAAACCCCTTAAACCCATTTAAACCCCTTAGGGGTTACATTTTTGAAATTCCTTTCTTAGCGGTTACCTAAAATCTAAATTCCGAACTTCAAGTTTCTGTCATCAGTAGATTTTGCTCTGCATTGATTCTATCAGTCAGGACAAAGCCTCTTATCATAGGAATCACAGTGTGCATAATTTAATTACCACTAATATTTAAATAATCAGTAGCCATATTTTATGTCTATGTCTATTTTAATAATATTGTAACGTTAAATTGATATTCAATTATTCAGACAGCTATTGACAACCTCAGAGCAAAATGTTTTACTACACATTCATGAGAAAATACAATCTAATTAGAATTTGTGGTACTTACTTACCTAAAATACTTTACTTTGTGCTGAATAAAAAATTCTAAATTAAAAAGTATCTCCCTAAAGGAATGTTATACATATCTTGAAAAAAAAAAAAGTGGGAAAAATCGGTTGTTGATACCAGATAATCCATATTAGCAGGAAATAACTTAGTTGCGTGGGTTTTTTTTTTTTTTCAATTGTTAAAACATTTAGGTACTACTTTTATGTTTACAATGTATTATTCTATAGTAACATCAACATCACAAAAGAAATAAAAAAGTTGAATAAAATTTCTGTGTCATTAACTAAAATCATCTAAAATCGGGTGAAATGACTAAAATAAAATTATAAAATCAAATTTCGCATTCAGGAAGGTGCTCGTACCCTCTCAAGCACTTCTCCTAACTGATCTTGAATGAGACACATTGTCAGAGGTCCGCTGCGACGGAGGACCTGGGTTCGATTCCCGGCCGTGGTTCAATTTTTCTCTTTCATGAAATTCCGTCCAAAAAGTTGCCTTATTTAATGCTTCTTTCAGTTATCAACCCGCCACATACCAACCACCATCACCACCCCCAGAGGGCTCAGGATATCCGAAATGAAATATTGCAGGGCCCCGTTCTCATCCTGGCGCCTTCCAAAGAGAAGCAAACTGAATTGGTCGCTTACTATGCGGACCATGGGCTCAAGTAAGTATTTTCGTATTCGTGATCATTTTACACATTAGTTTTCTTGTTATAACTTAAAAATAGGTACTTATTTTATTTTTTTAAATATTTTTTATAAGAAGAGAAAAGATTGTCTTTGGCCTGGAACTCAGTATCACTGCTAAGGAGCTCTTGCCGCTCGAGCTACCGGGCACATTTCCCGGCCAAGTCAATCCTCTCTCTTCACTGAACCCTCTCAACTTTTTTTACAAACTATTTTCTTGTCCACTCTCTTCTTATAAAAAATATAACTTGTCATAAGAAGAAAATGTCAGATACTCGCTAAAGATCCCTATCCTAATTCAGAGTTGGGCAAAAAGAAGTTGAACTACAAATTACAAAACTACTGACACAGTAGTTGGGAAGTTGTTGAAACTACAACTACTTTTATAATTTGTAGTTGATGGACCACAACTACAACTACTGTAGTTTCAAAAAAGTAGTTGCATTTTTACAACTACAACTAGTAGTTGCAACTGTAATTATGGGCCTTAAGCTACAACTACATTTATTGATAACGAGTAATTATCGATATCTAGTATTATCGATAAGGAGTATATCAAATGCAATTTAGCTAATATATAAAACATGGGATTGATCGAGAACCTAACGTTAAAAAAAATAATTGACTGCCAGAAATCATGGAAAAAAATTTGTATTACGTATATGTATTTTACTATTTTTAAAACAGATTATCAACCATAATGGAGCCCATTTATCTATGGAGTATTTCCCTAAACACAAAATAAAAATAGAAAAAACATGTGATTTAATTAGACGTTGCTTAGCAAATGTAGTTGCCGCTCTAAAACTACATTTACAACTACTTGTTGTATTTGCCATTCCCAACTACTTTCTCCCAACTACTGTAGTTGTAGTTTTAAATTACAACTACTTAACTGGTAGTTGAAAAATAGTAGTTGCGCGCTTCCAACTACAAACTACATGTAGTTGTCTGTGTAGTTAATTACAAATGTTGTTAACTACTGCCCAACTCTGTCCTAATTATACCTGGATAGGCAAAATTTAGGACTCCCACAGTAGCATCGCCCGATTAGCCTTAGTGGCATAAAGTGACGTTAAACAAACTAACTAACAAGAAGAAAACTTATTTATTTAATATTTTTAGAAATTCGAAAATGGTCAAGAGACCTCATTAAGTGGACAAATTAAGTCCACTTCCCCATATAATTAGCTAAAATTGTGAGTTCGGTAGGAAAGGGGTCAGTCAAGAGATAGGATTGACTTGACAGAGATATGCGCCTGGTGGCTCAAGTAGCAAGAGCGCCATACTAGTGATACGGAAATCTGGTTTCGAATCCCAGCCAAGGAAAACCTTCTCTTTCTTTATAAATTTTTTTTTAAAATTAAGTCGATTAAAGCCTTTTTTCTTTTATCGTCTTCTGATCATAACTTAAGCCTTTTTACTTAACAATAAGCAACTTAATTCCTTTTTACCAATGATACGAGCAATGAACCTGGTTCATTTCATATCTTCAAGAGGTACAAATAACACTATGCTGCATTTATTAAAATTTCGATCGATGTTTTGAACTTAAATGTTGTTTTCAACGTATTTTTCCATGGTGAATTTGGTTTAAGAGTCAGTTTTTCTCTATCACGTACAGATTTTCCACAAAATCTATCAACTCAGATGAGCCACGAGATCATGCTTCAAAACTAAATTTAAAGAAAAATTACAAGTAAAATAGACAATTTCATAAACTTTTCTTTAATTACATAAATTTTAAATGAAATAAGAATATTTTTAAACTTTTGGTCCAATTTAAGTACAAATTAGTGGCTGCAGAATTTTCTTTTTCTCGACTTTCTGGATATTCTTTCACCTTCCGAGTCCCTTTTTAGGTTCTAACAGTAATCAGCCATTATGGTGGCATTCCATTTCCCCTGGTATCGCTGCTCCATCACTTTTATGTCCTGGTGGAACCTTTCACCTTGTTCTTCACTGTAATCCCCTAAATTTTTGGGGAAATAATCTATGTGCGAATGAAGGAAATGAACCTTCACGCTCATGAGGCAGCCAAGATTTTGGAAAGGTTTCAACAAGCGTTCCACCAAATTCCGGTAATTGGGGTCCTTCTTGTTCCCTAGGAAACCTTCCACCACAGCCTTGAAGCTTAGCAGGCTTCCTTTTCCAGGAAATTCATGGTGTTCTCAAACTCACGGTCTTTAAATAGCTGACGGATTTGGGGGCCAACAAATATACCCGCTTTTTTTTTTTTCTGAAGTTAATTTGGGAAACTTTTTTTCTAAATACTGAAAACAAGGGTCTTTGTGATTCAGAGCTTTAATAAACTGCTTCATAAGCCCGAGTTTGATATGTAAGGGTGGAAGCAACACACTTTTAGGGTCCAACATAGGTGGATTTATCACGTTTTTTGATCCAGGTTTTAACTCTGTTCTTGGGGGCCAATCTTTGATGATCCAGTGCTTTGCTCTGGCCCTACTATCCCACTCACATAGAAAACAAGGCATCTTAGTGAATCCAGCCTGCAGGTCTAGTAACAGGCCAATGACCTTGAAATCTCCGCACACCATCTATTTGTGAGTGTGGTATTCAATGTTTTCTAATACAATTTTCAGGTTTTGATAAGTTTCTTTCAAATACACAGAATGAACTATAGGTATAGATGAATATTTATTCCCATTATGAAGAAGGACTCCTTTTAAACTAGCAAAAATAGCAACTAAACTAATGCCTCATCAAATACTGACTAGACTGTCACCTCTGTGAATCACATAAACCTCTGTGAATCACATACTAGGAAGCACGGCTGCCAACATAATGTGGGCCCCTTACATCTTCCCTCCCTTTTGCAGGAGGTACATATACAATCGTGTAGCAGAAAAACTTAGTGTGATAGGAATATAACTCTTACAGATTTGAACTTAGCATGGCAAAAAACTTTAGAAAAATGCATCAGAAATCAAACATACAATTTCATGCAGCACGGTGTAATCAAAAATATTTTCTTTCAAGCTGGAATTATACTTTTATATAAATATTCCTCTCATTTTCACTATATTCAGTAACAAACAAATAGGGCATAAAATAAGCATAACTACAGCGCTTTTGCTATGGACACGTTTTGGAAAATAGTTATTTTCAGCACTAGCACCAAAAGTGGTTGATTTCGGTGCGCGGACGAGTTCAATGCGGAAATTAGACCAAGCACCTCAAACACACTTTTGGTAAGTGTTATAAACATTACTTTTCATCATACTGCTCAGAACTGAGTACATTAAAAACCATTTATATTTCATTAATAACTTACATATACAATATAAGAAATTAAATTGACACCTTTTTATTTTTTTAAAAAAACATCTGTTAATTAACCTACAATAGAAAAAAGTACTTATATATTTACAATAATATTTATAGTAAAATTTTCATTATTCATTATATTCAGACCTTTGTTAGGCATTGCCTTGTTATTTTGCACTTCAAACATACTACTCATATTAGAATGAAGCACAGTATAGCTACAAGTAACCTCCTTCAAAGACATGTTTATTAATATATATTAGTAGCAGGTAAGGTTAGCGCACCTAAAAGGTTATTCAGGCCTAGGCCCGAAGAGTACAACTTTACATACTCAAACCGAGAATTGAAAACACATGTTTCTGATGCATTGTGATGAAAAATAATTGAAGGGGTCGCGGCAAAATAGTGCCAAGCAACATTTTTAACAAAAATAAACTGTAGCTGCAATCTGCTGTATATTACGTAGGACTATATGTCTATGATGGAAATGCCTCTTAGATATGACTATATGTATAGAGACTCTGTAGTCATATTTAGGTGGCATTTTCATCATAGACATATAGTCCTACGTAATATTCAGCAGATTGTAGCTACAGTTTATTTTTGTTAAAAATGTCACTTGGCACTATTTTGCCCCGACCCCTTAAATTAATACTTGATCAAGTGTCACTTAAGGACTTTGGACCATTGCCGAATAGCAAATAGAATAGGCAATGACTTGTGCCCTTAATATCAGCTTATATTTGATAGTGAATTAATTTCTCTTAAACCGATTGAAACAGTAAAAAAAATATATATTTTTTGTCAAGAAGACATAAAAACCTCAAGCCCTTTTGACCGAACATCTGTGAAACATAGATAAATAAAATTAGGAATTACAATTACAAATTACATTTATATTATAAACGTTATTATAGCTTTGTAATTTTCTTGGTTGTCCTTTAACCCAAACCAATCAACGAAATTACAAAGCTCTTTTTATACCACATTTATAACATACATCGATTGAGCTAACTGGCGAGTCCTGCACAGGTCGGTTGTCGACCATCAGAACTTTGAACCTCTTCATCAACTACTTCGCAAGTCAGGTCCCGTCTCAGGACTTCTCCTCTCCTACCACGCCTTCAACGGAAACCAGTTCCTCTTGACGGCGGTCTCCGACTTCATCCTCCCGGACGGCTTCAGGGTGACGGACATCCTCCGAGACGTCCAGAACAAGGCCGTGCCGATCCTCTACGTCGCCCCGAGGAAGACCTTCAATGACCAACGTTTCGTCGGCCTCAGGCTGGTCGCGAGGTTCGCCGTCGGAGAGTCCAGCGTGGAGCCGATACCGGTACACGTTTCCAACAACGCGGCACAACACTTCCACCCCAACGATTTCCACTACTCAACAACAAACTTGGAGCACGGTAGTTTCGGCTACCACCCTTCGCATCACGGCTTCCTCTACTACCCAAACCAACAGGTCCGGCCCTCCCAGGCTAAGCCAAGTCAGGATCAACAGAAACCAAATCCATCCAAACCAGATCCACAGCAAAGTGAACAAAAATAACTTATAAAGTTGTATAGATAACATAAAATATTTTTAAATTATAGTGTTTTACCTTCCTCTCATTCCCAGGCTTGTAGGTTTTACGTTTTTTTTTTTTTAGTGTTATGAAAGGAGAGAACGGGGATTTATGTTGAGTTTTCTAGGGAATGCCGAGAATATCACAAGAAGATGGTTAGTAGTCAATTTTTTTTTTTTTTTTTTTGGATAATCACATGTGAAGTTTCATCTGCATTCTCAATTTCACTATGTAACTACAAACAGCTACGAAGAAAAATGGTCAAAGTCACAAATAGCCAAATTTTTGCGACTGATGCAAAACGTAACTCAAATTAAACTTACGCGAACGGAACTAATTATTAAAAATATTGAGGAGGGGTCACCTGTGGTATAGTGGTTGGCATGGCAACCTACAATTCTAACGGTCGCAGGTTCGCGCCCAGCGGTGCCCCTAGTAATGTTTAATGGGAGTAAAAAATCCTTAGCCATGCCGTCCTTCGGATAGGACGTAAAATGGAGGTCCCGAGCCTGTGCGGTGTCAGGTACTCGTTAAAGATCCCTATCCTAATTATACCTGGATAGGCAAAATTTAGGACTCCCACTGTAGAATCGCCCGATTAGCCTTAGTGACACAAAGTGACGCTAAACAACCAAACAAAAATATTGTGGCTGTATTCTGGAAATGCTGGTCTTGTCATTCTAATTCCGATGGTATGCATAGCTCCAAGTTGTATGTTAAAGATTAAGTTATATAAGATATATTTGGAGTTGTAACGATCTCCTACGCGACAACTTTTTTTATCTATATAAATAAAGATGAAATTCTGTTTGTTCGTTTGTTCTTTATAGAAATCCATACCGTTTGTCCTAAATTCTCCAAATTTCGTTCAGTGGTTCTTTGGTACCAGGTAAGAACACCTGTCCACCTTAAAATTGCATAACTTCAGCCAATCTCTGGGTATATTCTTTATCGTTATAAAAATATTTTTGATCTCGTTATACATTTCGTTTGAGTTAAAAGTCTTACATTATATATTCTATAGATTTAAAAAATGAAATTCTCCAGGTGAAACGGATATATACAGCTAGTAATATACAACATTGAAATAGCTTGCATGAAGCTGAATTTGAGGCTCTATATTTTTTATTTTTGCTATTTATCATTTATTTATGGAGTAGCCGTTTTCGAGTGGACCTATATTCTCACCCCGGTCTCGGTACAGAGAATGTTTCAATGAAACTTTTTTGTTAACAGTCAAACTATTAAAGAAAGTGAAAAAAAAAAAAGAATAAAAAAAAAATATATATATATATATATATATTTGTATCTAACTAATACCAACAAACCGTAGCATCGATAGCAAACACCTGTTGATCAGATCCCGTGGGATTGAATCGTGCCAGGCTGCCGACATGGACCCGCCCTGTTGGCGATGACGAAGCCCCTGCCTTTGATTCCATTAGTTTTGCATTTCCTTGAAATTTATCAAAAACGAGCTGACCAGGCCAAGCCTTGCTGTGGCTCAGTAGCTATAATGCATTGAATTAATTACATCCTATTCTTTTTAATACAATCAAATCAAAATTCAATGATAAAGACAACGTTTCAGCAAATCTAAAAATCAACCGGATTTAAAATAGGACTTTACGCCAAATTTAAAAATGTTCGGTAATGAATTTATAAGGGATAAGTAAGCGTTAATGATCCATTCATTTAGAACTTACTGGATTTTTTCAGCAGAGGTGAGATTAAATATAAGTAACAGATGTACAAGTAGCTAATAAAGAATATGATTGGAATGGGTTTAGTACAAACAGAATAGACAGTCAGCTAAAATATACAACATTAATCTTTTGTTATAATAATAATAATAATAATAATAATAATAATAGTCTTTATTTATATACATATATACATTTATAGTAACAGTATTTACATTTGCATGTAATTTTCTTTTATCGCACATGTATATAGACCTTCCTTTTCAGGAGTTGTTAAAGTCTTTAACGGGGACTATCCGTACTTTGTGTTCGCTGAGAGTTGGCTAATTTTCATTTTCCAGTATTCCCTGTCCTTGGCTTTCCGTGACCACAGGGTTCCTTCCACCTTCCTTACCTCGCCTACCCATCTTCTTCTTTGCCTCCCTCGGTTCCTTTTCATATCTAAGGGGATCCACTCTGTGAGTTTCTTGGCCCAGTTTTCGTCATTCTTCCTCATTAGATGCCCAGCCCATTGCCATTTTATCTTCTTGATATGCCTGATTACGTCTGTAACCCCGGTTTCTTTCCTTATAGATATGCTACTGAGCTTTTGGCTTCTTTTTATGCCTCGCATGCTCCTCTCCATAGCTCTTTGGCATGTTTGAATTTTTTTCTCATGGCATTTGTTGAGGGACCATGTTTGGCATCCATAAGTCATAGCAGGTAATATACAGCTATTGAAAGCTAATGTTTTTAGAGGCTGGCTGATATTGTTATTCTTCATTATCATTCTTAAGCTCCAATATTTCCGCCAAGCCACAGCTGTCCTTGTTTGAATCTCTGTTGCTTGTCTATCTTTAAAAGAGATCCTTTGCCCTAGATATGTGATTTCGTCTACTATGCTTATTTCTGGAATGTCTGTTTTTGCTATGGTGATATGCGAGTTAGTAATTATTTTTGTCTTTGCGAGGTTCAGCGATAATCCGTGTTGGGCACTTGTGTGCATAAGCTGTTTTAGCATGGTCACTATTTCCTCTTCTTTGCTTGAAATCAATAGCACATCATCTGCGTATTTAAGTGTGCTTAGTTTTACCCCGTTGATATTGATTCCATATCTCTCCCAATCCATCTCCTTTAGAATAAGTTCCAGTACTATATTGAAGATCTGTGGTGATAATGTATCCCCTTGCCTGACTCCTCTCTTAATTGGAATCTCCGTGCCTTTCCTGTCGCTAGATATAAATGCTTTATTATCGGTATATAATTCTATTATTATAGAAATATATTTTTCCTCGATACCTATCGACTTGAGAGCTGTCGTAATGCTGCTATGATATATGCTATCAAAAGAATCTTTTACCATAATACATATTAATTAAATTCAGAATATAACACATGGTGAAATGAGATAACGTCTACTTGTTGAGGTTCTACCTGAAACATGTTATGAAGAGCGAGCAGCCTCAAACCATGCTGAATTTTTGACATGCTACTTATCAAAACATTGCAAATTATTATTATTATTATGTACAAATATTATTATTATGTCATTTTGTGTGATTTGCAATCTGCAAATTAGCAATAAGCAAATTTGTTGACTTCCTATTGGATGAATTGCTAACATACTATATACTAAGTTAGCATATCTCTCGGCCACCGCCTCAAAAGTCTTCGGGGTGGAATGTAAGGGTTTATGTTTGATGTTAGTGTCTGTGCTAAGGGGTTCATGTTAAATGTTAGTCTTTGGTGGAAGTTTTTGTAGTATTGTGTGGCTGTATCGTTAACTGTTGGGATATTCAGGTCCTTGTGTAGTAAATCATTTGTCACATAGTATGGTGCGTCTGCTATTTTCCTCAATACCTTGGACTGGAATGACTGAATTCTTTGGATGTTTGAGGGTTTTGCAGAACCCCATAGTTCTATCCCGTATGTCCATACTGGTCGTATTAGTACTTTGTAAATAGTAAGTTTGTTTGTTATTGATAATTTCGAACGTCTGTCGAGTAGCCTAGATAACATTCCAAATAGTTTGTTAAGTTGTTTCCTTTTCAGTCCGATGTGGGTTCTCCATGTCAGTCTCTTGTCCAGGTGGAGCCTCAAATATCTTACAGCTTGGGATTCAGGGATCGGTGTATGATTGAAATATACTTGTGGGCATGAGCCATGGTTGAGGGTGAAGGTAATAAATTCACTTTTCATCCCATTCATTTTTACCTTCCACCTGGTAGCCCAACTAAATATATCGTCTAAGTGGTTTTGAAGGATGGAAGATGCTATATCGGGGTTTCTGTGTGATGTTAGTAGTGCGGTATCGTCAGCGAATGTAGCCAGTTTAGTTTTATAGTTTTATAGTTTTTATCAAAACATAAAAAATTAATTTTGTAAATGAGATAGATAACGTTTATTTATAACTCTTTACATATTTTTATTATTAGAATTCACAATTTCTATTTAATGTAATGCTAATAGGTGCACAATGATTTTGTTTAACCTGTCTTTTGCTAAAACCATGGGAAATACGCGTTTTTTCCTAGTCCAAGCCGGAAAAATAAATTTCTGCTTAACCATCCTAAATATCGAAAGAAAATGAAATATTGCGTCAATAAATAAACTTACTCCGCCATCTATTAGAAATTTAAAGGACTTCAAATGATCACACTCAACTGTAGTATAATAGTTTAATATACAATAGAAGAAGTATCGAAGCCAATAATAGAGATAAATAACTACTCTATCTTTTAAGTTGGACAAAACTATACACATTCAACCAAATTTCATTAAAATCGGTTGAGTATTTTCTGAGTTTACCTACGACAAACATCGGGACACGAGATTTTTATATATATAAGGACAAGTAGAAAAGATGAGCATCAGCAATTTGATGCAAGAACATTAACCTGCTTCTACAAATACTGCTTACAATTCCAGATAAAAATTTGGATCGGATTTTATTTTATTTTAATAATTATCGATTTCAAACCCTGGTATTTTGCCATACTTCGCTCCCCCTTTCCTTCACTTCTTTTTTACCTGTTTTGCCCATTCGGAAGCAAATGAGTATTTTAGAACAGGAGGATCGGAGCTCTTGGCTGCTTCTTTTGCCACTTGTTCATTTCCTTTAATCCCGGATACGAGAAGGAAACCACAGCGTCGACACTGCCGTCTCGCTCTTTACTTGTTCGAAGTTAAGTTTTTTGATTTTTTTTATGCGTTTCTTTGGTGCTCCATATATTTTGTATTTAATTAGTATTTCGAGTGGGGTATTCTTTGGAAGCCTGGTTAGCTCACTGTGCTATTATGTGATTCTTTCCTTAAGTATCTGCGGTCTATATATATATATATATTCTTTACTTTCACTTACCTATATATGAAATATATAGTAAGGGAAAGTATTGCGATCTTCAAAAATTTCTACTTCCGGTTTTCAACGGAAATACACGTTTTGGGGCCCCCTGATTCCAAATAACCAAGTCCCGCGAAATGGTCTGTGTGTGTGTCAAAACACAAAAAAACTATAAACCATACGAACCTGAAATTAGGTATTTGGTATATTTATATACTCGCGATGTGACAGCAAAAATTTCATCAAAATTGGTCAAACGGAGGGGGTACTTTATTTAATAGTTTTTCGGGTTTTTTTTTCGATTTTCTCTACAACGGCTCTAAAGATTTTGATGAAACTGAGTATTTTATGGTATGTAGGTCTATGCTCACAATATGACAGCAAAAATTTCATCAAAATTGATCAAACGGAGGGGGGCACTTTATTTCATAACTTTTTCCCAATTTTTAGGTTTTTTTAGATTTTCTCAAGAACGGCTTTAATGATCTTGATCAAATTCGTCAAGTTGTCTTCTTTAGTCAAGTCAAGTCTTCTTTAATATTAGGTATGCTTTATCATTATTAAAATGTTCTGACGGGGCATAGATGATGAAGGCACCTTTTTTAATTTACTATGAACTACCTTTGTTTTTGTTTATATGGTGAAATTAACTGTCTCTCGTTACACCTAAAAATAGAAGATGTTTAAATATGAAAAAATCAATTAAACATAAACATATACAGGAGAAAAAAAAGAAAAATATTCCGTTACGTAGTAATTAGTTATCGTTAGATAATTAATTTATAACTTTTAAACTATTTTATTAGAAGATAAAAGATTCGACCACGACCGGGAATCGAACCTAGGTCCTCTGCATCTACGTCGCAGCGCTCTTATCACTGAGCTAACCGCTAAGAGCGCTGCGACGTAGATACAGAGGACCTGGATTCGATTCACGGCCGTGGTCGAATCTTTTATCTTCTAATAAAATAATTTAAAAAAGAAAAATATTCCGTCAACCCAAAAAAAAACGTCTCATGAGCCGACGCATGCGCAGTACGCCTTTAATGACACGATTGTTTATAATTAAAGTCGTTCTGTACATTTAATGGAAAATTGGAACAACTACATAGAGAATTGTAAAATTAGACGACTTAGAGTATTATGCTTGCATAAAAACTTTTATTTAATATAAAAAAAATTTAGTATACTTTAGAGAACAAATACAAACAAAAATAAGTAAATGAATGTAGAACAACGTGTTGCTTTCTGAAATGGCATTTAACACTTCAATTTTTAATCTAAGTTAAGTTGTGTGTTGCACCAGTTTTTTTTTTAAATCAACCACGCTCTGTTACCAATGCTGTTATATTTTCAAAATTTTATTATAATTATTGCCTAAATAACTTTGTTATTTATTTATGGCCTTTGGTTTACTAATTTTTAAATTATTTTATTAGAAGATAAAAGATTCGACCACGGCCGGGAATCGAACCCAGGTCCTCCGCATCTACGTTGCGGTGCTCTTACCACTGAGCTAACCGTGGGGCCGTCCCAGACGTGATCGAATCTTTTACTTATGCGATCCCTCCGAATCTTTCGGTCGAATCTTTTATCTTCTAATAAAATAATTTAAAAATTAGTAAACCAAAGACCATAAATAAATAACATCATTAAATGAATATCTTTGACGTATGTCAATCAAATCCCGTTCGTCTGGACAATTGTTCAGCCCCCGGTACTTCGCTACAATGTGGCGAGACCTGGTGGGAGGGATCGCATAAGTAAAAGATTCGATCACGTCTGGGACGGCTCCACGGTTAGCTCAGTGGTAAGAGCGCCGCAACGTGGATGCGGAGGACGTGGGTACGATTCCCGGCCGTGGTCGAATCTTTTACCTTCTAATAAAATAATCTAAATAACTTTGGATACTGTAATTAGGGTTTAACTAACAGTTGCTGGTTCAGCTGTCGGACGATCGCTTTGCCCGAGATGGAAGAGGACCTGCCAGCGCTGCTTCGTTACCGGGAGCCCAGGACCGATGAGGAAGTTAATTAGGTTCCTCCCCTTCCAAGAGCTAAGGGGTAATCCTTCCTACCTTCGAGGGATCGCGATTCGAGAAGGACCAATAGCAATGGCGGCACAACGGCCAATTAAACTTGTCTTTGCCATGTTCCATTGTTGAAAGTTGAAGAACTTCAAGTTCTCTCCAATTCCCGAGAATCCTTATTTAATAACATCATTATAAAGGGAATTTACTAGAGTTAAAAAAATATATCTATATAAATAAAGTTGAAATTCTGTTTGTTTGTTTGTTTATTTGTTCTTTATAGAAATCCATACCATTTGCCCTAAATTCTCCGAATTTTGCTCAGTGGTTCTTTGATACCAGGTGCGAACACCTGTCCATATTAAAATTGCATAACTTCAGCCAATCTCTGGGTATATTCATTATTGTTTTAAAATTCGTCATGATCTCGCTTTACAATGGTTTTTTTTACGAAACCGACCGTTTGAGTCGAAAAACGGCCTAGAAAATCATTTTATAGATTTTGAAGAGGCCAACAAGGCCCGGTAAGACCGTCCCTTGGCAGGCGTCGATTTCTGGGATTTTTAAACCATATGTTTTTTTTTTTAACATTACAATACGTTTATTTACATGTATGGTGAATTTATTTTTTAATAATGCCTCCTAAGAAGCGAGCTTCAATAGGGAGTAGTGAGCTCAAAAGCTAAAAAACAACGTCGAATACGAGGAGCTGAAACTCTCGACGAACATCAAAATAGGATTGAACAACAGAGGCTTAGACAGGCAGAACTGATTCTGCCCAGGAATACGAGGCCCGCCTTGGCTTAGGCAAGCCAATTTGCAAGAAGCTGAAACTGCAGGGCAATTTTCCAGTTTGTTTGTTTGTTCTTTAGAGAAATTCCATACCGTTTATCCTTAATCCTCCAAATTTCGCTCAGTGGTTCTTTCATACCAGGTGCGAACACCTGTCCATATTAAAATTGCATAACTTCAGCCGATCTTCAGCTGATATTCTTTATCCTAATAAAAATCGTAATGATCGCGCTTTACAATGTTTTTTTTACGAAATCGACCGTTTCATTAGAAAAATGATATTCCCCGGGTGAAACCGGGACATACAGCTAGTAAGAAATAAACAAAAAGTTTTTTTTTTTATATACATACATAGATTGGTGAATGACAATCTTCCAATAATATATTGTATTAAAACATTATATATTAAAATGGTCTAATGTACAAGAAGAAAATAAAAAGGAAAGAACAAAAACATAAACGAAAAATATTTCAAAATGAACTATATCCCAAACCTATCAAATAAAATACAAAAAATTGATAGATTACGACGATAGAAGATATTCATCAGTCTTTTTAGTGCAGAGTTCGATTTATGAAATCAGTACCGTTCAGAGACAGCTAAGAGAGAGTTCGGTGGAGTATAATGTTTCGTCTATCTTCTAAAAAAGATTTGATTTTTTCAAAGCAACATTTGATTATTAAAGCAACATAAAAGACATTAAGAAAAATTCCTCCCTAACCCATAGAGCTATTAATGGTAATTAAGTATCCATATGTAGGAGGTGGCCCACTTGGAGACCAGCTGGGACTTAATACCCCTGCATAGCCAGAACACTTAATCCTATCTTATATACATTCCAGCTTCATTTGAATCACAAATTACATCTCTGATAATTATGTGTTCAGTAGCTTTTACAGAAAGGGCTTAAAAAAACAAAAAAAACAATAGACAATATTTATTTTAATTTTACATTATTAAAACTCGAATGTTACTAATTTGTTGTTATTCATAAATCGAAACTTTTATTTGGAAGGTTATGTTAGGTCATCTATGATAAAAATAATAAACTTGGGTGAAATGGTTTATGGTTCGGTCACTGGAACTCTTGGACCTTCTCACTGTGAAAGGAACTGTTTCATGAAAGGAACGGTTACCGTTCTTCTCTATTACGGTTCAGCGCTCATCGAAGTCAGGATTAGAACTGCTCCGAACGTAACAGTTACCTGGTAACCGTTATCGGGCCTTACATCATTTTGTTCACTGTATTGTTAAAATAATTCTAGCTACGTTCAAATCCATCTCGATAATTTTATTTAAACTTTTAATTTCCATTAGTTATCAAGAAATATTGAAGCTAATAACCGTGATAAAAACTATCCTATCTTCTAAGTTGGACAAAAATAGACACAATGAGCCAAGTTTTATAAAGATCGGTTGAATAATTTCTGATTTTACCCCGACAATATATATAAAGAAAGATATTACCTGTAAGTCAACGTGAGCAGTCTTTCGGAATGCTTTATGAAATAAAAATGTACAATGTACTATAAGAGTATGGCTTAAAAAAAAAAAAAAACACGAAATAAAAAGAGTCTAGACGAATGATAGCATTAAGCAATAACAGCTTAAGCAAAGAGATATAGATTGCCTGTGGATGCCAAATAAAACTGATATTATTGAAGAAACAAATCAACCACTCTATCCTTTTTTTCGTGGGACAAACAAACCATTATCGAAATACCTTCATTCATTAGCTCTCTGAATATTTATTCGATACTTTTGTATATTGTAATATTGTATATTTAACGGGAAAAGGAAGATGTGGGATCTAACAATAAAGAAAAGGTCTGCTATTAATAGAGTCACCAGGATGTACGTTCTGCGGACATTAGATTTTTCAAATATTTCTTCGAACACTATTATTATTATTAATACAAAAGTATAGTATTGTGTCTTGTGCGGTTCGTCTACTATTTTCCTCAATACCTTGGAATGGAATTACTGAACTCTTTGAATGTTTTAGGGTTTTGCAGAACCCCATAGTTCTATCCCGGATGTCCCCGTAAGGCTCGTATTAGTTTATTTATTCAACCTCACCGTACCTCTAGGGTAATACGGGTTTTGGAACAGTGGTATGATACGTATGCTTGCATAACATATCACTGTTTGTTTTAACTTCACTTTAAGCCACTAAGGCTAATCAGACGATGCTATAATGGGAGTCCTAAATTTTGACTAAATCCAGGCATAATTATGATAGGGATCTTTAATGAGAACCTGCCAACGTAAAGGCTCGGGAACTCCATTTTAGGTCCTATCCGAGGGACGGCATAGACAAGCATATTTTAATCCCATTAAAAAATCCTAGGGCCACCTCGGGACGAGAACCCGCGACCTTTACTATAGTGAGTTTCCATGCTAACCATTACCCCACAGGTGACCCACATAATATCACTGTTGCAAATATATCAATTTACAGTATCCACTGCACAGCTCTCTAGCGTTTTTTTATCAGTCTTTTTCGCCCGCTCTGCCTGGCGGCCCCCCTGGATCCTCTTATTATTAGGTCCTATTCGACCGAACGTAAAGTGGGTTAGGCCCACCGCTTCCTTCCACCCGCACATAAAATTTTTGAAACGCGGGTAGTTTTCTTTCTCCATCAGCTGAGGGAGGTCGATCTCTGACAGAATGTGGAGCCCTATCTCCCTCAGCAGTTTGGCCCTTAATGTCTCAAATGCGGTGCAACGACAATGTGCTCGGCAGTTTCTGGTACCCCCAACTGGGGCATAGGGGGTCGATGTTTTTCCATGTTTGGAGAGTTCCGCCCTAATTTCCCCATGCCCAATAAGAATTTGTGAGACCCAATAGTCCGGGAGGACCCAAGTCTTATCTAAACGCGATCCGACGGTAGCGAAGTACTTCCTCGGTGTAGCTCAGTTCGGGGTAGTCACCCACCACCGGTTCCATTCTTCTGATGTGTCCTCCCGGAGAACGTTCTTCCATCTGCCGGGGTCTTCACAGATTCGCTCACGTAGGTACGGTGGTAGGTCCGCCAAGTCATCTCGTTTCGTTTTATAGCGAAACATGTCTTCTCTTAGGAGGAGGTCGAGAGGAATAGCTCCTCCCAAGACTTGCAACGCCTCATGAGAAACAGACGTGTATGATCTAGTTACTCCTAGCAGAGCCATTCGTTGGACCGTCGTCAACTTGCTCTTCTGACTGTGCGAGAGGCTCCTTTGTAAATACTCCTCAGTAAATTTCTATGGATGCTGGATACCTGAGACCGCAAAAAGCGCCCCCGATGCGACTAAGTCCATTAAGGGTAAGGCTCACCGTACTTCTTTGATAGTCCAAGTGAGGAGTCATTGAAATTTCTTCCGATCCTAATTCCAAGATAGGTGACTTCCTCACTCGGACGTATTCTTGCTCCTTATATGACCACAGTTATAGGGTGAGCCCTATCAGTCTTGCCTCTCAGGAGGATGGCCTGTGTTGGGGCCTTCCATCCTCAACTTCTTCCCCTCGCACTATTCTGCAAACAGGTTGGCGCACCGATTGGCTTCATCTTTTAACTGTGCCCTGCTATTTTACGCTATGACGACGGCTAGATCATCGACATAGGCCAGAGAAGGGAAAGGTCGTATCAGTACTTTGGTACAAGTATATTTCAATGATAATCCAATCGTAATTATCAATCAATAATCAATGGTAATCCAATCCATGAATCCCAAGAAGAGAGATATTTGGGGCTTCACCTGGACAAGAGACTGACAGGGACAAACCACATCCAAAAGGAAACAACTTAAAAAACGATTTGAAATATTATTTAGGTTACTCGACAGACGTTCGAAATTATGAATAACTAAAAAAAAATACTTTAAATGAGAAAAGTTAAAATCGCTAAAAGAACTGGCAAGCGAGACAGAGAGAGCGAAAGACCTAAACAGCAGAGGAACTATAGGTGTATTAACCTCAGGGACAACACAAGGATGAATGACGCAGAGGGGGTGGGTCAGGTTGTATCAATCAAATACTTTGTATCAGATACTGAAAAGTACCTCATACAAGGAGTTGATCCAGCCAAAATTAACAGGGTACTGATACTCACTGATCCATTGATACTCGATGGTCCGTATCAGTTGAGTGTTAGTTAATAATATAATGAATACTTGGAATAGCTAACCCCGGACTATAATCCAGATACTGGCTATTACTGATTGAACTATATTTAATGAGTTGAATCAGTTAGTACTTGAAGTATTCCTTGCAAACTACTTAATACCTGAACCCTTGATTCAACAATAGACTCTTTGGTAATTTTATTAATTTATTTTAGACGGTAACACTAATGAGATAATAGAAAGTATGTAATAACCTAAATGAAATAATAAACTTGAATTATTTTTTATCAAAATAAATTATTGATTGATACTCAAAAACGATTTACAAACTTAATGATTTTAATAATTGAACAATTATAACAAGAACAAGTTTATATTTTTTGATTTTTCATTTTTATTTAAACAAAATATGGTTTAAATTGTACAATACATATAGAGGAATATATTTAAATTAAAAAATAAAAATATATTTACTTAGTAAAAAATTCGTAGCCGAATAAGGTTTCGTTGAACCGTAGTTCATTCATTCATATATAATGCAACGGTCATTCAATTTTGAGTATCGAATACAAAAGTATCAAATAAAAGTATCAGATATAAAAATGTATCAGTATCATTTGTATCAGATACAACAATTTCAAGTATCAACCCATGCCTATGCCGCAGTATAATGATGACCTTCATGTCAACACAGTGGCGGATCCAGAAATTTTCTGAGGGGGGCGCTCTTTTTTTTTTTTACATTTCATGAGTAATGAAGGCACTAATTTAAAATACATATTAGTACGTTGTACATTACTGTAAATGTTTAAATACAATTCATTTTCAAATGGTGGACTTGAAAAATGAGCTATATTAAGCTCATTTTATATAGAAATAGTAATACTTTATCAGTGTCCTCACCTATCAGGGGGGGGGCGCCCCTCCCCTGGATCCGCTACTGTGTCAACAACGGAGTATCAACAGGCCGTAGTATCGGTTAATAAACAATATTATAATGTCCATAGTGTTGTCGATATTCACAATAATAATTGTCTTAAAATATCTTTTTGTAATATTTCTGGGTTTTAAACTTTACATTTATTAGATGAAAATAGAATACATAAATTACCTAGCTACTTGGTTTAGATATTATGGGTGTGAAACTTGGTTACACTCTAGTTATCTTAATTACATATTTTCTAAAATGATTACACCTCTTGCAAAGTGTATGCTTTTAAAGGTAAGAGTCAGTGGAGGAATTATAAATTTCTTAAAAAAGTCTTTAAACCTAAAATTAGAACTAACTATTATACTACCTGCAATGCGTCAATCTTTTATTAAGATTTAAACCAGGCTCTTTTATAAAAGTAATTGATTACTGGGAACCAGTCCTTTTCTACTGAAGTAATAATTTTTGTCATTACATTTTAGATACATTTTTGTCAGTTATTATTCAATATCTTGTAAAAAGGAAATTTTGATGATATTATATTGCACCCAAGTATGAAACCTATATTTATGAAGGGGAGAGCGGGGTTGGTTGGCATAGGGGGTAGGTTGGCCTTTGGCTTATCCTTTCCGTCACAACTGTTGTGAAGGCCCCACCTTTGTACCATGTGGCCCGCTCGACCTCGGGAGTCTTGTCCTGAGTTTCCAATCCGATGCTAACATTGTAGAGAAGAGTTGATTTTACAACATTTAAGTAATTTTTTATATTTTCAGTAATATAAATTTGGTTTAAAGGCATAACAAAACATTTGACTCCGATTCTGTTCACATAGCCCCAAACTCCTTTGAAAAACCTAACCTTTCGACTCACCAGTTTCTTGTTTGATTGTTCTTCCCTGACCTGGCACCCCTCTTTCGTACGATCTCTCGTGTGGGGTTAGTTGGCTCTCTTCAACTGGGGTCTGTTGGAGCAGTAGCAATTCACAAAAGCAAGGTAAACATAGACAAAGTGAAACTACCAATTGGTTCTAGCGAGGAAGATGGGAGCAATTTTTCATATGCAGAAAGTGACCACAGTTTAAACTTTTATGTTTTTCTATTGTCATTCTAGCTTCCCTTAAAAGCTGTTAAAAACCGATTAAAAATTATTATACCATTATAGTGCAGCTTTTAATAACAATAATATATGTCAGGCAGTACTTGAATGACATGGCTAAACAACCCCACTTTCTAGGCCAACCTGCCCCACATAGGGGGCTAATTGGCATACTCCGGATTGACGAATTATTCAATTTTCTATTATCTTAGTATTAAATACTATGTGGTGAAAAAAGTTACTTGAAGTACTCTAATACTTGGATTTCACAGTGGTAGCCGTATTGAAATTATATTAACAGGAGCGACTCAACAATCAAAAAAGTGAAAACAGTTGCCAACCAACCCCGCTCTCCCCTATTGAATTGTATAGAAAAATGCTTACGTATGTTTTTTTTTTTAAAGACAAACCCTTCGGGTTGTAAAACCTTTTAAAGCAATTAAGATCATTCAAGACAATTTGGGTCTTCAAGATTTTTTATGCACTATAAATAAGCGCTGAGAACATTTATTTTTACGAAAACTGGAAATTTTCCGGACGTTAAAGAAGTTTTAAAATAAAATTATAATCAAACATTTAAAACTATTATTAATTTATTGTAAAATATTATAATAAAAGTGCCTTTCCCTAGTCTATCTTCTCTTACCTCTTATCTAAACACCTGCGGATTTAAGAAAACAACGAAATCAACAGAAAGATATTGGGACGATGGAACAATATTTGCCGATCTCCCTGACGGCAAACAGAAAGATATTGTTTATATAAATTGACCAACAACTATTTTTATCCGCCTCTACATCAAAGGTAAACAGAAAGATGCTGCTTATTTTTTTTCTCTGTCTAAATTCACCAACTACTATATCTACCTTGGGCTCCACCTCAAAATATAATAAATATAATGTTTTAAAGGTGGAAGATTCTTGATTGTAGATGTAATGAACAGGAAATGGTTGCGGTGCGGTCAAATACTTTGACAAACTTCGACAAAAATTTATATATTTTAAGTTAATCAAGTTATATCCTTTGAACTTATCGTTATTTTCATTTAATGATTTGTCATGAACACTCATATCAGAATTTAGAAGTTGACGTGAAACCAAAACAGAGGTGTATTTCTAATGCGCGGTCTAAAATTCTAGAACTTCCATTGAAATTGTAAAAACGTATGAACATATTTAGATTTTCAAGCAATGTACTTTTTTGGATCAAACCCAGCACCCTCAAAAGTTTTAAAGAAATTGTATTCTATAACAATACAAAATATCACTTTTTCATCCTGTTCAAGGGAGAAGAAATTTTTAAATCGATTTTTGCCAAACTCTTATCTAAGCCGATCAAGAAAATCTAAAAACTTTTTTTTTTTTTTAATTTCATAAGACAGAATCTAGTGAACGGTTGTATATTTCCTAAAGTATACTCTCAATATGAGCGGTCACCTGTGGTGAGGTGGCGTAGCAGCTTAAAGTGGACGCCTGTGGTGTAGTGGTTAGCAGAGCTGCTTATTATACTGAAGGTCGCGAGTTCGCATCCCGCCTGGTGGGCCTAGGATATTTTTTTATGGTCACCCCAATCCTTGGCCATGCCGTCCTTCAGATGCGACCATAATGGAGGTCCGGAGCATTTGCAATGTCCGGTACTCGTTAAAGATCCCTATCCTAGTTATACCTGGATAGGCAAAATTTAGGACTACCTCTGTAGCATACTCCGATTAGCCTTAGTAGCATAAAGTGGCGTTAAAAAAAACAAAAAAAGTCTCAATAATAAAAATGTTGGCCAGTAGTTTGTATTTATTTTATCCTTTTTCTCGGCTTCTAGGTCCCCTTTACCGCGAACGGGAAAATACGTGTTTGGGATTTTGATAACCTTAAAATAAATTAAGAAGATATTCTTAAAAGAAGCATATAGTTTGTTTTGTTGTAGCACACCGCAGCGCTAAGAGGAAGAGGAAGCTACTGCCAGTTCCGTTCTTCACTCTGAGTGCCTCGTAAACCGAGAGCCGTAATCCTTCCTCATTGGTCACAACTGGAGTAATCTTACTAAAACCAACCAAATTACTTTCCTTCGCCGCCTCCGTCTCATTTAGTTCATGTCTCACCTTTATTTTTTTTTTTTTTTTCCATGCCGATGCCACGTTCGATATTCAGCATCATATAATTTTATTTAATATTACAAAGGAACATATCGTCGGGTGCATTATTAACTAACGGATCGGCAAAACCTCAAACTTTAAGGAGAACCAGAAACAGTTCCCTACTTTTAAGTGCCTCCGTACTTATGTATACATACTTATCAAATTGAATAACCTCTCCTTTTTCGAAGACGGTTAGAAATGTGCGAATTTTCTAAAAAGAAATAATATAAGAAAACTTTATTTTCTCTTTATGTACCAACAGGTTTTCTCTTTTTCCAATGTTTGTATTTATTCAAACATTCGCTCTCTGCAATAATAAGCAATATTTTCTAAGAAATTTTTATTTTGCTATAAATTTACTTTTATAGTCTACATTGATTATATATATATATATATATATATATATATATAATAGAATATGTATATATGAATGAATGAATGAGTAAACAATGAACGCTTGCGATACCTGGCTGCTCGTTGATGAACTAAATTTTGAATTAATTAACCCGCCCGTCCTGCACAGATGGGCTAGTTACATATTGCGAGAAGAAGACAACTCAAGCCCTTAAATCTTCAATATGACGATCTCAAGATAAAAGCGGGAACCTTCTTAATATAAGTTTAGGTTGGGCCGGGATAGCCGAGGGTGTTTGAGCGCTACCCGATTTAGCGCGCTCGAGCCGAACGCTGGCGGCTCGAATCCGCCCTGGGATGGTTGACCTTTATTTCGTGGAGACCCCACGGAATAAATCTCGACCTATCCACCATGGTTAGAATAGGTTGGTTACACCGCTAGAGTAACCCCCCCGTAACCACACATGGCCAGGTAGGGTACCGAACAAAAAAAAAACGGAGGTTTAGGGCTACAAAACGATATAACTTTATAGATGGTACCTGTAGCTGTTGTTGAGTTTTAGCGAACATTCTACACTTTGCTTTATAATATATGTATAAGTATTGATTACAACAGAATTTAAACTATTATTAGACGATAACGATCCGTTGGGGTGACAGTTAAACAAATATCGTTTAAGAAATTAAGGCGAAAATATTCTTGATTAATTGATAGAGTAAACTTATAGAAAAAAATTTTAATCTGAAGAAAATAGACTCTTTGCCATTCCTAGTTCCTATTTCCATCCAAGTAAACTTTTCCGAAGGAAAAATAATGAGGGAACTTTCCTGAGGCGAAAAAAATGCCTTAGAAAAAGAACTTGCATCTCATAGGCGAAAAAAAAAAAAAAACTACAGATAAAAAAACTTAATGGGCAATCCATTTTTTTTTTTTATATTTTGCCTTGATATTCTTAATGATAATGGTCATAATTAATCATTTACAACTTTTAATTATATCTACGGTAGGACCCCCATTATCCGTGGGTCTATTAACCGGGGTCCGAGTAGCCAACTTTTTTTTTGTTTAATAAGCTGTTTTTAATTTTCATGCCATTTATTTCGTTTTTATAACATTTATTTAAAAAAATCTGGTGCGTGCGCGCAACACACAACTTTCACTTACCAACTTACTTAGATTAGAAATTAATTCGTTAATTGCCACTTCTCAAAGTTATACATTTTTCCACATTCATTTCTTATTTTTGTTTTCATTTGCTCAAAAGAAAACACTAATTAATTTTATTATTATTTAAAAGTTTTTACTTGTGATAATTCGGCAATGCAAGCACAATACTCCAAGTCGTATTTTATAATTCTCTATGTACTTGTTGAATATTTCATTTATTTCCCATGAAACAAATAATTCTCATTAATTGAACTGAAAATCTTTAATTATAACGCATTGGTCTGTCATTAAAGGCGTACGGCGCATGCGTGAGCTCAAGGTGTTTTATGAGTTGACGGAATATTTTTCTTTTTTTCTCCTGTATTTGTTTACTTGATTTTTTTCATATATCATATTTAGCCATTTCTTATTTTTAAGGCGTGATGAGAGACAGTTAATTTCTCAATATAAACTAAAACAAAGGTACTTCATAGGAAAAAAAAAGGCCCCTTCCCCATTTAAGCCCCCTCCGAACATTTTAATACTGATAAAACTTACCTGATATTATTTAACACCTAATTTTCATTAAACAAGACGAATTTGATCGAAATCATTAAAGTCGTTTTTGAGATAATCGAAAAAAAGGTAAAAATTGGAAAAAAAGTTATGAAATAAAGTCCCCCCTCCGGTTGATCAATTTTGATGTAATGTTGGCTATCGCATCTTTGGCATATACATACATCAAATACCCAGTTTGATCAAAATCGTTAAAACCGTTTTTGAGTAAATAAAAAAAAAACACTGGAAAATTATACAAAATTTATTAAGTAAAGTCCCCCCTCCGGTTGATCAATTTTGATGTAATGTTGGCTATCGCATCTTTGGCACATACATACATCAAATACCCAGTTTGATCAAAATCGTTAAAACCGTTTTTGAGTAAATAAAAAAAAAACACTTGAAAATGATACAAAATTTAATAAGTAAAGTCCCCCCTCCGGTTGATCAATTTTGATGAAATTTTTACAGTCATATCTCGGGCATATAAATAGATCAAATACTCAGTTAAATCAAAATCGTTAGAGCCGTTTTTGAGAAAATCTAAAAAAACTTAAAAAGTTATTAAATAAAGTACCCCCTCCCTTTGAGCAATTTTGATGAAATTTTTGCTGTCACATCGCGGGCTTATACATACTTTAAATACCCAATTTCAGGTTCGCACGGTTTATAGTTTTTGAGCTAGTCTGTTCACACACACACACACACACACACACACACACAGACACACACACACACACACACAGACCATTTCGCGGGACTTGGTTAATTGGACTCAGGGGACCCAAAAACGTGTATTTCCGTTGAAAACCGGATGTCGAAATTTTTCACGATCGCAATACTTCCACTTACTATATATTTCATATAGGTAAGTGAAAGTAAAAATGAATACGTAACTATTTCAACCACTACACAATGGTTAATTATCTATTGTTCTTAGAAATTATGAAATAAAATAATATGTATGTAAATGAAAAAAACACGGCATGCTGGAATCGTATGATGAGATGTTTCCGGTAACTATTACTCCTATTCATATTCTAGGAACGGTAATGTTTTCAAGTCTTTCTAGGAAACTTCCTACTGTTGCCTGTATGACTACAAAACAAAATATTCTCAGTTGTGATTTAGTCTCCATTTAAATATAAACTAACAAAATGTCTCGAAAAAGAAAAACTGTCGTATTAACGCTTGAACAGAAATTAACCCTTACAAACCGGTTAGAAAAAGGTGAAAGTGTTAAAACATTGACCGCTGAATTAGGAATCGGCGAACAAACTGTTCGTGATATTTTGAAGAAGAACAAAGACATTTCCGACTTCGTATCGTCGTCGGCCCAAACATCGTGTCCTCGGAAAACGATGAAGAACTCTACAATAAACGACGTAGATGAAGTTGTCTATCAGTGGTTCATGCCAAAACGCGCTAAAGGAGTTCGTTTGTTATTTTTGATCGTATTTAAATAAAAGATTTTCAGCAGTTTTTTAAATAACCTTCGCATCTATTACATTAAGTCAATAAATTGTTGTAATTCGATTACCCGTTGGCCCCCATACCTACCATTACCAATCTGGTGCGTGCGCGCAACACACAACTTTCACTTACCAACTTAGATTAGAAATTAATGCGTAGTGTTAATGCCACTTCTCACTCAGTTACACATTTTTCCACATTCATTTCTTATTTTTGTTTTCATTTGCTCTATAACAAACACTAATTTCGTTTATTATTAAATAAAAGTTTTTACTTGAGATAATTCGGCAATGCAAGCATAATACTCCAAGTCGACTAATTTTATAATTCTCTATGTACTTGTTGAATATTTCATTTATTTCCCATGAAACAAATCACTTCCATTAAATGAACAGAAGGGCATTAATTATGAACAATGCTCTGTCATTAAAAGCGTCCTGCGTGGGCTCAACGTGTTTTATGAGGTGACTGAATATTTTTCTTTTTTTCTCCTCTTTATGTTTTTTTTATTTTTATCATATCTCATATTTAGCCATTTCTTATTTTTAGGCGTAACGAGAGACAGTTAATTTCTCCATGTAAACAAAAACAAAGGTAGGTACTTTATAAGAAAGAAACAAACAAACAAAAAAGGCCCCCCCCCCAAAAAAAAGCCCCCTCAGAACATTTTAATAATGATAAAGCTTACCTGATATTAAAGAAAACCTAATTTTCATTAAATATGACGAATTTGATAAAAATCATTATAGCCGTTTTTGAGATAATCGAAAAAAAGGTAAAAATTGAAAAAAAAGTCATGAACTAAAGTGCCCCCTCAGTTGGACCAATTTTGATGAAATGTTGGCTTTTACATATTTGATATATACAAACATCAAATACCCAGTTTCTTCAAAATCGTTAAAGCCGTTTTTGAGTAAATAAAAAATACCTACACGTGAATTAAGTAAAGTCCCCCCTCCGTTTGACCAATTTTGATGAAATATTGGCTACCACATCTTTGGCATATGCATACATCAAATACCCAGTTTGATCAAAATCGTTAGAGCCGTTTTTGAGTAAATAAAAAAAACACGTTAAAATGATACGAAATTTTTTAAGTAAAGTCCCCCCTCCGGTTAATCAATTTTGATGAAATTTTTACAGTCATATCTCTGGCATATAAATAGATCAAATACTCAGTTTAATCAAAATCGTTAGAGCCGTTTTTGAGAAAATCGAAAAAAACGTAAAAAGTTATTAAATAAAGTACCCCCTCCCTTTGAGAAATTTTGATAAAATTTTTGCTGTCACATCGCGGGCATATACCTACACTAAATACTCAATTTCAGGTTCCCACGGTTTATAGTTTTTGAGCTAGTCTGTTCACACACACACACACACACACACACACACACACACACACACACACACACACACGCACACACGCACACACACACACACACACACACACACACGCACACACACACGCACACAGACCATTTGGCGGGACTTGGTTATTTGGACTAAGGGGACCCCAAAACGTGTATTTCCGTTGAAAACCGGAAGTCGAAATTTTTCACGATCGCAATACTTCCACTTACTATATATTTCATATATAGGTAAGTGAAAGTAAAAAAATTAAAATTAGACGAGATTTAGCAGTATTAGTTCATTCATTTGCTTTATTAGTTCATCGAATTGCACTCGCTTCGCTCGCTTAAAAGGGGCGATGAACCCCGAAGGGTCATTTTCAGTTGAGATCAACAACACCTAGAAGTGAATGAAATTGGAGTAATATTTCCAAAAACAGTATGGTCATTGTATCTACTTGAAATTCAAATTTCCAGAAATCCGAAATGGCGCAAGTATTAAAAATAACAAAATACCTCACCGATGTTCGTTTCCCCGTTACAGGTAACAAAATTGTTATAATAATTGGCATTATATATTGTAACATCTATACGAGTTAATAATTTAAGGAACGGCGAACATTACATTTACACATACCCGAACAGCTTGGTCACAAACACCTGCTATGACAGTTTTTTCCAACTGTTAGCTCGTTCCGACAAAAGTTTTAAACCATGTGTTTTTTGGTTAACGTTAAAATACTTTAGTTATGTTTTTTTTTAATATTTTCCTTCTAACAGTAACCCTGCCAGAAGGGAGTTTATTTTGTATACTGTACATACCATACCTTTCTGTATACAATGTACATGTTAGTTGTGTCGCCGGTGGTACCCAGGGTGGTACCCAGGGGCCCGCCTCCAGCCATACTGGTGCATAGACCTCTGCAGCATCAACAACGACACATGTTACATGAGACGTACTTATATTATAGTTTTATACAAATAATAAGATTTTTTAAAAAATAATAAACAAACTTCAATAAAACAAAACAAAGCCTAAAGAAACATGACAATAAGAATCAAATGATTAAGTGAAGAAAAAAAAAGATTAGAAAAATAGTAGCGTTCAGCAACTACACAATAAATACCTTTTACGTTCATATTGACGAACTTACGTACATACATTCATACTTACATATACTGAAACACATAAACACATATAAACAACATATAAACACATATGTACATATTAAAACATAAAAACATAGATAAGCACTTAAATTCATAACTACATTTAAACATATAACATAAACAAAACATTTAAACAGAACATATAATCAGATACCAAACTTACAGTAACCACAAACTGGAAATAATAAACGAATGAAACTTGAAAACATATAATAGAGAAATTATTATAAGCGTTCAGCAGCAAAATAGAACAATTTTTTTTTTTTTTTTTTTTTTTTTTTTTTTTTTTTTTTTTTTTTTTTTTTTTTTTTTTTTTTTTTTTGAAAGCCAGAAAGAAGTTATCAATCAAAAATAGTTTTCATTAACTTCTTTAATTTTAATTAGTACGTTCTTAACAAATAGTTTCACGTCTACAAATATTTTTTCAAATAATAAGTGATTTTCTACAGGCCATCGTCCCAGTTTCTGTATAGTTTTTGTTATTAGCGAATTTCTGTAGTCAGTAAGTAGTCTACATTCATGTATTAGGTGGTGAATGGTTTGTTCATGTGTGAAGTCACAGGGACACAATGGCGAGTCCCTGATTTTAAACCTATGAAGGTAACTGTTCACAGCTGCGTGTCCTGTGACTCCTTGTGTTGTATAGAAATCTGTCCATGTGTCAGTTTTATTGAGATAAGTCTGTAAGTGTGGGATGAATGAGTACAAAGGTCGTGCTTTGTGTGAAGAGTTCCATCGTACTTGCCATTGTTGTACTGCTTGTTGGTGTTTATAATCGTTACCTAATCGTTATATTGCAGAATGATTAATCTTTCATAACTGACTTTGATAACTAAACCATTGTGGAGTAAAAATTATTAAACACGAATATTTGAATTCTAAACTGAATAGCTGCAATGCCCGCGGGGAGGGAGGGTCCACTGAATTAAAATAATCCTGTTAGAGTTGCCTTCGCAAGGGCGTTGCCTTGATCGAATAGATTCGACTAAACCCCGAAGAGGCTGGGGTGTTCCAGTTTTGCCGAAGCAAGGAGTCAACATTTTGCTGCTGTCACTGGCAGGCTCTGGGCTGGAGAGTTGTTGACGGGCCTACATTGTACCATTTACGGGGTACGCAATTTTCTGGACTCAGCTGCTTGGATCATTGATACAGTAGAGTAGAATTCGACAGTAGAATTTGATTGCAACTTACTTCACGCAGAAGGTATAAATTATTAAGAACACAATCGGCCAATTATGCATGCTTGCATTCCCGTATTATCACTAATGAAAATAAATTTATTAACAATATCAATTTTATTTTACTTTATCGAGCAAATAAAACCAAAAAAAAGTAAATGAATGTGGAAAATGTGGGAAGAAAAAAAATTGAAGAATGGCATTTAAATATTTAAATTATACTGCTTTTGAAAGTATTTCTTTCTAGACTGTTAGCTAGCCTAGAAAGTGATACATTACACTACTAGTAGTGTAAACGAAAACATGTGTTTCCTTTACTGAACTAGTAAAGTAAAGAATACATATGTTAATAAAACTCTTAAAAAGCTTAGTAATCTTTTTATAACTTATTGATTATCACAATAAGTTATCATCATAATACACATAGTGATTATCAAAATAGTATCCCTCCTACATTAGACACAGAAATGAAGCATAATAACATCAATATCGCGAATAACGATGCACAGTGGTGAAATTTTGTGATTTAGCGGCCAAAAATCTATAACTCCTGACTAAATGACGATAATCGAATAATTCTTTTTTCATTAAAGAGCATAGGATTTTCTTTATCAGTGAAAATAAAACAAATAAAAATACCATCACTCTAAGTATTTCAAATTAATTTTTAAATCAATCCTTTCTTCACTTAAATTTAAATAAAATAGTTTATAAGGTACAGGGTTATACATGGAGAATGAAATGAGTCAGGATTATTGAGCTTTATGCTCATATACATGTAGTTTTCAGGCACTTGCTCTATTTGAAAGGAGTTTAAATAATTAATGTCTGATGAAGAAAGAATCCAAAAAATTAAATTAAACATACACAATTTTTTAGGAATATTAACCGAAAAAAATATTGTCGTATAATTCAACGATAAGTATGTTTTATGATTTACTCTAATTCGAGGCCGAAAATATATTGAAAGCTCAAATATAGGGGTTTAAATCTTAAAATCGATATATCGTCGATCGATCGCATTTGATCCATTCTTCTTATTTATATAATATGTTTGGTGCAATAATATAAAATGTAAGGCTCAATAGGAAAAAAAAATAATATCAGAGATATGAGCTATTGCTTAAAATAAATTTTATTTTTTCCCTATTGAACTTGCCTTTTTATATTAATGCACCAAACTAATTTATAAATAATGAGAATGGCTGTAAAATTATTGGATAAAAATGCGTTTTAATTTCATCCACGTTAACTATGTAATTTATGAAAAGAAAGTATCTTAATTGATATAACTTATATTATTGGCAATAGTTGGTTCTGATTTTTTCCATACTGGTAGAGGGTGAAGGTTGCTAAAATACCATAATAGAATTCGATCGATCAAATGCGATCGATCGACGATAAATCGATTTTAAGATTTAAACCCCTATATTTGAGCTTTCAATATATTTTCGGCCTCGAATTAGACTTAATCATAAAACATACTTATCGTTGAATTATACAACAATATTTTTTTCTGTTAAAATTACTAAAAAATAGGGTATTTTTAATTTAATTTTTTGGATTTTTTCTTCATCAGACAATAATTATTTAAACTCCTTTCAAATAGAGCAAGTGCCTGAAAACTACATGTATATGAGCAGAAAGCTCAATAGATAATAATCCTCACTCATTTCATTCTCCATGTATAACCCTGTACCTTATAAATACCCTGTACCTTAAACTATTTTATTTAAATTTAAGTGAAGAATGCATTCATTTAAAAATTAATTTGAAATACTTAGAGTGTTGATATTTTTATTTTTTTTATTCTCACTGATAAAGAAAATCCCATGCTCTTTAATGAAAAAAGAATTATTCGGTTATCGTCATTTACTCAGGAGTTATAGATTTTTGGCCGCTAAATCACAAAATTTTCCCACTGTTCGATGATCAGATTCTTCACGGTTGGTGATCAATTCAGAGAGGATCCATTATATAATATGAATAATAAAAAGTATCTTAACTCCAAACTTGACATTCAATTACCATCTGAAGGATTCAATATTAATAATAAGATTGATTGTATGTTTAATATAAATATAAATATGTAGATTTTATACAATTCATCAATAGCTCCTACCATATAATTTTCACTCATTATTTGTTAACCTTACACTTCTTATTAAATATTTTTCAAAATAAAGTTTTTATAATAGGTATATTTTATTTTATTTGGCAGTATAATGTAAAATAATTTACATCATTAGTACAGAAAGTGTCTCTACAGTACTCGGTCTAATTACCTGTGCCTCGCTCGTCAAACTGGGCCTCGAACTGTAAAAAACCACTTTCTGTACTAGTGATGTAAATAAATATAATTAAAAACACGTCCATTTCGAATCAAATTAATTTGTTAAGTGAACTTTGTGTGTTGCGCGTATCGTGCCCGATTTTTTTTTTTTTTTTTAGTTTATTGACTAAATGATGCAGAACTTCCGATTCCTGGCAAGGACTTCTGTTTGACATTCTGCCTTTTTCCTTTTGGAAGGATCCTGTGGGTGACAAGGAACATGCTTGGAAAGTTGCCCGGTACCTACAGTACACCACTTCCTCTGGCATGTTTGTGATAGACCAGTCTGTATTCCATATCAACTTCATTTTTTTTTATTTTTTTTTTTTTTTCAAATGACAATCGATTACTCTTAAACGAACACAAAATATTAACAGAACAGAACTAAATGATCATACTTATTTTGACGAAAAATATTTTTTTTAAAAATAGCAACCTTGTTGAAGTAATAAAACCATAAAATTTCATCGGAAAAAGACATTATGCTCTACTTTTTTCAAACTGATTTCGAAAATATGGGAAGTAGATTGGACATGTGACACCGCACCAAACATCGTGATTAATCAATATTTTTTATTTATTTTTTTTACATTTTATTTATTTATATATCTGAGATCGGGTTCAAATGAAACATAAGATTCCATATTTTCCTAAGTAAAGCGTGTTTATTGTATGTTAATGAAGAATAATGTCTTATTAATACCTGAAAAATGGCTCTTGCGAAAACTATACAGGTCAGGATATATTCAATAATAAAAAATAAAAAAACAGGTATATGAAAAAGGTTTAGTTTGACTATTTTGAAAAAAAAAAACTGGCACAATCATTGCTTGGGTTTCGAATAAAATAAAAATAAATTTTATAACGAATTTTAATATTATAAGTTATAGCCAAATATTTATTTTTAAGAATTATTCCTACTATTTTTTTACAAGTGAAGATAGGAAAATATTATAATAATCAGGAAGTAAAAGGTGTTTAACTGAACCCGATCTCATATATATAAATAAATAAAATGTAAAAAAAATAAATAAAAAATATTGATTAATCATGATGTTTGAATCGGTGTCACCTCTCCAATCTATTTCTCATAATTTATTGTAGTCTATTCCACTCACAAACTCCTGAAATTCGCGGCCGAAACTAAAATGTAGCTCATCTCTACTAATTGGCCAATTGTGTTCTTAATAATTTACATCTCTGTGCGAGAAGTAAGTTGCAGTCAGATTCTACCCTGGTTTGTACCTAGCTCTGGTTGAAGCCTCAATAACTTTAGTAAACTAAACTTTACTATTTATTACTTATCAATCCAATGATCCAAACAGCTAAGTCCTGAAAATTGCGTAAACAGTAAATTGTACAATGTAGGCCCGTCAACAACTCTCCAGCCAAGAGCCTGGTAGTGACAGCAGCAAAATGACAGCAAAATCTTAGCTTCGGCAAAACTGGAAATAACACCCCCGCCTCTTCGTGGTTTCGTCGGATCTATTCGATCGAGGCAACGCCCCACAGTGGAGTATTTACCATCAAATTATGGCTAAAAGTCCGAAAAATAAATTGTACTTCAGAACATCACAATACGTATTTCCTGATAGTTTAGGAAAAGTTTGCATCGAGATATATTTATTTCGTTCATTGTTATCCACTTCCTGCCCCAAGGAACCAGTCTGAATCCAGAGTTGGTGACGTTGCATGTACACTGTTACTTTTTCCCAAGTTGTAAGATGTTTAAAAATGTTGTGATTTCTGTTGAATCCATTTAACAAGTGATCTAAAATTTTTCTACACAGTTTCGAAAGCTATGTATTTCTCGGTAATAACTAGTTTTTAGCAAGTTTTAATGTCATAACGCTTAATAGTTCTTTTGATTACGATGTTTAAACGAAAAAAAATAGACTTGTTTAAAAGATTATGTTGTATTGTCGGGCTGTGTCAGACAGATATTTTTGCATTAATGTAAAGATAAAGCCTTCTACTTGCCATAACGCAAAAAAAAAAAACAACTCTGAATGGTTCGGAGTGGTTAGGAATGGTCAGAGATGGTTCGGAGTGGTTAGGTATGGTCAGAGATGGTTCGGAGTGGTTAGGGGTGGTTTGGGATGGTTCGGAGTGGTTAGCTATGGTCAGAGATGGTTCGGAGTGGGTAGGAATGGTCAGAGATGGTTCGCAGTGGTTAAGTATGGTCTGAGATGGTTCGGCGTGGTTAGGAATGGTCAGAGATGGTTCGGAGTGGTTAGGTCTGGTCAGAGATGGTTCGGAGTGGTTAAGTATGGTCAGAGATGGTTCGGAGTGGTTAGGAATGGTCAGAGATGGTTCGGAGTGGTTAGGAATGGCCAGAGATGGTTCGTAGTGGTTAGGAATGGTCAGAGATGGTTCGGAGTGGTTAGGTATGGTCAGAGATGGTTCGGAGTGGTTAGGGGTGGTTTGGGATGGTTCGGAGTGGTTAGCTATGGTCAGAGATGGTTCGGAGTGGTTAGGAATGGTCAGAGATGGTTCGCAGTGGTTAAGTATGGTCTGAGATGGTTCGGCGTGGTTAGGAATGGTCAGAGATGGTTCGGAGTGGTTAGGTCTGGTCAGAGATGGTTCGGAGTGGTTAAGTATGGTCAGAGATGGTTCGGAGTGGTTAGGAATGGTCAGAGATGGTTCGGAGTGGTTAGGAATGGTCAGAGATGGTTCGGCGTGGTTAGGAATGGTCAGAGATGGTTCGGAGTGGTTAGGAATGGTCAGAGATGGTTCGGAGTGGTTAGGTATGGTCAGAGATGGTTCGGAGTGGTTAGGAATGGTCAGAGATGGTTCGGAGTGGTTAGGAATGGTCAGAGATGGTTCGGAGTGGTTAGGAATGGTCAGAGATGGTTCGGAGTGGTTAGGAATGGTCAGAGATGGTTCGTAGTGGTTAGGAATGGTCAGAGATGGTTCGGAGTGGTTAGGTCTGGTCAGAGATGGTTCGGAGTGGTTAAGTATGGTCAGAGATGTTTCGGTGTGGTTAGGAATGGTCAGAGATGGTTAGGAGTGGTTAGGAATGGTCAGAGATGGTTCGCAGTGGTTAGGTATGGTCTGAGATGGTTCGGTGTGGTTAGGAATGGTCAGAGATGGTTCGGAGTGGTTAGGAATGATCAGAAATGGTTCGGAGTGGTTAGGTATGGTCAGAGATGGTTCGGAGTGGTTAGGAATGGTCAGAGATGGTTCGGAGTGGTTAGGAATGGTCAGAGATGGTTCGCAGTGGTTAGGTATGGTCTGAGATGGTTCGGCGTGGTTAGGAATGGTCAGAGATGGTTCGGAGTGGTTAAGAATGGTCAGAGATGGTTCGGAGTGGTTAGGTATGGTCAGAGATGGTTCGGAGTGGTTAGGAATTGTCAGAGATGGTTCGGAGTGGTTAGGAATGGTCAGAGATGGTTCGGAGTGGTTAGGAATGGTCAGAGATGGTTCGGAGTGGTTAGGAATGGTCAGAGATGGTTCGGAGTGGTTAGGAATGGTCAGAGAGTGAGTTGAAATTGCTAAATAATAGAAGGGTAAAATCGTTTTATAACCGACCGCGCTTGACGGATGAAAGAAGGCGATGATAATGAGAGAAATACATCGAGTCTTGAGGAGCAATTCTTACTGAAACATTTGAATTTATTTCATTTATTTATACATATGTCATATAAACCTGCACTGAAGCGCATCTTGCAAATATGGCTAAATGCAAGCTTCATTGTCTACGATTGGTTTGATTTAATCAAGGGCTGTTTCAGGGTGGGGGGGGGGGTCAAAAACTCCCAGCCCCAAACCAAATATTATGACTTTTCAATTTATAATTAAGCGAGTAATGTAACTAGGTAGTTACTTTGCCCTAAACATAAAACTTTAGGTAGATATATCGCAGTCCATCTTACTATAAGATAATGTTCTCCTTGATAAACGGTACTGTCATACACGTGAATATGAGACTGGGAGGTCATAATCCCCCAATTTCGTGCTGAATCCGCTCCAGGATTTATTTGCTTCCAATGAGTCATGCTTGAAATAGATCCCTCGGCCTTTGCCTCTTAAATCTTTGTTGGACTGCTAACTGGTAAGAAGAAGCAGAAGAAACAATTGGGTTTGAGTGATTATGGGTTCAAATGAAGTGAAATGTAGTGTATTTGTCGTGAATGTATGATTTTACTGTCGTTCTTTTGTGTATTGTAGTGTTAGAAATATACCACGGAGCGTTTAAGTTCTGCTCCGTATGTCCCAATAGATTTTAGTGTGGTGTTATATATTAGTCTTTTGTTTCGTGAGTTAAGTAATGGTCTCTTAGCTTTTCAGTCTTGTATGCTTCAAATGAGTGTTTTGTCCTTTTATAGTCCTAGTGGTACACTTGTTGTGAATGTATGAGTTTACCGTCTCAATTTCCATGTCCATGATGTTCTCACAAAAAAAGGCATGAAGCGTAAAATATCATTGGAAGCCATTTCAAATGTATGGTTTGAATTTTGGTTATTGCTACCTACCTGTTCAGCAGAGCCCCGAAATTCTGCTCCGGTGGTATTTTGTTTCGTTTGATAAGTGATGGATGCTCTGTAGTCTGGAATGTGGGACAGTTGTTTGTATTGTCTGGTCAGTTCTCGGATTTTTATTTTTGTATGAATGTTCCATTTGTTTGTTTGTATAACGTCCATTTTTACGTTACTAAGGCTAACAGGACAGTGGGAGTCCTGAATTTTGCCTATCCAGGTATTTAGGATAGGGAAGAAAGAAGTTAGGATAGGCATCTTTAACGAGTACCTGACATCGTATAGGCTCGAGACCTCCATTTTACGTCCTATCCGAGGGAACGCATAGCAAAGGATTTTTCACTCCTTTTAAAAAATCCTAGGGCCACCACGAGGCGCGAACCCGCGACCTGGATGAAACTGACGAGCTCTGTAGTATCTGTAACAGGCATGAAAAGGAACATCTTTTTCATTTATTAATTAATTGCCCTCTATAGGCTAACATTAGGTTTCATTACCTACAGCCGTACCTGAAGGGCATTGACGCAATGACTGACATAATAGACGAGGAAAGGATTAAAATACTGCTCTCTGTAGATTGTTTAAATAAATTATATTCGGTGGATTAGTTCATCCTTGAAGGTTTAAAAATAAGATCATTTATTATAAACGAATGATTTTATAATAAATACATTAATGGCCGTGCACATTATTTTGGGTTTTTTAAATAGTGTCCCATAAATTCCACTGAATTGGAAAAATATATATAAGTTTTATGAGTGACAATTTTCATCAAAGTGATTACAATGAATTAGTATTAACTATAGGAAGAGTGGACTGTTAGAATTTGGTTTAGTATTGCATATCATATATTGTCATATTTGTAGTGTTTATATCAATACTTTGTTATTGTATTTGTTTAAAATTTTAAAAAAATACTTTATACTAAATAATTTCCCCCCTCCCCTGATTACCGCGACCAACTTTGTAATGCGCGCTCTAGTTAGTTCTCGCTAACTTAAATTTTCAAACCGTAATTAATTATTACAGTTATTATTATTAATTAATTATTAGCAGTATTAATACTGCTTTTTTTCGTGACTAATTACCTCTCGCATAGGTAATTAGTCCGAAAATCTTTATTAGGTAAGACTATAGATTAGGGAGGGAGGTTTTCTCCGACCCCACCAGGGACCAACACTGTCGCCAACTCGTTGCCCTCGCGCTCAAGTTAGCTCTCGCACACTTAAATTTTCTCAAACTAAATACCTTGTTTTTTTTTACCTAACTAATTACATCTCGCAAAGGTAAATATTCAAAAAGTTTTTATTATGTGGTGTAGTGGTAGGGGAGAGGCGGGTGGGGCTTTCCCCCTCCCCTGATTACCACGACCATCTATGTAATGCAAGCTCTAGTTAGTTCTCGCGAACTTAAATTTTCAAACCGTAATTAATACTGATTTTTTTTCGTGACTAATTACCTCTCGCATAGGTAAGTAGCCCGAAAATCTGTAATAGGCAAGTCTATAGATTAGGGAGGGGAGGAGGGTTTTCTTCGACCCCACTATGAAACAACACTGTCGCCAACTCGTAAAAAAAAAAAAAAAAAAAAAAAAAAAAAAGAATTGAATATTAAGCTTATGGTTTTTGTTACTGATATTATTGTTTAAAATGGTTTAGGGTCAACTCTTTTGTATGGGGAATTCCCCGATAGCAAATAAATAAAAAAATAATAATAATAATATTTTTAAGAAATACAAAAAAACGCCAAATTAAAAACCTGAAGGAGATGAGTGAATATTTGAGTTACCTAAGACCACTAGGACCGCGGGGGTATCAATAACAGTTTTTAGAGCCGGGGCAGGAGGCTGACCCCCCCCCCCTGACCCGGGAAGGGGGCTCAATAATTCAGGGTTTTACATTATGCAGCCGTTTCAGCGGCCCCGGTCCTCTGTCAGCTCTAGGATGTCATGGGAGCACATCCTACATCTTGTAATGGCGTCTTCTTACTTATTCATCAACGAGTATTGTGTTGAAATAGAGGTTTTTTAGAGTATCCTCTTAGCAGACCACAATAACTGTTTAATCCTCAGCAACACCGCTTAACGATTATATTTAATTTCGATTGGATTAGATTAGATTGTTAGATTTGGGGCGATCAACAACGCGGTTATTACGCCCTTCCATTACTCCATAATATTATTATAGCATAATATAGCAAATTTCACTCTTATCTTTTTTAATATTTACTGTTTATTAATATATTATAATAGTATTTTAATTTTTAATCAATTATATTTTTTCAAATATGAGGATCTCTTGTAGGAGTTTTATTATGTCATCCGCAGCTTTGGTAGAATCATTTAATGCCTCTGAAGTGTTACGTGGAATATTAAGTTTTGTAAATTGTTCTTCGTATCTGCTGCAGACTTCTATAATATGTTATAATATGTTTTATCGAAAGGGGTGTTTTGCAGGTTTCGCATGTTGGTTGAGCTTCTTTTGTTATGACGTGAACGTGGGTGAGGTTGGTATGTCCTATCCGAAGCCTTGTCAGTGCTACCTCTTCTCTTCGGTTCCCTCGAAGGGAGCTAACCACATGGATTGCCAATAACTCTTTATTCTCTTTTTGAGCCATGTTCTTATATCATTCGCCTCATATATTTGCAGTGCTGGGCCAGTCATAATTGCTGCTTCCTTTGCTGTCCTGTCTGCTTTTTCATTGCCTGAAATTCCTGTGTGCGATGGCACCCATAGAAAGTTTACCGATTTGTTAAGATCCGATAGAATATCGAGATAATTAAGGATTTTTTTGATTATCTGACCTTCTTTTGTGCGTTTTTGAAGAGCTTGTATGGTTGATATTGAATCCGAACATATTAAAAACATTTAATTTCGATCCCAACGTCCACGATTTATTAATTTTTCAGTATTCATTTGTATTTCTTTGTCTATATCTATAATCTTCGTTGTCAATACCTAAAAGAAATATTGTAATACCAAACCTAGCCTTAGCCCTGGGTGTTCAAGCCTAGATCAAGCCCATACTCCCAAAAACTATCGAAACTATCGATAGTTGTAGCATCTGCCTCAAAGCAACAATGTGATATATAATTCATGGAAATGAAAAATAAACAAAATGTAACAGCGATAATATATAAATAATATAACAGCTACTTTTCTCACAAAAAATGCTTATCTATTCTATAAATAATATTAACCCTCCATTAGTCGCGTGGACCTGACAGGTGCATGATTTTTAATTGTTTGGCACCAAATCCTGATAAGGCCCCACAGTGTAGTCTCCTCCTAGATATGCTCCCCTCTTTAGTATTCCGACCAGTCAGTACCCCGGTCATCACCGGTGCTGCGCGACTATCAGTGTCATTACATATTACAAAATATTATTCCATCAAGTTGTAAGGCATGTATGTGTGAGCAACCCATTCAATCTTTCAGTCCTATATTTTTGCGTGAAGTCGCGCCTCTTGCCCTGACTCCAATAGTCGCTATGCACCTGTGAGGTGAAATACATTATTCACCTCCAAAAATGATTGATACCAAATGATATTTATTTAGATTAAAGGTTATGGGCAGAAACAACAAATTTTACATTAACAATGAACTTTAATATAAAAAATAACAAAGAAGAAACAATAAAATAAACAAGAAGAAATAATTAACATATAAATATAAAGGGGCATAGGAACAAATATTTCAGTGATATTTATTAATACAACAGAGTAATAAAAAGACATAGACTTAACAGAAAAAAAAACTGAATATAAAGAATATAATTATGAATAAATAATCTTTTGATTCTGACTTCTTCTGATTGGCTGGCTCAAACTTCTTTTGACTGGCTGGCTCCAGACTTCTTTTCAATGGTTGGCCATTCTAAAACTCCCATCCCTCTCTACATTTCTTTAGCGGCATCTTTGCCAGGATAAACCGGGGTTTATGGCCAAAATTTCTCCAACAATGTTCCCCAGGTATTACCCTGGGTGTTTGTCGGTCTTCGGTTTTACTTATTTTGAATTTCTCAAAGCAGGTCTATGGCCCCAATAACTTACAAGGCGGTATTTCCAGGACCTTGCCGCCTTCAGGTAAAACTGACCACCTGGTTGAGCATATACAGTACTTTACATATTTTGTAATAGTAGAGGTGAGAGATAGTCAACTGTTCTTCAATTACGATAGGTTAAATGATGGTCAGGATTTTCAGTTTACAATGATTTTATTGTGGTAAGCCAACGTTTCGATCCAACTTGTGGATCTTCATCAGGGCTAAAAGAAAACAAATATATGAGTATCTATGCTAGAGGGTGACAATAGATGGATACATTACAGAACTGATAATAATATAAAAGATGATGTATACATGAATATTAATATAAGTGGCTGGTTAACAAGATAAAATAGAATCTGATACTTACCTACTGAGTCCAGGTGGATACTAAGGCTAAAGGTAAAAATAAGGTGAGAGGTAGTGGTAGGGGGTTAGTTTGCCGACTTCAATGGTTTATGACGGGGAAATCCAACGCTTTGAAGTGAAGGCACAGGACAGGTGAGTGAACAAAATTATTTTAAAAACTAACAAAATAGATGGTATTGTACACAAATAGCTGTGTCTGGACACAATAATAACGTACAAATGAGATAATACATAATGTAAAAATGCATAAAATATTGGGAAATATACAGAAAGAAGTATACAATACAAAAAATAATAATAGTAGAAGAGGTACAGAGATAATTGCAGTACCTATGAAATCAAAACTAGGATTTGAGGATGCGGAAGATGTTAGAATAAGTGGATGAAATTATCTCTTTTTCTCTTTTGTGATTTACCGGGTTATTTTCCAGATGGATGAAAATAGATTCTGAGAGGAGTCGTTTATCGTGGTTAGGTACAGTAGCTAATATGGAGAGGTTCTCAAAGTCGAAGGAATGGTTGTGGGCAATGGGCATCTGCTAATTTAGATGTAGACGAATTACGCGTGGAAATACTGTATTTATGTTGATAAATACGTTTTTAAAAATAATTTTTGGTTTCACCGATATAGCAACTGTTGCAATTAGGCGTGGAGCACTGGATAAGATAAACTGCATTACACTTGTCTAGGAGAGGTACTGGTCTGGAAGAGGTCTTTGAATTTGGTATAAAGATTTTTTAATTTATTGTTATTTTTTAATACTAGGCGCATGTGTGGGAAACTCGATGAGAAGGATTTTTTAATTTTATATGGAAGGATATATGGGATAGATCTGTATTGGAAAGTAGAGATAGGAGGTTGTGAAGAGTTGTTAGAGAGATTTGGGTTTTAGCATTGTTATTGATAAGTGTTTTTATTAAGTGGTCAGGAAAATCATTAGATTTTGAGATATTTTTCAGGTGGATTTTGTTTTTACAATGAAATTGTGGATCGGACAAGGTCAGGCTACGGTGGATGAGGTTTTTTGCGACGTTGATTTTTTGGTGATGTGAATGTTGGGAAAAATAGTTTAGGAGTCGGCCAGAATAAGTGGGTTTGGTGTACCAATTAGTGGATATGGAATTGTCCGGGTTTCTGGTAATGGAAATATCTAGGAATGGAAGGGTACAATTGATTTCCAATTCTGTAGTGAAACGAAGACGTGGATGGTAGGAATTATAGGCGGCGAGAATATCAGTAATAGAGTTAGGATTGAGAATCAATAGGAGGTCGTCTACATATTTTTTAATGAAAACAATATCGTTGGGGAATTTAGGTATAACAGAATCAAGGAGGTCGTTGAGGACAATACCGGAGAGGTCGGGAGGTAGACAGCTACCCATTGCAAGGCCAGAAGTTTTGAAAACAAAAATATCCAGAATTACAGCATAATGCAAGGGAGTCAATGTAGGCAGATTTATTGAGTTTACTATGGGATTCTAACAAGTTCCATTTTTCTTCAACGATTTGGAGGGCACGATCCGTCGGGATGTTAGTGAACAGACTCTCGGCGTCGAAAGAGGCTAAGATAAAATTATCGGGAATATTGATGGTTTTTAATTCTTCCAAGAGATGGAAGGAATTTTTTACGTCGTATGGATTGTTATGGCTAAGGGATTGTAATGGAGGGAGAAGGAATTTGCTGAGCTTAGTGGGCTCATCAAGACCAAGAGATAATGCCCTTGAGACGCTCATTTAATTCCATTTTAATCATAAGATAACCCCTTCATCACAGTATTACCCCCGACGTCCGATATCGTATGTGGCTCATGCTAGCAGTCGGACCCCGGGGACCAATACCGTCCAATTCCGGATACCCCAAATGTATTACCCCTAACGTGTTAATGAAAGCAATTTTATAATGTTGGATAAATTTAATTATTCCTCAGATTGAGACTGCAAAATAGCGGTATGGCCGTCAATGTAACAATAAATGAGATTTATATGGATATTGTCCTGGTGATTGATAGATTACAGTTGATGCAACTAAACCTATTCAGTAAATTATTACAATAATTATTATTTTTCCAAAAACAATCATTCACTGTCGACAGCTCCGAGCAGGATACAGCGCCCAATTAAATCAAGTGAGAAGAGATGATTGGCCAATACGATGAGCTGTCATGGCAGTTGAGCCAATCGAAGGCCGTGAATTATCGGAAGGAACTGGAGTGGAAACGGTTTTCACGGTGAGCTGGCCACCAATAGCAGCCCCTCTTACATCCGCTCCTACAATACCATTTTCCTATTAGCTCTCTTTGGGCACTTTTATATTGAACATATTTTATTATTATTTAATGTTGGCGTCAGATATTGAAACTGATTGGAATAATAATAATGCTGAATAAAACATCCCATGCCGGCAATAATCTCCCTCTGGAACCATTCATTCTAAAATTATTCCAAGGCCAATCCATAAAATGATTCACAGAAGAAAGTCAATTATATTAAAAATGTAAGGGTGTTCAGGCAAGTTAGGTTTTAATAATAAAAACCTTTCGCTTCCCTGATGAAGAAAGTATGGCCGGTGCTCAATGCTCTTAGTTTTGTTGATTAATGTATTAAAAGTTTTATATAATAAAAGAATAACATGGAAGATATTTAACATAAAGTTTACCTTTTTAATTTAGAAAATAATAGCATAATAAAAAAGGAGAACAAAATAATATGAATGAAAGGAAATAAAGAAAATTCTCTGATATTTTAAAGCTTAAACAATAATTTATTAAATACAAATAATTTATTAAACAAGAATGAAACTAAAATGATTAAATGAAAATGAAAGACAACTTATAAACTATTATAGACAAAAATTATGTTTTAATCGAATGGCCATTGATGAACTATAGAGTAGAGTAATAAACAAATGATTAATAATTATAATACAAAGATATATATAATAACTGAATTTAGCAATTTGATATAATGTTAAAAAGTAAAGTTCAATGTTCAGAAAATATTATTTAAATTTGAAGATTAAACACAATGTAATGTTTATACATTATTAAAATAATAATGATGGAAGTATTTTACTTTAAAGGTCCATCCCGCTGGGAACTTAATCTTCCTCTTCGCTCGTCTTCTAAAATAATGTTTACAAATGTGCACAATACACAACTGAACACCCTGGGTGAACGAGAATGTAATAAATGTTTTTAAAGAATGTTTTAAGCGTGAGGCGTAATGCTTACTCGGCTGGCGAGAATCAACAGCTGACTGAATTGAAGCGTCTTTTGTTTGTTTCAGGGCGTCTTCGACCAATCAAAAACGCCCACGCACATTACACTAAACTAATGCTAATTAAATACTTAATATCGATTGGTATGACTTATATAGTTTATATAATTATATTATTATATAATAACTTGATACATAATTATTACATTAATAATAATAATTAATTAAATTTAAAATTAATTTGAAAATAATGAATTAAACAACAAATAAACTAAAATAATTTAAAACAACATATGGGTTCCCTGAACAAAGGGCATACAATTTGATGTTGTTGTTTGTTTATTTAAAGTCACTTTATGCTACTAAGGCTAATCGGAAGATGCTGCAGTGTGAGTCCTAAATTTTGCCTATCCAGGTATAATTAGGATAGGGGTCTTTAACTTGAGTACTTGACATGAAGGATTTTTACTGTTACCTAAAAATACTAGGGCCACCGCGGGGCGCGAAACCGCGACCTTTAGTATCGTAGGCTGCTAAGCTAACCACTACACCACAGCTGACCACTTGATTTGCTGTTATAATTCACTGGTGTTTGGGCAAAAGGGCTTAAGTGACATTTTTATGAAAATGAGGTTTTTATGGCTTCTTGTCAAAAAAATCTATCTGTTTTAATGGTTCAATCGGCTTAAGTGAAATCAGCTTACTAAATGGTGTAATTAAGCTGATCTTAACGGCACAAGTCTGACTTGCTATTTGGCAATGATCCAAAGGGGTTAAGTGACACTTTATAAAACTTACATCCTTTATACCAGAACGTGTGCAGATGTTTCATTTAAAAGAAGCGGCCGACAGCCAAGCACATTCACGTTGAAAAATACCAACAGTGAGCCAAAGAAAAGAAAAAAGATCTACTAGAACTTTTACAACTAATTCCCCCCTCCCTACTCCCACGATTTTAACAGAAACCTTAGGTGTCATAATGATGAAGATATTGACCCTGATTTAGTTGATGTAGAAATAGATCAATAACTTCATCAAGAGTTTCATTTTTACTTTCACTTACCTATATATGAAATATATAGTAAGTGGAAGTATTGCGATCGTGAAAAAATTCGACTTCCGGTTTTCAACGGAAATATACGTTTTGGGGTCCCCTGAGTCGAAATGACCAAGTCCCGCGAAATGGTCTGTGTGTGTGAACAGACTAGCTCAAAAACTATAAACCGTGCGATCCTGAAATTGGGTATTTATTGTAGGTATATGCCCGCGATGTGACAGCATAAATTTCATCAAAATTACTTAAAGGGAGGGGGTACTTTACTTAATAACTTTTTAGGTTTTTTTCGATTTTCTCAAAAACGGCTCTAACGATTTTGATTAAACTGAGTATTTCATCTATATATATGCCCTAGATATGACTGTAAAAATTTCATCAAAATTAATTAACCGGAGGGGGGACTTTACTTAATAAATTTTATAACATTTTCACGTGTTTTTGTTTTATTTACTCTAAATCGGCTTTAACGATTTTGATCAAACTGGGTATTTGATGTATTTATATGCCCTAGATATGACTGTAAGAATTTCATCAAAATTGATTAACCGGAGCGGGGACTTTACTTAATAAATTTTGTAACATTTTCGCGTGTTTTTTTTTATTTTCTCAAAAACGGCTTTAACGATTTTGATTAAACTTAGTATTTGATCTATTTATATGCCCGAGATATGTCTGTAAAAATTTCATCAAAATTGATCAACCGCAGGGGGCACTTTACTTAATACATTTTGTACCATTTTTACGTGTTTTTTTTATTTACTCAAAAACGGCTTTCACGATTGTGACCAAACTGGGTATTTGATGTATGTATATGCCAAATATGTGATAGCCAACATTTCATCAAAATTGATCAACCAAAGGGGGGACTTTACTTAATAAATTTTGTATCATTTTCACGGGGTTTTTTATTTACTCAAAAACGGCTTTAACGATTAATAAAAATAAGATATGAATGTAGAAAAATGTGTGACTTTGGGAAATGATATTTAACAAAACACGTCAATTTCTTATCTAAGTAAGTTGGTAAGTGAAAGTTGTGTGTTGCGCGCACGCACCAGATTTTTAAACTAATAATGTACCTTTAGATTGATTTTTCATCATTTTTGTAATTGATTGTGTATTTTTAGTGTTAACACGTTTTTATATTAAATCATAATATCAATATAAAATAAAATATTTAGATTTATCCAAACTTTTTGACACCCTTAGGGCATGGTCCATTTCTCATATCCTTGGTAGAAAGGAATTAGGTTGATTATTGTTAAGTACAAAAGGCTAATGAGTTATGATCAGAAGGCCATAAGAGACAAAAATATTAGATACAAAGGGCTTAAATGCACTTAAAATAAATAAATAAGTAATATTTTGTTTAAATTTGTATTTCGCTATAATGTTTAGCCTCGTATGAGATAATATAGTGATTCATGAATAAAGAAATCCTTGGACAGGATTTAAAATGATTTTTCAAAACTTTGAAAAATCGTTCTGTAAACTTCACATTCCAACACTTAAGCCCTTTTGCCCAAACACCGGTGAATTAGTAAAGTTTTAATGCCTATATTTATTATCCAGAATAGGTGATTTTCACAATTTTTCCGGAGGAAGTATTCGCTTATATTCCAACACCTAAAATCCTAAAACGGCTACACTGATTGAAAAGCGTTACACGTATAAGCAGGGTTTTAAATCTATAATGCAAAAAAAAAAAAAATAAAACTAGAAATAAAATCCGAATTTAAAATTTTCTCTGAAATTTTTCAAAATTATTTTGTCTTTTTGATTAATAGTTATTTTTATTACAGTATAGTACTGTATATTTTATCTTATTAACAAAGGCTTGATTTATACAAACCATTGAAAACTTTATCAGCAAAATTTTAAGTTTTTCACCTACACTGAATATTAGTTTATATTTGCTAAGATAAGCTATATAGATTATTATCTCATTTTTTAAACGACTTCGAAAGAGGAGGTTACTCAATTCGATAAGTATGTGACTTTTTTCATTTACTTTGATCATGTTCTTACTACAATAACTGAAGCGTGGAAATGCATAAGGGTACAAACTGCCTTAGGAAATATATACAGAAATGATGTGACTTATACCCTCTAGGGTGAACTACGTTCAGTGCTTACACCCATACCATCTTTCTTATTTCTTTATTGCTTACAAAGGAATTCTCCATATAGCAGGAGCAAAGGCCATGCACAATATTTGTTAGTAGGTACATAATCTAATAATCTAATAATCCATAATATAATACCTTATGATAACTATAGAACATATTATAATCTCTCTATATATAAGAGGCTTTGTCCTGACTGACAGAATCAACGGAGAGCAAAAACTACTAATGATAGAAACTTGAAGTTCGGAATTTAGATTTTAAACGGGATGTAGGTAACCACTAAGAAAGGAATTTCAAAACTGTACCCCCTAAGGGGTTTAAATGGCGAAATTGTCGTTTAACTCTAACGGACACCTATTTTTGCACTTCGAGAAAAAATGTCTAATTTGAACTCATTTTAAAGATCTCGACGAGTTTAACTCGAAAGCCCCTATGGGGGCCTATATGGGTGAGGTTACTGTACAAAGGGCAGCAAGTTGACTGCGATATAACTATGATAATTGTTATATTACTTATTAAACTTAGCATTATAAAACTATCTATAATATAGAACACCACAATTGTTTCAACAAAATCGATTATCAAAATGGGTAATTTTAACAAAAGTATTCGCTCATATTCGAAAACCTTTTTTCCTCGGGGGATATTGTACTGAGATGGTGTTGCTACTGTTGACGAGGGCTTCATCTTGAGAATCCGCGAGGGGACCAAATCAATAAAGAGGACTCCTGGACCAGAACCAACTCAGTACCTTCCAACCAACCAAGAGGAACAGAAATAACAATATATTTTTTTATTTATTTTTTGCAAAGTTCATCACACAATCACTTGTTATTAGGGAAACAAACAGAAGAACAGGCGAATACCGTATTGTTCTATGACGGTTTACCTATCTAGCACAAAAATCTTCATTAGGGGCCAAAGAGCCGTCTCCCAAAAGATAATTTAAATCAAATTTCCAAGTACAATATCCTAGACAAGACAAACCACTAAATAAATCTCTTTTAATTTATTAAAAACTTTTTGTTTTGTTTTTTACCTTAATTATTAATTCGCACCTGTCTGCTAAGTGCGGACAATCAGCGAATGAGATGGCGGTAATAGGAAATAATGACATGTGAGGCATGAGGAGGGAAAGCACCCAGCAGCACCCCCTTCCTGGCTTCAGTCAATTACCTTGGCTGTCTAAGAGAGCAGATCTCTCATCCAGCGCCTTTTTAGTCTTCTCGTATCCATGCGTATGTAAGCCATATTGCTTATTAAACTGTTTGGATGTCCGTACAAATTACTAAAAAATCGTTTGTAAAGTGTCGTTATGTGTTGGTAGACTGTCGCACAGTTTGGCAAAACGGCAAAAAAGTGGAAAAAACTTTATATCTTTGGAACGGTTTGTCCTATTGAGATGGAAGTTGTTTCATTCGATTAAGGATGAAAAATTACAATAGAATCGCAACTAAATTTAAAAATTCTATTATTTATTTATATATAATTAAAGAGGAAACTTAAGAACGGATATTTTAAATAATTAAAAAAAAAATTGAACTTACTTTTAACATAATTTAGGTACAGTAGCATTTTTTTTTTTTTTTGTGAGCTAATGTCTTTCAACTTTTTATAGGGAAATATTGAGACCACTGTCTTTAATCGCCTTTCTAATCACCTCATACTGATATTTAGACAGTTTTGACTGGATAAAAACAGCTCGACCAGAATCAGTGCTGAAAATTGTACTTCAACTATTTTTCTCTGTGAGGAGGCTGAAGCAGCTGTCAAGTTTCATTGAGTATTACACTAACCATATTTTTTACCATATATATATTTACCATATATTTCAAATAAAAAAAAAATTAAACCATGATTGTGTTGGTATGTGGGGATGTGATTCAATGATTTTTCAATAATTTAAACTGGAGACAGTCAAGGTAAGGGTATTTTACTCCTCGGGAATTTTTACGGGCGCCGCGAAATTTTTCACATAATTGACAATAACTACCCAACAGGCAAATGAAATCAGAGAAATATATTCTCTGATACATCCCGGGCCAAGATCAATCCCTGCCATCTTAAGCCAGGATAAGGCTTTATCTATAATCATGCTTCAAATTAGTTATTTTGTGCGAACGATTTTCGCTTATTTAATCGTTTATATTGGATGGATACTGTTATAATGTGGAACGTCTTTATACGCCCATAAAGGTTGTAAAACAACTATCACTCAAATGTGCTGTAACTAGCTCAAAATATTTTTATTAAAAAAAATGACAGTATTACAACCACGAAAAAACTTATAATTTCTGCTCAAAAGAAATTTTTGATAAGAAAGGAACCAATCGTTTTTATTTGTTGACTATTCAAGAATGAAAAACAATAAAAATTACCTTCAGATACGAACATTGGATTTTTGTTTTTTTCCCCTCGTTTGCCAAACCGTGCAGCGCGCCACGAACATTTTCACAAAAATTAGAATAATAGAGGCGGCGAATAAAGGCAAAAGATATCAGAGGAATATATTCTCTGATACATCCCGGTCATAGATCAATCGTTGCCATCTGAAGCCAGGATAAGCCCCAAACTATAATTATGCTACAAATTAATTATTTTGTGTAAAAGATTTTATTATAATTATATTATATTATAATTGTGTGAAAGATTTTCGCTTATTTATTGTTTATACAGGATGACTACTGTTATAAAGTTGTACGTCTGTATATGCACATAAAGGCTGTAAAACAACTATATCTCAAATTTGGTGTAAATAGCTCAAAATATTTTTATAAAAAAATGACATTTTTACAACCACCACAAAACCTTAAATTTCTGCTTAAAAGAAATTTTCGATGACAGGAACTAATCGTTTTTTATGTGTTAACTATTCAAGAATGAAATACAATAAAAATTAACTCCGGATATGAACATTGGATTTTGGGTTTTTTCCTAGTTTGCCCACTGTGTGCCGGTAGATGGAGGTCAGTATGTGAAGTGTAGTTAGTCACGTACTAAGATGATTAGGGTGATTACAATTTTGATTGAAACGTTTGAAGTTTTTGTAATTGAGTCTTTCACAAAGTCAGTTTTGTAAGTCAGAAAACACAAGTTCCTTGATGAAAATTGTTTTTGGACGAATTTCTTAGAGCATTTTTTCACTTTCTCATTCCCTGCAATACTTTTGTTAATTAAGTTGTTAATAAAGTGTCTTTAATCCATTAAAAACTAAATTATTTTTCAGAAATTGTTTAACGGTACCCCTTTACTTTCCTAAGCTCGGAAGTGCGAAGTAACCTAGTATCGGAAGTAGGAACATTCAGTGACTCGCCGGTTCCCTGATCAAAATAAGATGAAGTATTTGAAAATGAGCCGGAACCTACAAGTAATAGACAATAAAATTGTAGGAAGCTATGCCTTCCCCAAAGTAGATAACTTCAAAGACCTCGGATCCACAGTTTCCTCAATAAACGACTAACTAACAGAGGTCGCTCAACGAATAGCCAGTGCCAACTGTGCGTTCTTCTCTGTGTCTCGAGTCCTCAGGTCTAAGCGAATTTCCTGCCCATTGAAAATCAGGATCTACAACATCATATTCAGAGCTGGGCTAATGTATGGGTGCGAAAGTTAGACACTGACCAGCACCTTACAAGCAAGAATCGAATTATTTGAACGGAAGGTGCTAAGGACAATTGTAGGCCCGAAGTGGGATAATGAGTTGGGACTCAGGAGAAGAAAAAGTAAAGAAGAGATTATAGGGGAAACCCAACAATCGATAGCGCACGATATGAAAGCTAAGAGGTTAAAATTGGCGGGACATGTGGCAAGAAGCAACCCATCAGGCTCCCTCAACATGACGATGAATGCAGCAGTGGTCGGTAACCGACCGCGAGGGAGACCCAGAACGAGATGGGCTGACATAATCAAGAAGGAATGCACCGAACATCGAGTGGTGAACTGGAAAGCCATCGCCCAAGATAGACAGAGGTGGAATAGGCTAGTTGAGGCGGCTAAAGATCTTCAAGGTCTGTGAGCCAACCGAAAAAAAAAAAAAAGATTGTCCAACCCCCTTGTACTTCACTAAATCTTCACGAATTCGGTGGGAACAAAGGGTAAGTGAAGAGAATGGATTGGCAGTGCTGGGACAACAACATTGGAAGTGTAGTTGGTTTGCGCACCACGTTTCGAGTTACACTCAGCTACTGCAATGCTGCCAATCCGTAGGCTACTTTTCGTTTTTTGATGTAACAAACATAATAATATAGCGGCGAAAGAAACCAGAACAGATTTTGTTTTTCTGTTGCGTTATACAAAGATCTAGAATTGTATAGAACGGTTACAGTTATAATTAAGTGATCACGTGTTTGAATCGTTCTAGGCCTCCATGTGTTATTTCATAGTCAGTACATAAACATCGTAAAAAAATATTTTTTTAAGTAACAGACATAGCACCGCCTTCTCAAACACATTTTCATGTTGCTGAATTACTTATAAGGTATTTGCAATATGTCACTTTAGTATCATTAAAATTTCAAATTTATAGCGATCTTAAAAGACTAACCAACATCTGCAATATTTATTAATAACTTATAAATAATATAAAACCATAAATTCAGTAAACTTCATACATAGATGAAAATTAGTCCGAAAAAGTGATACGAGAAATCCTAAACACGACAATTTTTGCTTCTTTACTAGCACATTAACTGTAACGGGAGATTTGTATTTATATTAATCACAACAAATAAAGAATCATTGACTTCATTTCTTTTTAACTCTGACAATGTTTAACGTAGGTCAAACAATGTTTATTCAAAGAAAAATAACATTTTCCAATGCCACACAAATAATTAAACAGGTTATAAAAATTATCACTTTGTAACACAGAGATAACCATATGACCTGAGCTTCAGAAAAAAAATAACTCTCCAGCCCATCGCTCCTTATGTGGACTATATAGTCGTAGGAGAACAGTCTCGAACCTTCTGGGCCGCGTAGATGGTACACTCAAATATCGCAGTCAGAAACATGTTCAATGAGAGTTTGTTCAAACATAAGTTCGTTCCAACAAAAGGTCTAAAGTTTTCTGAAACTTATGTTTTATTGTTATTGTTTGTTTTTTTGTTTAACAATATCACGCTTTAAACAGCTCTATTATCTTTCTTAACTGTTAAAATATGTTTTCCATTACAATTTGTAATTTCAACTTCATACAGTCAAGTGTGTTGAGTTACTGTGACCTAATTGTAAGTCAGAGGGTGATCAGTATCAATATTTTATAACTATCTATCACCATGTACATATGTATTTTAATGAAAACAAATTTTCGTTTTCTATCCGGAAAAATACATTAGTATGTTAATTTGTACGATCATCGATTTTAATTGATGAAATATCATCTGATTCATCCATTTCAATTGACACCAGCACACAGGAATATTTTAATACCAATCCTATAACACTTTAAAGGCAATAACAGTTTTTCATTTAACACGGCTTGATGGGCCTATCAGGTAGCTATAGGAAGTCACTTAGGCGGGTCGAAATAGATCTTGAAGGCGTTTGCTTAAATTATGGAACAATATATAGTAATACATTTTAGAGGTGAGAAATTTTTTATTTTCACTTAGTTGTCATGTAGCTTTTCACTTCAAAAGCGTTGAGTTTCGCCGTAATAAACTTTTGAAGTCGGCAAACTATCCCCTACCTCTTACCTTATTTTACCTTCAGTCTTTGTATCCAACTTGACTCAGAAGGTAAATATCAGATTCTATTTTATCTTGCTGACCGGCTACATATTTAAATATTCATGTATAATGCTTACCATCTTTTATATTAATATCAGTTCTGTAAAGTATTCATTTATAGTCATCCTCTAGCATAAATACTCATATATTAGTTTTCTTTTAGCCCTGATGAAGATGCACAAGTTGGATCGAAACGTTGGCTTTCGAAAATAACAAAATTGTTTCAAACTGAAAATCTTGACCATCGCTTAACCTATCGTAATACATTTTATTGTATTTTCAATACGATGCATCATGAAAACAATAATTTCATTTTTTGGATCGAGCTGTTTGACCGCAACCGTAGAACGTTTCAAGCTCAAAGCGCTTCTGTACAAGTTTGTTTGTTTAGATCCCTTTATGCCACTAAGGCTAATCGGACGATAATACAGTGGGATCCCAAAATGTTGCTTATCCAGGTATATTTAGGATAGGGATCGTTAACGAGTACCTGACATCGCACAGGCTCGGGATCTCAATTTTACTTCCTTTCAGAGACACGGCACAGCCAAGGATTTTTTACTCACACTAAAAAATCCTGGGGCCATCGCGGGACTGGAATCCGCGACCTTTGGTATCGTAGGCCGCTATGCTAACCACTACACCATAGCTGTACCCTGATTCGATGCTGTAATTGGTAAAGTTGTTTTGTCAATATTTATTATCAAGAATAGATGATTTTCACAAATTTTCTCCGGAGGAAGTATTCGCTTATATTCCTACACCCAAAATCCTAAAACGGCTACACTGATTGAAAAGCGTTACACATATAAGCAGGGTTTGAAATATATAATGAAAAAAAAATAAAACTAGAAATAAAATCTGAATTTAATATTTTCTCTGAAATTTTTCAAAATTATTTGAATGTTAAGTCCTATTCGAGGGATAGTATAGCTAAGGATTTTTACCCCATTTAAAAACTCCTAGTGCCACCGCGGAACGCGAATCCGCGACCTTAAGAAATGTAGGTTGTCATGCTAACCACTACACTACTTCTGTGAGCTTAACCCCCCCGCTTCCAAATCAAAGTTTCAGTATAAAAAATAAATAAATATGCCTAAACGCCGACCGTAATATAGCTGCTGTCATTAACCTTCGACTGGTGACAGTTTGGATTCTATTCGACCGAGAGCGCTTCACAACCCGGCTGCTTTGAAATTCAGAGAGCCCGGGAAATGGGCCTTGTCGTAACGAAGCACAAAGTCCCCGAAGTGATTTGCATTCAGTAAGGATCGCTCAAAGGCTATCTGTCAGCATCCACAACGGTTTCCCTAACTAACGGTTTAGTATCTGTAGTTAAGCTGTTTAATACTCCTACAATAGTTTATATTTCAGGGCCATTCCGTCTTACATCGACACACTTTTTTCCTTCACCATTTCAGATTTTAATCTTACTTTAAACTTCGTCTATCCAATATACTTTTTACTTTTAGCTATTTTTTTCCAAAGCATTGGATTTCTATTGCTTGTAATAAGTAGACATGGAAATATCATTGGCGGATCCAGGGGAGGGGCTGTGGGGGTTGCAGCCCCTCCCTTTGGACAAAGTTTTGTTATATAAAGATAGAATTTGACTTTCCTTAATGTAAGGAAGCAAGTTAAAGAATAAATAATGTGCAGAACAAGTAGAATTTTAGTTGTGGGATAGGAACATAATGTTAAAAAAGCTGATTAGCAGATCCAAATGAAGGGCTGTGGGGCTGCTCCCCCCCCCTTTCCGATCGGCTGGATCCGCCCATGGGAAATATGCATGATACATTGGTACAATCCTTTGAAAAAAAGACAAGCAATCGGTAAAAACAAAAAAAATTCTAAGAAATGTAACAAAATGAACGTGATTTGTATCCAGAACTAGATAGAAACAGAAAATGTTTCAAAGAGTGTGACCAGTTAGATTAATAGCTAATGGTTTTTCCTATCAACAAGCAAAACTCACATTTTCAATAATTATTTTAAGCACGAACCTATTGACATTTTAACTTGTATTGCACTTATTAATGACAATCTTATCAACACTACTGATTTTTTAAAAGTGCGATTTTTGAGAGATTCAAATTTGAAAAACAAATTTTCCCTCACCCCTATTGAGTTGCATGTTATAAGGAAGGCCTTAGATTCAGCTTTAAAATCACATAAATTTCAACTCTCTTGTCCAGAAGAGCTGCAATTTTAAATAATGCGATTTTCAATGAGTTTACATAGCTATATTTTGAAATCCGTTTGAGATATTGAGCTGAAATTTGGTATTTTCCTTAGTATACACGAAGGTATCCTATGTACCAAATATCATTGAAATATGAGAAGGTGAAGGAATAATGTGGGTTGATGTGAGACGGAATGACCTTTTAAGTATTTAATTCTCCTAAAATCGTTTATATCTTAGGATGAACTAATCAAATTTTAAGGCTGTATCGATCCTAATAATGAAGCATTCTCGGATCCGTAGCTTAAAGAAAATTCTATCTCACAACCTTCAAAACAAATTGAAGTTTTTAAGATGATCAAATTTTATAATCAAGTATTAATTGAGATACTGATTATTATTACATATATTATTACAAGAAGCACCAATCCTTTTCATGCAACCATAACGTAACTATACAATTTCGGCAACAGACGAAATCGGTTTAGGAAATGGAAAATAGAGATTAATCAAGACAAGTCACAGCACCTTAAATTTACAACACACGAAACATGCCCTCCAACCAACAAAGGCAATCACCCAATGACGTACCACATATCACCCAATACAGTTAGATAGTGATGTAAAACTATCTATACTTTTAAACTATCGGAACTATCGAAAGTTTCTTAACTATCGATAGTACTATTTATAGTGCCTGTAAATGTTATGTTGACCTGTAATACAATATTTGTAACATTAAAGTAAAAATAAAATACAGTTAAATAAAATAAAATTACAGTGCAATAAAATTATCTTAAATTAAATTACCTTAACAAACAAACTTTGATGTTACCATATAATTACATACAATATTTTTTAAGGAACAGCATTAAGTTGCTTAGAGCTATTCTGTTCTATTTCGTACAGGTTTTCTTTTGAGAGATGCTTTCGGGAAGTCTCGTACGCGTAGCATTCAGTTAGGATATGCTTCACTGTGAATGGAAACCCGCAGGAAGTACATTGAGGAGGAGATTTCATACACATCAGATGCTCGTTTTGTTTTTTATCGCGTTAAATTTTAAAGGGAGAGGCATTTTCAAATTCGGACTCTGGAGAGCTGGGAAACGTGTATTGAAAATTTGTAAAGTGCGTTAATTTTATATGAAATCTCTTCAGCTGACGAGCTTTGAGAAAAGGAGTCCTGTAGTGATTCTGTCTGAGTCGGAGCACATTACCAGGCAGCTTGTTATGTTAGTGTCGACGGATTTCACGGGTAGCAAATTCCTGTTAAGTAGAAAAATTCGGAACTGGTAGCATTACATGTTTTCTTTTTTTTTATATACATCGTATTAATTATCCTAGTATTTATTTTTAAAGGACACGATTTATATATATATGTTAATAAATAGTGTTCAGGTGAACTATGGTAAACTACCTGTTTTACGCCTTTTAACTCCTTTGGAACAAATATTCAAGTCTAAACGAAATCTACGAGCAATAGTTTGGATTATATATTTCTTACAAATGAACCGACACAGAAGTAATCAATTGGTTAAGAGAAAAAAACGATCAATAAAAAGATACCGGTCATTGGGCAGAGGCAACTAGGCAAAGCGGGGTTAAAGAGGGAACACACAATTAAGAGATTCTGGTTCCAGGCTTTTGTTGTTTGTTTGCTTAACGTCCCTTTTTGCTGCTGAGGCTAATCGGACGATGCTACAGTGGGAGTCCTAAATTCTGCCTATCCAGGTATAATTAGGATAGGAATCTTTAACGAGTACCTGACATCGCACAGTCTCGGGACCTCAATTTTACGTCCTATCCGAGGGACTGATTGCTGGGTATGGGCGGTCGTCCTGTTTATTTTTGTCTCCCTTGGTCCGTCTTCATTTTATTTTTTATTTTTTTATCCTATTTTCTCTTCTTGTGTGGCTTGGAAGACTAGGAGGGGTCCAAAGTTAATTCTAAAATCACCATCCTAATTATTTACCTACAAACAGCTTTTGACATTCAAAAATATTTTAATTTATTTTAAATTAATTCAATTTTTATTCGTGGTTAACCATCTTTTTTAAATTTTTGTTTAAATCTTTTATTTTTGAAGAGAAAAGATTGGGCTTCACCGGGAGTCGACCCCGGGTTTCCCGCGTGACATGCGCGGTATGTTAACCACTACAAAACAGCTCGCTTCCAAGCGGAGCCAATTCTTCCTCTTCACTGATACCTCTCCCCCACGGGAGGTGGACAATTTTTGCCCAACCCGGGTTTGACTCCCGGCGGAACCCAATCTTTTCTCTTCAAAAATAAAATATTTAAAAATTTATTTTAAGTTTAATTCTGTTATCTAGGAGGTATTTTTATTTAAATATATATTATATAGATAATACCGTACCGATTCTATAAATTCCATGTATTAAATGCTTAAGTATGCCGAAACGTAGTTTTATTCGCACTCTTAAGAATAAATTCGTATTAAGTTGGAAGCAAGCTGAGCAATAGCGCATTATTGGTCAAACGTAATTATCTACAAAGTTGAGAAAACTTTCCAAATTAAAATTATTCTTAAATATATAAATTTGTTCTGAAATGTGTCAGATTATTATAAAGGGATGTGAGGAAGTGTGATATAGGTGTGATAAGTGTATATATTGTATACAATTAATCAAAGTCGCTTTATAGATTTCTCAATTCGATGCCAATAGTAACACCTACTATCAAAGCTCTTGAAGGAATTAATAATTTGTCGAACAGATATGTTTTAGTTTAAATCAAGTTTAATACAAGCAAACATATTTTTAAAAGGATTATATAAAAAACAAAACAAAAAAAAAACAAAGAATATAAAAGAAAAAATGTAAAATCGTAACTACACACTACCTGGACACTGCTTTCAACTGAGAGTATAATATTGTCATGGAAAATGTATGTTGTTTAAGTTTTGTCACTGGGGCATAACTCTTATAAAAAAGACCAAACGACCCACTGAAACAAAAAGTAAATTCTACTGAAGCTAAGAGGCAGAACTAAGGCCGTATTCGATAAATCTCGCAAAAGAAGAGTGATCTAGCTAAGCAAAGCCTCTAACTTGGGGAAGGGCGCAACACTTCGCGCTTCTGCCCCTCACTTTTAGGGCGCTTTGGGAACTTCCATTTCGGTAATGGCCGCCTCTATCTGCGTTTCATATAATTCAAAACACTTCTAATAAATTCATAAATAAAACTTTATATGTAGACGTTTTAAGGCGAGATGGAAGTTGATTTAATGAAAGTGATAAGTTCTAGCGAATGTGTTGTAAATCAATGTTTCAAAATTCGGATAAAATTGGTAAAAAAATCTGGAGCGAAGCGCGCATCACATAACTTTCATTTACCGACTTACGTAGATTAGAAATTGACGTGTTTTGATAAATCTGTAAACGCTATTCCACAAATTCAAACATTTTTTCACATTCATTCAATTATTTTTGTTTGTTTTGCCATCTAAAGTACATTATTATTTATTATTTTTAAACGTTTTATTTAAACAAAATGAACTGGAAATTTATATAGAAAAAACAATAGTGTCTAGGTGTCCACCATAACGCTGCTGGCACTCCTCGAATCTCGTGTAAATAGTACTGTAAATAGTGAGCGCTACTGTGAGATGATAAGAGGTTTATTGGCCCAAGAACTTCAAGAGTTTAAAGAATATAACTCTAGAACATGGTTTCAGCAAGACGGGGCCGCTTGCCATACTTCAGACTTATCAATTGCTACGGTATACGAATTATTCCAAAACAAAGTGATTTCTTGTGGCACCATTAGCTGGCCTCCCAGGAGTCCCGATCTCTGACCTCTTGACTTCTTTCTGTGGGGATACCTGAAAAGTAGGGTATACGAAAAGAAACCGACGAATCTAACGCAATTAAAGCAAAATATCAGAACAGAAATGACAGCAATCTCAGGAACAAGGTGTCAACGCGTTTTTAGAAATCTGCGTTTGAGATTCGAGGAGTGCCAACAGCGTTATGGTAGACACATAGACAATATTGTTTTTTCTAAATAAATTTCCAGTTCATTGTGTTTAAATAAAACGTAAACATCCTACTTGATATTCTATATTTGAGATTTTATTCAACTTCCAAACCCCGAATACTCTTTTTGGACACCATGTATTAAGTGTGTTAGACCAATGTTGATGAATTTTTTTCTATAACATCGCGGGCGTATACATACATCAAATACCCAATTTCAGATTTGTACGGTTTATAGTTTTTGAGCGATTCTGTTCAGACCCACACACACTCACGCACGCAAACATACACAGACCATTTCGCGGGACTTGGTTATTTGGACTCAAGAAAGCCCAAAACGTGTATTTCCGTTGAAATCCGGAGTCGAAATTCATATATCAGTAAGTAAAATTAAAAAATGAATAATTCTCTCCCCCCCCCCCAAACCAAATCCATTCGTGATACTGTTTGAGCTTACTTCCAGCTACGATATTTTTCAATCAAATGGAAATATTACAGAAAACTACCAGTACACACAGATAGGTGCTTGGACTAATTGATTTAAAATGAATACAAACCTAAAAAGGTGGTTGGATTGTTGTTAAAAATTAGATTAGTGGCTAAAAAAATTAAATTAGTGGTTGTTTGATGTTGAAAACAGCGGGGCACCGCTGTTGCATCAACTTTCCAGCTCTCTCTTCTCAAAAAAAAATAAAAATATTTCAGTCGATATCGCATCCCTAATTCCTTCAGGAGTAGCAACATTTCTGTTACTTATGAGTAAAGCTCGGAATTCCGTGCATTAAAAACTTCAAAACGTGCAGAAAAAATGTATTGCTTGAAAATCAGGCGTTATATTATTTTTGTGAACAAAAAATAGCTACTTTGGAAAAAAATAAGTAATAAGTAGCGAATAGTAAATTAAAATAGAAAATCTTTCATTTTTAAAGATTATTTTTATAATATTAGTTTTGGTATAATCGCTGAATTTTGGATCTTTTGTATAACACTACTCATCTGTTTTAGAAAATATTTCCGATGAAAAAAATCGGAACATGAAATATTTACTTAAAATAGTAACATCAAGATGTAGAATAAAGAGTAAAATACTCGCATGTGAGCTGTAATTGTGTTGGAAATAGGAAGATCTTAAAAAAGGAAAGATACTACTCAAATTAACGAATCACTACATGCAATATCCGATGCGTAGGCATATTTTTAAATCAGTCTGTTACATGGACGGATCCAGCCGATTGTAAAGGGGGGCTGCAGTCCTAAAGGGAGGGGGTTGCAGCCCCGCAACACCCCCCCCCCAACCCCTGGGTTCGCCAATGGTCTGATAACATGTACTACCCCTGTTACCGTTCTGTGGTTAAAAAAAAAATTACGTACTTACTTATGCCACAGTGGGTATCAATTTGTGATTATCTCTCAGATCCAATATTTTTACCACTATACAAAACACTGCACTAACGTCCCCTATTGATTTCAGAATATTTTTCAATCCATCCCAAAATTTTCTAAGACACTTGCTCTAATTATTGGCATTTTTAGTAACAATATACTCCACAGAAGCTAGTTTGATACTAACAAAACAATGAGAATTATGAAACAAAATATAAACAGCCAGGAACTACTGAACCCTCAGTTCTTGGAAATTGGAGGTTTGTGTTTGTTTACATCTCCCCTCTGCACTTTTTTTACCCTATGATATTAACTATTGTTTTGATGTGAATTTAAGAAAACTTAAATTTATAATATTTTTATTCTTCAAAATATCAAATGATGCAATTTCGTGCAGCATAAAACTTCATTAAAACATCCCAATAGGCTTGATTCGAATAACTAATTTGAGTTCGCTTTATTCTGACTTACCAATAAAAATATGCAATTGCAGGGGAATCCGAGCTCTACTTACGAGTATGTTCCAAAGTTTTAAAATAATTTCAGTTGGTTTATTTCTTATTACCGATAATTCGCGAAATTCTGAATAAATATAAATCAAATATATTATGCTGTAGTCTTATTTATTTATTCTTGTTGGATTTCAATCTGCTGGAAACTCCGTGCAGCTATTGGGGACAAAAAGTGGAGGAAATTGAAAACAGTTTCTTCCTCGTTCTAATGAAAGGAACGGAACCGAGTTGGGAAGCAGCCAATAGCGACCTGGCAGTTCGCAATATCCAGTCAGCCCCCCCCCCCCCACCTGCCACCTCCCATTTCGTCCTTATATATATTTTTAAATAAAAAAATATTGTCATTTATTATTTACACTTGCTGTGGTGTCCGGAAAGTTGACATTTATGGTTTTAAAGTTGACACATGCATTAATATTTGATTTCCTATGATTTTTAATAGGTAATAAGGACTACAATAAAAGTTAATATTTTTTTTTTATAAGGTATTTTGATAGAGTGCGACTAATAGCAAGTATCCCATGTTCTTAGCAGAATCGGGAAGTGGGGAGAGTCAGATGAGACGCTTGTCCATATAGGAATAGGATTATTGGCAATGCAATTTTGCTCTCAACGATCAATGGATAGACCACACTAGCTAAGGGTGGCGGGATGGCCGAGTGGCTAAACGCGTTAGAAAATACGCGTTGCCACTGACAACCGGACAGATGATTTGAGAACCAGAAGATAGCAAGTTCAAAACCCGGAGCCAGGGGAAATTTAATAATACTCGGCATTAATCCCCCACCCTCTCCCCTGGCCCGGGAAACCCCGTATAGCCTAAACGGCGAGGGAGGGGTGGACAAAAAAAAAAAAAAAAAAAAAAAAAAAAAAAAAAAAAAAAAAAAAAAAAAAAAAAAAAAAAAAAAAAAAAAGACCACACTAGCTATAAATTCATAAAATAAGACACCTGTCATCCAGTCGCAGACTTCCATAAACTTATAAAATCGATGTAAAATGATATCGATTTTGAGATTTCACCGTCAGGTATCGATTTATTACAACTTGCGCGATATAATCTATCTTGGTATCGGCCATAGGGTTAACTGAGGGGATGATTATGAAAAAAATATCAATTTTTTGATTCCGCTGTCAACTCAACATATTTATAGCTATATTTTTAATTTTAAATACGAATATGGATTTAATCATACTCTGATTTTTATGTCGATATGATAACAAATTTAATCATTATTTTTATTATCATTATTGTACCCGCAATAACGATTAAATCAATATAATCTAGGGGTCACCTGTGGTGTTATGGTTAGCATGGCAACCTGCAATACTAAAGATCGCGGGTTCGATTCCAGCGGTGGCCCTAGGATTTTCTAATGGGAGTAAAAAATCCTTAGCTATGCCGTCACTCGGATAGGACGTAAAATGGAGGTCCCGAGCCTTTACGATGTCAGGTACTCGTTGAAGATCCCTATCCTAATTATACCTGGATAGGCAAAATGTAGGACTCCCACTGCAGCATCGTCCGATTATCCTTAGTAGCATAAAAATGGACGTTAAACAAACAAACATCAAAATAATCTAAATAAATTTGTTATCATATCGACATAAAAATCAGAGTATGATTAAATTCATATTCGTATTTAAAATTAAAAATACACCTACCTTACAACATAATTTAATATTACGTTACTTGTAATAAATCGAAAACCTAACAGCGAATCCTAGTATAATTTATATTTAGTAAGTTGTAATAAATTGTTACGATTTTCATAATCACACATACAATAACCCAGTAGCCGATCAAATATCGATTATATCGCTTATGTTGACTTGACAGCAGAATCAATCGATATTATTACAAATCGATATTATTTAGATAATCAGCACCTCAGACAACCCTATAGCCGACTCCAAGATCGATTATATCGCGCAAGTTGTAATAAATCGATACCTGACGGCGGAATCTCAAAATCGATATCATTTTCATAATCAGCATCTCAGATAACCATATATCCGACACCAAGATCGATTATATCGCGCAAGTTGTAATAAATCGATACCTGATGGCGGAATTTCAAAATCGATATTTTTTTCATAATCAGCATCCCAAAAAACCTAGTAACCAATATCAGGTAATATCTGATGTGATTTCCATAAAAAGGGTTAACTCAACAATGTGTACCAATATGGAGAAATCCGAAAAGAATTTTATAAATTTATTATGAAATTATGAATTTAGTAGAAATTCACATCTTAATTTGTGAATTTTTCCATATTCACATCTCTATTTGTAAATACGGCCGAATTCACAGACTTAGATATAAATATTCACATTTTTTGTGAATATTCACAATTTTCCCTGTGAATTTATTTTTATTTACAGAAAAATTTGTATCTATGAATAAATTCGTATTCACACCTGTAAATATGAATTTATTTATGTTCACACTTGTAAATACGAATTTATTTGTATTCGTATTCACAAATATTGTGATATAAATAAATTTATATTCATATTCACATTAGAATTAAGATAAAAATAAATTCGTATTCGTATTTATAAACATAAATATGCCCAACTCTGTCACAGATGTGCATTTTGTTTTTAACACAACTACATTTAGTTTGATGAAATGTTTAATGTTAAATTACACAATATTTAGTACACAATGATAAAAAGAAAAAACAACAACGCAAAAAAGTTTGAATGAACAGACACAATTTTAAAAATAATATATTAATTTATTTATGTCCCTCTTCATTGCTTTTCAGCAACACGGAGTTTTGCCACATGGCAGAGCTGTGTGAAGTCCTGAAATTCCGCTTTACTATCGTTTTCGCTCTATTGATGATGAATGCATCTACAGGTTTAGATACTCATTGATTTGAAGTGGAATGAACAATTAACATTAACCCTGAAAAGCGTACCCTGTTTAATTTATTTCGTCATGGACCCAGGATCTACCCTCTCTGAATGGTGTAGGTTATTTGGGCTGGTAGCACCCCCCCCCCCTAACGCAAGCAAAATAAAAATATTAAAACTTAAATAATATCGCAGATGCAGATGAGAACAAAATTAAGTTGAAAATTCCCGATGCAACCCTAGCGACTATTGCGCCATAATTCTCATAGTGGAGAAAGAATTATCCAACAGCCGACTAGTGAAGCTATCACAGTCCATTGCCGAAGAACCGACTCCTATTTATTGTACTTGGATGTTCCATAATAATCTCGTGCCAGGAGATCTAAATTCAACAATAACCCATCTATTAAAAAAAATAATAGACTGGAATTGCTCCCAGCTCTTGAGAACTAACTGCAATGCAGGCGTCCCCTTTAATATGCAGTTTGTCTATTTTCCGCTGCATCAGCCGAGCCACCATGGCTGCAAACTGCAAACTGCAAAGGCTTTAATGGCTCATAATTCTCATGGTGCACAAGCTGTTATAAGTGTTGAGACAATATTATCCTCTTCTCCTACCAAATCCACTAGAATTACCATCCAGAATTAACATTATATACATACAGAAACTCTTTACATCCAAAATGTCTGTTAAAGTTTATTTCGTGACATTTGGACTTAACCGCTCTGCATAAATATTGCTTAGGGCTGGTAGCACTGGTAGGTTATACCCCCCCCCCCCCGCCCCCCCCAACAAATACTCAAAATATTTTTTCATTTTCAAAGAATTGAAAGAAAGGAATCAATTTTTATTCTGGGACATCTGGTCTCCTAAGATTAACAAACATGAATAGATCAAGAGCCATTTGTCTGGCTAGTTGAAAAGAACAAAAAAAAAAAAAAAAAAAAAATTAATAATATAAGTAAGCCTCAGGAAACAAAATAAAACGCAGAATGAAAAAGAACACTTGGATATTGAAAACAAAAATTGTATCAGCTTCTAAACTTTCGAGCTTAAGAAACTATAATAAAAATCAAATAAATTAATACTCAATGTTGATTTCACAAACTGCATATTGTTGATTAAGGAGGTGGAGAAATATTTAAGTTTTAAAGGAAGTGAGGGATTAAGTTTTACGGATGGAGACAGGTAAGGAATTCTAGAATATGGCGGCGCGGATATAAAGGATTTTGTAAAGGAGGCAGTTCGCTTGAAAGGGATGTACAGGTTAGAGGTTTGAGATCTGGTATTTAGAGAATGTTTAAGGGGAAAGGGTTTGAACGAATTGAGGGTATAAGGAGGCTGCACACACACACACACACACACACAGACCATTTCGCGGGACTTGATTAATTCGACTCAGGGGACCCCAAAACATGTATTTCCGTTGGAAACCGGAAGTCGAAATTTTTCACAATCGCAATACTTTCCTTACTATATATTTCATATAATATATGAACAATCGTTTGTCTTCTATAATCAGAAAGACCCACTACATATCCGAAAAAATATTTATTTTTCAAATCCGTGGAATAAACATAAGTTTACCGAATCACGAATGAAAGTGTATTCTAAGTAGTAAGTATAAAAATTTCTAATTAAATCGAAAGAGTAAAAAGGAGTAATTAAATCGAAATATTAATAAAATTAAAAAAAAATAAATTAAAATGGAGCGTAGTCCTCGGCTCCAAGGGTAGAAGCTAACAATCGGTGATGGAAATTGGATGAGGCCAAAAATAGGGGTATAGGTGCGGGAATATTATTAAAAATCGGTGTAACCGCTTTGACCCACCCCCTTTACCCTATTTTCGGGCTTCAGATATACAAGAAGTATACAAAGTACACAAGAAGTATACCTAGAAAGTATACTAATTGGACGAAAACGGAGTATTAGGGAGTCTAAAAATTGCTATTTAAATCGAAAGAGTAAAAAGGACTAATTGAATCTTAATATTAATAAGATTAAAGAAAAAAAAAAAAAAATCGAGCTTAGCCACGGCTCCAAGGGTAGAAGCTAACTATCGGTGATGGAAATTGGATGAGGCCAAAAATAGGGGGGTAGGTTCATTTACCAGGTAGGTTCACTTACCTACATTATAGGTAAGTAAAAGTAAAAAAGTCAAACAATTAAAATTCTTATTTATAGTCCAATATGGGCTCAATTTAATGTACAACAATGCAAAGGAAACCTCATTTGTTTTTGTTTCACGTCACAATAAGAACATAAACAATTTATTTACAGGGGATGTTGATAGTTTCATAATCTTTTTTTTTATTTAATTTTCAATGACAGAAGAGTATTTTTTTTTTTTTTTTACTTCATTCGTCTAACCGCGCCTTTTAACATTATTTCGACAATCAGCAGATGTAATGACCGCATATGATGACATGTCTGGCATGGGGAAGGATGGCACCCAACCGTAACAGCACCCTCCGACCGCATTCTTAGTAACGATTGATTGCGGCACAAAATCTTTATATAAATATCCATGATTCAATTTTAGTTCATTATTCAAACTCACTTAATAATTTTTGTAATCTCTAATATTAATTTTTGTTATATTTTTCTTTGTGAGAAGGTTTATTATGTTCTATATTTCTTTTACAAGAAGTGCTTTTGTTTTAATTTATATTAATGCTAGGAATTTTTAAATTATTTTTTAGAGGAGTTTCATTTTAATTTAATTTCGTAAACATTTTTCCTCGTTTTGTTGTGTATACCTATAAATAAAATATCTGCCATTCTTATTGCATTAACGTTATATCAGAAGTTAGTAACTTTTATTTTCTTATATTACTTCATCCTATCAATCACAATCAGATGAAGTCAAAAATATTTTTTTTTTGCTTCCTAGCCAATTGAATATTAAGATAATTACTGGTTTTACTGGCGCTATGGCAGGCGGGGAGTCTTAGTAATTTCGATTTTTGGAAACCCACTGCCGCCATAAGCGACATTTTTCATTTCAAAGTTGTCACTTTGGATACCTAGTATTCTAAGACCTAAATATATTATTATACTAAATATATATTTTTACATTAAATCCGGAAGGAGTCGACGATAACAGGAATCTCGGGCTTCCTAATCCCGCTCCTCATTTCTCACTCCTTGGAGCGAGCAGTGACGTGTAATTTAACCGCGCCGGGCTCCCTAGCGGACCTCATCCTTTTCAAACATTTAAACTGTCACAGCCCTCGTCTCCAGGATTCCCGCTAATGAAAAAGTTTCGAAAAGGCTAAAACTTTAAGATTCGTAGGCGACCAGATATTTCGTCTCAACAATTTATTTTTAATTTATAACAGCAAACGTTTCGGCCTACCTTAGAAAAAAATATATAAATATAATATCTTGAGACCAAATAACTGGTGGCCTTTTAATCCTCACACTGAGCGGCTTCGCGTACCGATTGTAATGGGAGTAAAAAATAGCTATGCCGTCCCTCGGATAGGACGTAAAATGGAGGTCCCTAGCCTGTACGATGACAGGTGTTCAGAGAACCCATATGTTATTTTTAATTATTTTAGTTTATTTGTTGTTTAATTCATTATTTTCAAATCAATTTTAAATTTAATTAATTATTATTGTTAATATATTAATTAAGCGCCAAATTTATTAAAATTGAATATCATGCCAATCAATATTAAGTATCCAATCAACATTAGTTTAGTGTTATGTGGGTGGGCGTTTTTGCTTGGTCGAAGACGCTTGGAGCCAAAGCTCTAAGAAAAACAAAAGACGCTTCATGTTCAGAATATTTTTAATTTAACTTACATATTACCTTTAGTTATGCCTAAAGTGGCCTGTGTCTGACATGTGTTGCCTGAACTTTATAAGCATAACTGAAGCATAACTAAAGGTAATATGTAAGTTAAATAAAAATATTCTTAACATAACCTATATTATTGCTGCGGTGCGGACATGTGTGGCCAGACCTTAAACATTCATTAAAAACATCTTATGACATTCTCGGACACCCAGGGTGTTCAGTTGTGTATTGTGATCAAATTTGCAGACATTATTTTAGAAGACTGAGCGAAGAGGAAGATTAAGTCCCCAGCTGGATGGATATTCAAAGTAAAATAACTCCAATATTATTTTTTATATAATGTCTGAACTTTAAATTGTGTTTAACCTTCGACTTTAAATAACATTCTCCAAACATTTGACTTAACCTTTCGACATTAAAATTGAATTGCTATGTATTAAGTTATTAACCGTTTATTTATTGTTTCATCCTATATTTTATCAATGGCCAATTGATTAAAGCATATTTTTGTCAATAATCAATATATATTATAAAGCAAAGTGTACAATGTGCGTGCCGAAAAGCTCAAAACGACTGCAGGTACTCCCAAGAAGGCTATGTCGTCGTATAGCAGTATAACCCCTAACCGTGAAGACGTTTTCCGTTTTTATCTTTAAGATGTAAAATTTAAGAGAAAAGGATCGGAATTTTAAGCCTCCCGCAACATGTAATTAGCCCAGCTTTACGGGTCAGTGAATGAAAAATTTAGTTCGAGCTCCAGACTACCAGGAAGCGCCAGGGTGCGTTTCACTCAATGTTTATTGTCCATTCTTCAGTTTGTAAGGGTTATATATTTTTTCACAGTTCTTTTAAAATTTCTAAAAAATGAAGCGTAAATCAGTAGTTTCTCCTTTGTGTTAAAAAAAAAAATAATAATGATTTTACATCTCTGCAGTGAATTAGAAAACCAACTGGATTCCTTAACAAATTAATTTTCACATAAAAGGGCTAATTGATCAACACATTACATTTAAACAATATATAATACATAAGTAATTTTAATGCAATATGATTGAACATTTCTTAGTAGTAAAGTGAGCGAATAAAAACAGAAATAAAAAAAAAGAGATAACTTCACTGAATATAAATCAAAACAAAAAGTTTGAAGTGTTCTTATTGTAGTTATGAAAAAGAAGTTGGTTTGATTACTATATATGATGAGCCTGATATAGTTCAGGATAAAAAGGAATATGGTAAAGAAATTGTGCCTTGATTTGCGTAAAATTAATTTTTCTTTTACCGTTTTCAATCCCCCATAAAGTATATAGGGTCCCTTATTTGGGTGGACTCTGCAGATCTCGAATCTTAATATTAATACCAAGTTAAAACCGAAGTTTCAAGAAGGCTAATTTTTTCTGTTATACTACCACACAACTATCGGAGCGAAGCCGGGCACCGTAGCTAGTAGTTTATAAGTTGTATTTCATTTTCATTCAATCATTTAAGTTTCATTCGTTAATGGTAAAATTACTACGAAACAATATTGGCTCTGCCGCCCCTCGGGTAGGACTTAAAATGGAGGTCCCGAGCCTGTACGATGTGAGGTACTCGTTAAAGATCCCTACCCTAATTATACCTGATCCGCAAAATTTAGGACTCCTACAGTAAGCCACATCGTCCGATTAGCCTTAGTGGCATAAAGGGATGTCAAAACAAACAAAAAAACTTTTAACTGGCTAAACTTTATTACCAATTTATTTTATTTACATTATTATTATTATTATTATTATTATTATTACATCTTCTTCTTCCCTAAATACTGTAAATACCTAATTGATAATACAGTTACACATTATTAATCTAAATTAAATATTTAATTCTATTTAATTAGTAATACCATAATTAAAATATTACGAGAAAAAAAAGGGAAGATGGGGAAATAATTATTAAAAGGAAACAAAATAAATGGATGTTCTCAATACTCAAATATAAGGTAAACAGATCAACACAGGCACTAACGACCTAACGGTTTAATATCAATTATTAATAATCAAACAAACAAACATATTAAGTTATTTATAGTGAAGGCTTTTGTAAGATTAAATAAATCGCTGAATATTTTATGTATCAATCTCCATTTCCAAGTTGATTCTAAGCATAAGAAACAACGATTTAAGCTTATAGCTTAAATAGGAACCAGACAAAAGAAAAATATAAACTTCTAGCTGGTGAAACTTTAGTCGTGAATAACTTAAAAAGTATAAATTTGCCTGTTTTATGTTTTATAGGGAAAATCATGCGGTCGTCCTTCTTCAAAGATCTTAAAATCTTGCACAAAAGCTTATGAAATACGACAAGTTACAAACCTACGTCTATGTCTAACCGTAAATAGGACAGTTCAGCTTCGGCTAAGATACATTATCCAATCAATTGATTGTAATACCGTAACTCGGGACAATTAATTAACATTGACAAGGACTAAAGCTGCCATATTTATCATCGGAAGTTGGTCGGGACTGCAACATCCGGTGTCCCCATCTCAATTACGGGGGCTTGTTCCGGTGGATTACACATGAAGGATTAAAGCCCAGAGGATCTCAATGTTCTAGTTTATTACACCTCCGTTCAAAATCGGTTCCAGCCCTCAGTCATTTTTAGAAAACACGAACTATTAAATAGATTTTTTTTCTTCACATCTTGATTTGCACCAGTCAACAACTTCGACAATCAGCAAATTTTAGCTACCCTAATTTAAATAAGGGCATGCTAGGCTTGGAGAAGGATGGCACCTAGCGGTACCTCTTCAGTTAATCTGGTTTGTTAACGAAGGAGATCTCTCATCCAACGCCTTTTTAATCCCCTATTTATTGGTGTATCAGCTGTTGCCATGTCTCTAATCAGTCGGTTGCAATGGCCTTGTAAGTGAATATGGAAACATTTATAAAGTGTCTTTACATGTTGGTTTACTGTTTCTATTTGTAAGTCAGTATGTAGTGTTTTGTTACTGACGTGTCATGGTGCTTTTACTATGAGTCTTAAACATTTTTTTTGAAAGGTCTGTAAGTGGGTCTTTTTAGCTGTTCCGTATATCTGTGAAGAGTATGTCCATATTGGTTTCATCAAGTATAAATATGTATTTAATTTTTGTCTCAGTCCCAGTTTTGTAGTTTTGTTAAAAAGTGAGTAGAGTTGATTGAGTCGGTTGTTAAGGTTCTTTCGTATCATATTAACATGAGGCCCAAGGTCATCCTTCTGTCAAAGGTAAGACCGAGCTAGTATACAGTGTCAGTTTGTGAAATTCGGAAATTTTCTATATAAATTGGAGGGCAGGTATTTTTTCGAATAGTGAACGTTACATGTTTGGATTTGTCATGATTAAGTAGAATCTTCCTTATTTTACACCATTCATTTAATATATGTAAGTGTTGCTGTAAATTGTGAGGCATGTGTTGGATCCTTGTGTTTAGTGAGAATCGCCGTATCAACAGCATATGTAGCTGCCAATGTGTCAATGCTTTCCGGTATGTCAGGAGTGTACTTAATGTATGTAGAAGAGGAGCCAGTATTGAACCTTGAGGTACACCCGCCAAGATTGGACGAATTGAGGATATCTCCGACCCTTGTGTGTATGTTGAAAACCACGTATTAGTTTTATTATAAAAAAATAGAAATAAATATCCATATTATAAATTGGCAAAGGATAGATAACATTATCATAATATAATACATTACACTATAAGGTAATATGCTAGGACTATAATACATAATAAATTAGCCTCTACCACTCATTCATCTTTATTTTTAGAATCCCTTTTCCATTTGTTGCTTCACACAGCCATTGCTAATCGACTGCCACTCATCTGTCAAATTTACTTCGGATGTCAAACTCCCTTAAAGGAATAATCTGCTTCCTGCATCGCTCAAAATTTCTATTTTACTAACTCTGGCATAATCTTGATTTAAATATACATCGATTTTTCTCCCTTTTCGTTAAAAATATAACTGCTTAGCGAATGTATTTCTTAAAAGTTCTCGTTTTAATTTTTTTTTAATTAGCCTAATCCTGACTTCTTTGGTAGACATTTCTCCAGTTAGCATTATTCTACCTATGCTGAACATAACACAATCCTCCCTAAAAATAAGGATTGTACGCATGCTTCACTAACTTAATAACTTAGAATTTCGAAGAATCAGATAAATCCTGATGAATTTATGGTGAAGTTGGTTATGTGTTTTTTAACAAATATTTGCTGGTGTACCAGTTTATACCGAAAACCATGATGGTCTTACCTTTGACAGCAGGATGACATAACAAGCGCTAGTGCTAAAACTGAATATACATATTATGACTCACTAAAATCTATATGGACATACTCCTTATAGATATATGACCAATTACAAGGACTTCAACCATTTAATGAAAAATTTTAGGACTCATAAACAAATTACGACATTGTACGTGACTGGCGAATAATGCCTTTCACCTGCCAACAGTTAACATATTTTTAAAGCTCTTTACAAACATTTGCTACTTAGTTATCTGAATAGAAATTTTAATCACCTAATGATAGATATGGCCATTGCTGACATGCTCGAAAATAGTAGGTTAAAAAGTCTTGAGAACATTATTCTGTGCGGGTATCCTTTGTAACCTATTGCATCCTTTGTGTCCTGTATCCTTTCTTCTCAAGGTCTTCAAGGAAGTGGGTTCCACTAAGCCCGCACAACCGTCCTGTTATGCGGGCAGTGCATAGCCTGCCTCCTGTTGGACAAGATAATCATTCTATTTTTTTTTCTCTGTTATTTAAATTAAGGGATTAATTAAAAATTATGGAGATAAATGTTGGCCTTATATGATAAAACGATGATAAATAATAAACCTATGTTTCTTGTATTATTCCAAAATTAAAACTGTCCTTGAGTCAAGCTAATAATAATTTAGAATTATTGTGACGGAAAAGGGTTTAATTATTTTTCAAAGTGTATGACCTCAGCTTTGTGACAGGCTGGGGAGTGACAAAAAGAGCATTGTTATTGATTTTAGAGAATGTTATCTTGTCTTTAGGCGCTTGAAAACTAGATAGCAGTGTTCTTTACCCATGAGGTAACAAATAGCAAAAACAAATTTTATAATCCTTTATGCGGTTGTCGATTTATCACATTGGGACACAAATACTACCATAATTTTTGAATCACCTATAAGTAAGTACGTGCAATTATTTTATTATTTAAAAAAAATTAAGATTGAAAATTCTTAAAAAAAATGGATAGTAAGAGATTTAACGATAGGGCTTTAAAATGAAAATGTTTGAAACATTCATTAGGAAACTAGAAAAATGTTGTTGAATACTAATAGCAAATTTAATTATTATTATTCATTTAACGTCACTTTATGCGACCATGGCAAATCGGACGATTCCATATTCTAAATTTTGCCTATCTAAATAAAGGTATAATTAAGATAGTGATCTTTAACGAGTACCTAATATCGTACAGGCTCGGGACCGCCATTTACGTTTCCCTCAAAGGACGGCTTACTTTAAAAAATCTCAAGGCCAACATACGGGCTTCGAATTCGCGGAGGAAGTTTTTATGCTATGCACTACACCATAGGTGATCCCTATAATAATTGAAGTCATTATTTTTATGATACCTATTTATTAATTAATAAATTTCACTTGTAAAGTAAGGATGTTAACGAATTCAACGATTTCCGGATTGGATTTTGGTTAACCTACACAGAGCCATGTCGTATTATTGCGACGAGAAAAGTCGCCGCTGGATTATAACAATATCCTTAAATAATTTTCCAGCCTATAATAATTTTTTTTTATACATATTTACAACATGGAAACCTCATACAAGATTGAAACGACAAGAAACCGCTCGACGTTAAACCCTATAACAGCTCAAAAATTCCTAAAATTTACAATATTCTATTACCATATTCTAACTGGGCATAGTAGTTGAGCATTGGGACTCCAACACACTATCAAATTCCTCTAGAATCCAATCCTTAAAAACTAAAATCCTTAGTGGTCCTTAGTTGTCAAAAATTTTCTAATGGTCCTAACGATTATCCAGTTGTTTCCAGCCACGCTTCCTTCTCTATTCCAGACAATATTCGAGGCGTCTGAAGAGAAGATGGTCACGGAACCTTCTGATATAGAAACTCATTTGTTCATGTTCATGAATTAGCATAGAAGAAGCACTTCATATAGAGTGCTTTTTCTCCTTATGTATTTATTGTTGAAATCCCTCTATTGCTTTTGTTTTACTTCAAAACCATTTCATTGAATTAGAAAAGTGGTTCACCGAATTACATATGGTCTAAAACTATCCACCACCTCTACTGTTCATTCCCAATATACTCAGCATACAGGAACCACTTCCTACCAGATTTCTGTAACATGTCAACCCAACAGTTTTTCGAAAAATTAAAGTTCAGTGACGTTTCCACAATTAATGCACTGGTGCAGTTCATAGTCCGATGCCTGAACTTAAGGAAATTTATAATAGATGAAGGTTGAGCAGTGTGGTTCTGGTCGTTTGATCTTAACTTTATTTCTTCTAGCATGTTTGTATTTTTGCAATCGGTGTTTCTTTTAGCAATGGTTAGTTTAATACTGACGGGATATTGTATTTCAAGTGCTACTGTGCTTTTTATATAATTTAATGTTGTTATTTTATAGCTTTCTCATGTTGATATACAGACACAGAATTATTACTGAAATACAAAGTACATGTATAAAGCACAAATAGGAAAGGGCATGAAAAGAAACTACAATTATAAACTCTAATTTTTATATTTATATTATACTAGCTAGGGTGCCCGGCTTCGCTCCGGTAGTTGTGTGGTAGTTTTAATACCAGAAAAACTTTAGAATTAAAGGAAATATAGAACAAAATTAGCACCGTCTTGAAAATTCGGTTTTAACTTGGTATCAATATTCTGCAGACTTGAGATCTGCAGAGTCCGTCCAAATAAGGAACCCTGTATAATTTACTGGGGGTTGAAAATGGTAAATGAACAATTAATTTTGCTGAAACTTAGTCGAGTTATGCATCGTTTTGATGGTTTCTGTGATTCCGAATCCTATAAGCCCATTCCAAGCAGTCAGCAGATGATAAGTTATTAGATTATTGTTGAAAAATCTGGTATCTCAGTTAAAAAAATTATAGTTCGAGTAAAACTTAATCACTGACTACTATGATGGTTCTATTTGATCCAGAAGTATAGAAACTTCTGAACATTCATAGAAACTTTTTTTAAGACCTCTCTTACATTTCAACCTCCCTTAAGATATCCCCCGTAATTTGAACGGTTTCTGCATATCTCGAATCTTACTACTATTACAAAGTGAAAACCAAAATTTCTTGAAGGCACAATTTTCTCATCATATTTCTTTTTATCTTGAACTATGAGGGATGACAAAATCTTGATGATTTTGTTGTTGATTATTGGAGTTAGTCGTTTTGTCAACTGAAATGCTCATCATGCATTGTAACCAAAGCAACTTCTTTTTCATAAATACAATAAGAATATTTCAAACTTCTTTATTTTCTTTATTTTATTATTTATTTATTTTCTTTATTTATTATCTTTATTTTCGATGTATATTTAGTCAATTCATCTCTTTTTTATGTCTAATTTTATTCGCTCACTGTACTACTAAGAAATGTTTACTCATATTGCATTAAATTTACTTAAGAATATATTATACACAGATTAAATGTAAAGTGCTGATCATATATTAGCCTTATCATGAGAAAACTAATTTTTTAAGGAATCCAGTTGGTTTTCTAATTGATTGCTGAGATATAAAGTACTTATTTTATTTTTAAACGCAAACTAATTATTTTCTCTTAATTTTTTAGTAATTTAAAAAGAACAGCTGAAAAAGTATAGAGCGATTACCTACATACTGAATGAATGGACAATAAACATTGAGTGAAACGCACCCTAGCGCTTCCTGGTAGCCTGGAGCTCGAACTAAATTTTTCATTCATAAACTCGTGTCTCAATCTCAGAGAGGCTAATTAAATGGTGCGAGAGGCATAAAATTCCAGTCCTTTTCTCTTCAATTCTACACTCTTAAGAGAAAAACGGAAACCTTCTTCTCCGTAAGGGGTCATATGGCTAAAAGCAGACATAACTTCCTTCATCCTACGTGAAGTAGTTTTTGAGCCTTTTTGGCACGCACATTGTACACTTTGCTTTATAATATATATTGATTATATACGAGCATTATGTACACACTCTACTTGTACGTGGGAAAACCCCAAAGAACAAATAAATATTATTATTATTAAATCACATATGGTAGCTCGTTGACAACTTTGTTGAAATAGAAGGAGCTGTAAACCAGAGGCTGAGTAGTGCCGTTATCTCGACTGAGGCTTGCTCGAAATCTCTCGGGACCTGTCACAACCCTCCCAGCTCAGCTTTAGCTACCCGCTTGCTCTTGGATACTAACTGTAACTGGACCACTAACGGCAAGATGTAATCAGTCTCATTTTATAATATAACATAATATTGTTCCGGCTTATAATGGATCATATCGTCGGATCATAAATGCGGAACATTTTTATCTCATATTTGGTAGACCGATGTTATATATCTTTGAGGCGCGGTCATAAGGGCTCAAGTCAAAATTTTTAATTTTTCAGGAGAGCAACAGCAAAGTTCAAAACATTATGTAAAATCTAATTATTGATATAATTTGTAATTGTTATTTTTATATAACAATATAGTTTGGCTTAAGACCTGATTTCATGCTATATAATTTTACGAAATAATCTCCAAATGCTCAAATAGTTATTGAAGATATTATGACCGCGCATCAAAGATATATTTGGGTAAATACACTTACAACACGGGATATATACAAATAAAATTATTGAATGGTCCAGATGCCGATGTGGCACAATCCCTCAATCTCAGTTCAGTTCTGTTTTATCAGCAGAGAGGAAATTTAAAGGAGGTAGATTTATTTTTTATTTACATTCAGATAAAAGTTTTTGTTAAATTTTACTCGAGAGGGAGAGAAAGAGAATTTTGACGAGAGGACATTAAGGAAGGTTGACTTGGACCGCGGGCCTCAGCTTATTTATTTTTCACATTTATCTGAAATGGAATCACCATTTCCCTTTTACCGAACCTTCTTTAAATATTGAACCGACTATCCGTCTCAGATTGTAAAACAAGTCTGTTTACTATTTATATATATTTATTTATATTTTAATATACTTTATGGAAATTTACAACTGTACACTATTTAACAAATTATTTAACAGTTACTACAGCAAGACTTTGGATTCAAGTTTTATTGATAAGATAAAATACTACATCTTTATATTAAGGATACTTCCTACTAACTAAGCCTATAGTACTAAACTATAAGTTACATGCCTAATATGGAATCTCTCTATGTGTCTATCTATTGTGTGAATGTAGGGGCAACATATATATATACAGAGCTTGAAGTAGGTAAGAGTTAGTTTTCCACTACAGTAGGGGAAAAAGTCTCGGCTCACAGCTTCTTGGGTGTCCTTAGAAATATAGGGAGCTGGTTGGTATCAGAGCCGGAAAGAAGCTTTAATGAAATCACAGGGAAAGCTTACAGGCCAGCAGGGTAGAGGCCACAGAATATGGTAGTCATAAAGTAGTTGATATCTTCTTACATTGGAACACCTATCTGGTGAGGACATTGTGGTCAGTCAGCATGTGGGGTTGGGCTGGAGTGTCTTAGGTCATATGGCATCTAATGTAACAATAAGAAGGGCGGAAATAATGCCTTGGGATAGTTAATGTTAATGCCCACATAGTTAATAAGAAAGGAGAGCCGGGATTGCGTATTTGAGCGCGAACCGCTTTAGCACGCTCGAACGGCGCACAGTGGTCCAAAAAAGCTGAAAATGGGAAAAAAACCTAATATCTATTATAATTACTTTGCTTGAGACCACCCGCCTATTGATTTTTTGAGGTGCGAATCTAATGAAATCAAAATCAGTGCAATGGGACCACCAGATCATGTCCAAAGTTCAGGTCAAAAAGTCAAAAATATAAAAAATTCGTGTTTAATATAGTCTTATATGTTTTTTGTGGAGCCGAATCTAATGAAATCAATATCAACGCAATCAGAGCATCAGATCAAGTTAAAATGTGACGTGGAAAATAAAAATTTGAATAGATTTTTTTTTTAAACATTTTTATGAACAATAATACAAATTGGATATAATTATTTAATCTTATTTAAATAAATTGTATGCTTCCTCGGTTAGCTCTTTTTCCTTTTTATACTTGTATACTGGTCTTAAATCCGTAATATATGGGTCGCTTGTTACAAATAATGGTGGAAAACATCTTCATTTGTTGCGACTCGAGATACCTCCCTGGAATGATGTTCCCTGTACTGCTTATAATATTTGTTCCTACTCTCCAGGAGCATCTTCTGACCGGGAACCGATGCAAAGAGCTGCGTGCTCAATCATGTCTGCTACATGGAAAAGAATTTTGTGGACGGTCGATGAGAAATAGTACCAGGGGTACAGAGTCACTGCCATCTCAGCCGTTTCCGCTGTATATTTGCGAAAAGCTGCAGTATCAATCGGGTACAGAGAGCAAATCACATCTAGTACTGTTTTTAATCTCATAATTAATTCTTTATTTATCCCTGTAATTTGCGCGATTAATAAAGGATTTTCAAAAAACTTGCAACAATAACAGCATCAAACTGAAATAAATGTACCGCCTCAATTTTCAGGAGTGAGAGCTCTAGTGCAAAGGATCACTATACATTATAAGCAAACTGTGCAACTTCAAACAACCTACTTGTAGTTGTAGTTTATTTGATTATTTAAAATACAAAATAAAACAATTTTTTTAGTGTTTTATAATTAAAATTAAAATTATTTTATTTTATTTTAGTATTTTAGAATAAATATGAAAATAACGTGTGATTTATTTTATTTTAATTCTAAGCCAGTCCCCCTACATAAGACACCTATAGGAGGATTTTTCTTAACTAATAGTTCCTCCCCAAGGTCACCCGCCTTCGCCACTCGAACCGTAGCTGAAGGTTTAAATCCTTATAAATCCCAAAGTTGGCGCTGAAAATTTTACCACAATTCCTCTACTACCTACAGTTACATATTAAACCATTGCTACCGTAACGCAACGTAACGCGGTATGAGGTATTTTCCCAGGTTGGACCACTGTGCGGCGGCGGTTAGAATCCGCCCTGGGAGAGTTGATTTTTATTTAGTGAAGGTCCCACTTTCGCCTTTCCGGGTATAATTAGGATAGGGATCTTTAACGAGTACCTGATGTAGTACAGGCTCGGGCCTCAGTTGACGTCCTATCCGAGGGAGGTTTCATGCTAAGCATTACACCACTGGTGACCCCCTGGATGTATAGTTGTAAATTTCCTTAAATTAAATTAAAAAGTAAATAAATATATATGAATAGTAAACAGACTTGTTTTACAATCTGAGACAGATGGTCGGTTGAATATTTAAAGAAGGTTCGGTAAAAGGCAGATGGTGATTCCATTTCAGATAAATGTGAAAAATAAAAAAACTGGTGGCACTCAAAGCTAAGGCCCTCGGTCCAAGTCAACCTTCCTTAATGTCCTCTCGTCAAAATTCTCTTTCTCTCCCTCTCGAGTAAAATTTAAACAAAAACTTTTATCTGAATGTAAATAAAAAATAAACCTACCTCCTTTAAATTTCCTCTCTGCTGATAAAACAGAACTGAACTGAGATTGTGCTGTGAATAAAATATATAATGAAAAGCGATATTATTTCAATATATGATATGATTATGATTTGTAGTAAGGTGAAGTTGGAAAAGTGATTTTAATACCTTTAAAATCATTTATTTTTTTTTTATTCACATATTGAGTGATTTCAAATATATAGCAAGCATTTGTGATTTTTCGAAGGACTTTGGATTGTGTAGAGTGTTTTTGGATTATTTGGACGAGGTTTACGGAACCCCAATGCTCAATACTTTAAACCTTTTAATACGTCCAAATAGTTCGTAGAGATGCAATGTTAATGCGGAACATGTTTCTTAACTTAATTCAAGATGTGTAGTAAAGAAGATTCGGGAGCTGTTTTACCATCTGGGGAGTTTTTTTTTATTTCGTACGTTCCATGTGACCTTTGTCTCTAATTATATTCTATGGTGCCGCTCGTGAATTTTGAACCACTTTTCTAGTTTATTAAGGTGGTTTGGAGGGGAAACAGATCCGATAGTGGGATTTGAATAATGCCCCACGGAATAAATCTCAACCTTCCCACCATGGTTAGAATAGGTTGGTTACGCCTGTAGAGTAACCCCCCATATGCCACACATGGCCAGGTAGGTATACCGAATAAAAAAAAATAATTATAAGACTTAAGAATTATTTGTTAACTTGCATAACCGAACTGTTGAGTGTTGACTATTCTCGTCTAAACCTGCCTTTTATAATCTTACTCAATGACGTTTTGTTCAATCGCTTTTCGTTTTATGTGGCCTAAAAACAAATACTGTGGTTTCCGGCCGAAAAATGTACAGGACTTCTTTTTGTTTTATGTGTGAACCGACACCGAGGTAAATGTCTCCTCGAACAATACTCTAAACCAATTTAAGTCAAAGGTATTTTCAAGAATAACAAAGTTACAACCGCCCCTTTCCTTTTGCAAAATTAAATATTAAAAAAAAACCAGAGTGGAAGAAGCCCGCGAAAGGTAATTGAACTAAGGCGATCCTTTGTGAGGCCGGTCCCGCTCGATTAGATTGCGCGCTCCGCTCTCTACGTGATAATTAACTGACCCCTCTAACTTTGCTTAATTAAACCTACATCGTCCTCGCAAATCGTAATTAATGGAATCACTTTCCTACTTTATGCTTCCAATCCCTGCCCAAATTCAGCAGAGTACTAGCTGTAATCAACCTTAAGTTACCTACAACAAGCTACCTCCCAATGAATTCTTTAAAATCATTAAAGCCGTTTTTGAGATAATCGAAAAAAAGGTAAAATTTGGAAAAAAGTTATGAAATAAAGTGCCCCCTCAGTTTGGTAAATTTTGATGAAATTTAGGCTTTGGCACATACTTACATCAAATACTCAATTTGATCAAAATCATTAAAGCCGTTTTTGAGTAAATAAAGAAAACTTGATAATGAGACAATATTTATTAAATAAATTGCTCCCTGCGTTTGACCAATTTTGATGAAATGTTGGCTGTTACATAACGTAAAGCCGTTTTTGAGTTAATATAAAAAAAAAAATCCGAAAATGAGACAAAATTTATTAAGTGCCCCCTCCATTTCGTCAATTTGACGCCACATCGCGGGCATATACATACATCATATACCGAGTTTAAACAAAATCTTTAGAGCCTTTTTTGATAAAATAGCAAAAAAACGGAAAAAGGAGACGAAATTTATTAATTTAAGTGGTAGCTCCGTTTGGTCAATTTTGATGAAATTTTCGCTGTCACATCACGGGTATGTTCATACACCAAATACCCAATTTTTAGGTTCGCACGGTTAATATTTTTTTGAGCTGGTCTGTTTACACCAGAGTTGGGCAGTAGTTAACTACATTTGTAATTAACTACCCAGACAATTACATGCAGTTTGTAGTTGGAAGCGCGCAACTACTATTTTTCAACTACCAGTTAAGTAGTTCTAAATCAAAACTACAACTACAAGTAGTTGTAAATGTAGTTTTAGAGCTGCAACTACATTTGCTAACCAACTTCTAATTAAATCACATGTTTTTGCTATTTTTATTTTATGTTTAGATAAATACTTTCAATAAAATAATTAATTTTAGATATTTTAATTAACACTCGTTATTACGCCAAATACGATTAATAATCTAAGTTCCGGCAGTCAATTATTTTTTTAACCTTAGGTTCTCGATCAATCCCATGTTTTATATATGGTATTAGCTGCATTGCATTTGATATACTCCTTATCAATTAATACTAAATATCGATAATTACTCGTTATAGTAGTAGTCGAAAAAGTAGTTGTAGTTGCAGGCCCATAATTACAGTTGCAACTACTAGTAGTAGTTGTAAAAATGCAACTACTTTTTTAAAACTACAGTAGTTGTAGTTGTGATCCACCAACTACAAATTACAAAAGTAGTTGTAGTTTCAACAATTTCCCAACTACTGAATCAGTAGTTTTGTAATTTGTAGTTCAACTTCTTTTTGCCCAACTCTGGTTTACACACATATTTCTCGGTACTTGGTTATTTGGTCTCTATGCAAGATTAATCTCTAAATATTCATTCACAACGTCATCTATTTGCTTATTGAAGAACTATTTTATATTACTTTGCCTTTAGGTATGTAATCATTATATCTATAATTATTATATATTTACTTTTACTGTTTTGCAGAGAGAGGAAGGGAGGCTGAACTACCGGCGGCGCGGGAGCATGTCCCCCTCCCCCCTCCCCACCAACACCTCCTCACCCCTCATCCCCTCTTCCAACACCACCTACTACACCGACGAGGAGGAGCAGGAGGACACCGGTGAGTAGCTAACAATCCTCCAACATACATTTATATATTTCGATACACAGCTGTAGTATAGTAGAGGTGAGAGATAGTCAACTGTTCTTCAATTACGATAGGTTAAATGATGGTCAGGATTTTCAGTTTACAATGATTTTATTGTGGTAAGACAACGTTTCGATCCAACTTGTGGATCTTCATCAGGGCTAAAAGAAAACAAATATATGAGTAACTATGTTAGAGGGTGACAATAAATGGATACATTGCAGAACTGATAATATAAAAGATGGTGTAACATGAATATTAAAATAAGTGGCTGGTTAACAAGATAAAATAGAATCTGATATCCCCAACAAGATAAAATAGAATCTGATTTTCCCGTCATAAACCTTTGAAGACGGCAACTAACCCCCTACCACTACCTCTCACCTTATTTTTACCTTTAGTCTTAGTATCCACCTGGACTCAGTAGGTAAATATCAGATTCTATTTTATCTTGTTAACCTGCCACTTATTTTAATATTCATGTTACACCATCTTTTATATTATTATCAGTTCTGTAATGTATCCATTTATTGTCACCCTCTAACATAGTTACTCATATATTGGATCGAAACGTTGGCTTACCACAATAAAATCATTGTAAAACTGAAAATCCTGACCATCATTTAACCTATCGCAGCTGTAGTATATTTTACGGTAAACCCTCGATATAGCGAACTGGTAGGGGGTTTGATATTCATAGTTCGCTATAACCGAGGTTTCTTTTTTTTTATATATATTTTTTTTAGCCAATGGCCGCACTAATTTGATCATATTAACAAGGAAATCCATTCATTTGAACTAGTTAAATTAAAACGCACGTATGTAATTTATTTTTAGATAAACTACAAATTAATTAAACAATGAGATTCAGTAAATTACCTGCCAAGTTCACTTGAGAGTTCTTTAGCCTTAGCTTTAATAAGAGGGTCTGAGATTGGTATTTGGGATCTCATTTGTTTAAAGCAATTTATTAATTGTTTTCCAAATATTCATGAGCCGCAGGGCGCAGTCGTTTATTTGATGCTGAAGTTAATCCTTGGGCTGCGGTTGAATCTATTTTATCTTTGTTTTTTTATAATGGTTGACAATGATGATTTTGGAATTCCATATTTTTCTGCGTTGGTTTACTTACTTAGAATACCCGATTCAATATCCTGGAGAATTTTCAATTTTTCCTCGATTAATAAGGATTTACGTTTGTGACACACGTTTACCAACGAACTCATTGTGTATTAAAAAAAACAGTATAAACGACTACAGAACACTGATTCGAATAATACAGAGGTCGAACAGAACTGAGCTAGTTTTGAGAAAAAAGTCAATGGAATCAGAGAGAGAGAAAAAGGAAATCGGATTAGTTAAGAGTAAAAAAAACACCTCAATTCTTGAAACTGGAGCTACTTCGTCTTCCCGCGCTCATTCTAGGTAATACAGTAAAAAAAAAAAAAATTAATAAAAATTCTAGCAGTTCGTTATAACAGAATATAATAATTCTCAGGCATCAAATTTAGTTCGTAGTTCGCACTAACCGAGGGATTTCGCTATAACGAGGGGTTCAGCAGAAATATAATGGTAATTTTAGGGGGATAGCATTTTGGTTCGCTGTATCGAGGTGTTCGTTATATCCGAGTTCGTAATAATGAGGGTTTACTGTAATAGGTCTTATAGTAAGTAATAGTCCAAGTAGATAGTTGAAGATATCAAAGGCGAAGCAACAATGAGCAATTCCCGCTACTGTCAAATAAGGCGGTTGGTTTCAAAACCGGCTACATCCATTTTTAACAATTTTTCAGGACTGATAAAAAAAAGATCAATTTAAAAAATTATCAATTTAACAAATTTTTTTTTGTTCTTTTTCGTCGGTTTGCTAACAATTACCTTCAAACAAAAAATTTTGACAACTTTTTATCACATTTTCTTTTTTAAATCTCATTTAACATTAAAAAATATGCAGGATGTACCAGACTTTGATAATAAAATATCAATTTTTGATTAAATTATGGATAGACATTTTTTAAAAACAAATCTCTTTATTTAATATGAACAATATATACATAGTTTTTATTTTTTAATTATTTTAAATAATTTATTTTTGAAGAGAAAAGATTTGGAAGAGAATCGAACCCGGGTCTTCCGCGTGACATGCGCGGTATGCTAACCATTACACCACGGAGTCGCTTCCAAACGGTGCCGAATCCTCCCTCTTCACCCACAATGATGGTTAAATTAATATAAAATAATTTAAAAATTAACGAACGTCAAGAGATGCCCAAAATTGGACAAAATTGTCCATCTCCCGTAACTACTCGCAAAACTTGCGAGATCGTGGGAGAGGTATCTGTGAAGAGGAATGATTTGGCACCGTTTGGAAGCGACTCCGTGGTGTAATGGTTAGCATACCGCGCATGTCACGCGGAAGACCCGGGTTCGATTCCCGGCGGAGCTAAATCTTTTCTCTTCAAAAATAAATTATTTAAAATAATTTAAAAAATAGGTGGTTTCAATTGATATAAAATTTTATTTTTTAAATATACAAATTTTCATTTAAATCTTGAGGTTGACCCACATCCATACTGGTATCATGCTTACTGTCTATTACATCTTTGTAGAATTCTAGGGTACGTATCGATCTCCAGTCTTCTCCATAATGTTTTCTAATAGAGTATCACCATCATCCACCATCATCCAGTTTGGGATTTCGAAAAATTGAAGGTTTTCTGTAAAGTGAAGCTGGATGGAACTGGTTTTGGATGAAACTGGGATAGAACCGCTTTTGATAAGAATTGGAATCTTTGAGTATTTTCGAACGATCTAGAAATCTTTAAAAAAAAAAAAAAAAAACGCGTCTAACACATTATTTCTAACATTAAAAACTCGAAAAATATGTTTTTGGAAAAATGGATGTAACTGGTTTTGAAACCAAACGCCTCAAATATGCTATGTCCCTTGTTTAATTAAAATAATAGGGTTCGTAATGTTAAGGGAACCCATTTTTTTATTTTATATAATTCTTTAGTTTAATTTTTAGTTCAGCAATTTTAAATTAATTCTAAATTCAATAATTAATAAGTTGTAAATTCAATAATATAATGTATAATAATATATATTGTCGTTAATTTATTAATCAAATTTAACATTGAAAATCATACCAATCGATATTAAGTATTTAATTAGCATTAGTTTATTGTTATGTGCGTGGGCCTTTTTTGATTGGTCGAAGACGCTCTGAGACAAACAAAAAACGCTTCATCAAGTCAGTCAGCTGTTGGTTCTCGCCAGCCGAGTACGCATCACGCCTCACGCTTAAAACATTCTTTCAAAACATTTATTACATTCTCGTTCACCCAGGGTGTTCAGTTGTGTATTGTGCACATTTGCAGACATTATTTTAGAAGCGGAGCGAAGAGGAAGATTAAGTTCCCAGCGGGATGGACATTTAAAGTAAAATAACTCCAATATTATTTTTTATACAATATCTGAACTTCAAATTTTGTTTAATAACAATAAATAACATTCTCTAAGCATTGAACTTTGCCTTTTAACATTAAATCAAATTGCTGAATTCAGTTATTATATCTATCTATGTATTATAGTTATTAGTCGTTTGTTTATTACTTTACTCTTTAGTTCATCAATGGCCATTCGATAAAGGCATATTTTTGTCTATAATAGTTTATAAGTTGTATTTCATTTTCATTCAATCATTTTAGTTGCATTCTTGTTTAATAAATTATTTGTATTTAATAAATTATTGTTTAAGCTCTAAAATATCAGAGATTTTTCTTTTTTTATTTCCTTTCATTCATATTATTTTGTTCTCCTTTTTTATTATGCTATTATTTTCTAACTTACAAAGGTAAACTTTATGTTAAATATCTTTCATGTTATTCTTTTATTATTTAAAACTTTTTAATACATTAACCAACAAAACTAAGGGCATTGAGCACCCGGCCATACTTTCATCATCAGGGAAGCGAAAGGTTTTTATTATTAAAACCTAACTTGCCTGAACACGTAAAAAGGTTCGTGGATCTCAATTATATCAAATAATTGGGACAAGCAAGAACACAGAATTTACGCATTGGAAGTAATTTATTGCTGGCAAATACTATATACATTTATACATACAATGAATGTAACTAATATTATAATTAATACCGGCCTGATTAAGGAGTTGTGTCGGCCGGGAGCAAGGCAACAATTCCTCTATCTAGATCATGATTCTAACTAACAAGGGGAGGGCACAGCTATGGGGTCGTCGATCGGGCCCATTTTTTTTCTGGTGATTCTACATCGAAAAATAGTCGACACCTGTCCGAGCGTTCCGTCCAATGGGCCTTAGGTTTTGAGAAATAAAATAAAATACCTTGAAAATCCTTTATTTTTTATCTTGAGTTTAGAAAATGATATCGACATGATTCTTTCACTAATTTATTTATCTTAGAGAGTAGATTAAAGGAAAAATACAGTAGTTAAAGAATTATTCATATTTCTTCAATTGAATTTAAAAAAAGCTTTAAGTTTTCAAGTAAACTAGCTTTATAAATTTTTTCACATAAAAAAACAATAACAGAATTGAGTTTAGCACCTCAAGAAACCCTGATGTCTTAAATATCATCCAAAACAAAAAATAATTTTTTTTCCTGTCAGGAGCAGCTTAAAAATGTTTCAGCAAAACTGTATGTGTAGTTTCAAATTCTGCATCTCGTGTTGAGTTGATCCGAGATTTACGTTCTTGAGCTCATTGCATAGAAGAAAGCTTCCCTTTTCTAACCATATAAATAACTATTGTATTAGTTCTCTCTTGTAAAAAATGGTCCTCAAAATAAAAATTAAATTCAAACTTTTCTTTATATTATGTTGATTCCTGAACAGGTAAAAATATTTCGATTATGTAAAAATGTGTAACTCTAGAGCCTTTATTTACCCTATAAATTTGATGAGAATCGGTAGAACTTTCTCCGAAATATGGTCGGATTTTTGGATGTTTAACGAAATTGTAAGGGTCTAGCCTTAGCGAAACTTTTAATACAATTTTTAATTTATTTATTTTTTTTTTTAATCTTCCCAAAATTTACTTATAGGTTTTTTTTTTTATTGTCCTCAAAACGAATCTGAAAACTGTTATGAAACAAAAACAGTTTTGCACAAAATGATTTTTTAATGTCAGTATTTTGCCAGAATATTCCAGAATGAATATGTGTTCAGGAATCAACATAATATAAAGAAAAGTTTGAATTTAATTTTTATTTTGAGGACAATCAAAATAACACAATCTTGTATTAACAAGATTTTTTGACCATTATGTTTCTTCCTATATATTTTATATATATATATATATATATATATATATATATATATATATATATATATATATATATATATATATATGTATATATATATATATATATAAATTTTTATTGTACTAAATGACACAATTTTTTAATTTGTGAATTTTACGAATAGTTGATGAATGTGGTAAGATTATTTTCCTAAAATTGTACTAATATTCATAATGTTTTTAATTGTTAAAAATAATCTTAACCACAAAGCTGTGATTTCACTTTTGATTTTTTAGCTTTGAAAATGCTCAAACAGGCATTGTTTTTTTACAAAACAAAATATCTTATTTATTAAAATAACATATTTTAAGGGGACAAGGGTTGACGTCGCGGTCATAACCGGGCAGCCCCCGTACTACTATAGGTAGCGGGCTTTACCCTGGGGCCGGGCGGTACATACGTACCGCTCACTAAATTATTGTTTAATTGCCAAAATTAAACTTTTTATTTATTTCTTTTGCAATTTTTGTATCATTCTAATCATATTATAGTTATAAATTAGGAAAAATTGCTTTGGCCCCAGGCAAAAGTACATCATCTTTTCCCTGGCGCTCAACGTGTTAAAACTGTGACTATGACTGTATAAAGGTCAATAAAGGAAAATATTTTCGAGACCCGAATAGCTTACAATTTGTGAACCTTCCTTCATCATTATAGCGGTCTTTTAATTTTCTTCTATTTGAAGATTAATACCATTGATATAGGTGGAAGGTAGATTAAATAGGTTAAATTTATTAGGTAAGATAAGCAAGCGGAAATCGGTCGAGTTGGGTTGGAATATCTAAATCCAATATCATGCTATCTAATGTAACCATATTTCCCTTTGTATTTGTCCTTTATATTGATTATACAACTACGATTATCACAGTTAACATCCGTAGCTTAACTATTATGTGTTATATATCATTAATTATTGACATGAAAAATTGATTTTTTTTATCATCATCATTAGGTTTATGGGTCATTCTCACGTAAGTGGGCACTTTTGTGTCCCATGCCGATTATAGCGATTTAGAAAAACTTAGGACTCTAAGACATCAATTTTGTAAATCCAGGCGGGTTGTAAAGGTAGACCCCATACGACTTTATTTTAATTGTATAACACACGTACCTTAAAAACACCAGAAAAAGGTCGAAATTCATTCCCCTGTCATGTCCCGAGGTCTGATTCTGCTCAAAGTAAGAGTTCTGTGTCCGTATACTAGGTTAATTTTTACTTTTTTTTCTGTTCTATTTGTTCAAAATACTGTAAAATTTCATAAAAGCAGTCCAATCCTTGATGATAAAGGATTATAATTGAAAAAAAAACTAATTTTTATGATGTCCCACAGGTTTTCTTTCATTCCCCTGTCAATTTTTAAAATTAAATTGTCACCACACTATTCAGGCGGGAAATTAGTAAAAAATATATAGTCAGCAGGAAGGGGTCTTTCCCTAAGCAACCCCAACTGTTAACTTAACCTCAGTACAAATCCAAGCTCTCCAGAAGCAAATAAGTTCTCAAACTTGAGAGGTTACGTTTAATAGTCTTCATTCCCCTGTCCTCTAGTTTTGGTCAGGCAAGTTCTTTCTTTTCTAATTTTTGAGAGATAAAAGATTTTGTAGCACAGATTTCGTTTTTCAAATAGCATTATTATATCTTTTTTTTCCTTTCAACGGTTATCAAATAAGCCTAAAAAATTCATTCCCCTGTCGTTCATTCCCCTGTCTTACTGTAAATAAAATGCTGCAGGGAAATGAAGATAGCGACGTGGATTGAAGCTTTCTTTTGGTGCTAAACTTTTTCAAAGCATCATCAGTCCTAAATAATGAGAAATTAAAAAAAAAAAAAAAAAAAAAAAAAAGTTCAACGTGAATTGGTGTTCTTCCACGTCGACTCATTGCTTCTTATAGGCTAAGGAATAGTATTACACCGAAAAAAAAGCTTATTTGTAACCATAAAATTTAAAATAAAAACGCCGTAAAAAGTGCCATCATTCACCATCATTCATCACCATTTCGCATCAATCCGCAACAACTTAGTTCAATTTGCAACTTAAAAAATCTGTTGCGTGCGCACAACACACAACTTTCACTTACCAATATACTTAGATTAGAAATTAATGCGTTGTTGTGGTCCCCTCCGTTTGACCAATTTTGATGAAATATTGGCTATCACATATTTGGCGTATACATACATCAAATACCCAGTTTGATCAAAATCGTGAAAGCCGTTTTTGAGTAAATAAAAAAACATGTGAAAATGATACAAAATTTATTAAGTAAAGTACCCCCTCCGGTTGATCAATTTTGATGAAATGTTGGCTATCACATCTTTAGCATATACATACATCAAATACCCAGTTTTATCAAAATCGTGAAAGCCCTTTTTGAGTAAATAAAAATAACGCGAGAAAATGATACAACATTTATTAAGTAAAGTCCCCCCTCCGGTTAATCAATTTTGATGAAATTTTTACAGTCATATCTAGGGCATATTAATACACCAAATACTCAGTTATATCAAAATCGTTAGAGCCGTTTTTGAGAAAATCGAAAAAAACGTAAACAGTTATTAAATAAAGTACACCCTCCCTTTGAGCAATTTTGATGAAATTTTTGCTGTCACATCGCGGGCATATACATACCCAATTTCAGGTTCGCACGGTTTATAGTTTTTGAGCTAGTCTGTTCACACACACACACACACACACACACACACACACACACACACACAGACCATTTCGCGGGACTTGGTTAATTGGACTCAAGGGACCCCAAAACGTGTATTTCCGTTGAAAACCGGAAGTCGAAATTTTTCACGATCGCAATACTTCCACTTACTTTATATTTCATAATAGGTAAGTGAAAGTTAAAATGAAGGAAATTTGGAACATTTCCTGGTGAGATGCCCAAAGTATAGCCCTCCCCGCCAATACTACTTGCCCCAGGTTGCGAACATACAGCCCTCACCCGAGAGGATCACAAATTATATTATTGCGTTACACAGGAAATCAACATGTGATAATTAATCTTGAATGAATAATTTCAACAATAATAGGAATTTAGAGGACCAATTTAAAAATTGGGAAAAAATAATTCAATAATGATACTTTAGTATTATTGAATTATGGTTGATAATTAATAGTTAACAATATGGTTTCTTTTTGTTTCATTTTTTCAATATATGGCACCGATTTAGTTAATTATTGTAACGAGAAACAAAACAGAAAACATGTGGTTTAGAATAGTTCTAGACTTGTTGCAACGAAATAACTGTTCAAACAAACTGTCACAGTACATGTTTGTGACTGCGATGTTCGAGTACTATGCTATCTAGGCTTGCCTCAAAGGTTCTGGATTGTTCCCCTTACGACTAAACATAAGGAGCGATGGACTGGAGAGTTAGTCTTGTTTTGAATTTCATATTGTTATTTCTGTGTTACAAACTGGTAATTTTTGTAACCTGTTTCAATATTTGTGTGGCATTCTGGGAAAATAAGGTCTTTCTTTGAATAAACATCGTTTAAACCACATAGTTGTTACAACATATTGATAATTCATCGATAAGTTATTTGGTAAAAAAAAATTGTTTAACCCACATAAGTGTTACAATATAGTATACGGTAATTCATTTATATTTTAGAACTTTTCTATTTTAAGCAAAGAGTTGGGTAATTCAGTCACAATGACGAAAACTACGGCTCTATTTTTCCGGCTATTGGAAAAATCAACTCTGTCTTATAGTTTCTATCTTATAGTACATATAACTCTATCTTATAGTACATAGAGAATTATAAAATCAGACGACTTGGAGTATTATGCTTGCATTGCCGAATTACCACAAGTAAAAAGTTTTATTTAATAATAAAAGAAATTAGTGTTTTTTTTTTGAGCAAATGAAAACAAAAATAAGAAATGAATGTGGAAAAATGTATAACTTTGAGAAGTGGCAATTAACAAAACACATTAATTTCTAATTTAAGTTGGTAAGTGAAATTTGTGTGTTGCGCGCACGCACCAGATTTTTTTTAGAAGTAACTAGAGTCCAATTAAAAATATTGTAAAATACTTATTCATTACTTTTTTAAGCCATTCTTTCAACTTATATCTATCACTCCGAAGATGGCCTGAAGAGGATTAGTGAAATAAATACCTGTAATAAACCATGAATGCCTGCATGGGCGTCAGCAGCACCAAATTATTGGGGGGGGGGGGTGCCATCAATGATCAAGTATATAATGATAACGATAAAAAAAATCAATTTTTGATGTCGATAGGGTAGTTAGAATCGAGAGGCTAAAAGTTGAAATAATTAGTACTAAAAACAACTGTGGGGACATTTAATTCTTCCTCCAACGATGTATTTTAAAGGTATTTATAGTCTCTTGAAACTTGCCAATTTATGCCTCAGTCAAAGATAAGGAATTGCTAAGTCTTTTTGAATGAAGTTTTCCTTGTGATCCTGATCCCACTAATTTCATTGCTTTCCCTCAACTTCTATAAGCTTCATCGACTTGATTGAATGTGAGATCAAGCTGCTTGGTTCAAAAAAGAAATTCCGGAATTCAAAAAGCAATTCCGGGGGTACAACAGCCTTAAAGAATTCATAAAAAGAGACAGTTCAAGATGAAATAAAAGATGTATTACATTCTTCAAAAATACAATACGCTTGACTATGCTTTTAAAAATCTGGTGCGTGCGCGCATCACACAACTTTCAATTACCAACTTATTTAGATTAGAATTTGGCGTTTTTTGTTAATTGCCACATCACAAAGCCACAAATCTTTCTACATTCATTTCTTATTTTTGCCGTTTATGAGTAAATAAAAAACACGTGAAAATGATACATTTATTCAGTAAAGTGCCCCCTCCAATTGATCAATTTTGGTGAAATTTTTACTGTCACATCGCGGGCACATACATACACCAAATACCAAGTTTGATCAAAATCGTTAAACCCGTTTTTGAGTAGATAAAAAACACACTTGAAAATGAGACAAAATTTATGCAGTGGAGTGCCCCCCAATTGATCAATTTTGGTGAAATTTTTACTGTCTCATCGCAGGCACATACATATACTAAATACCAAGTTTAATCAAAATCATTTAAAGCCGTTTTTGGGTAAATGAAAAAAAACACGTAAAAGTGGGACACAATTTATTAAGCAAAGTACCTCCTCCGGTTGATCAATTTTGATGAAATTTTTTTAGCCGAATCTCGGGCATATTAATGCATCAAATACTCAGTTTAATCAAAATTGTTATTGAATAAAGTACCCCCTCCCTTTGAGCAATTTTGATGAAATTTTCGCTGTCACGACAAGGGCATATACATACGCTAAATACCCAATTTCAGGTTCGTACGGTTTATAGTTTTTGAGCTACTCTGTTCACACACACACACACACACACACACACACACACACACACACACACACACACACACACACACACACACACACACACACACACACAGATCATTTCGCCGGACTTGGTTAATTGGACTCAGGGGACCCCAAAACGTGGTGTATTTCCGTTTAAAACCGGAAATCGAAATTTTTCACGATCGCAATACTTCCACTTACTATATATTTCATATATAGGTAAGTGAAAGTAAAAAAGTGACACAGGGCCCATTTCTGAAAATAAATTATCACATGGGGGCATTGGGTATAATCAATCAATCAATTGTGCTGTAATCAACTAATATTTATATTTTGTTAAATTTGATTGGTTAAACTCGAATAAATTCGTAAAATCGATTTTTTTTTACATCCTCTCCTGTCAAAATATTGGGGGGGGCGCGTCCTCCCTGTTCCCCCCCCCGGCGGTGATGCCCGTGAATGTCTGTAATAAACAAAAAACATTGAATAAATACTAGGTATTTTCTATATTTTCGTGCAAAGACTTGCCTGACCCCTTCAATTAGTAGCTAAGCTACCGGTGTCCTCAGAAAGGGAGCAGGTTAAATTGAATTAGCGCCGGCGAAGTTCACAAGTTGATAACTTTTAAATTAAACTAGGTTATTTTAATATTCCCCTCCTTAAACAGGGCCACTTTCACAGCTAACTAATTCAGTCCGAGCCTGCTTATATTCATCAAAATGTTTTACCAAGTATTCTCCTCTCTGGGAGAAACTTCTGCTTCTTATAAGCTGTTGCAGGAATAGATTCTGTGGTGTTGGTCTTAGACAATCTAATCTGATTATGATAAAATAGATACACATTCATGGACAGTTTTAAGAGTGCCTTGTAAAAGTTATTAGTTGAAAATTAGAGGAAAAAACGAAAGCCGTGCTCCAACGGTTTGTTCTGACCGCTACTTCGTTCCAACAAAAGATTAGGGATTTTAAATCATCTGTTTTTATTTGACGATTTAACGTTAAAATATTATAAACTTCGATTTGAAGAATACGGTAAGGAAGCAGATTAATGCTAATTTACCATTGATATAGGTGGAAGGTAGATTAAATAGGTTAAATTTATTAGGTAAGATAAGCTAGCGGAAATCGGTTGAGTTGGGGTGGAATATCTAAATCCAATATTATGCTATCTAATGTAACCATATTTCCCTTTGTATTTTTCCTTTATATTGATTATACAACTATGACTATTAAGTTTACATTCGTTCCTTAAGTATTATGTATATATTGTAACACTTTTGTGGGTAACAAATATTTATTTAACAGAAATATTCAGTTATCACAATGGCAACGAATTATTACAACTTAAACAATTGAGCAGGTTACAAAATTGATAACTTTATCACACACAATCATATGACTTGAGCAACACAGTCAAGACACAGACTTCAACTAACTCATTCAGTCTCTGCCCCTTATATATATCGTAAATAGTGGGGCCTGGAATCTTCTAGAACAATGTCGGAAATTCTCCGTCATTCTGGAATGATCTGGACAAAAACTGTTCGTTCCAACCGGTTATTTTGTTCCAACATGCGGGAAATACACGTTTTGGAGTCCCCTGAGTCCAATTAACCAAGTCCCGCGAAATGGTCTGTGTGTGTGTGTGTGTGTGTCTGTGTGTCTGTGTGTGTGTGTGTGTGTGTGTGTGTGTGAACAGACTAGCTCAAAAACTATAAACCGTGCGAACCTGAGATTTGGTATTTAGTGTATGAATATGCCCGCGATGTGACAGCAAAAATTTCATCAAAATTGCTCAAAGGGAGGGGGTACTTTATTTAATAACTTTTTAAGTTTTTTTCGATTTTCTCAAAAACGGCTCTAACGATTTTGATTAAACTGAGTATTTGATCTATTTATATACCCGAGATGTGGCTGTAAAAATTTCATCAAAATTGATCAACCGGAGGGGGGACTTTACTTAATAAATTTAGTATCATTTTCAAGTGTTTTTTTTTATTTACTCAAAAACGGCTTTCACGATTTTGATCAAACTGGGTATTTGATGTATGTATATGCCAAAGATGTGATAGCCAACATTTCATCAAAATTGATCAACCGGAGGGGGGACTTTATGTAATAAATTTTGTATTATTTTCACGTGTTTTTTTTTATTTACTCAATATCGGTTTTCACGATTTTGATCAAACTGGGTATTTGATGTATGTATATGCCAAAGATGTGATAGCCAACATTTCATCAAAATTGATAAACCGGAGAGGGGACTTTACTTAATAAATTTTGTATCAATTTCACGTGTTTTTTTTATTTACTCAAAAACGGTTTTCACGATTTTGATCAAACTGGGTATTTGATGTATGTATATGCCAAAGATGTGATAGCCAACATTTCATCAAAATTGATCAACCGGAGGGGGGACTTTACTTTATAAATTTTGTATCAATTTCACGTGTTTTTTTAATTTACTCAAAAACGGCTTTCACGATTTTGATCAAACTGGGTATTTATGTATGTATATGCCAAAGATGTGATAGCCAACATTTCGTCAAGATTGATCAACCGAAGGGGACACTTTATTTCATAACTTTTTTTCTAATTTTTAGATCATCTTAAAAACGGCTTTAACGATTTTCTTCATATTCGTTATGTTTAATGGAAATTGAGTGTTATTTAATATCAGGTAAGCGTTATCATTATTAAAATGTTCTGAGGGGTTTATAGAGCAAATGAAAACAAAAATAAGAAATGAATGTGGAAAATGTGTAACTTTGAGAAGTGGCATTAACAAAACGCATTGATTTCTTATCTAAGTAAGTTGGTAAGTGAAAGTTGTGTGTTGCGCGCACGCACCAGATTTTTTTTATCGTTATCATGATATACTTGATCATTGATGGCCTGATTTATTCGATAACGTACTAATATTAACGGTTATTGTTATTTTCCGATTCTATAAAATAAAAACCGATGTATCCACAACCCTCATCGAATTCTCCGATTGGATAAGGAAGAGAAGAAGCCACTCAGATCATTTCCGCTACTGTTAAATATACAAAGAAATATTCATAAACAGCCCACATAGCCACTAAATAAATACAATAAAATAAATACTTTTACATATTATTAAAATTTACTCACAGCTAAGAGCAACTAATTTATTTCTTATCAAACAAACAATATTTGGAATAACTTATCGCATCAATCCGCAACATCAATCCGTTCTATTTGTAACTTAAAAAAATGAAAAAAACTTAGAACATTTCCTGCTGAGATGCCCAATGTATAACCCTGTCCGCCAGTACTACTTGCCACAATGTAATGATGTTGCCAACTTAATATCCTCGTCCGACAGAATTGTAAATTTATATTATATATGTTAAACAAGCACTCAAAATAAGATAATTTAACTTAAAAGAATAACTTCAGCAATAATAGGAATTTCTGTCACTAACAAAAATTGGAAATAATTAATTCAATAATAATAACTAACAATCATAATTAATAGTTCCTGGGACTTAAGTTCGACAGAAGGGTGACATGGGGTCCTCGTGTTAAAATGAAACATACGACGCACACAGGGGTATTTGGCCCTAAAAGTTGGCCAAAATCCATTTTTTGAAATTTGAAATTTCTGGTAAATAACGACTGGAAGTTCAAGTAGAGGACCTGTTGGGTCATGTAAGATGATTTTTATCTCTTACAGGCCCTTAATCCGGCAGCTATTCTAATTCAAATCTGACCTTATCCTTTAACTCGTCTGTGCTCATAAATATTGGTCTACAAAATATATTGATTTTCTTTATTCTTACTGAAGTATCGGCATTATCAAATGATGAATAGTTCGAGGCCAGGTTTGTACTTGTTATCCAGATAGTTATAATTTTTTTGTATTCAATACTAGTATCAATATTTTTTTGTTTTTTGGTAGGTATATTTTAGAGCTAAAAATTAAATTTGAAGGTTAAAAAGTTATACTTCTGGGCATTTCTGGGCAACGAAATATTTTTTATGATAATGTATAATTATCGTAGATTATGTATCTTGAAAAAAATTCTGTGAATAGCTGCGATTCGGAGACTTATAATTTTTTATTACTAAAATGGCAATTTCATTAAATAATAAAAAAAATTCAATTTTGTTATATTTTCATTTATTTGTATTTTAGGATCTTCAGAAAGAATAACTGTAACCTGAATAGAATTATTTGACATATTTTTAAAGTCAAAACATTAGCTTTTAAAAAAAAGAAGGAATTTTTGGTGTCTTTTCTCATTGGGAAATATTGTAATAACCTAGATCATGTGAAAGAGCTAAAACAAAATTATCCATTTTGAGGCATGATTTCCAAGTGAGATAGAATACTTCTTCAAGGAAAAGAAATGTTTTTGAAACAGAAACAAGAAATGGCTAAGTGGGACGATATCAATCAAAAGCTCAAGATCTGGTGGACGCCCTGAAAAATCATTTGTTACTTTAAAATTTACAACGGATACGGAGAAACTTTATCAATGGTAAGCTATGACACCATCTGTTCACAAAATTTTAAGGGATGGTTTTGAAGTGATGAAAAGTCCTCTGCTTCATATTGGTCTTTTATCTGAGGAAGCAGCAGAAACCCGAAATAATTATTTCCGGATTTATAGAGAACATAAGATCAGAAAATTTTCCCGGACACAGTGCAATCTGGGTGTAATTAATAGATTAATATTGACATCAGATCCAGTTATCACAGGTATGAGAAGTTCAAGAAAAAAGGTACCAGGTTTTATAAGGAAACTTTAGAAATGTTGTCTCCCCCAACCAACTTAACCGATAGTGGTGATTCCGAAAGTTCATTAAGTGACGAGGAAAGTGAATAAAGAATAATTATATTTAATATGCATTTTTAAGAAAGGTTGGTGCGTTTCTTCCTGGGATATAAGTTGTGTTTCGAAGAGGTATTGAATAATTCTTAATGAATTAGGAAAACACATTTTTTTTCTTTATCACCATAACTTTTTATATTCACCTATTTTACACTATTTTCATTTTTTTAAAATAATAGTAATAGATAAATGATAATAAATCTTTAATTAGTTACAAGCATATTTCATGGGTGCAAAGCACAAAGATAAAATGATATGAACATAAATTGTAAACCCATTGATGCCTATTTCACAGTCGGTGGAGTTATGTAAAAATTTATTTTATGAAAATTTTCTCCTTAGAGTATTTTTTTAACTGATAAAAAAACATTTTTAATGTCTATTACAAATATAGAAGCCATTTTGAGGACTTTTGAATTAATAAAATGGAAGGAAATAGTTTTGGCCAGCTTTTCGGGTCAAATACCCTGTGTGCGACGCTTAAAAAAAGACTGAAACTACTTTATCAACTCTTCTCAAAAACTTCAAAACTGAATCTAAAATAGAAATTAAAGACATATACGTATACACATTTAAATAAAATTCAAAGATTTCAATCAAAACTTTTACGACTGATAACCAACGCACCCTGGTACGTCACCAACCACACTCTACATACTGACCTCCACCAGCCAACAGTTGACCAGTACACAGCGACCCTCTACAGGCGTTTTAATACTAAACTATATGACGGACATGGCTACAGCTGGCATCCCTATAAATACGAGGAGGAGATTAAAATGGCGTTGGATGAGAGATCTCCTTATTTAAGAAGCTCTAGCAATTGGAAGGGGGTGCTGCTGAGTACTTTTCATTTCGATGCCTCAAGTGTCATTGTTTCCTCATCAGGCCACCAAATTTGCTGATTGTCAGCATTATGCAGGCTGGTGCGAATAAATAGTAAAAATAAATAAAAAAAATAGCTAAGAATATAGTTTATTTTTGTTTCATTTTTAAAATATGGAGTATGGTTATAGTATATTATTGAACCTATGTTTTTCTTTATTTTGCTGTTTTGTATCTTTATTATAGCTTTGTGTACATATTTTATTTTGTTTTAAATTCTAATCTCATGTATTTCAACTCCTTGTTATAAAGGTGCCTTTACACTCTACGAACTTTACCTTCGAACACCACCCTCGAACAGCCTTCGTAAAGCCTTCAAGTCGACTGTTCGGGTGTTCTAGGTACTTCATCTGTTCGCCGGGGTAGCACTTGTGTCACTTTTGATTTGGGTTTTTCCCAAGTTACAAGAGCTGTTTGTGATACTAGTGTAATTTGTGATGAGTTCTAATTCGTCTCCTATTTTCTATTTTTCAGATAATATAAAATATATTGATAATGGAGATTTTATTCTTCATCATAAGCTAGCGTTGGGTGCTTCAGCCATATTAGTTCGCTTAACGTCACGTGAAGTATAAATGGCTGTTCGTGTAACGCAGGTACGGCAAAGTTCGAAGGTGAGGTTCGTCGAACGTAAAGGAACCTTAAGGCATGTGCCTTAAATATAATACAAAAATCTAAATCTAATATGAACGTAACGGTTCCAACAAAATCCTCGAACTCTTTCCAATGTTCACAAAAAATAATCATCAAAATGTTGAACAAAAGTTTTAGTCAGTTAAAAAAGACGCAGGAGGCAATTAGAACTTTATCCCTAGCGAAGCGGTCACCTCCATTAGCATCTGCTGCCAGCCTCTTCTAAAATTCATAGATCTTCCGCGATTTCGGAAATGCAAATGTAAGCATCTTTAAAATTGAAAAGGACAAAAAAAAAATCTGGGGTGATGCGGGCAACGAATATTTTCAATGAAACAGGCGGCAACGAATATAATTCAAGCAGGGTGACTTCACATTTCATTCATCTAAATAAATAAAGATGAAATTCTGTTTGTTTGTTAGTTTGTTTGTTCTTTATATAAATCCATACCGTTTTTCCTAAATTCTCCAAATTTCGCTCAGGAGCGAACACCTGTCCATATTAAAATTGCACAACTTCAGCCGATCTCTGGGTATATTCTTTATTGTTATAATAATCGTTTTAATCTCGCTTTAGATTGGTTTTTACAAAATCGACCGTTCGAGTCGATGAAAGTCTCATTTTATAGATTTAAAAAATGAAATTCTCCGGGTGAAACCGGAGCTACAGTTATAATGCAAAAAATTACTTTAATAGATTACAATATATATAAATAAAGATGAAATTCTATTTGTTTGTTTGTTCTTCATAGAAATCTATACCGTTTGTCATAAATTCTCCAAATTTCGCTTAGTGGTTCTTTCATACCAGGTGCGAACACCTGTCTATATTGTTATTCCATAACTTCAGCCAATTTCTGGGTATATTCTTTATTGTATAAAAATCGTTATGATCTTGCTTTACATTCGTTTTTACGAAATAAACCGTTTATTATAAAAATGACATTCCCCGGGTGAAACCGGAATATACAGCTAGTAAAACATATTATGAAACAGATGTTTGTTTACTGATATATATTTATTGAAGATTATTTAAGCCTCATCTGACGTCGGCAAGAATATGGTTTATATTAAAAATATGGTCGCATATTAAAAATTTATAAAGAAAAAAGTTCGATGTTAATTACTCGAAATAAAAAGAAATGAAGAATCATCCTAAAGAAATAAAATTACGAAAAAAGAAGAAACATTCACGGAATAAAGTAAACTAAACTCCCGGTTACTTAATTTGCATGATACAGTTGCCATTACATCACCGGCGCTCAGTTTTGTATGGCTTTTGAAGTTTTTTAGCTCTTCTGTTCATTAACAGACTTCTTTGATGTTCGGGCTCATGGGACCCTAAAACGTATATTTTCGTTGAAAACCGGAAGTCGTAAATTTTCACGATCGCGATACTTTACTATGTATTACATATTCAGGAGAGTTTAATTAAAATTACATTATTTTAATACAGTACTATATATTTATTATTCCGTCGATTCAACACCCGGGTAAGTGTAAACGATCCTTGAAGTAAAAGTTGGTCCAAAAGAATGAAATAAAAAATAACGTAACTGATTTGCATTTTTATCACTTACATAGACTGCACCCGTCCCCGCCCCCCCCCCCCAACTCATATTTTTGCTATTTTTATTTCTTATCGCTAACAGTGAGCTTCTATCGTCCGAGCTGCGATTCCGATCAATTTTAATTACTTTTTATTCTTTCGATTCAATTCCATACCAGAAGCCCAATAAAGATAATTTATTATTTAATAATAATAAAACAAAAATAGAACTACATAAAAATATTTCTAGATCTCTATGGGGTCTTGAGACAAAATAAATGTAGCCAGTGGTTACAAGCTGCCCCCCCCCTTATAACGAGCCGCACTGAGCCGTGGAAAACTTAACGAGCCCTTGATCCAGATTGAGGGAAATCTGGAAGGGACGTTGGAAAATTGTGGGGAGATGAGGGGACGTAATCCGCGCTCTCTGATTGCCGTGTCATCTAGGCCAATCAAGAGTCCCTCTTATCTTTTAGTTCGTCATTTCTCCGCAGCAAAGGAAAGGCAAGGGACAGGTGGCGAATTTCGATATTTTTTATAATTATACTCGTATGTTACCGAATGGGATTAACATTTAACTCAATAATAATAATTTAATTAATTTACAAACACTTACCGTAAAAGGAGGTGACATTGTGACTAATGGGGTGACTTTGTGACAAGCCTATTTTTCTACAGTTTTTAAAGTTCCCTCCTTAAAAAGAATCAGGTTAGGCAATTCAGTGTACTTGTCAGTTGGTCAGTAATGTGCTGCAACCTACTGGCCACATATAACTTCTTTCATTCCATTTACCATGGTGCTTTATTTAATATATGTTTGATTGTTTTCATTTAGTTGAAACTTTGAAATAAAGCACCATGGTAAATGGAATGAAAGAAGTTATAGAGGTCCAGATGTGGCCAGTAGGTTGCAGTACATTACTGACCAACTGACAAGTACACTGAATTGCCTAACCTTATTCTTTTGAAGGAGGGAAATTCAAAAACTGTAGAAAAATATGCTTGTCACAAAGTCACCCCATTAGTCACAATGTCACCTCGTTTTACGGTAATCTTAATATAAAATTGACCGCAATTTTATATTTACCATCCTCACAGCTTATAGGACAATGCTATCTTATAACTAAAGCTCTGAATTCCGTGGAGTAAAAATTTGAAAACGTCAAAACGTGCATTAAAAACTTCAAAACGTGCAAAAACATGAAATAAATAAAATGTATTGCTAGAAAATCAGAACTAAAAATTATGTTTGTGAACAAAAAATAGCTACTTTGGAAAAAAATAAGTAGCGGAGAGTAAATTGAAATAGAAACTCTTTTATTTTTACAGATTATTTTGGAATTTTGGATCTTTTGTACAATACTATTGATATCTTTTGAAAAAAATACCGGTAAAAAAATCGGAACATAGAATATTTACTTGAAATAGTGACAGCAAAATGTGGAATACAGCGTAAAGTAATCGCATGTGAGCTGTAATTACATATAGTGGAAATAGGACGATCTTAAAAAAAGGAAAGATACTACTCAAATTATGGAATCACCAGATGCATTATCCGGTGCGTAGACTTATTTTTAAATCACTCGGGTGACACGCACTACCTCTGTTACCGTTCTAGGGTTAAAAAAAATTAGGTACTTACTCGTGCTACAGTGGGTATTAATTTGTGTTTTCCTCTCGCATCCAATTTCTTTATCACAAGATTTACAAAACGCTACACAACCATCCCTATTGAATTCAGGAAATTTTTCAATCCATCCCGCAGTTTTCGAAGACACACTTGCTCCAATTTTAGGCATTTTTAGTAACAATACTGGACAGGGGGTAGGTATAGATAGAGGTAATAGGTACGGTATTCTATACCCCGCCCCCCTTTATACTCGACAGAAGTTTGATACTGACAAAACAATGGGAATTGAGAAACCAAATGTAAACATCCAGGAACTACTGAACCCTCATTTCTAGGAATTGGAGGTTTGTGTTGGTTTATATCTCCCAAGATCCCTTAATTTTTTTTTCTACGATATTCACATTTATTTTTCCACTATTGTCTTGATTTGTACTAAATAAAATTACAATTTGTAATATTTTTGTCTTCATAATATCAAATGATGCAATTTGGTGCAATAAAACTTCAAAACGTGCAATTTCGTACAGTAAACCCCAAAACGTGCAATTTCGTGCAGCATAAAACTACATTAAAACATCCTATTAGGCTTGATTTGTTTAAGTAACTTGAGTTCGCTCTATTCTGACTTTCCAATAAAAAGATGCAATTCCCGGGAATTCGAGTTGTACTTATAACATTTAATATTAAAGGCTTGTAAAGGCCTCGTAAGCTATAGATCGGCAACGTAACAAGTTACCTGAGAGCGGAGCCTAACACGTCAGCCTCTCCGGGACTGTAATTAACGCTCGTCGTCCATTGGCGGCTAAGGTTAATGGTTTTCGCTCTATCGGACGGGAGCTATAGGCGGGCGCAAGCAACTGTGCTGCTTCTTTACAGGAACTAGAGAAACGGGGATAGAAGCCGGGCCATTACCTGCGATTCATATGGTTTTTAACATTTTTAATTTATTTTTCCATAATTAAAACCTGATTGATCAAAATATTATTTGAAAAATGTCTAATAGGTATTGCTCGGTCCCTCAGTGTTCAATTAGAAAATCAAAAGTCGTGTCATTCCACTTATTTCCAAAAAATAAAAAGCTTTTTAAAGAGTGGATTGTAAAATTAAGAATAGATAAGCCTGTTTCGAAACATATGACGATATGTAGTCTTAATTTTGAAGAAAGTGACTATACTTATCAAGGTAAATATTAGTATTTGACATTTTATTATTCCAAAATGCTAGTTTTATGCAAATAACATTGGGACCATAGTGACATAGATTTGTTTTTCTTTTTTAATTTTCCCCATTTTGGTCTAACCTCCGTTTTACTTAATTGTTCCAAGTTTTCAATGCGAAGCCTGAAAGTTTTGACAAATAAATAAATAATATGAAAAAGAATCTAAGCTGTCATGAAAATGACAGCTGTCATAACAATAATTTATGAATAGGTAATTAATGTTATTACTAACCGAAAAACGTAAAGTTACAATGATGTGATTGCATTTACCAGAACTACCAGCTTTAAACAATTTCCACTTTTATTTAATGGGAAGGTCTTTTAAGATCGCTTGATTGAATGCACAAGGCTTGTAAAATAACTGTTTTTTTACTTCTAGATATTATTCCACATGTCATTATGTGGTTTGCATCAAGGATAGCCTGCGCTTCAATTAATGGTCTTTTAAAATTCCCAATTATCTCCATCACATCAACTATGTCTATCCCCGTTCCTTCCGACATTTTGCAAAACTACTAGCGCACCCTTTAGTCGATTGCGCCAATTCCAGGGCATTATGAAGTATTGACAATCCAACAAGAATAAAATAAACAATAAGATCATACCTAATACCCAACAGTCGTGGAAACTTTTGTGATTAAGTGTCCGATGCGGCAGTCTAGTGCGGGCCACCGGTGGTACACGCAGGCGTGTACGTTTTAAATAAGCCCCGCATATTTTCATAATAAAACATTATAAATGTAACTGCATAAATAAAAACTAGCAGGAGTCCCATTCCTTTATACAACATCAAAGGTTAGTGATAAATTTTATTTCGATGACCATAAGGTTATTTTTCAATAAGCCTCAAGTGAACTTAATGTTCCTTAATTTGCAACAATTACTCCTCAGTTGTCAGCTATTAACGTTAAAATGGAATCCAGATATAACTAGCCGAACCGATCTGGAAATATGAAAAAAGGACTTTTTGTTTATGAACAGAGAAAATTGGCCGTGGCCAGGATTTGATTTACATATTTAAAAATAATTTCAAAGCATTGAATAAAAAAAAAAAAAAATCAATCAACAAAAAGTAAAGTTCTGTTATAGAATGCTGAATTTTTCTTTTTTAGGGGGATGAAGGAGTAACAAGATATATCGATTACAGATTGGAACGGTTCCCAGCGGTAGCGGTTATTGCTGTAGAGACCAGAGACCGCTAACACTGGACAAATAGAGACCCTCCATTATTGCTTTCAATTCGGGATATCTTTCTCCTACATCAAATCACTACTAGTGATTCGTTCTATTCGAGATAAATACGATATCTTTATGTTCTGGAAACATCTCTCTTATTTACAACTACCTAAATCCAGACCACTGTATAACGTGGCTTTGTCTAATATATATTCAATTTTAGGGATAAAATGCATTCGTGAAACATCATTTCACATAATAGTATTCTTGGAATTCGTTAGAATATCTTTAACACATACCATAGTATTCAAAGGATTATAAAATTTCACTAACATTTTTTAAATTGTACATATATAGATAGTTAAAATTCTCTACTTACTTACAGCGGCTCAACAACCCATTACTGGGTCAAGGCCTCCTGAATCAGCCTTCGCCAGTTGTCCCGGTCAAGTGCTGCCGTTCTCCAGTTCCGAGTTCTAAGGATGTGGCGAGAGTCATTTGCAACACCGTCCTCCCAGCGAAGCTTAGGTCTTCCTATCCTTCTTGTCCCATACAGCTGCCCTGACAGGACTTTCCGAGGGATGTCCTCTTCTGACATTCTAATAACATGGCCTGCCCACCTAAGCCTCCCGAGTCTGATGGTCTTAACGATATCAGGACCATTTAGGAGAATGCTTAGTTCGTGGTTGGTCCTTCTCCTCCATTCTCCATTCTCCATACGAAGCGGTCCGTATATGTAACGCAAGATGTTCCGCTCGTAGACCAGTAGGCTTTGCTCTGATTTATTCGAGATGGTCCAGCTCTCAGAGCCATACATCAAGACTGGGCGAATGAGGGTCTTGTACATTAGTAGTTTAGTACCTCTGGCTATCATTCCACTCCGCAGTTGTGGCTGGAGACCAAAAAAGCAGCTATTTGCCAACGTGATCCTCCTGCTTATTCCATTTGCTACTTCTCCTGTAGAGTTAACAAGGCAGCCGAGGTAGATAAAGTTGTCTACTTGCTCAAAGGAGTAGTTCCCGAATTGAACTCGTTGCCCATGCCTATCCTCTGCCCTGTGGCCATGTACTTGGTCTTGTTCTCATTGATAACTAGGCCCAGCTTTCTTGCTTGGCCTTCTAGAGCTTGAAAGGCCTCGTTGACAGCTCTGAAAGATCTTCCTACGATGCGTATCCCAGCACCTGTACTTGCTTGTTGAATATGGTGCCAGATGTGTCAATCTCGGAGTCCCTTATGGCTTTTTCCAAAGCGAGGTTGAAGAGTAGGCAGGCAAGCGCATCCCCCTGGAGTACACCCTTTCCATAGTCGAAATCCCTTGATAAATTAGAGAATTTGATAAAATTCTCTACTGAACAGGAAGGAACGTTTTGTATTCGTTATAACGTTCCATTTTTTCAACTGGGGATACATACACGTGATCAGACATAAAACCCTTGATTTATTATACATGAAATAAAAGTGAGAAAAATCAACTTATAAAAAATAAAAAAACTCCGTAACTCTGTTAATAATTGAAGGGGTCGGGGCAAAGTGGTGCCAAGCAACATTTTTAACAAAAATAAACTGTAGCTCAGTCTGCTATATGTTACGTAGGACTATATGTCTATGATGGAAATGCCACCTAAATAAACTATAGAGGCTCAATATAGTCATATTTAGGTGGCATTTCCATCATAGACATATAGTCCTACGTAATATACAGCATACTGCAGCTACAGTTTATTTTTGTTTAAAATGTTGCTTGGCACTATTTTGCCCCGACCCCTTCAATTGTCCTATTCCCCTGATTTCTTTTTAGTGAAGAAAGAAAAATATCATTTCATACAAAAATAATGGACAAGAAAGGTAAAAAATAACTTTTCTTCAGAACCTTTTTCCATTCAATGTACAAAAACTAAAATCGACTTTCCCTCTTTTCAGGGCGCGACGTTAAAGTTGGAACGGTTTTTAGTTTAAAATCAGGTTTAGTTGAAATTTCGTAAAAAGTACCAAAATGTTGGCTTCTGATTACGGACATTAAAAGAACTAAATAGATCTTATCGATAATAAGATATTGGAGATCAAAACTCTTATGCATCTTCTCTTTAAACTTGTTTTATTAGCCATACCTCTTAATGAATTGTTCGTAATTCAGCATCCGTAATAAAAAATCTTTTGTAAAGCGTCTTTATATACTAGTCCACTGTTATGCTATATTATACATGTATATAGGTGGACATCAGGATATAGAGAGTCATGTAAATCTTTTGTAAATTGTAATGAGTAGTAACAATTTTGATTGAAAAGTTCGTAGTTTCTAGCGTGTCCATTTTTAGCTCTGTGAGGATGTTTTTGTAATTGTCTGCAACTTTTAAATTATATATTGCAACGTGACACAAAACTTATAATCAATATATATTATAAAGCAAAGTGTACAATGTGCGTGCCGAAAAGGCTAAGAAACGACTATATGTATTAAGAGATTTATGTCAGCGTATAACTGTATGTCCCCTAACGGAAAAGAAGGTTTCCGTTTTTCTCTTAAGGATGTAAAATTGAAGAGAAAAGGACTGGAATTTTAAGCCTCTCGCAAGATGTAATTAGCCTAGCTAAGAATGACATACGAGTTTATGAATGAAAAATTTAGTTCGAGCTCCAGCCTACCAGGAAGCGCTAGGGTGCGTTTCACTTCATGTTTATTGTTCATTCATCCAGCTCAATTTGTAAAGGTTATATATTTTGTCAGCTGTTCTTTTTAAATTACTTAAAAATCAAGCGAGAATAATTAGTTTCACCTTTTCTTTTAAAATAAATTAATGATTTTACATATCATACTTTTACATGGAGAGTTCTTTAGCCTTAGCTTTAATAAGAGGGTCTGAGATTGGTATGTATTTGAGATCTCATTTGTTTAAAGCAATTTATCAATTTTTTTCCAAATATTTATGAGCCGCAGAGCACAGTCGTTTATTTGATGCTGAAGTTAATCCTTGGGCTGCGGCTGAATCTATCTTATCTTTGTTTTTTATAATGGTTGACAATGTTCATTTTGGAATTCCATATTTTTCTGCGATGGCTTTCTTGCTTAGAATACCCGATTCAGTATCCTGGAGAATTTTTAATATTTCCTCGATTGATGAGGATTTACGTTTGTAACACACGTTTACCAACGAACTCATTGTGTATTAAAAAAAAAAAAACTATAAACGACTTCCGAACACTGATTCGAATGATGCAGAAGTCGAAACAGAACTGAGCTAGTTTTAAATAGTTTTAGAGTTGTTGGAACAAACTGTTCTTGTAAAGTTTGTGACTACGATGTTCGAGTACCCTCTACGCTGACCTGGACCCTGTCAGGCAGTTCCTGTTTAACAAATTGTGTTTTCAAAGTTTGTTTGGAATTGTAAAAGTTTTTTTTTCATTCATTGAAAATTTTTCCAACTCACAAACTGTTACACTATTTAAAAAATATATATTTAAACTGAAATTCATAAACAGAAATGCATATAAATTAAAATTTGTCAACGTTTCCCTATTCGGGCATCAACAGTATCTATCATGCAAGCGTGAATACTATGCATTACAGCTCTCATCAACAACTTTAAAACATAAATAAACAGATTATCAATCTACAACATGCCAACATTTATTTATTTATTTTCACCCTACCCTGCCTCTCGAGGCAATACGGGTTGTTGCAGCAGTTGGATGTTAGGCATGTCTGCATAACATCCCACTGCTGCTATAAAAACAAAAATGTTTTGAACTTTAGACCGGTAGGCTTCATTTGCTCAGTCCGGTTGGTTTCTAGTCACGGCTGGTCTCCCTCGCCCAACATTGAAGTGGGCATGGCCGAGTGCAGTCTTCCATCCGCAGACGAAGTCCTTGAAGTGCTTATAGTTATTTTCCGCTACTAGCTGGGGAAATCTGATTCTGTGAGAACGTAGAGTCCGGTTTCACGAAGCAACATAGCCCTCAGAGCCTCGAAGGCGGTGCAGTCAACAATCATGTGCTCTGCAGTTTCCGGGATACCGCAGGTAAAACACAAGGGGTCAACGTCAATTCCATGGCTATGGAGCTTGGTCCGAAATGCCCCAAGCCCTGTGAGAAATTGAGAGAGCCAGTAATCTGGGAGGACCCATTTGGCTTCCAAGCGAGACTGGACGGTGGGGAAGAACTTTCTTTAAGTAGATCCTTTCAGGCTTGTCACCCACCGCCGGTTCCGCTCCTCAGTTGTATACTCCCTTAATATGCTCCTCCATTTCCTTGGGTTCTCATCTATTCTCAACTTAAGATTTCCTGGCATGCCTGCAGAGCCTTCTCTCTTGTAAGTATGTTTCAAAAGGTCTTCTCGCAGGAGGAGGTCGAGAGGTACCGCTCCTGCTAAAATCTGCACCGCCTCATGAGACACTCTCCGATACGCTCGCGTAACTCGCAACAGCGCCGTTCGCTGGATGGTTGCCAATCTGCTTTTCTGTCGGCGTGAAAGGTTAGGGTACCAGGCAGAGGACACATACCTCAGAATACCCAAAATTACTCCCTTATATATGGTCAATGTAGCTGGGTATCTGAGGCCCCAGAAAGCGCCCCCTATTCGATTGAGGCAGTTCAAGGTCAGAGCCACCCTGTTTCTCAAGCACTGCAAGTGAGGGGTCATGTTAAAGCCTCTGCTAAATCTTATACCAAGGTAAGTGACCTGTTCACTTGGATGGTCATGATAATAGGATGTGCTCTATCTGTAGTTCCTCACAACATGCCAACATATCCTCGGTGTGACGGCGACTTGATTTTTATAATGAGTTTGATATAATTTAACAATTCGGGTCTGGGATATTCAAGCAGGCCCCCCTTATTCACCAAGAGCGATGAACGGGTGAGAGATAGGCGGGGGGGCGGGGAATATAACAACCCTTTTGAGGACCCCTTATCAAGAGTGATACCGTGAGGATCACTTGGGGTGCCTAACAATCACAATGTGAGGCCCTTTAGGATCAGGGCCCCAAGGCGGACACCGATAAAACAAGATTTTGCTTTATTTATTTATTTTGTCCTGGTGATTGATTAAGCGATATTTTTAGCTTTGGGAATTCTATTTATTGCATTTTCCAATCATAACTAAACCCATTTCGTCGCAAGGTTAGAAATATTATGAATTTTTGGTGTGGCGTTTTTTCCTGGTTGGTGTTACGGTCCATTTAGAACAAAAGTCAATGAATAAATGATGGAGTGTTAATTTGGGATTACCAAGGGATATCTGACTTCTTAATTTTACCAAGGGGCGGAGTTTTTGGAACCCATTGCTTTATTTCATTCTTAATTAACTCTAAATATTTTTTTAAAATTTATTCTATGAGATTAAAATATTTACCTACTTATAAAACTTTTTTTTTTGTTCGATACCCCTACCTGGCCATGCGTGGCATACGGGGGATTACTCTAGAGGTGTAAGCAACCTATTCTAACCATGGTGGGTATGTCGAGTTTTATTCCGTGAGGCCTCTACCAAATAAAAGTCAACCATCCCAGGGCGGATTCGAACCGCCACCGTTCGAGCATGCTAAGCTGATCGCGCTCAAACACTCTCCGCTATCCCGGCCCCATATTTATAAAACTGTAGATGTAAAAAAAAATTTAGTGAGGGAAATGATAGTCTTCTTCTTCTTCTTCCTCCTCTGTGCCTCTCAACGTGGAGGTGCCTCGATCCATGTATTCCAACTGTCCCGGTTCCTTGTCAGTGCCTTCATGGAATCCAACTGCTTTCTTCTTTTCTCTTATATTCGAGCCATACTATCCGTCCACGACATCCTTGGCCTGCCTCTTGGTCTTTTGCCAGTTGGTCTAGCTTCGAAGAACTGCCGTGGTTCGCGTTCTTCATCCATTCGGCACACATGGCCGAACCACTTCAGCTGCCTCTTCTCCAGAATATCAGTTAGAGGTTTCACCCCTAGCTCATCTCTTATTCTCTCGTTTCTAATGTGCTCTTTCCGTGTCCGGCCAGCTACTCTTCTGAGGTATTTCATTTCTGAGGCGGTGATTCTGTTCCTCAATCTGTCGAGTAAGATCCATTTCTCACTTCCGTAGAGTAGGGTGGGAAGGTAAATTGAATTAAATGTATGCAATTTTACCTTTTTTTCGACTTCTCGCTTCCCAACAACAGTATTGCAGATTTGGTAATAAATGCTATTCGCTTTTTTAATCCTATTTGATATTTCTTGTTGAATTTTACCATTTTTGCTGATAACTGTGCCTAGGTAATTATAGTCATCTACTGCCTCAACTCAAGAATTTCTCCTCCGCAAGCGATCTGTACATCTTCAGGTTCTCGCCCTAATTGCATGACTTTACTTTTAGCCGCATTTATTTTCATGCCCTTCCTCTCCAGCTCGGCTTCCCATTCTATTATAGCTTGCTGAAGATTCTGGATAGAGTCTGTTATGAGCACTATATCATCAGCATAGAGAAGCGTCTCAGCGAGAACTGTTCTCAAGTTCTACTTCCCAACTATTGTTCGTGCCGTCCTTCTTTTACATATTTTCAAGACTTCGTCCATCAGAACAATGAAGAGGAGAGGGCTAAGACTATCCATATTTCAACTCTTGGCTCTGAATCAAATGCGGCTTGTAGATCTAAAAATGCCGGATATAAATTTTTATCCCTTTCCCAAGCCTTTTCTATGATTGTCCTAAGTGAAAATATTTGGTCTTGGGTTTGTCTAAAAGGTCTGAATGCGGCTTGCTCTTCTTCGAGGTCTTTTTCTACTACGTCTCTGAGTCTCTTCTCGAGGATTGATGTATACAATTTGTGGACCACCTGTGACAAGCATATAGGCCTGTAGTTGTTGCAGTCGCTTTGGTTTCCTTTCTTTTGGATGGGGATAATGACATTATATTTCCAGTCTTTGGGAATGCTTTTCTCATTGTATATTTTCTGAATTATCCCTGCAACACTTTAATAACTTCGTTACCTCCATATTTAATTAGTTCCGGGAAAATACCATTTCCTCCGGCTGATCTTCCTATCTTGAGTTTCTCTATAGCCTGTATCACCTCTTCTTCCCATATGGTGCCGTCATAGTCCGTTATTTCACCTGTTTTGCTTTCTATCTTTTCATTTTCTTGACACTGAGGATCATCGAACATCTGTGCGTAGTGCTGTCTCCATCTGTCCAGAATATCATTTTCCCTGATCAGAACTTTTCCTGCACTATTTTTTACGTTCCGTATGGGTTTGTACTTCTTGCCTTATAGGATTTTTATCTTTTTCCAGAACATTTTTATGTTTTCACTGTAATTATTCTGTAAGCTTTTGCCAAATTTTTCCCAGCTCTTCTTTTTAGCCTCTCTCACAATTAGTTTTGCTTCTTTTCTCCGTCGAGCGTAGTGTTCCCACGTTTGGTCATTCTTGCTGTTTAAGTATCCCTTCTACGCGATCTTCTTCCGTTGTACAGCTGCCCTCACCCGTTCATTCCACCAGTCTGACCTTTTTCCCTTGGAGGAATATCTCTTTAGGCCACATACGGTAGTTGCAGCCTGTAGGATACTATCTTTGATATTTTGATACTTTGATATTAAAAATGATAGTAAATTAAATTAAGTAAATTATTTCCAATTGACAACTGGTCCTTTAATTTCCTCCTTGCCACTGAGTAGGAGTAATCACCAGGGCAACTTATTTCTTCTTAATTGCATATGACTTGAATGAAAACGTTGATTTGTTATTGTTATTTATTCAACAATATTATACACAATTGATACGTTTAAGTTTTTAAAAATGGAAAGATTTCACCATTTTATGGTGTATTCAATAGACTCATTTGTACCCTTTTAGCCCTGATGAAGACCCATGGGTTGGTACGAAACGCATTCTCTTAAAATAAAGAATAAGGTTTTGACGGAAATACTTGATAACCCATAACCTTTGACGAAGCTGAAAACATTTTGAAAATGCCCCTTTTAACCTATTGTCTACATATTGTTATATTACTTAAATAAGAGCAATTATAAATTTAGTAACAATAAAGAATATTACGTAATGAAGGCCGGAGCTCTTACGTCACCTCGGTAAACGTCGATTAGAACTTAGGACGTAAGCATATTTGCACCATACCTCGTTTTACGTTGCTAGATGAACTATAAGTTACGTCAAGAGGAAAACAAAAATCCGTCAACAGTTCGCCGTTGTAGTCGTATTTTCCCTCCGTTTTAGTAGAAAATTGGTAAAAACTAAAGAAGAAGAAAATATTTCGTTGATATATAAATATGGAAACTCGTGTTATACAATCTCAAGACTTAGCTCATCATGTTTCAATCATTCCATAATGGAACAGTTCATTGTTTAATAGGAACATGTCCAACTTCGTAATTGTACAAGAGAGCACGAAAACTGTATCACATCTCAATCTATCAACTATTAACTGTTTGTTTTAATGCATAATTATGTAATGATATCTGTTTCTCTTTGAGATATGCACTTACTGTTCGTTGCCGGCCATATTATCAAGGTATCCTTATATATATAAAAATCTCGTGTCCCGATGTTTGTCTTTCAATAACTCAGAAACTACTCAACCGATTTTAATGAAATTTGGCTCAATGTTTATAGTTTTGGCCAACTTAAGAGATAGGATAGTTTTCAACTTGATTAGTGACCAAAATAATTCTTATATAGCGAATTCTTGCAAGTACAGTAGGCCGTGTTTCGATTTATTAACATGGCGTCATATGTCGATTTCATAACGTTTTTGTTTATAAGCATGCTATTGTAATACAGGTTATCATTATTATAATTTTGATTGTGTTATGTCAGTGCAGTTATTTGTTCCTATATTATTATTTTCCACAGACAAATAGTAATACAAATCTTTGTATTTATTGTTAATTTTCATTAAAGAATAAATAAATAAAAGGTTACAATAAATTCTCAAAAGTCGAGGTAATTTTTCTTCCTGTTCCTTTTTTATTTGTATTTCAATTAAATTACTAGCTAAGCGCTGAAACGCTTTGCTGTGGCCCACCCTGATATCAATTTTTAATAAAGTAAATACATTTTAATAATTTAAATTAGGCTATAATTAGAAACAATATTCTATACATGTGGTAACAGCACCTACTGTCACAGGTGTAACCTAATAGGAACCTGACTTGGGGAGTCAGTGTTGCCAAAAAGTAGTGAAAATTAGTGAGCTGGCTACACTGCCGGTAACCAGACATGAAAACTCCCTGAGTGTTTTGATTAGGTGTTGTGGGATCAGTGGCGGATCCAGGGGAGTGGCACCCCTGAGAGGTGAGGACACCAATTCACTATTACTATTTCTATATAGAAAGGCCTATCCTTAGTGATTTTTTTAACTCATTAAATGAAAAATAGATTGTATCTAAATATTGAATAGAAATTCACAACGTAAGTATACTCTAAGGTAATAAATTAGGCCCTTCATGAATCCTACAAATTTAAAAAAAAAAAATGCGCCCCCCCTCGGAAAATTTCTGGATCCACTACAGTGTGGGATACTTTGTGATTTGCTAAAGAACTGTACAATTAAGACTTTAATATTATATTTTCAGTTGATTTATTTAACAGAAGTTTCTTTATTTTCATTATTCGTTTTGTTATTATTATTTGAATACAGTGTTTTTTACTTTCACTTACCTATTATATGAAATATATAGTAAGTGGAAGTATTGCAATCGTGAAAAATTTCGACTTCCGGTTTTCAACGGAAATACACGTTTTGGGGTCCCCTGAGTCAAAATAACCAAGTCCCGCGAAATGGTCTGTGTGTGTGTGTGTGTGTGTGTGTGTGTGTGTGTGTCTGTGTGTGTGTGTGTGTGTGTGAACAGACTAGCTCAAAAACTATAAACCGTGCGAACCTGAAATTGGGTATTTAAAGTATGTATAAGCCCGCAATGTGACAGCAAAAATTTCATCAAAATTGCTCAAAAGGAGGGGGTACTTTATTGAATAACTTTTTACGTTTTTTTCGATTTTCTCAAAAACGGCTCTAACGATTTTGATTAAACTGAGTATTTAATCTACTTATATGCCTGAAATATGACTGTAAAAATTTCATCAAAATTGATCAACCCGAGGGGGGACTTTACTTAATAAATTTTGTATCATTTTCACATGTTTTTTTTATTTATTCAAAAACGGTTTTAACGATTTTGATCAAACTTGGTATTTGATGTATTTATATACCAAAGATGTGATAACCAACATTTCATCACAATTGATCAACCGGAGGGGCGACTTTACTTAATCAATTTTGTATCATTTTCACGTGTTTTTTTTTTTATTTACTCAAAAACGGTTTTAACGATTTTGATCAAACTTGGTATTTGATGTATTTATATGCCCGAGATATGACTGTAAAAATTTCATCAAAATTGATCTACGGGAGGGGGGACTTTACTTAATAAATTTTGTATCATTTTCACGGGGTTTTTTTTATTTACTCAAAAACGGCTTTAACGATTAACAAAAATAAGATATGAATGTAGAAACATGTGTGACTTTGGGAAATGATATTTAGCAAAACACGTCAATTTCTAATCTAAGTAAGTTGGTAAGTGAAAGTTGTGTGTTGCGCGCACGCACCAGATTTTTTATTTTACCAAACCTTTATATTATTTTTATCCCGTGCTCCAAAATGTAAAATTTAAAAAATGTCAGTGAAGATTTGTAATTCCTCCTTTATCAACAATAATTTAAAGTTGAGAAAATTTAATCCCAATCGAATAGAGGCTGTTCCTTCCTGTTCAACAGAGTTGTAATTATCTTTATATGTAAAATTTAAGAAATGTCAGCCAAGATTTTGATCCTTTCTTTAATTTAAAGTAGGCTATTATTGGGAATGATATTTCGGTGTTACTTTCACCAGAATACATTTTTTTCCTTATCTTTAAATTATTGTTAATTAAGAAAGGATTACAAATCTTCGCGGCATTTTTTAAATTTTACATATAATGATTATTACACCTCTACTGAACAGGAATAACTGTTATTTGGATAAACCGCAAGTTTCAGATTTATCCACAATAAATATGAGAGTACTACTGCAAAATGATCCATCGGCAGATATATTTTCTAAACAATTGCTCTATATTGGAAACGGTGAAATAGAGCCGCATCGAAATTCAAAATGTCTCCACTGTCGTAGAGACGAAAAATGAACTAATATAAAGTGTCTTTCCTAATATTTTTAAAAATTATTTGGACTACAATTGGCTGGGTAGTAGTGCTATTTTGGCAGCAAAAAATGTTGATTTCGATGAAATAAACTTCCAAAATCAATTAACAATGTTCTAACAAATTAGTACTTGAATAAATAAAAATTCTTAATTGTATTATGTAAAAAACTCTTTAAGAAGAGATTTCTAATCACTCAAATATATTGCTAAATTAAAAGCTTCAACACACCACCCTTCTACCGAATACCGAAGGGTCGGGAAATCGAGGTCTCAAAGAAATTGAGAAAAACGCCATCAAAAGGACATATACGACGCGTAAACCAAGATTGGCATGACCCTGAGCAATATTAAACCCGTTGCTAAACTAACAATACCAAGTTGAAGTAGTGTTAGGCCAATAATCAATAGATCAATGGCTTAGGTTACCAAACCTAACTCTTTAAGAGTCGAGTTTAAAGGATATAACTCTAGAACATGTTTTCAGCAAGAGGGGGCCACTTGACATACGTCAGACTTATCAATTGCTACGGTAAACGAATTATTCCAAAAGAAAGTGATTTCTCGTAGAGGCATCATTAGCTGGCCTCCCAGGAGTCCCGATCTCAGCCCTTTTGACTTCTTTCTGTGGGATACCTGATAAGTAGTGTATACGAAAAGAAACCGACGAATCTAACGCAATTGAAGCAAAATATCAGAACAGAAATGACGGCAATCTCAGGAACAATGTGTCAACGCGATTTTAGAAATCTGCGTTTGAGATTCGAGGAGTGCCAGCAGCGTTATGGTGGACACCTAGATAATATTGTTTTTTTCTAAATAAATTTCCAGTTCATTGTTTTTAAATAAAACGTAAACATCCTACTTGATATTCTATATTTGAGATTTTATTCAACTTTCAAACCCCGAATACTCTGTTTGGACACCCTGTATATTATCAAGGTATATATATATATCAAGATATGTGTCGAGGGTAAAGTCAGAAACCACTCCACCGATCTTAATAAAATCTGGCTCATTGTGTGTAGTTTTGTCCTACGTAGAAGAGAGGATAGTTTTCATCTCGATTATAGGCCTCAATATTTCTTTTATTGTAAATTAAATGCTTTTTATACTACAATTGAGAAAATTATTAGTATGTTCTATACATTTCCAACAGATGGCGGTTTAAGTTAGTTTATTTACACAACACTTTATTTTCTTTCGACATTGGAGTGGGTAAGCATCCCGTATCCAAATGTATTTTTTCCGGCTTCGATTAGGAAAATCCCTGTTCTTACTATTGACAATTATGTGTCGTGCTTTCACGAGTGGAAAACATCAAATATATTTGTTTTAGCAATTGACAGGTTAAACAAAATCATTGTGTGCATATCAGTAACTACAATAAATAGAAATTGTGAAATCTAATATTTAAAAAATGTACATTATTATTTTAAAAAGTTATAAATTAATGTTATCTATCTCATTCATAAAATTAAAGTTTTATGTTTTGATAAGTAGCACTTTAAGAACACGCAGCATGGTTTGAGACCGTTCGCTTTTGATAACCTGTTTCATTTTAGGACCTAATGATACGATATCTCATATCATCATGTGTTACATTACGAATTTAATTAATATATATTATGGCAAAAGATTAATTTGTTACATTTTTGCTGTCTATTGTGATTGTACTAAAACCTATTACAATTATATTCTTTACTAGCTGTAGATACCGGTTTCACCCGGATAATTTCATTTTTTAAATCTATTAAGTGAGACTTTTATCGACTCAAACGGTCGATTTCGTAAAAAAACAATGTAAAATTAACCAATTTAAGTTTTGCAATTTTAATATGGACAGGTGTTTGCACCTGGTATCTAAGAACCACATAGCGAATTTTGGAGAATTTAGGACAAACGGTAGGGATTTTTATAAAGAACAAACAAAATTTCAACTTTATTCGCCGGGTTCACCCGGGGAATTTCATTTTTCTAATGTAAAAAACCAATGTAAAGCGAGATCATTAAGATTTTTATAATAATAAAAAATATCAGCTGAAGATCGGCTGAGGTTATGCAATTTTAATATGGACAGGTGTTCGCACCTGGTATGGATTTCTATAAAGAACACACAGAATTTCATCTTTACTTACATAGATTATAGCTGCATATCCCGGTTTCACCCGGGGAATTTCATTTTTCTAATGAAACGGTCGATTTCGTAAAGAACCATTGTAAAGCGAAATCATTACGATTTTTATAACAACAAAGAATATCAGCTGAAGATCGGCTGAAGTTATGCAACTTTAATATGGACAGGTGTTCACACCTGGTATCAAAGAACCACTAAGCGAAATTTGGAGAATTTAGGACAAACGGTATGGATTTCTATGAAGAACAAACAAACAGAATTTCAACTTTATTTATATAGATTAGTTCCTTTATATGTATGTTATTTATATTTAATCTCGCCTCTGCTGAAATAATCCAGTAAGGGCTAAATGAATGGATCATTAATACTTACTATAGCCAAATATAAGAGGTAAACAATAAATAATTTAACCCTTCTAAATTCTTTACCATATAATTTTAAATTTGGCGAAAGTTCTATTTTAAATCCTGTTGGTTTTTAGATTAGCTCAAACGTTTTTATCTTTATCAGTGAATTTCGATTTGACTGCATTAAAAAGAATAGGATATAAATAATTCAACGCATTGTAGCTACAGCAACGCGTGGCCGGGTCTGCTTATCGCTTATAATTATATTAAATGAATAAGAATTTAATTCATTAGTTGTTTCACATATTCTCTCGGCAGCTGCCTTCCTCTACACCCCCTCTCGGGCGCCCTTGGGAGAGCTTTTAAAAAAAATTTTCTTCAGGTGTCGGGGGTAAAAAAAGAAAGGGGTCACCTTTGGTGTATTGGTTAGCATAGCAAACTACAAAACAGAAAGCCACGGGTTCGTAGCGCGACAGGTGGCCCTTTAAAGTCCTTGGCTCTCCCCTCCTTCGGATAAGACGTTAATTGAGGACACGAGGAACTGTTCGATGTCACTAACACGGTTTTGTTTATATTGTTGTAGACCGGGTATGGCCAACCTTTGACATTTTGTAGGCCAAACTTTAGTGTGCGGATACGTTCGCGGGCCGCTTTCGAAAGCAGCTCATTTTTCGCGCATATGTTTTTGAACATACGGAAATTATTGTTGTTCAAATTAAGCTGTACCGAAACACACCGAAGCTGTGATGCCCTTATTAATCTTAGCCTTCCTCATTTGTAGTGAGTATGAGAAAGTAGTGTAATATATCTTTTTTAATTGGTTTTTTCAAAATGTCTCGCGGTCCGGTTGTTGCCCTCATATGCTGATTTTCAGTAGGAGACATTGGCGGATCCAGGGTGGGGCTGTGGGGGCTGCAGCCTCTCCCTTTGGAAAATTTTTCGTCATAAAAAGATAGAATTTGACTTTCCTTAAAGTAAGGAAGCAAGTTAAAGAACAAATAATATGCTGTACAAGTAGAATTTTATTTGTGGGAAAGAAACATAAAGTTAAAAAAGCTGATTGGCGAATCCAAATGAAGGGCTGTGGGGCTGCAGCCTCCCCCCCATTAGGACTGCAGCTCTCCCCTTTACAGTCGGCTGGATCCGCCCATGGTAGGAGACAGATGTATACTACTATTTATGTCAGAGTAAATATAAAATTTAGGAAGCGTTCTTGTTTTCAAAATATTTTTATTTAATCACCTCAATATATCGTAAATTATAATATCTTTGGTTAAACATCTTTGGATTAGGGAGATCGAGAGAGGACCGTTCGGAGGGTGCTCTTAACGATTTGGCATTAATTCGCGATCCCCCTCTTAACCGACTTAAACAGAGGCGAGAGGAAGTAGTGGACTAAAAACACAATAGCAATATTTTTCCTGAGATCCAGTTTTTCCCAGTCTATTTATTATTATTATGCGGGGAAAAAAAAGTTTACATTATTCATTTTCAAGTATAAGAAATGGATATGAATATTTTGTTTGATATAATAATCAATATATATTATAAAGCAAAGTGTACAATGTGCGTGCCGAAAAGGCTCAAAAACGACTCCACGTAGGATTAAGGAAGTTATGTTATATTTTAGCCACATAACCCCTAACGGAGAAGAAGGTTTCCGTTTTTCTCTTAAGAGTGCAAAATTGAAGAGAAAAATACGGAATTTTACACCTCTCGCACCATTTAATTGATAGAGATACGAATTAAGAATGAAAAATTTAGTTCGAGCTCCAGACTACCAGAAAGCGCTAGGGTGCGTTTCACTCAATGTTTATTGTTCATTCATCCTCATGTTTATTGTAAAGGTTATATATTTGTTCAGCTGTTCTTTTTAAATTACTAAAATACTAAGCGAAAATAATTAGTTTCTCCTTTGCTTTCAAAATAAAATAATGATTTTACATCTCTGCAATCAACTAAAAAACCAACTGGATTCCTTAAAAAATTAGTTTTCTCATAAGAAGGCAGTATAGAAGTATTCACTGATCAGCACATTACATTTAATCTATATATAGTATATACCTAAGTAAATTTAATGCAGTATGAGCGAACATTTCTTAGTAGTACATTGAGCGAATAAAATTAGACATAAAAAGAGATGAATTGACTAAATATAAATCGAAAATGAAAAGTTTGAAGTTTTTATTGTATTTATGAAAAAGAAGTTGGTTTGGTTACTACGTATGATAAGCATTCCAGTTGACAAAACGTCTAACTCCAATTCAAGATTTTATCATCCCTCATAGTTCAAGATAAAAAGAAATATGATGAAACAATTGTGCCTTCAAGAAATTTTGGTTTTCACTTTGTAATAGTAGTAAGATTCGAGATATGCAGAAACCGTCCAAATTACGGGGGGATATCTTAAGGGAGGTTGAAATGTAAGAAAGGTCTTAAAACAATGTTTCTATGAATCTTCGGTAGTTTCTATACTTCTGGATCAATTAGGACAATCATAGTAGTCGGCGCTTAAGTTTTACTCAAAATATAATTTTTTTAACTGAGATACCAGATTTCTGGAATGGGCTTATAGGATTCAGAATCACAGAAAACATCAAAAACGATTCATAACTCGACAAAGTTGCAGCAAAATTAATTGTTCACTTACCATTTTCAACCCCCTGTAAACTATACAGGGTTCCTTATTTGGGCCGACTCTGCAGATCTCAAGTCTGCAGAATATTGATACCCAAGTTAAAACCGAATTTATAAGAAGGTGCTAATTTCGTTCTCTATTCCCTTTAATTTTAAAGTTTTTCTGGTTTTAAAACTACCACACAACTACCGGAGCGAAGCCGGGCACCCAAGCTAGTGAATATATATATATATATGACAAAACGTTTACAATCATAAAGCAATACTAATCCCAAAGCCCAATTTTGTCAATATTTGATCCTGATAAGACAACTTCTCTTTTTACTGAGGCCAGTACCCTTGATATCGGCGCCGTTTTAAAACAGATTCAAGATAATGGTGAATTGCTACCGGTGGCATACTTCTCCTAGAAATTCACTCCCGGGCAGGCAAAGAAAAAAGCAATTTATCTTGTTAGCAATAAGAAAAGCAATCCGTTATTGGTTATTAGGCGATAAGTTCCAATAATTTCGTATCATAAACCCTTAGAAAATCTAAAAATCAAAGCTGCTAGAACAGATGAGGAGTTGAGGGATTAGTATATTACCTATCGCAATATGACATTTCGTTATCCTTCACTATTCACATTACGTTATTCCCCAGGAAAATCAAATCAAGAAGCAGGCGCTTTTTCCAGAAATCCCGTATTAAAAAGTTTTGAAAACAGTGATGACGTAATTCAAATTGAACTAAATAAAAACGGATGAGTTAAAGCGTGACCAAGAAGATAATCAACACGAAATCATTTCCGTCAAAAATGTTTTCAAGAAAGGTGATTTAATTTTTAAAAAGATAAGAGGGAGAGAACGCATACTTGTTTCAACGGAGTTTGGCTTATCATTGATTAAGAAAATTCACATGTACTATGGACACATAGGAGTAGGTCACATAGCAACTATGATACGACCTTTCCATTACTTCAAAAATATGGTCAAGCACATTAGAGAATTCTGTGATAAGTGTGAAAATTGCAAAAAGAACAAATCGAGAAATTGGTTATTTATCTCAATTAGGCCCAGCCAAAGAGTCTTATGAGATTATGTCTCTGGATACAATTGGAGACTTTGCAGGAAATAGATGACCTAAACGTTACCTGCACTTTTTGGTGGATCACTTCACTCGATTTGCATATACCTACGCTTCTAGAGGCCAGGCAACGCAAGATCTGATTGAATCCTTACGTCCAATTTTCCCAACCAAACACTAGTCAACCGCATCGTTGTAAGATTAGAGATGAACCGCACCTACCATGGACCAAGTTAGCTGCAGAATGTACAGAAGAATATAATCGTACAACTCACAGGGTGACTAAGTTTTCCCCACTTTATTTATTTACTGGAAAACAATCATTAATTGCCCCTGCATCTCTGAATGCTTCGTCAGATTTAGAAGCAGATAGACATCAAGCCTTTCAAAATTCAAGAGCCCACCATTTGTTCAATAAAACAAGATCAGACAAGAACAAGAAAGACCATGATTTCCAAGTTGGTGATTTGGTGTATCTAGAAACAGGTAACCGATTAAACTTAAACAAATTGGATCTTTTACATTCAGGACCATTCAAAATCAGACGGAGGGTATCTTCAAAAATTTATGAAATTAATTATGGACGAAGCTAAAGCTGATTTCGTTCATAGTAGCAAACTTTTACCGTTTCGAGGGGGGGGGGGGGTGATGTGATTCTATTTGTAATGAAGCTTGTGTATAGTAGCTTGTGTTGAAGAGGAGGGGAGCGGGTAGAGCCGGTCCAAATCGTTTAAACCCTCAAATCACCTCACTTCCTCAAATCACCTTAAATTGGTTGCGACTCCGTTGTTTGCGGATTATACCACACGTATTTATGGCGGTCATAATTCCTCCGGATAACATTGCTGTAGCCCTGAGTTGAATAGACAAATATTGACATTTCGGATAGATAATACTGTAGCTACAGCTACACAATTGTCTACGGCAGGGTAAATTGTAACCTGACACTATTGCACAATTTTTAATTGCCGCTAATAATTTGCAAATCGATAATTGAATTACTCACTTTTTCGGCGCACTTAATCCAATTATCGATTTGCATTACCAGTATTCCCGGGAAAAATTTACTAGTGCAACACACGTCTGCTGTCTCTCCAAAGTCTTCCATATTTTGTCAGTCAGCGTCGAATGCACCACTGCGTACAGTTCCTGATAGTGTCACTCAATATTCCGGTAAGCGATAGTCCTACATCCAGCTGAATTCACACCATTTCGTCAAAAAAAAAAAAAAAAAAAAAGCAGTAAGTCACACCATACATATTGCAATAGTCTAACCAGCCATTACCTTGCCTACTGTTCATCGCTACACCTAACATCAAGCTCCAAAGAGGTCGGAGCCAACGAGTGCGTTTAATTTAATTTGATTTCTTTTACAAGTTGACTTTTATTTTTTATTTTCAGAGTATTACTTTATGTTGTTTAATTATTTTCGTTCAAGTTTTTATTTATTGTCTGTTTTATTTATTTGAAGAAATATATGTATATATTTTTTTTTATAGAACACGCAAAACTTTTTGTTAAGTACCGAAACCACCCATCTACCATCTACCACAACATTACTTAACAATTGGTGACCCTGTACGTTGAAATTTACATCATAAGAAATCAAAATGCCCAACGAAAGTAACGCAGCGAAACAAGAAGAGGCCGGATTATCGCCGATGGTGACCACACAACCACAGATTGATATGTACCAAGGACCAGCATCCCGATTGCCTAGATTTTGGAAGACCATCCCGGCATTGTGGTTCGCCACGTGCGAATCTGTTTTCGCAACATCGAAAATTACGTCTAGCGCCATTAAATTCCAACTTTTACTACCCAACATCGACCTAGACGTATTAATTCAGGTTCAAGATCTTGTGACTGACCCGGAAAAGCAGCAATACGAACTCTTGAAAGCGCGGTTGATGCAGATATACGGCGAATCAGAAACCCTACGAATAAAGAAGTTGCTTGAAGATATCCCGTTAGGTGATCAGACCCCTTCGCAACTACTGAGACGAATGCAACAACTCGCCGGAACCAGTGTCAACCAAGATTTCATTCGAACACTGTGGTTGAGAAATCTCCCTAACCGGTTCCAACCTATCCTCGCAGCAACAGGTCATGACAATGTAGAAAAACTGGCCGAGATCGCTGACAAGATTTATGAAGTATCTTCACCATCGGAGACGTACACCGTATCGCAGCCATCGACTTCACAAGCTCTTCCTCCACCATCATGTGCCTGCGCTTCGGGAACTTCGGAAAGATGTCGACGAAATTCTTCGAACCTTGAAGACGAGAGAACGTGGCAGAACTCCAAGTCGAAGACCTCGCAACGATTCTCGATCACGATCCAAATCTCGAGATGGCAGCATCTGCTACTATCACCGGATCTACAAGGAGAAGGCACGGCGTTGCACTACACCATGCACCTGGAATACCAGAACTTCAAATCAACCTGATTTAAACACCAATCAGTGAAAGTTGTGGCGGAAACTTTCACTCTAGGACCGCACCACCGCCTATTCGTCAAGGATAAAGTCACTGACCAACCATTTCTAATTGATACAGGAGCGTCCATTTCTCTCCTTCCTACCCCGAAAGGACGTCGAAAAACTCCTTCGGACTTCACTCTTATAGCCGCAAATAACTCCTCAATAGCGACGTATGGTGAAGTCACACGTGAATTGGATCTGGGATTGAAGAAAACTCTTTGATGGTCCTTTATCCTCGCTGATGTTAGCAAGGCAATCCTCGGTGCGGACTTTATTTATTGGCATCAGCTCACGGTGGACCTCAGGAACCGGAAACTGATAGACCAACGAACAGGATGCAGTTTACTGGAACCATATCTTCCGAAGAAGTGCCTGTTTTCTCGATTTTCCCCGTCCACAACCGTTTCGCGCGAATTCTCAATGAGTTCCCCACAATCACAAAAATCACACCGATTCGTGGACCTTCAAGTGGAGTAGTAGAGCACATAATCGAGACCAAAGGTCGCCCCGTTACAGCGAAGTGCCGACGTCTACCACCGGGAATCTATCAAGACGTGAAGAAGGAGATTGAGAACCTCATCAAAGAAGGAATCTGTCGCCCGTCTAAGAGTCCCTGGTCAAGTCCACTGCATGTGGTGAAGAAAAAGGATGGGAGCCTCAGATTATGTGGAGACTACCGTGCTCTCAACAAACAAACGATACCTGACCAGTATGGCATCCCTAACTTACGCGACTTCACAATGGAATTATGTGGTAAGAAAATCTTCTCCAAGATAGACCTGCGGAGAGCATATTATCACATCCCTGTAGCTGAAAAAGATCGCGAGAAAACTGCACTCATCACTCCATTCGGATTGATAGAGTATAATCGCATGAACTTTGGCTTAAGTAACGCTGGCCAAAGTTTCCAAAGATTCGTCGATGACAAATTTCGAGACCTAAACTTTCTCTACAAATTTCTCGACGACTTCCTGATTGCGTCTGAAAACGAAGACCAACATGAAGCTCATCTAAGAGAAGTCTTACAACGTCTCGACATGTATGGGATTGCAGTAAATCCAGCTAAATGCATTTTTGGTGTTACTGAACTGGAATTCCTCGGTTACCACCTCACCACTACTGGCATAACACCTTTAAAAGACAAAGTAAAGGCTATTCTTGAATACCCAACTCCTAAGGACTTGCGCCAGCTCAGGCGATTTATGGGTATGGTCAATTTTTATAGACCCTGCTTACCAAACGCAGCGAGTATACAAAGGCCACTTAATACCTTAATGCATGGTAAGCCAAAAAACGACAAATCCCCTATTGCGTGGGATGAGGACACCTTAAAAGCTTTCGAAGAAACTAAAAAGAATCTCGCAGAAGCTTCTGAGCTTTTTCATCCGCACCCAAACGCTGAAATGTCCATTGCTTGCGACGCTTCAGATATAGCTATAGGCGCCGTCTTACAACAAAGGAAAGAGAACACCTGGTACCCTCTTAGTTTTTTCTCCAAGGCACTTACATCTGCCCAGAAGAAGTATTCAGTTTATGACAGAGAGCTCCTGGCGATGTATGAGGCTGTTAAGCATTTTCGGCCACTAATAGAGGGAAAAATCTTTTCCATCATTACGGACCACCGTCCACTCACTCACGCTTTCAGCCAGAGACCAGAAACTACAACTCCTCTTCGCTCTCGTTGGCTTTCATACATAGGCCAATTCACCACAGAGGTAGTCTACAAGCCTGGTACCGACAATGTGGTGGCGGATGCACTGTCCAGGATCGAAGAAATTCATACACCTGATGACTTCGCCGAACTTTCCATTGCGCAGCGCGACGATCCTGAAGCACAAAGACTGAAGAATCAGGACAACCTGCAGCTCAAACTAGTTGATATACCAGGATGCGATAAGTCCCTCCTCTGCGAAATGTCAACTAGCAAGGCAAGACCTTATCTACCTCAAGGTTTCAGACGCAGTGCTTTCCTCAAAATACACAACTTGAGCCACCCAGGTGTGCGGGCAACAAGAAAAATGGTAGCACAGCGGTTCTTCTGGCCGAGCCTCAATAAAGACGTAGCAGAATGGGCACGTGCTTGCATACCATGCCAGAGATCAAAGATCCACCGCCACACAGTCACTCCCCCCTGGCAATTTCAAACAGCCGCCAGATTCCAACATGTCCATCTGGATCTCATTGGTCCATTACCAACATCTAATGGATTTAGATATTGTCTGATGATGATCGATAGACATACCCGTTGGACGGAAGCAGTTCCACTTCAAGATATTACCGCAGAGAGTGTTTCCGACGCCTTCCACAACAATTGGATATGCCGTTTTGGAGTACCATCCAGAATCACAACCGATCAAGGCCGTCAATACGAATCCCAATTGTTTAATGAGCTTTCTGCCCTCCTCGGTGTCAAGCGCAATCGTACAACTGCATACCACCCCCAATCGAATGGTTGCATTGAACGTTGGCACCGAACGCTTAAGACTGCAATAACAGCCCACATGAATAGCAACAAATGGACCAAAGTATTACCATCCGTGTTGTTAGGTATTCGAGCCAGCCTCAGAGATGACACCTTAGCCAGCATCGCCGAAGCATTGTACGGATACCCCATCCGACTACCCGGTGACTTTCTTGAAGAAACCAACAGCGAATTAGATCCTCATGCTTCTCTCCTCGAGTTAAAGGAAAAACTAGCAAGATTGAGACCAGCTGAATCCCGCAGTTCAAATAGGAAGACTTTCGTCCATCAAGAACTCAACAAATGCACGCACGTTTTTGTCAGGGAAGACTGCGTTAAACGTCCTTTGGTGCCACCCTATTCAGGACCATATAAAGTTCTTGACAGACAAGAGAAATTCTTTTCAGTACAATTACCTGGTCGTGAAGTAAATGTATCTCTGGACCGACTGAAACCTGCATTTCTACTAAAAGATTCACCTGAAGAACTGAAACCAATTTTGAAACCATCCCGTCCTACAGCGAATGAACAACCTACAGTATCACAGGATCACAAATCTGATAATCATATGCCACAAGAAGCTTACAGAACCCGTTCTGGACGCCTAGTCAAACCTAAGGTGACCTTTTGTGACTCCGTCATCCAGGAGGGGAGTCCTGTAGCTACAGCTACACAATTGTCTACGGCAGGGTAAATTGTAACCTGACACTATTGCACAATTTTTATTTGCCGCTAATAATTTGCGAATCGATAATTGAATTACTCACTTTTTCGGCGCACTTAATCCAATTATCGATTTGCATTACCAGTATTCCCGGGAAAAATTTACTAGTGCAACACACATCTGCTGTCTCTCCAAAGTCTTCCATATTTTGTCAGTCAGCGTCGAATGCACCACTGCGTACAGTTCCTGATAGTGTCACTCAATATTCCGGTAAGCGATAGTCCTACATCCAGCTGAATTCACACCATTTCGTCAAAAAAAAAAAAAAAAAAAGCAGTAAGTCACACCATACATATTGCAATAGTCTAACCAGCCATTACCTTGCCTACTGTTCATCGCTACACCTAACATCAAGCTCCAAAGAGGTCGGAGCCAACGAGTGCGTTTAATTTAATTTGATTTCTTTTACAAGTTGACTTTTATTTTTTATTTTCAGAGTATTACTTTATGTTGTTTAATTATTTTCGTTCAAGTTTTTATTTATTGTCTGTTTTATTTATTTGAAGAAATATATGTATATATTTTTTTTATAGAACACGCAAAACTTTTTGTTAAGTACCGAAACCACCCATATCTACCACAACATTACTTAACAATACGTTACTTGGTTCTCCAACGTGCAATATTATGATTTATTTTGAAAATACCCTGGATTGAAATAAATACAGTTTATTATCCAAACAGCAATCGATAATTATTGTTTCCAAAAAATCATATGACACTAATCCGGTTTTAAACAATTTTTATTTATGAAACAACTAGCTAGGGTGCCCGGCTTCGCTCCGGTAATAACAGAAAAACTTTAAAATTAAAGGAAATATAGGACAAAATTAGCACCTTCTTGAAACTTCGGTTTTAACTTGTATCAATATTAAGATTCGAGAACTACAGAGTCCGCCCAAATAAGGAACCCTATATACTTTATAGGGGGTTGAAAATGGAAAATGAACAATTAATTTTAATGAAACTTTGTCGTTATGCATCGTGTTTTATGGTTTCTGTAATTCTGAATCGAATAAGCCCATTCCAAGCAGTCAGCAGATAATAACTTATTAGATTATAGTTGAAAAATCTAATACCTCAGTTAAAGATATTATATTTCGAGTATAACTTAAGCGCCGAATACTGTGAAGATCCTATTAGATCCAGAAGAAAAGAAACTACCGAAGATTCTTAGAAACTTTTTTTTAAGACTTTTCCTCCATTTCAATCTCCCTTAAGATATCCCCCCGTAATTTGACTCTGCAGAACTCGAATCTTCTTACTATTACAAAGTGAAAAGCAAAATTTCATGAAGGCACAATTTTTTCACCATATTTCTTTTTGAAGAACCAAGAGGGATGATAAACTCTTATTGAAAAAATGCTGTATTTGGAGTTAGTCATTTTTCAACCGGAATGCCTATCATACATAGTAATCAAAACAACTTCTTTTTCATAACTACAATAGAACACTTTAAACTTTTTATTTTCGATTTATATTCAGTCAATTTATCTCTTTTTTTTTATGTGTCTTTTTATTCGATCACTGTACTATTCAGAAATGTTCACTCATATTGCATTAACTTTAGTTAAGTATACATTATATACTGATTAAACGTAATCTGTTGATCAATTAGTCTTCTTATGAGAAAATTAATTTTTTTATGAATCCAGTTGGTTTTCTAATTGATTGCAGAGATGTTGAATCATTATTTTATTTTGAAAGCAAAGGATAAACTAATTATTATCGCTTAATTTTTTAGTAATTTAAAAAGAACAGCTGAAAAAATATATAACCTTTACAACCTCCCTGGATGAATGAACAATAAACATAGAGTGAAACGCACCCTAGCGCTTTCTGGTAGCCTGAAGCTCGAACTAAATCTTTCATTCATAAACTCGTATCTCAATCTAAAAGATGCTAATTAAATGGTGCGAGAGCCTTAAAATTCCAGTCCTTTTCTCTTCAATTTCACACCCATAAGAGAAAAACGGAAACCTTCTTCTCCGTTAGGGGGCATACAGTTACACGCTGACATAAATCTCTTAATCGTCCGTGGAGTCGTTTCTGAGCCTTATCGGCACGCACATTGTATACTTTGCTTTATAATATATATTGATTATAATTCACAATGTAAGACAAACAGTAAAAGTTCAAATCAATAACAACGTTACTAAAAGTAACTGCCACTGACAATGCAGTGACACAAAATTAACGATATGCTTCGATCTTCAGAGCCAGTTCACAGTGCTTCTTATACTTGGATCCAATATTACGGAAGGGAGTAGAACATTCTCGTAACATCCAGAACGTGCACTAATACAGTTATGTAACTATTCCAGAAAATAATTTAAAAACTCTTTTCAATTTAACAGACAAAATCACGTTTCAATATAATAATTATTATACCTGTTTCATTATGATTTTTTTTCTTGATTTACATAAAATCTATATAAACAAAGATGAAATACTGTTTGTTTGTTCTTTATAGAAATCCCTATCGTTTGTCCTAAACTCTCCAAATTTCGCTCAGTGGTTGTTTCATACCAGGTGCAAACACCTGTCCATATAAATATTGCATAACTTCAGCCAAAATCTGGGTCTTCTTTATTGTTATAAAAATCGTTTTGATCTTGCTTCACATTGTTTTTTACAAAATCGACCGTTTGAGTCGATAAAAGTATCACTTTACAGATTTAAAAATGAAATTCTCCGGGTGAAACCGGTATATACAGCTAGTATTTAATATAACTTTGATATTTCTTGATTTGATTAAAAATAATCAATCACTCACGGAGTGATACGGTATTCCATGAATTGTTGTAATTAAATTCTACATACGGTTCGTTCCTAGATCAAACTGTGATTATTCTTATCGTGAGGTGAAACGAAACACAAAATTAGTGGTTTAGAATGGTTCTAATGTTGTTGTTTGAACGAACTAACAGTTCGAACAAAATGGTCATATTACATGTTTGTGACTACGATGTTTGAGTACCATCTACGCTGGCCCAGAACCTTCGAGGCTGGTCTTCTTACGACTAAATATAAGGAGCGATCGTCTGGAGAGTTAGTCTTGTTCTGAAGCTCGAGTCATATGGTCATTTTTTTTTTTTTTTTTTTGGTCCTCCCCATTTATAAGAAGCGATCGAACGGCGTCTCGGTCTATGCTGGACAGTGAAGAATGCGGTTAGTTTTGAGTGACAATTCTGTCACCGCTAGTGACTCTCATATGACATTTTTATGTTATAATTTAAGGAATTTAAAATGGGCCGGGATAGCCGAGCGTGTAGGAGCGCGACCCGTTGTTGCACGCTCGAGCCGAACGGCGGCGGTTCGAATCCGCCCTGGGAGGGTTGACTTTTATTTCGTGGAGGCCCCACGGAATAAATCTCGACCCTCCCACTATGGTTAGAATAGGTTGGTTACACCTGTAGAGTAACCCCCCGTATGCCACACATGGCCAGGTAGGGGTTCCGAACAAAAAAAAATCTGGTGCGTGCGCGCAACACACAACTTTCACTTACCAACTTACTTAGATTAGAAATTAATGCGTTTTGTTAATTGCCACTTCTCAAATGAACAGAACAGCTTTAATTATAACGCATTGGTTTGTCATTAAAGGCGTACGGCGCATGCGTGAGCTCAAGGAGTTTAATGAGTTGACGGAATATTTTTCTTTTTTTCTCCTGTATATGTTTACTTGATTTTCTTCATATATCATATTTAGCCATTTCTTATTTTTAGGCGTGATGAGAGACAGTTAATTTCTCAATATAAACTAAAACAAAGGTACTTTATAGAAAAACAAAAAAGGCCCCTTCCCTATTTAAGCCCCCTCAGAACATTTTAATAATGATAAAGCTTACCTGATATTAAATAACAACTAATTTTCATTAAACATAACGAATTTGATAAAAATCATCAAATCGAAGGAGTGAAATGCAGCAGAATATTTGCTTTTATAGTCTCGTTTACATATACAGAGCTATTCAGAATGCACATAAAATTTGTAATGCAAATAATTAACCCGGCAGTGGTGTCACCTCTTTTAGCGGTCCTGAGGTGGCAACGGGCCTGAGAGACCCGGACCCATTTATGTCTAAAATGGCTATATTTGTACAAATACAAATATTTCATGCCCTGAATATTATTCTATTATGATTTATAAAAAAAATAGGCACAAAAACAAAAAAAAAAAAATCTGGTGCGTGCGCGCAACACGCAACTTTCACTTACCAACTTACTTAGATTAGAAATTGACGTGTTTTGCTAAATATCATTTCCCAAATTCACAAATTTTTCTACATTCATATCTTATTTTTGTTAATCGTTAAAGCCGTTTTTTGAGTAAATAAAAAAAAACACGTGAAAATGATACAAAATTTATTAAGTAAAGTGCCCCCTCCGGTTAATGAATTTTGATGAAATTTTAACAATCATATCTCGGGCATATAAATACATCAAATACCCAGTTTGATCAAAATCTTCAAAGCCGTTTTTGAGTAAATAAAAAAAACACGTGAAAATGATACAAAATTTATTAAGTAAAGTCCCCCCTACGGTTAATCAATTTTGATGAAATTTTAACAATCATATCTCGGGCATATAAATACATCAAATACCCAGTTTGATCAAAATCTTCAAAGCCGTTTTTGAGTAAATAAAAAAAACACGTGAAAATTATACAAAATTTATTAAGTAAAGTCCCCCCTCCGGTTAATCAATTTTGATGAAATTTTAACAGTCATATCTCGGGCATGTACATACATCAAATACCCAGTTTGATCAAAATCGTTAAAGCCGATTTAGAGTAAATAAAAAAAAACACGTGAAAATGATACAAAATTTATTAAGTAAAGTCCCACCTACGGTTAATCAATTTTGATGAAATTTTAACAATCATATCTCGGGCATATAAATACATCAAATACCCAGTTTGATCAAAATCTTCAAAGCCGTTTTTGAGTAAATAAAAAAACACGTGAAAATGATACAAAATTTATTAAGTAAAGTCCCCCCTCCGGTTAATCAATTTTGATGAAATTTTAACAGTCATATCTCGGGCATGTACATACATCAAATACCCAGTTTGATCAAAATCGTTAAAGCCGATTTAGAGTAAATTAAAAAAAACACGTGAAAATGTTACAAAATTTATTAAGTAAAGTCCCCCCTCCGGTTAATCAATTTTGATGAAATATTTACAGTCATATCTCGGGCACATAAGTACATAAAATACTCAGTTTAATCAAAATCGTTAGAGCCGTTTTTGAGAAAATCGAAAAAAACCTAAAAAGTTATTAAGTAAAGTATCCCCTCCCTTTAAGTAATTTTGATGAAATTTATGCTGTCACATCGCGGGCATATACCTACACTAAATACCTAATTTCATGATCGCACGGTTTATAGCTTTTGAGCTAGTCTGTTCACACACAGACACACAGACACACACACACACACACACACACACACACACACACAGACCATTTCGCGGGACTTGGTCATTTCGACTCAGGGGACCCCAAAACGTGTATTTCCGTTGAAAACCGGAAGTCGAAAATTTTCACGATCGCAATACTTCCACTTACTATATATTTCATATATAGGTAAGTGAAAGTAAAAAAAAGGAATTTAAAATTATTTAAAGCGTGGCAATATGATGGTAAAAGTGATTTATTTATCTTGTTTTTCTTTTCAGGTTTTTCAGAGATCGAAACAGTAGCGCTTGCCTGTTTCCTCACGTTACTCCCTCTCTTCTTCGGGCTCCTGTCCTACTTCGGATTCCGGTGAGTGAAATTTTATGTCTCATCTTAAATATTAATTAGAATTATTTTATTCAAGTATGATTACGATATGAGCCGTTCATTTTGAAAGTAACCTAATTCTATTTATATTCAAATCGAGATATTTGAGGGGCATTTCAATGAATTCAAAAATATACTTATAGGATAATAATGAGTCATAAGTGTACCTAAGGGTGTTAAATTTACAGTTCCTATTAAAATAGTGGCAATTATTAAATGAATAATATCCGTTTCCTTATCAAGAACGGAGTTAGGCCAATTTCAAAATTAACAACCAGATTCATTATACAAAATTTGAAGGTGCCCAAGTCCATTCAACATTAATTAAAATGCTTCAAATTGAAAAAAAAACAAAAACAATATTTACATTATTAATCTATTTATAATTTTGAAAAAGTACCCTTTTTAATATGTCCATATGGTAACTTTATTACATATCTTTGAAACACTTTTAATATGTAATGAACGGGCTTTTTCCCTTCTTCAGATAATTTTCTTGATGATCCAACCATCATTCCAAGTAAATCATGGCCTACATTGACAGAGCTTGATACTCGTTTTAAGCTTCCTTCACTTATTTTAAAAGTATCCAAAAAGAATTTTTTTACAGACGGGAACTTTTCCGTTCCACAATTTTTCGCTCGACAGCGAAAAGCGGTACATTTTGTTCAGAGTTGGGCAAAATTACAATTAATTACATTGCCAATTACAATTACATTGTAATTGTAATTATATGAATTAAAATTAAATTATAATTCGTAATTAAACTGTTAATTATCATTATAATTTGTAATTTGTAATTTAATTGTAATTCGTAATTACGAATTATATTGTAATCTAATTTTAATTCGTAATTGGAAATTACATTGAAATTGATTTGTAATTGAACTGTAATCTAAGTTTTCAATTTTAATGTAGCTTATAATTAAGTTGTATTGGTAATGTAATTGTACTTTTTAATTAGTAATGGTGTTGAAATTACAAGGCAATTGACGAATGTCAGTAGTCCTACTTTTGAGACTGGTGGAATTTGGCTTGTCTGTCTTTTGCTCAAATGGGGGCAATTTCAACGCAAAAATATCTAAAACTAATGATAGTTGTGGGCCAACCTTGAGACTAAAACAAATACAATTAAAATCAATAAGCTTATTAAGCATTAACTGTAAAAAAATCTGGTATTAATATATTTAAACAAAAATTTTTTATTATGAACAAGATAAATTCAAATGTATTTGAAACAAGTGTGTAAAATTAAAAATTTAGAACTTTCTAAATTTAAATTAAATTATCACTTTTAAACAAAATTTTATAACATATATAGTCTTCTCACTTTAACTTCTGATTTTTCTATATGATATTAATATTTGATTTTAAAATCACTCGTTTTTCAAAAGTTTTGTCCGCCAGTATATTGCATTTTGGGAGGTTCGTCATTGTTGCGTAAGAAAATAGTCTTTCTACAAGAGCTGATGACGGAAATGTTTTTTATTTCAGGATATTTCTCAAGTAGTTGTAAACTCTGGTCTTCTTTGAAAAACTATAGGGTCATGAGCTCTGCATCAATGTAAGCAGAATCAACGCTTTTAATTTTTTGTGGTGTACCAAAATCAAAGAACGAACTATTTGGAAGTTCACATCGTTGCTTTACCGATGATTTTATTTCTTTAATTTCCGAAGCGACAACTCTTCTAAATTCCATGAGAAGTTGGTTGAATTTTGCATCTTCTACACATACCATCCATCTGTTTTTAAAGAAACGGATGTGAGAATGCAGAGATAGCTGCATTTTCAGATACACGGGTAGAAAAAGAAAAATATGGCTCAAATCTTTTGGTAACTGGTACCAAAAAGCATTCTGCAAGAGGTAAATATCCAAAAAATCAAAAATATTTTAAACTTTAGTACTTTTTAGGTAAGCCTTTATATTGTATTGCCTCTTACAAACGATTGGGCATGGATTGGACAAGCTTTTTTGTGTAAGGTGGGCTTATCTTGTCCCATTCTTCTTGAAGCGCCTTTTTGAGATCTTCTCTGTTTGATATCTCATGTTTCCTTACTTCTTTTTCTAATTTACTTCATGAATTCTCTATGAAGTTTAGGTCTGGTGATCTGGGCGTTGTTTATGTAGTTGGGCAATTATATGAACACGTTTATTTTGGGGCAATTATATGAACACCATTCTCTTGCAAGATAAGAAGAATGCTTGGTATCGCTACCACTATAAATAGCAACATTATTTATTACCCCAAGCTCGGTTACACTTGGTTTAAATTTTTTTTTCAGGGTGTGACAATTTAAATGTTTATCAATTGTTCCCTCAATAAAATGAAGATTTCCTAACCCCAAGTCAGTAATACACCCCCAAACCGTGACATGACCACCTCCAAGTTTGATGGTCGGGCGAAGATTTTTTTCATGGCTCTTCATATGCCTTTCTCCAGATGAAACCTCTAACATCAGAGCCAAACAAATTAAATTTTGACCCAATCGAATACAGAACACTTTTCCAGAAGTCCATGTATTTTTTTATATAATCCTTAGCTAAATTGATTCGAAGCTTTTTATTTTTGTCACTGATATAAGTTTTTTGCCATGCAACTTCACTGTTGTATTGATATTTTCTCAAGACCCTTCGAATGTTTTCAGCACATACCATTGTATTTAAATGTTTTTTAACTAATGTGGCCAACTTTGGAGAACTCAATTTTGGATTATTTCCAATTATTATTTCGTTCATCATTACCAGTTAAAAAATTTATTGCACTCACTCTAGCTTTTCTTATTATTCTATTTTCGTTTTTAAAACTTTCAATAATATTTTGAATGGTGGCATAACTCCTATTGATAATGGAGGCGATTCTTTGTTGTGTTTTGCCCATTTTAAAATTGTTAATCACTATTTCTGGTTCAGGAATAGTTTTGTGCTCAACCGTTTTAAGCAAATGCCCGAACTAGACTGATTCCTTGTATTCATATAGTTTTTTTTTTTTTTTTTTCATTGAAGGAATTGAAAGGTTAATAAACTCATTTACCCAATAATTGAAGAATACTTGTTACTTTCACTTTTTTCTAAACGGAAGTAATCATTGCATCTTTTTCATTGTTACCTTAAATCCCTACGAGTTTTAATAAAGAATTTTTTTTCTCTTTCTATAATTGATGTTGAGTTGATTTGATAATATAAATTGAATCATTATGGCCTCATATGCATTGGTTTTTAAATTTTAACAAAGGGGCAGTAGCGGATCCAGGTGAGGGGCGCCCCCCCTGAGAGGTGAGGTCACTCATAAAATATTACTATTTCTATATGAAATATTTAGTCATTTTTCAAGTCCACTAATTGAAAATGAATTGTATTTAAACATTTACAGTAATTTATAACGTCATTATGTACTAATATGTATTTTAAATTAGGGCCTTCATTACTCATGAAATGTAAAAAAAAAGTGCGCCCCCCCTCAGAAAATGTTTGTATCCGCCATTGCAAAGGGGAAGTAATTAGCATTTGAAATATAAATATTCGTTTGCATCATTTTGACTGTGAGCCACTGTATATAGGAAGAAAATAATCTAATTGTAATTATTATAATTTAATTAATTACATTGTAATGAATTACATTATAGTGAATTACATTGTAATGAATTATATTGTAATGAATTAAAATTAGAGAAGTAATTGTGAAATTACATTGTAATTAATTACAATGTAATGAATTACATTGTAATTAATTACGCAATTCAATTACAAAGTAATTAATTACGCCCAACTCTGATTTTGTTGGCTAAAATTTCCCAAACCCCAAAACTCAAAAATATTCTTTCTTTGGTTATTTATTCTTATCTGAACTAAATAGTCTTGTTATATTCTTCCCCATGTGTGAAATAATTTCTAAACTTTAATATTAAATTTCATGTTGTATATTAATTGAACACACTGGTTATTCAACTAACACAATTGTCCAAAAACTTAGGTTGACTTGTAAATACTAATTAATTAAAATTACTTTCATCACTACTTTCCGACATTATCAATAGTAAATATCTTGATTTAAGTATAAATGGAGTTAGGCCACTTTTTGATTGGCCACGGTTTGATTATTGAACTAACTCTAAAAACATATGTGTTAAGAATTATCGCATTTGCTCGAATTATAAGCAAACTGAAATGCTTTACTGATAAATGACATATAGTTGTGCATGTAACCATGATAACCGGAATCAGGCCACTTTCAAAATAAAAAAATAAAGCTCATATTTTGATACGTACATATAAAATGTAAGGCTCAATAGGGAAAAAAATTAATATCAGAAACATGAGCATAGATATTGCTTAAAATAAATTTTATTTTTTTCCTATTGAGCTTGCCTTTTTATATTAATGCACCAAACAAATTTATAAATAAGAAGAATGGCTGTAAAATTATTGGATAAAAATGCGTTTTAATTTCATCCACGTTAACTATGTAATTTATGAAAAGAAAGTATCTAAATTGATATAACTTCTATTATTGGCAATAGTTCGTTCTGATTTTTTCCATAATGGTAGAGGGTGAAGGGTGCTAAAATACCATAATAGAATTCGATCGACGATATATCGATTTTAACATTTAAACCCCTATATTTGAGCTTTCAATATATTTTCGGCCTAGAATTAGACTAAATGATAAAACATACTTATCGTTGAATTATACGACAGTATTTTTTTCGGTTAAGATTCCTAAAAAATAGGGTATTTTTAATTTATTTTTTTGGATTTTTTTCTTCATCAAACATTAATTATTTAAACTCCTTTCAAATAGAGCAAGTGCCTGAAAACTACATGTATATGAGCAGAAAGCTCAATAGATAATAATCCTGACTCATTTCATTCTCCATGTATAACCCTGTACCTTATAAGCTATTTTATTTAAATTTAAGTGAAGAAAGGATTCATTTAAAAATTAATTTGAAATACTTAGAGTGATGGTATTTTTATGTTCTCACTGATAAAGAAAATCCCATGTTCTTTAATGAAAAAAGAATTATTCGATTATCATCATTTAGTCAGGAGTTATAGATTTTTGGCCGCTAAATCACAAATTTTTCCACTGTGCGTTGGAGTAAAAAAAATCTCATTTCTGTCCTAACGAACTTTTCTGGACCCACGGCTTTTCTCATTGTTTTCAAAATTCCGTGGGTGAAACCGGGATATTAAAGCTAGTTATAAATAAATTAAAAAAAAAAATAAAATGTTGTTACTTATTTATTTTACAAAATCTAAGGGTGAGTCTAAACTTTTGACTGCTACTGTAAGTCAAGGAGGTTCTGAACCTTTAGGTCTTGGATTTTAATCATTTTTCGGTTATTTGTTTAATGCATCAATTTAAAGAAGCATAAATAAATAAATTAGTTGCCAAAAAAAACTTTCTTTATAGACTTTTGAGGACTGGTAAGTATTTGGAAAGGAGTTATTGTTCGCCTAAGAATATTTATCCTACCTAAAGTTTGTGAAATTGTTGAAATCGTTTTTGTTTTTTTTTATGAAATATTTGTTTACATTGTTCTAACGCAATTATGGTTCTAAGCCATTACATTACATAGAACATTTTCTGCTGTTTGAAATTTTATATAATTTTGTTCTATCGAAATAAATGCAGCCCTACGTTAAAATGGAGCCATTTTTGATTCTGTTTTCCCCGATTGTTATCTCACCGATACAAAATTATTATACCATTATAGTGCAGCTTTTAATAACAATAATATGTGTAAGGCAGTTCTTGAAAGAGAGGCAAACAACCTCACTTTCTAAGCCAACCTGCCCCAAAAAATGGGTTAATTGGCATACTCTGGCTTGACGAATTCTTCGATTTTCTATTATCGTACTGTTAAATATTATGAGTTGAAAAAAATACTTGAAATACTCTAATACATAAAGTTTACAGTGATATAAACCCTATTGGGAGTATATTAACAGGAGCGACTCAACAATAAAAAAAGTGAAAACTGTTGCTAACCAACCCCGCTCTCCCCTAATAAAAAAAAAAAAAGTGCGTTTATAAACAGTTTTTGGTTACATCAAAATATATCAGAGCTAGAAAGCTGGAACAGGCTTCGGTTTTTTTCCCTGAGCTCTTCAAAAACAATGATATAAAGCAGACAGCTATGGCTTCACGATATAAAAAATTTTAGACATGTCTTCGTCACCATGCTAAAGTAACGAATGTGCAACCAAAAACCTATGAATATTCGTTACTTTAGCATGGTGATGGCGATGTAATGAGCAAACAAAAATGACGTTATGTATGTCAACATTTTTTATCAGCTAACTAATGTTGATCCATAGCAGCTCCACTTCCAAATTTAGCACACCATTAGTTACCATATGGTCATATTAAAAAGGGTACTTTTTCAAAATTATAAATAGATTTTAGATTATTTTTTTTAAACGTCATTTTTCTGTAACCTGTTCATGTTGTATGCTATATTTCTATAACATGGTATTGTTGTATAAGAGAAGAAAGAGCAGAGAAAACTGGTAAAAAAAATCTGGTGCGTGCGCGCAACACACAACTTTCACTTACCAACTTACTTAGATTAGAAATTAATGCGTTGTTGTGGTCTCCTTCGTTAGACCAATTTTGATGAAATGTTAGCTATCACATCTTTGGCATATAAATACATCAAATACCCAGTTTGATCAAAATAGTTAAAGCCGTTTTTGAATAAAATAAAAAAAAAAAACACGTGAAAATGATACAAAATTTATTAAGTAAAGTCCCCCCTCCGGTTGGTCAATTTTGGTGAAATGTTGGCTATCACATCTTTGGCTTATGCATACATCAAATACCCAGTTTGATCAAAATCGTGAAAGCCTTCTTTGAGTAAATAAAAAAAACACTTGAAAATGTTACAAAATTTATTAAGTAAAGTCCCCCCTCCGGTTAATTAATTTTGATGAAATGTTGGCTTTCACATCTTTGGCATATACATACATCAAATACCCAGTTTGATCAAAATCTTTAAAGTCGTTTTTGAGTAAATAAAAAAAACACGTGAAAATGATACAAAATTTATAAAGTAAAGTCCCACCTCCGGTTAATCAATTTTGATGAAATTTTTACAGTCATATCTCGGGCATATACATCGATCAAATACTCAGTTTAATCAAAATCGTTAGAGCCATTTTTGAGAAAATCGAAAAAAACCTAAAAAGTTAAGTAATTACCCCCTCCCTTTAAGTAATTTTGATGAAATTTATGCTGTCACATCGCGGGCATATACTTACACTAAATACCCAATTTCAGTTTATAGTTTTTGAGCTAGTCTGTTAACACACACACACACACACACACACACACACAAACACAGACCATTTCGCGTGACTTGGTCATTTCGACTCAGGGGACCCCAAAACGTGTATTTCCGTTGAAAACCGGAAGTCGAAATTTTTCGCGATCGCAATACTTCCACTTACTATATATTTCATATATAGGTAAGTGAAAGTAAAAATAACGTCGGTTCCAGCTTGCTAGCATAAACAGTTTGTGAGATATAGACCAAAAACTATTTCAATATTTTTTGTCTTGAGAAGAAGTTTTTATTTATTTTTCTATGATATCATCTTTTATGGATATGGTCCTGTGGTATGTTAAAAGAAACAGCACATAATACTGAGAAATATGACATCCAATCTGAAATTTGTTTCTTTGTCGGTTTTAACATCCTTTTATGCTACTAAGGCTAATTAATCGAACGATGCTACAGTGAGAGTGTTAAATTTTACATATCCAGGTATAATTAGGATAGAGATCTTTAACGAGTTCCTGACATCGCACAGGCTCGAGCCCTCCATTTCACATCCTGTCCGAGGGATGACATAGCCGAGGTTTGGGATATTTTTTAAATATTTTATGGGTCTTTTTTACTTTACTCACACCAGTTACTTATTTTTAAAACAGTGATTTATCTTATTATTAAAGTAATACTAATGAAGAACAGATGATCAGAGTAATGTATTTAATAAGCTTCAAATGTAGTCAAAAATTATAGTTTAATTTATAACCACGATTTCCTCTCTACAACTTCTCAAACTGCATCTAAATGCTGGAGATATTTTTTTCGAAAAGGAAGCTTCATAAAGTGTCCTCATCTACATTTCCGTATTTTATGCAATATTCTGAATCTTTGAAATGTCTTAAATGCCTTAAATGCCTCAACTACATTGCCGATCATTTATGTTGACTTCTTGGCAGAAAATGAGATGAGAGAAAATCATGATTCCATGTTGCATTTTATAATTCTTAAAGAATTGTGAGAGGATGGTGAGGAAGAGTTTTTTCCAAAAAGAAAGAAAATAAAATTGAGTGGTACTTACAACGTCCTGAGTTTTCCCATTCAAATTTATTAAGTGAACTCCGTGTCTCTGCACCTGCAGATTTAAAAAAAAAAATTAAGAATGGATAGTGCAACCTATGATGATTTGTTGGATAAAGTACGCCCGTTCATTGAAAAGAAGGGCGCTATCATGAGATGTGCAATTACTGCAAATGAACGGCTGTCGGCAACATTGAAAAGAATTTCTTGTCAATTTTGTTCATTGGCTTATATATTGTAAATATTATTATTTTTTTTTTCCTTTATCTATATATTTTTGGCTGGCTCGGGTTTCGGATCTTTTCTTGGGAATTCCCTTCACAAGCCGCATTTTGCCCTCCGTTGATTTAGAACCCACCCTCCTCCACTGAGCTTACCGGCGAATTATTGTTATCGGGAATTTCTTCGGGATTTCTGCGTAACATGACTAGCAAATGATAGTTAACTTCCGATGTTGTAAACCGTGTTTTAAACTTGCCCACAGACGCTTCACCAAGGTTGCCAACATGAGGCTCCACCTACCGAAAATGAAAACGATTTGATCTCAGACCAACCGTTTACTATAACCGCCAACCTGCCCACAGACACGCAACCTCTCCTCCAACATGGCAAGTTGCCAACATGGTTGACAACCAAGATGGTCGTCTATGGGCCCCTTAAAATCTAGGAGATAACCTCCTTCGTGTATTTATTTTTTTTTCTTTTAAAATAGACATATGTCAATAAATAACTGGTGTTATTTAATAAAAATATAAAATACCAGTTATCAAAGATTAACTCGTGTGGGTAAAACAAAAAAGACCCTATTTTATTGTCGACTTAGTCGTTGGATTTTTTAGATGATCTCCTATTAGTATTAATATGAACACTTGCAGTGTGTAACACATTGCCCCACACGAATCTCATCTGGTGGCCTGTATATTGAAAATTACACTATGCTCAAAATTATGAAATTTTCATTTTAAATAAGTATATCTATATTTATTTAAGATTGAATATTATTCATAGAGCATCCTCTCCTCGAAGATTTCTCTTATAAACTCTTCGTACTCTCCACACTTGCGCTTCTTCCGGCAGCTGTAGTGCCTGCAGTACCGCTTCTTCCGGTGCAGGCAGTGGTCCACGGCCGCGTCTATCTGTGGGACACTCCCGCAGAGGGTGTAGCGACCGTCCACTTCCGCGAAGGACCTGAGGGCAGTCCCCACGGCCAGGATGCAATCCACTCTCGCAGTCACCGATTCCCTCAGCTTCGCCAGGACATGCTCGGCGATGTCTTTCGAAGGTAGTCCTTTCGGATTGCTTTGAAGGGCGTCCTCGACTAGGGGTAACAACTGCTTGGTTGGTAATGGCCTTTTTGTCATGGGAAGACATCGGTAAGAAATTGAAACATAATTAGAAATAACAGAAAATTTCGCACATGTTTTGATTGATTTTATTACCTATAAGTATTTAACATATGTTCGTAAAAACAGTTTAATAATTACGTTGCTCAGTGTGGTCGATCGCCAAAGTAGCTGGAAAAAAGTCTAAAAGATAAAATAAATAATTTTATTAGAAGAGAAAAGATCTCCGTCGCAGGGCCCTCACCACTGGAGCTAACCGAGGGGTGAATCCTAGCCGTTTCAATCTAATCTCTTCAACGATCCCACCCGCCATGTCTCGCCACATTGCCGGAGGCTGCACAAATGTTGATACGATATGATTTAATTGACATACCGTCACAGTTAAACATTATTGCTGTAAAATTTATTTTTTATTTTTTTATTAATTTGTAATCTGTTTACAGGTTACAGACCTATACAGATGGGTCATAGTTTCATATCATTCATTCACAATGTATACATATTAAATAAAATAAAAAGTCCTCACTTGTATAAACCGCTTCTTATTTTTAAACTACTAACAATAAAAATGAAAACATCTTCTAGTTTTCCCAAGCTATTAATCTTTAGTACATTCCCCATATTGGGAGGATTGCAAACAAGATATTTGCTTAACTGTTTAAAAAGGTAAACAGGGCATTGCTGGAGAAAGTGTGGAAAATTGTCCATCTCATATTTACAATTTTGACACAAGTTATCAACTTGGAAATTATATGTAACTTTGTTTTTTCCCAGCCAATCTTATTTGTGCTGTTAGTCTAAGTTTATTTATGTGAACATTGAACAACATGTAGCCTTCACAAACATCCAATGAACTAATAATACGATAATATGTGCTGAAATTCGAGTTTATGATATTGTTGATATCAAGAGAAATGAGGTGATTCTTAAAAGATAAGAGCATATCTTTTTTATACTTCCCCACTAGACTTGATTCTTGTGCGAGCCATAAGTCTTCTTTTCCAATAGTGATCAAATACTTCAGCAATTTTGTAGCCCAGTTGTAGGGGATGCTATTGTATTTATTTGAGAGGCTAATAAGTTGTAGGAAACATTTCTTGGGAAGCTCATTTGAGGGCATTTTTAGTAGTTTCAACCACCAGTTCACCATTCTACTGAATACTTTGTACTGAGTATGAACTCTTCCAGTTTCAATGCGGACAAAACTGTTCGGTGTATTTCTGGGTAAGTCCAAAAGTTTCTTAAAGAATGATAGCTGTAATCTCTCTAAAGTTTCGGTATAATCACAGCCCCACATCTCTATTAGATAAAGTAGTACGCTTTCAGATAGGGAATCAAAAAGTTTACACCTGGCTTCCCAGCTATCACATTTTGAACATTGCAATAATTTCCCTTATTGGTGTAAAATTAGTTTATATTATAACACTTCTGTGGGTTAAGAAATGTTTATTCAACAAAAATATACAAATATCAATGCCAACGAATTAATACAACTCAAATATCCGAGCAGGTTACAAATTTATAACTTTATAGCACACTAATCATATGACTTGAGCCTCACAGTCAAGACACAGACTAAGGGTCTGGCCACACATGTCCGCACCGGATCCGCACCGTAGCAATAATACAGGTTATGTTCAGAATATTTTTAATTTAACTTACATATTACCTTTAGTTATGCCTAAAGTGGCCTGTGTCTGACATGTGTGGCTTGAACTTTAGGCATAACTAAAGGTAATATGTAAGTTAAATTAAAAATATTCTGAACATAACCTGTACTATTGCTACGGTGCGGATCCGGTGCGGACATGTGTGGCCAGACCTTTAGACCGTTCAGTCAATCGCTCCTTATATATATTTGTATGGAGGGTCTAGAACGTTGTCGAAGCTCGTGGAACACTGTGGATGTGGCTCGAAAAACTTATACCCAAACAGTTCGCTCCATCCGCTTAGTATGTTCCAACAAACGTTTTAGGATTTCAAATCATATGTTTTTTTATTTAACATTACAATATTATTTTAGGTTTGTTTGTTTGTTTAACGTCCATTTTTATGCTACTAAGGCTAATCGGACGATGCTACAGTGGGAGTCCTAAATTTTGCCTATCCAGGTATAATTAGGATAGGGATCTTTAACGAGTACCTGACATCGTACAGGCTCGGGACCTCCATTTTGCGTCCTATCCGAGGGACGGCATAGCTAAGGATTTTTTACTCCCATTAAAAAATCCTAGAGCCACCGCTGGAATTGAACCCGCGATCTTTAGTATTGTAGGTTGCCATGCTAACCACAACACCACAGGTGACCCCTATTATTTTAGGTATTTTAAAAGAAGAGTAAACATTTGTCGAGCCCGTGGTTACTGAGAGACCTGGCGGATGGTATCGTTGAAGAAAAAAGGATGACACGGTTAGTATTAGCCCCATGGTTAGCTCAATGGTAAGGCACTGCGACGGTCATGCAGAAGACTCGGGTTCGATTCCATTGCGTTCTCCCATACCTTGCAATTTAGGCAATACGGGTTTTTTTCTGGGTGAGGGGGGAGAGTATTAGTCCCAGGATAGTGGGCAATTAATGCCGAGTACAGCTAAACCTCCTTTACTTCCGGACACCATAATCTCATCCACCCCCTCCCCTTTTGGATGACTTAAAAACAATGAAAACATATTTTTCATATTTTAAAAAAAATTAAATTTTTATATTATTACAATAAAGATTTAAAAATTATTGTTGTATTTATTTATAAAGCTATAAACCCTAAATTAATATCAGTGGAGTATGATGAAATTATTTAAAAGTCATTAAAGGGATTAAAATAATTATTTTTAGAAACAGAATTAAATGATACTAAACATAAAGATAAATATAAATATTCAGAAATTAGTTTAAGCCTGGAAAGGGTTAAAGCCTATTTAATATTTTATGTAACAAAGTTTAGAACCAAACGTTGCTTCACTATTTGACCGCCAGGGGCGATTGTAATGGGCAGAATAGGTCTGTTTATAAGTTTATTGCGATCGTGAAAAATTTCGATTTCCGGTTTTCAACGGAAATACACGTTTTGGGGTCCCCTGAGTCCAAATAACCAAGTCCCGCGGAATGGTCTGTGTGTTTGTGTCTGAACAGACTATCCCTAAAACTATAAACTGAACTTGAACTGAAATTGTGTGTTTGGTATATTTATGTTCCCGTGATGTGACAGCAAAAATGGCCAAACGGAGGGGGTACTTTATTTCATATCTTTTTAGGTTTTTTTAGATTTTCTCAATAACGGCACTAACGATTTGATAAAACTGGGTATTTGATTTATTTATATGTCCTAGATACGACTGCAAAAATTTCATCAAAATTCATCAACCGGAGGGGGCACTGTATTTCATAACTTTTTTTCCCATTTTTATGGATTTTTTTTCGATTTTCTCAAAAATACCTTTAACGATTTTGATTAAACGTATTCTTTAATATCAGGTAAGCTTAATCATTATTAAAATGTTCTGAGGGGGCTTAAATGGGGAAGGGGCCTTTTTTGTTTTCCTATAAAGAACCTTTGTTTTTGTTTATATGGAGAAATTATCTGTCTCTCGTTTCGCTTAAAAATAAGGAATGGCTAAATATGAAATATGAAAAGAATCAAGTAACCATATACAGGAGAGAAAAAGAAAAAATATCCGTCAACTAATAAAACACGTCTAGCACAAGCGCGCGCATGCGCAGTACGCCTTCAATGACCGACCCTTGTTTATAATGAAACATGTTCTCTTCATTTAATGGAAATTATTTGTTTCATGGTAACTAAATGAAGTTTTTAACAACTACATAGAGAGTTATAAAATCAGACAACTTGAAGTATAGCCGAATTATCACAAGTAAAAACATTTATTTAATAATAAACAAAAGTAATGTACTTTAGAGACCGAATACGAAGAATAATAAGTAAATGAATGTGTGAATTTGAGCAATGACATTTGACAAAACATGTAAATTTCTAATCAAAGTAAGTTGTAAGTGAAAGTGTTGCGTCGCGCATCCCACCAGATTGTTTTATCTTAGGATGAAATAATTTTAGCTCACTTATTAACATGTTGATAAGAAGAATAATCATCACCGGTTAATAACCTTCCCAAGATTGATTGGATAACCTAATAAAAAAGGTTACAAAAATTAAAACGTGTTATCAGGCCTTTCGGATTGACTTTTCCAAGTTTACAAGTGATTTGAAATAGTTACATTGGAAGTGTAATAGGTTACAAAAGACATTTCCACGTCTTTGATGTATCTTGATGAATAAATTTGATTTTCTACACAAAAGTTAGAAAGCCTTCGCTCTATGTAAATAAAGATGAAATCTGTTTGTTCTTTATAGAAATCCATACAGTTTGTCCTAAATTCTCCAAATTTCGCTCAGTGGTTCTTTTATACCAGGTGCGAACACCTGTCCACATTAAAATTGCATAACTTCAGCCGATCTTCAGCTGATATTCTTTATTGTTATAAAAATCGTAATGATCTCGCTTTGCAATGTTTTTTTACAAAATCGATCTTATCTTTAGAAAAATGAAATTCCCCTTGTGAAACCGGGATATACAGCTATAATCTATGCAAATAAAGATGAAATTCTGTTTGTTCTTTATAGAAATCCATAACAGGTGCGAACACCTGTCCATATTAAAATTGCATAACTTCAGCCAATCTCTGGGTGTATTCTTTATTGTTATAAAAATTGTTTTAATCTCGCTATACATCAATGTTTTTACGAAACATTGAGTCGATAAAAGTCTCACTTTATAGATTTAAAAAATTTATGTATATTTATACCGGGTGAAACCGGTATATACAACTAGTAAAAAATAAAACAAAAACAAATGTAATATCTTTGTGAAGGCGTTGAGAGGAAACACAAAAGACGCTTCTAATTGTGTCTCTTTGGAGTGTCCTGACTCGGAACTCGTTAGGAAGCCCTTAGAGAGAAAGCTGACATGAACCAATTCGGAGATAAGTGGCCTCCTTAATTCCCATTTTTATCAAGTTATACCTGCAGGAGAAAAATATCAACTTAATTCACATTTCCTAAAATATAATTTTTAATTATTGTTATACACCCCTTTGCAGCCGGACTCTTTCAGTTGCAGACTTTCGCTTCCAGTTTCTTGTTAATTTTGAAAAGTTTTGTATACATTGTAACGTTACATCGTTACATAAAGAAACATATGGTTTAAAATCCCAGTCTGTTTGTTGGAACAAACTAGCGGTTGGAGCGAACTATTTGGATCTAGATTGTTCGAGCTCCATCCACGCCGTTCCACCAGCCTCCATAAATTATTGGACTTTTATCTATAATTTTACAATATTTTTTTTTTTAGGATTAACTGGTGTCCGATTAAAAATATTATAAACTACCTATTTATTACTTTTTTTACTCCATTTCAACTTATTTCTATAACTCCGAAGATGATATGGAGAGCATGGATGAAACGAGACCTAGGAAATTCTACAACGTTCTAGACCCTCCTTACAACTATACTGGGTGTCCCAGACCTAGTGTAAAAAAAAAAATTGGGTAATACTGCATGTTAAACGGGATAGAATGGCGCAGAAACGAGTTTCCTATCTCAATCTATTAAGGAGATAGAATTTTTTTTTGTTTTTATTTTTAAAATCTTATTTTTTTCTGAAAAATTACAGTTTTCTCTACTTCGGTTTAGCGCCGAAAAAAAAACTATGATATTTTCTTAATCAGCATTAAATTTTCTAAAAGAGGAGATGAGTCTGGTTATTTAAAATCCACATTCTGTGAGACTTTTAAAGCGCTAAACGAAAACATTTATTAAAACTTAAATTTTTAATAGTTTTTGAAAATTCCTCACTCCCCAATGGAGCACCCTAGAAGCTGTCAAATTTCCTAAAAACTGCGGAGTTCGCTTTCTAGTGGTGTAACACATGATACAATTGCACTTCACCTTTTGAGTCTAAAAGAAGTTTTTCTGGTGAAAAACACGCTAGAGAATGTCACTGCTGGGGGCAATGAGGAAGCGCGCTAGAGCCTGCATCCAAAGTAATGGATGCCGAACTTCCCATGAGTTAGTGTTAGTTTTACTTTTTTAAGACTAGAAAGAACAATGTATGAATTCTAAATAATGTAAAAAGGATAATAATAATCTAAAATTAAAAAAAAAAATATCAACGTTTTTGTTTGTACGCTAAACCATAACAGGCAAAACTGTCATTTTCAAAATAAAAAAGTAAGATTTTAAAAGTAAAAACAGAACATGTGGGACCGGGGCGCCCCCTTTGCTCCGGCTGGCCCCCATCGGCCTGGGTGCCGCTCTCGTCAGTGTCCGGCGGGATTTGTGTCGGTAGTTTCCCCAAGATGGATAAATAAAGAAACCAATGGGCGTTGATGACCTCAGCAGTTTTTCGCCCCTAAACAATAACAAACAAACAAACATAAAAATAAAAACAAAAAATTCTATCTTCTGAACAGATTGAGATAGGAAACTCGTTTCTGCGCCATTCTACCCCCTTTAACATGCAGGAATACACAATTTTTTTTTACACTAGATCTGGGACACCCAGTATATAAGGAGTGAGTGACTAGACGAGTTAGTCTGAGTCTGAGTCTTTGTCTTGACTGTGAAGCTCAAGCCATTAGTTTTGTGTGCTATAAAGTTATAATTTTTGTAACCTGCTCGAATATTTATGTTGCTATAATTCGTTTGGCATTGATATTGTTATATTTTCGTTCAATAAATATTTGTAAATCACAGAAGTTTTACAATATCTTTATATATATAAAAATCACGTGTCCCGATGTTTTCCGGGAGTAAAAATCAGAAACTATTGCACTAAACCGATTTTGATATTTAATTTGGCTCCTTTTGTCTAGTTTTGTCCAACTTCAAAGATAGGATAGTTTTTTCTCGCTTATTGGCTTCAATATTTCTTTTATTGCAAATTAAATGCTTATTATACTACAACCAAGTGTGATATTTGTAAGTTCTATAAATTTCCAACAGATTGCGGGGTATATTGATTTATTGACATAATAACACTTCATTTTCTTTCGATATTTAGGGTGGATAAGCGTCCAGTAGCCAAATCTATTTTTGCCGGCTTCGACAAGAAAGATCCGTGTTTTTCCCATGGGCAATTATTTGTCGCCTTTCCACGTGTGGGGAAAACATCGAATATATTTGTTTTAGCAAAAGATAGGTTAACCAGCGTGGTTTAAGGATCTATTTCAGGTAGAACCTACTGATATATCTCATATTATCGTATACTATATTATGAATTGTTTTTTGTTTGCTTGTTGGTTTTAACGTACCTTTATGTTACTAAGACTAATTAATTGAACGATGCTATTATTTTATGATATATACATACACAACCTATTCATGCACACACAAACTTTTTAAAAAAAAAAAAAAAGGCATCCAGTGGAGGGGGGGGGGGAGATTTGTTAGGTATCTTTTGTAAAAATGATTAAGTTTTCGAATTTACTTTTGACATTAGATAAATTACACATTATACGAATTAACATTATGGTATCCGGAAGTAAAGGAGATTACTCTGTATTAATCCCCCACCCTTTCCCCTCGCCCGGAAAAACCTAAAAGGCAAGCAATGGGAGGTGCAATGGAATTGAACCCGAGTCTTCTGCATCTCCGACGCAGTGCCTTACCATTGAACTAACCGTGGGACTAATACTAACCGTGTCATCCTTTTCTCTTCAACGATCCCATACACGAGATCTCGCAGTAACCAGGGGCACGACAAATATTTTCTCGTCTTATAAAATACCTAATACTAAAAATCTGGTGCGTGCGCGCAACTCACAACTTTCACTTACCAACTTACTTAGATTAGAAATTGACGTGTTTTGCTAATTATCATTTCCCAAAGTCGCACATTTTTCTACATTCATATCTTATTTTTGTTAATCGTTAAAGCCGTTTTTGAGTAAATAAAAAAACCCGTGAAAATGATACAAAATGTATTAAGTAAAGTCCCCCCTCCCGTAGATCAATTTTGATGAAATTTTTACAGTCATATCTCGGGCATATGAATACATCAAATACCAAGTTTGATCAAAATCGTTAAAACCGTTTTTGAGTAAATAAAAAAAACATTTGAAAATGGTACAAAATTTATTAAGTAAAGTCCCCCCTCCCGTAGATCAATTTTGATGAAATTTTTACAGTCACATCTCGGGCATATAAATACATCAAATACCAAGTTTGATCAAAATCGTTAGAGCCGTTTTTGAGAAAATCGAAAAAAACTAAAAAGTTATTAAATAAAGTACCCCCTCCCTTTGAGAAATTTTGATGAAATTTCTGCTGTCACATCGCGGGCATATACCTACACTAAATACCCAATTTCACGTTCCCACGGTTTATAGTTTTTGAGCTAGTCTGTTCACATACACACACACACACACACACACACACACACACACACACACACACACACACACACACACACACACACACACACACACACACCAACACACACACACAGACCATTTCGCGGGACTTGATTATTTCGACTCAGGGGGTCCCAAAACGTGTATTTCCGTTGAAAACCGGAAGTCGAAAATTTTCACGATCGCAATACTTCCACTTACTATATATTTCATATATAGGTAAGTGAAAGTAAAAAATAATATTGTAACTTTAAATAGTTAACGAGTACCTGACATCGCATGGGCTCAGGACCTCCATTTTACGTCCCGTCGGAGGGACGGTATAGCGAAGGATTTTTACTTTCACTTACCTATATATGAAATATATAGTAAGTGGAAGTATTGCGATCGTGAAAAATTTCGACTTCCGGTTTTCAACGGAAATACACGTTTTGGGGTCCCCTGAGTCCAATTAACCAAGTCCCGCGAAATGGTCTGTGTGTGTGTGTGTGTGTGTGTGTCTGTGTGTGTGTGTGTGTGTGTGTGTGAACAGACTAGCTCAAAAACTATAAACCGTGCGAACCTGAGATTGGATATTTAGTGTATGTATATGCCCGCGATGTGACAGCAAAAATTTCATCAAAATTGCTCAAAGGGAGGGGGTACTTTATTTAATAACTTTTTACATTTTTTTCGATTTTCTCAAAAACGGCTCTAACGATTTTGATTAAACTGAGTATTCGATCTATTTATATGCCCGAGATATGACTGTAAAAATTTCATCAAAATTGATCAACCGGAGGGGGGACTTTACTTAATAAATTTTGTATCATTTTCACGTGTTTTTTTTATTTACTCAAAAACGGCTTTCACGATTTTGATCAAACTGGATATTTGATTTATGTATATGCCAAAGATGTGATAGCCAACATTTCATCAGAATTGATCAACCGGAGGGGGGACTTTACTTAATAAATTTTGTATCATTTTCACGTGTTTTTTTTATTTACTCAAAAACAGTTTTCACGATTTTGATCAAACTGGGTATTTGATGTATGTATATGCCAAAGATGTGATAGCCAACATTTCATCAAAATTGATCAACCGGAGGGGGGACTTTACTTAATAAATTTTGTATCATTTTCACGTGTTTTTTTTTATTTACTCAAAAACAGTTTTAACGAATTTGATCAAAGTGGGTATTTGATGTATGTATATGCCAAAGATGTGATAGCCAAAATTTCATCAAGATTGATCAACCGAAGCGGACACTTTATTTCATAACTTTTTTCTAATTTTTAGATTATCTCAAAAACGACTTTAACGATTTTCTTCATATTCGTCATGTTTAATGAAAATTGAGTGTTATTTAATATCAGGTAAGCGTTTATTAAAATGTTCTGAGGGGTTTATAGAGCAAATGAAAACAAAAATAAGAAATGAATGTGGAAAATGTGTAACTTTGAGAAGTGGCATTAACAAAACGCATTAATTTCTTATCTAAGTAAGTTGGTAAGTGAAAGTTGTGTGTTGCGCGCACGCACCAGATTTTTTTATACACATTCTGAATTTAATTAATGGCGAAAGATTAATTCGGTACATTGGTTTTTGCTGTCTATTGTGATTGTACTAAACCCTATTCCAATTATATCATTTATTAGTTCCTTTTACATGTAGGTTATTTATACTTAATCTCGCCTCTGCTGAAATAATCCTGTGCTACATGAATGGATCATTAATACATAATACTATAGTCAAATATGAGATGTAAAAAAAAAAAATCTGGTGCGTGCGCGCAACACACAACTTTCACTTACCAACTTAATTAGATAAGAAATTGACGTGTTTTGTTAAATATCATTTCCCAAAGTCACACATTTTTCTACATTCATATCTTATTTTTATTAATCGTTAAAGCCGTTTTTGAGTAAATAAAAAAACCCGTGAAAATGATACAAAATTTATTAAGTAAAGTCCCCCCCTTCGGGTGATCAATTTTGATGAAATGTTGGCTATCACATATTTGGCATATACATACATCAAATACCCAGTTTGGTCACATTCGAGAAAGCCGTTTTTGAGTAAATAAAAAAAGCACGTAAAAATGATACAAAATTTATTAAGTAAAGTGCCCCCTGCGGTTGATCAATTTTGATGAAATTTTTACAGACATATCTCGGGCATATAAATAGATCAAATACTAAGTTTAATCAAAATCGTTAGAGCCGTTTTTGAGAAAATCAAAAAAACACGTGAAAATGTTACAAAATTTATTAAGTAAAGTCCCCCCTCCGGTTAATCAATTTTGATGAAATTTTTACAGACATATCTCGGGCATATAAATAGATCAAATACTAAGTTTAATCAAAATCGTTAGAGCCGTTTTTGAGAAAATCAAAAAAACACGTGAAAATGTAACAAAATTTATTAAGTAAAGTCCCCCCTCCGGTTAATCAATTTTGATGAAATTTTCACAGTCATATCTCGGGCATATAAATACATCAAATACCCAGTTTGATCAAAATCGTTAAAGCCGATTTAGAGTAAATAAAAAAAACACGTGAAAATGTTACAAAATTTATTAAGTAAAGTCCCCCCTCCGGTTAATCAATTTTGATGAAATTTTTACAGTCATATCTCGGGCCTATAAATAGATGAAATACTCAGTTTAATCAAAATCGTTAGAGCCGTTTTTGAGAAAATCGAAAAAAACCTAAAAAGTTATTAAGTAAAGTACCCCCTCCCTTTAAGTAATTTTGATGAAATTTATGCTGTCACATCGCGGGCATATAGCTACACTAAATACCCAATTTCAGGATCGCACGGCTTATAGTTTTTGAGCTAGTCTGATCACATACACACACACACACACACACACACACAGACACACACACACACAGACCATTTCGCGGGACTTGGTCATTTCGACTCAGGAGACCCCAAAACGTGTATTTCCGTTGAAAACCGGAAGTCGAAAATTTTCACGATCGCAATACTTCCACTTACTATATATTTCATATATAGGTAAGTGAAAGTAAAAAAATAATAATAAAAATAACCTTTCTAAATTCTTTACTAAACAATTTTAAATTTGGCAAAAGTTTTATTTTAAATCACGTTGGTTTTTAGATTAGCTGAGATGTTTTTATCTTTATCAATGAATTTTGATTTGACTGTATTAAAAAGGATAGGATATATTAGTATTATTTATTCTTATTAGGATTATTATTAGTTCGATTATTATTATATGAAAAATTAGTTCAACGCAATATAGCTACTGAGCCACAGCAACGCGTGGCCGGGTCTTGAAACATATATATATATATATATATATATATATATATATATATATATATATATATATATATATATATATATATATATATATATGTATATATATATATATATATATATATATAGATATAGATATAGATATAGATATAGATATATGTGTGTGTGTGTGTGTGTGTTTTATTTTTACTTTCACTTACCTATATATGAAATATATAGCAAGTGGAAGTATTGCGATCGTGAAAAGTTTCGACTTCCGGTTTTCAACGGAAATACACGTTTTGGGACCCCCTGAGTCCAAATAACCAAGTCCTGCGAAATGGTCTGAGTGTGTGTGTGTCTGCATGTGTGTGTGTGTGTGAACAGACTAGTTCAAAAACTATAAACCGTGCGAACCTGAAATTGGGTATTTAGTGTATGTATATGCCCGCGATGCGACAGCAAAAATTTCATCAAAATTGCTTAAAGGGAGGGGGTACTTTATTTAATAACTTTTAAAGTTTTTTTTGATTTTCTCAAAAACGGCTCTAACGATTTTGATTAAACTGAGTATTTGATCTATTTGTATGGCCGAGATATGATTGTAAAAATTTCATCAAAATTGATCAACCGGAGGGGGGACTTTACTTAATAAAGTTTGTATCATTTTCTCGTGTTTTTTTTTTATTTACTCAAAAAAGGCTTTTACGATTTTGATCAAACTGGGTATTTGATGTATGTATATGCCAAAGATGTGATAGCCAACATTTGATCAAAATTGGTCAAACGGAACGGGCACTTTATTTCATAATTTTTTTTCCAATTTTTACCTTCTTTTCGATGATCTCAAAAACGGCTTTAACGATTTTTATCAAATTCGTCATGTTTAATGAAAATTAGGTGTTCTTTAATATCAGGTAAGCTTTATCATTATTAAAATGTTCTGAGAGGGCTTTTTTGGGGGGTGGTTGGGTCTTTTTTTATTTGTTTGTTTCCTATAAAGTACCTTTGTTTTTGTTTATATGGAGAAATTAACTGTCTCTCGTTATGCCTAAAAATAAGAAATGGCTAAATATGAGATATGATAAAAATAAAGAAAACATAAAGAGGAGAAAAAAAGATAAATATTCAGTCAACTCATAAAACTCGTTGAGCCTACGCATGCGGAGTACGCGTTTAATGACAGACCATTGTTCATAATTAAAGCCGTTCTGTTCATTTGAGAAGTAGCAATTAACAAAACGCATTAATTTCTAATCTAAGTAAGTTGGTAAGTGAAAGTTGTGTGTTGCGCGCACGCACCAGATTTTTTATTTTATTCTTAAGGGGCTAGCTCGCAGAATAAAGTAAAAATTTTGATTTCATTTTCAAATAAATTTTTTATGGGTATTACATAAGTGAAAATGGGTTCAAATTAATTTATGTTTTTTGTAACTTTAAGGATTGCGTCAATGAAGATTCAGAAAACACTGCCACCGAGATAATAATGGAACCTCGAACAAAAAGACACAAGGTGGTCATGGTGTTAATCATTTACGGAGGCGGGAAGCTGTTTAAGGATCCCGGCCTCACAGTTGGCAATTTGCCACCAAACTCGATTAAAGTTTCCACCAGAAGAGGTCGCACTGGTCAGTTGATGAGGCCCGCATTAATCTCTGTAATTCCCAAATTCATTACAAAGATGAAAGTTTTAACACGAAACTGCTTCGGGGATTTAACCTCACTTCCAACAAAGGTTTGCTTTAACAATATATTTCTATCAAAAAGGTTTCTTCAAAAGCAAGTAGTGATTCTTAGGATTTGATATGTTTAGAAAACGCTTCGTTTCTCAAATCAATCACTATATTTAATCCACAAAAATGAAAATATTAAATATTAGATTCCAGCTTATCATATTAATTACAGGGTCAGGTAGGGAGGGGTTCGGATCCTAGGATTTTTTAAAGGAAGTAAAAAGCTGGGCCCTCCTTGGGCCCAAAAGTATAATAGAAGTACCGAGCCTGTACGATGACAAGTACTCCTTAAAGATCCCTATCCTAATTATACCTGGATGGACAAAATTTAAGACTCCCACTGTAGCATCGTCCGATTAGCCTTAGCAGCTTGAAGTGAGGTTTATAAATCTTGACGCAACATTCAATTGTCTTTTTTTATTTAAGAAAACATTTTCCTTTTATTATTTATAATTAAATTAAAATGCACCTAGTGTAATTCTAAAAAACCGCTCAACATTGTTTGTTGATTTTGGGCATTATCAACAATACGTAGTTAATACCTAAACTGCACTTATCGGCCTGCGCTGGGTCAGTGTTGCCAGGCAACTGTAGGTGAACGCATCTCCACGCTCCAGGAGCGCGAATTTTTGTTAGCGAAGTCCAGGACTTTGAAAAGCAGTCTTCTTTCTCATCATCATCGAGACATCAGACATTATTTTCGTCCCAAGGGCCATTAGAGGACATTTTTCCAGATAACAACTTTTTTGCGTTTAAATCTCTTTCTTTATTTTGTTAATTATTATTACCGTCATTACGGAGAATTTCTTTTTATTATTTTGTGTCTTTGTTTTACTTTAGAAGGTCCCTTTTATTTTGTTTTCATTAATTGTTATTTTTAGTTTATCTTTCAAGTTAACTCTTTAACACATTAAGCCATTAGCAAATTCTTTTTATTTAGTTAGTTTTGTCTATTACCTCAATTATATCATTTCAATTGCTTGTAATTTATTTATTGCTAATTCCAAGAATAAATTTTAATTTTAATAATATTTACATTTGTACCAGAGCCTTTTGTTTTTTATTTTATAACTTATACCTTGACCAGGGTGGGGGCCGGGATGGCCGAGTGGACAAGGGCGCTTGCCATAGATAATCAAAGTTAAGCAACGTCCATCGTGGTTAGTACTTGGATGGGTGACCGCTCCATTCGGGTGACCGCCCTCCAATGAACGCCACGCAGTCCAAGTCTACCCCCACCCCCGGGTATGTGAAGCCCGTCAGGCTACTGGAGGCGACTCACACCGACCGGGCGTAGGAGTGATGAACCTTCCCCGTGTAACTCATCGAGAATCGTGGTGAGGTTTTCCAGGATGTCAGTAACCGCCCGGAGGTTTGGTTCAGGGACGGTATGCTTAAGGGAAAGAAATATAGGTCCTCGGGGCCTGCTGACTCTGAGCTACCATAATCCTTGGACCTAGACCAGTTTGTCACTGTCCTTGAACCCGAGAGAGCTGACGCCATCGGTGGGAAGGACACTGCCAAATTGGCCCCAATGGGATTGGTTATGGAGCTAGGGGCAGTCTGCCGCTGTACCATCGTGACCATGGCTTGCATCGACGTGAGGTTTGGGCTACCCCCTCCAGGCTGTCTGTACCCCCGCAAGCAAAACAAATGTCTATAAGAAGACCACACTGCGCGACCAAAGGTCTTATTAGGCCTAATGCGCCAACCGAAAAAAAAAAAAAAAAATACCTTGACCAGAGTAATGATTTAAATGAACCATTCGGATCAGGTAACAATAAACAAACAAACAAACTTTTATTTTAACCACTTTCCTATGTAATTATGAAATCAACTTATCCCACATTACTTCAATTTATAATTTTGATCAGATGATACATCGTTCCAGAATAAAGTTTATTTTCTATCTGTCAATATCTCATTGCTACAGAACAAGAGGCTATTCGATACCTTTAACATTTTTCCATTTAAATTAACAACTAGAAGATGGCCTAGGGATTTTATATATTAGGTGTTGTGACTAGTTGAGTGCTACCAATGGGTAGCTTCTCATCATGCTATTTCAGGACAAGGCATTTTCGTTTTATTAGCTATATTTACTGGATTTATTTGTTCCTAAATACACTTGTAAATGTTCGAATTTGTCTGGGCTCAAAATCTGTATGAATGGTTGGTACGCTGAATATAAATCTAAGTGGACTGTATGAATTAAATGAACAAAAAAAGAAACCTCTATTTTTTTTTTTTTAATTTACAATTTAAAAGTGGAACAGGCATTAACAAAACGGATCAAAACAGGTTAGCAGTTAAGTATACAAATTATTAGAAATTTAGAAGAAGTATTTTATGGCATTGCTGGGTTTTACGGATGACATGGACGATCGTGAAGACGATGCGCACGATGAATAAAGTTGGTGGTGCGCGATCATGCCGAGAAATTAAACTTGCACATGACTTACATTTTGATGATGTAATGATGTCAGGCCTGACAACATGCTTCATTCTCCTCGGTGAAGAAGATGAGAGAGAAAAAAATTGATAGTAATGGGCGTACGTAGATGCAGCGCTAGGTCCGGGCTCTCAAGTGACAGTGCGACATGAGGCGCTAGTTACATGCCACCTAACTAATAGAGATGGATGAAAGGAGATTACCAAAAAAATGTTTTCTCAGGCTTAGAGATCTTAAAAATAACAAAAATATACCATTTAACTGGTCTTCTGAATTATTCCATGCACTGATGAAGATGTTTGTTATGGCGACCAGGTGAATATGTTGAAAAAGAATAGAACTAACCTGTTGGCGAAAATGAGGAATCATTTGTTTTCAAAAGATGTTGAGGCAGTAATAAATTCTTCATTTAGTACAATATACCGCCACTTGAATGACTTTGAATATGATGTATGTTATCTATCATAAAGGTGTCACATAAATAAAATTAGATTAGTCGCGCAGATGAGGATGATGGGTGATAAATGTCAAAGATTAATTATAAATGGTACTCTTTATAAATTCGAACCTAACTTGACCTGCCCTCTCTGTAATTGTAAAGATAATGACACGATCCAACATTTTCTGTTAACATATCCTATACTGAACCGAATTAGAAGTTTTATAGATACTTCAAATAAATGAACTCAAGAAATTAAAGGATATAGGTATTTTTGTTTACAATTGAAGCAATTAAATTAAGAAATTTTTTCATTATATGAATAAGGAAATTGTTTCTACAGAAATACTATTAATTACTATTATTAATATTATACTCATAAAGTAAAAGGTGTGTTTCTACTTTTGTTTTTCTTTCTGTTATTATTGATCAAGTGTTAAATGATGTGTATAGAGGTTATTTTATCTTATGGATTAGGGCTCAGTTAAGAGAGACTCACTTTTATTATTATATATATATTTTTGTTTTCTTTTTATTATTTTTTATAAATACTTAATGCAATAGTTCTAAGATTAATAGGAATAATTTTAATTTGTATATACCATTGAATAACTATCAGCTAAGGTCCAACCTCTTGCTAAAAGTTGTAAACTTAAAAGCAATAAAAATTTATTATTATTATTATTATTAATATTACATGCCGCCTGTGAGAGCGCAGTAACAGATAGTCCCGGAACCCCAATGGACCGATCGCGGAACAGTAAATTTCAATAAATAAAAAAAAGAATATTAACAACTGTATCAACAATAAACGTAACAAATAATGAAACTATACGATAATATTATGATCGATATCAATTCAAACCTGACTGAACTACCGTTTATAACTAACTAAATCCTCATTCGTCCACCTAAAAGCCATTTATCTCTCAGACTCATTTGAATAATGTCGATAAAATGATAATGGTTGAGGTATAGACCAAGTATTCAAATTAGTATTGAACCCATCCCAACGGGCTTTTACTAATTCATTGGAGCCTTTTAGATCAGTGAGAAAGGATATTTATTTCTGTGAAAGCAGATTAGCTATGTTAAGTAAGCCATTTAAACTTCATATATATGTATGAGCATATTAATAGATTAGTCTTGTAAATCAATCTTTCATACACGTGAAAGAGGCATAAAATTTAGTTATTGTAAGGTCATCGTTTCCAAAATTATTTAAGATATAATTAGATTTAAAAAAAAAACATATTCGCGGGCGCAATCGACTATAGGGTGCGCTATGCAAATTTCGGAAGGAACGGGGATAGACATAGTTGATGTGATAGAAGTAATTGGTAATTTTAAAAGACCATTTATTGAAGGGCAGGCTATCCTTGATGCAAACCACATAAAAACATGTGGAATAATATCTAGAAGCAAAAAAGTTATTTAACAAGCCTTGTGCCTTCAAACTTCTTAAAGGGTTGCCCCATGAAATAAAAGTGGAAATCATATGTATTAATAATAATAAGCAATTTTCTTGTAATTGTACGTGTAAAGCAAGTAGTTCTGGTAAATGCAATCACATCATTGTAACTTTACGTTTTTCGGTTAGTAATAACATTAATTACCTATTCATACAATCATTGTTATGACAGCTGTCATTTTCATGACAGCTTAGATTATTTGTCGTATTATTTGTCAAAACTTTCAGACTTCGAAATGAAAACTTGGTAACATTAAACACAACGGATGTAAGACAAAAATGGGGAAAATTAAAAAAGAAAAACAAATCTATGACACTAAGGTCTTAATGTTATTTGCATAAAACTAGCATTTTGGAATAATAAAATGTCAAATACTAATATTTACCTGGATAAATATAGTCACTTTCATTAATTTAAAGACTACATATCGTCATACTTTTCGAAACAGATTTATCTATTCTTAATTTTACAATCCGCTCTTTAAGAAGCTTTTTATTTTTTGGAAATAAATGGAATGAGACGTCTTTTGATTTTATAATTGAACACGCGGGACCGAGCAATATCTATTAGACATTTTTCAAATATATTTTGATCAATCGGATTTTAATTATGGAAAAATAAATTAAAAACGCCAAAACCCTATGAATCCCAGGTACTGGCCCGGCTTCTATCCCCGTTTCTCTAGTTCCTGTAAAGAAGCAGCACCGTCGCTTGCGCCCGCCTATACCTAGTTTTATTATGTTCACTCACCTATTTATGTAAGGGAAGTATTTCAATCGTTAAATATTGCGACTATTCAAAGAGAAATATTTTATTAAATAACAAAGCAATGCTGCCTTAATTTAAAGGGTTGCCAAATACTATTTTGGACAGCCAAGGCCATTACAATATTCATCTTAACATGTTAGGTGCGGCATTTGTCCCTAGAGTCCGATGTTTTACATTCCCCTCTTAATAGCCGATTTTCACATGTAAATGTCCGAAAGTCCGAACTCTTCAAACCCTCAATTTAGTCAATTTTTAATGAGATTATTGCATTTTAGAGTAGAAAATGTTGCTAACAGCTGAAATTCTGTTGTTTTTTTAGAATCGGACTCCAAGGTCCGATTTTCGATAAAGTATGGCGTAAATCCTGTATCGGTCTGTCCTGCGCCTATTATGTCTAGTTCCAATTCTTAACAAGAGATAAAGCCCTTGAGACGCTCATTTAATTCACTTTTTAGTCAAAAGATAACGCTTTCGTCAAAGTATTCCCATCGGACCCCGACGCCCGATATCGTCTGTGGCTCATCCCAGCGGCCGGACCCCGAGGGCCGATACCGTTCAATTCAGGGTACCCCACAATACGCCGCCGTACCACAGTGGTCAATAATTGCTTTTTGGCGGACATAAATCTACCATTTCCACAATTTTACAGATAAATTTATAGGATCTTTTTTATTACCTTCATAATAAAATTCAAAAACCAAGGAAACAATTCCCGTTAAGATTGCTTTAGTATAAGTGCCCTTTTTGCTTACCCAAAACCAGGTTTCTTGTGTGATAATAGGTAGTTTTCGTAAATATGCAAAAAAACATGGAATAAATCAATATTTTTCAGAATTTTCTTTTTTATTTTTTTAGTCTAAGGGTGGGCTTTCATACCACCGAGTATCCAAAAGAAAATTCAAATTGCATAGAACTTATGAGTATTTTAAAAACAACTAAAAATTCAATATTAAACTCGATTTTCTCCTTTTAGAAATAAGATATCAATATACCGATTTCACTGAAAGTTTACATTCAACGGCTAGTATATTACGTATGAGCAATATGAATTTGGTTTCCTTATTAGGCTACAAAAGCAATTTATATACTACTTTTTTCAATAAAAACCGTTTTTCTCGGTTTCAAAGGGGTGCTCCCCGGAGTTATTACTGGGGTAATTTCTAGTCTTACTTGTACTACGACCACATAAAAAGATCAGTTAAATTCACTTGTGCCTTTTTTAGAAAAGTATGTTTTGTATATGTTTACAGAAAAATTGGCAATGTTTGGCCCTGTAATCTGCTCTAAATGGTACAGGTACATTTACAAGCTCCTTCTAATCTATAACATAAAACGACTACACCTATACATAAGGTTTTCACTTATAAATGTATACTTCGGTATAAAATTTTGAATAGCCTTATTGAAATCCTTGAGTACCTGTTATCGAATAAGTAGTTTCACAATTAAAAATAATTTTGTTCCCCTTTATCAGTTGATGTCAGGTGAAAAAACTACTGAATAGCTGATCTCACATACATATTTGCTCTTCATTAAACTTAAAACTAATAAATATAGACTTTCTTTGTAAAAGAAAAAACAACCAATTTATTCTCAATTAATTTGTCCTAATAAAAAATATTGATTTATTCCATATTTTTTTGCATATTTACGAAAACTACCTATTATCACACAAGAAACCTGGTTTTGGGTAAGCAAATAGGGCACTTATACCAAAGCAATCTTAACGGGAATTGTTTCCTTGGTTTTTGAATTTTATTATGAAGGTAATAAAAAAGGTCCCATCAATTTATCTGTAAAATTGTGGAAATGGTAGATTTATGTCCGCCAAAAAGCAATTATTGACCACTGTGCGTACTTAACGTAATATGTAGCAAAATTGTAACATTTTAATTGAATTTATAATCCATTAAACCATTGGATTTCGTATACGATTACTGTCTTTTACCATTAGCATGAAAACGTGGGAGATGTACGAACATTAGCTCAAGAATACCATCGCGAATCAAATAATTTCCCTCTGTTGCAGGGTCGCCTGTACAGAAGCTTCACACCACCTGTTGACAAGTCTCGATACAGTGAACCACCCCAAAAGCTATTAAAACACCTCCGAGCAGCCCTCCTGGTATAAATCCGAGTTTACGAGCGGAGTACCCGAAGGAACACAAGCATTGATGTATTTATTTCCCTGTTATAAAATCGTTACACTGTACATAATAGAGTATTGTATGTTAGAGGGTATTATATATTAGAGGGTATTATATATTAGAGGGTATTATATATTAGAGGCTTTTATATATAATAGGGTATTACAGATAGCTTCTAGGACACGTCCTAGAACAAATGAATAAAGAATTTATTTATTTACCTAATGGAGAATAATATCTATTTTCTGTGAATTTTCTATTTCTATTTCTAAATTGCGTATACAAAATTATCAAAACACGTCTACTCCAAGTAGGATGGTAAGTGAAAGTCGTGTGATGCGCGCACCTCGCCAGATTTTATTTTTTATGATAAACTTTTAACTACTTGAACACAGCCATGTTTAGGGGTCACCTGTGGTATAGTGGTTAGCATGGCAACCTACAATACTAAAGGTCGCGGATTCGCGTCCCAAGGTGGCTCTAGTAATTTAGTTTAATGGGAGTAAAAAATCCTTAGCCATGCCGTCCGTAGGATAGGACGTAAAATGGAGATCGCGATCCTACTTACACCTGGATAGGCAAAATTTAGGACTCCCACTGTAACATCGTCCGACTAGCCTTAGTGTCATAAAATGACGTTAAATAAACAAACAAACAAACAAACAGATAGCTTCTCAGGATCCAAAGAATGAATTATTTCAATGAAACAATATTATCAAATAAAAAGTAATTCCGAATGGTGTTATGATCAACTGTTTTCTGTAAGATAGGAACATTGATTATCAGGGTTTTCAGTCGAAACATATTTTTCATCATTCTGCATCAAAAACGTGTGTATTCAATACTCGGTTTGAGTCCGTACAGTAGTACTTTTCGGGCCAAAGCCTGAAAAATCTTTTTGGAGCGCTAACTTTACCTGCTACTAATGTATATTAATAAACATGTGTTTGAAGGAGGTTACTTGTAGCTATACTCTGCTTCATTCTAATATAAGTAGTATGTTTGAAGTGCAAAATAACATGGATATACCAGAAGATGTTTTAGAAGAAGCCTAAGAAGCTTTAAACGAACTAATCAGAATTGTACTATAAATAATAATGTAAATATATAAGTACTTTTCTTCTATTATAGGTTAATAAACAGATGTTTTTAAAAAAAAAAAAAAATGGTGTCAATTTAATTTCCTATATTAAATCTGTAAGTTATGAATTATGAAATATAAAAGTGTTTTAATGTACTCAAGTATGAGCAGTATGATGAAAAGTATTGTTCGTAACACGTACCAAAAGTGTGTTTGAGGTGCTTGGTCTAATTTCTGCATGAGTCTACGCCTCGCGCGATAAACTCGACGCGCACCGAAAACAACCACTTTTAGTTCTAGTGATGAAAATTACGGTACTTTTCTGTTATAGTCACGCCCAGAGAAAATGTTTTTAATTTAGTTAGTACATTGCTTTAACTAAAAGTTAATTTCACAACTGTTCGCTTACTGGCAACACTGTCAGGAGAAAACAATTCCGTGCCGAATCATTTGTTTTGACTAGATAATTAATCACGTTAAATATGGTTGAGTATCAGTAGAATTTAAAAAATATTTTTAGGAATATTTTAGACTAGCTGTATGTCCCGGTTTCACCCGGGAAATTTAATTTTTCTAATGAAACGGTCGATTTCGTAAAAAAAATATTGTAAAGCGAGATCATTACGATTTTTATTAGGATAAAGAATATCAGCTGAAGATCGGCTGAAGTTATGCAATTTTAATATGGACAGGTGTTCGCACTTGGTATGAAAGAACCACTGAGCGAAATTTGGAGAATTTAGGACAAACGGTATGGATTTCTATAAAGAACAAACAGACAGAAATATCGCCCTGCAGTTTCAGCTTCTCGCAAATCGGCTTGCCTAAGCCTCTGTGGCGCAAGGCGGGCCTCGTATTCCTGGGCAGATTCAGTTTCCCGCGATTCTGCCTGTATAAGCCTCTGTTGTTCAATCCTATTTTGATGTTCGTCGAGAGTTTCAGCTGCTCGTATTTGGCGTTGTTTTTTAGCTTTTGAGCTCACTACTCCTATTGAAGATCGCTTCTTAGGAGGCATTTTTAAAAAATAAATTCAACATACATGTAAATAAACATATTGTAATGTTAAAAAAAAACATATGGTTTGAAAATCCCAGAACTCGGCGCCTGCCAAGGGACGGTCTTACCGGGCCTTGTTGGCCTCTTCAAAATCTATAAAATGATTTTTTAGGCCGTTTTTCGACTCAAACGGTCGTTTTCGTAAAAAAAAACCATCGTAAAGCGAGATCATGACGAATTTTATAACAATAAAGAATATACCCAGAGATTGGCTGAAACTATGCAATTTTAATATGGACGGGTGTTCGCACCTGGTATCAAAGAACCACTGAGCGAAATTTGGAGAATTTAGGACAAACGGTATAGATTTCTATAAAGAACAAACAAACAGAATTTCAACTTTATTTATATAGATGAGGAAACTGCGGTCAGATTTTTTCAACAGCATACTATTATTCCTGAAATGAGAATATATAAAAATAACCATGAGATGAAGTTAACATTTAAAGGTAAAATTAAATGGAGGTGTCATATAAAAACGTGCAGACAAGAGATTGATTTTATTCAGAAAACATGTGTTTTATTTATTTAAAGCAATGTACTAACTAAATTAAAAACATTTTCTCTGGTCGTGACTATAACAGAAAAGTACCAAAATTACTATTATTTGAAGAGCTTATCATGTTAACCAGCTACTTAATCAAATGCTCACATATATTCTTTACTATTGATAAATGGAGTATTGTTGATGGATACGGGAGGGCAGGAGGTCATAGGTTTTCGACGAAGAGTAGAACTAATCCCTTGATGGGATTTATCTAGACTTGGACCCAACACGATTATATTTCAAAATAAAAAAGAAATAGTGATGGTAAATGCTCATAGGGTCTCCTTTAAAGGGAACACAAGTAAAGTACCGCTCTGCAGGGTTAAGAAAACAAATCTCTGCTTTCTCCTTTCATATCTTCTGAAAAATTAAAAACTCGATGACAAGACAAACTTCAACCGAAAAAAAAAGAATAAGAACGAAGACAAATTAGTGAAACGAAAGTAGTAATACAAAAAAAATTTAAATAAAGGTAAGATCATACGGGTGATTCTCAGATTAAGGTCAGTTTTCATAACAAAATTATGTCATTACCGAGCTAATAATTCGGACGTGGGAATGAGACGAGTTTTTAACTTGGTAATGACATTTCCACGTATTTTATTCGGCCAAAACCTCTGTGTAACTAATTGAGATTATTTCTTTTGCCAACTGGCTTAGACAAACAACTCAAATTAATCAAATTAATATGATATAAAGAATGAAATAATTTGAAAAGAAACCGTGTTAATTCATGGGGTGGTAATGACAATAAAAGTACGTGACTTTTTTTACGAAGCACATGCGCGGAGGCCGGCTCCCAACTGAAGTCGGTTAATTCAAAGGCGGTTGTCCTTAAACTCTATGGTGACCACTACACTTTTCAAGGCTTTATCTCTGCCGTTTTGTTTTGTGATCGGTAATGACGTCAAAGTTTCAAAGAAGGGACAAAGTTTCGAAATTACTTAAACATACTTACTGTTAACAAAAAAAGAAAATAAATAAACTGCTTCGGTTATTCTTTATGAGTGGAAATAAATTTCACTATCATTAAACATATTTTTCAAAAGAAAAAATACATGTTTACCACAAAATAGAGAGTGTGACAGTGCGTGGTAATGACATTTTAGTAGCTTAAGTAATTATAAAATCATTTTACTCATTAAAATTTTCATTTTTAATATTTCATAGAGTTCTGCGCATGCGCTAGCCCTCGCTACAACACACGTAATATCGCTCTATAAAAAGTTACTATTTTAGTAATGAAAAAGTGTAGTGTCAGTTGAAAAAACAGTCTACATAGTTATACTAACTACCAAGCTCAGTGAAAAACATTGATACTGTGAGTAATCACTTGTTTATTACGTTAAAAGTGAAAACTATAAACAAGTACGGCTGGTGAGTAGGTAGGACAGCCATAATCTCTTCAGTAGCCGTTAGGCTTCTGACGGGAGTAGGTCTACGTCACTCAATTTTCATTAAATTACGTAATTATCTCAGTACGTAGAGGTGTTACTTTTTTTATTTTACTGCTATTAATTCAATAAATCCTTTCATCCATGGTGTGAAATGAGATATTTCCACATGGTAATATCGAGTAAAGGTAAAACAACTACAAAAAGATCAAGGAGCTTGGACACAACCAAGAGTTCGCCTATCAAGCAAAAACCAAGGCGATCGAAAAGAACCTCACCACCAGCCTCAGCTGCAAGCTCGATGGCCGATCAAGCAAATCCCCAGCCAGGTACGTCACAACAAAATATGACTGAAGAATCGCCCTTTTTCACTCCCAACCCTTATCAGCTCTTATCAAATAATGAAGCTGAAGATATGGAAGCAGCACCCACACCCAGGGAAGCCAAGCCCCCACCAATATTTATAAGAAATATTAGAAATTTCCAGCTGTTATGCCAGCAACTGAATAAAGTAGTGGGTTCAGGAAACTACTTATGTCAAAGCAGAACAAATGACACCAAGTTAATACCTGACTCTCCCGACACTTGTAAAAAAATTGTAAAATATCTGACTGATACGAAGGCAGATTTTCATACTTACCAGCTACGCCAGGAGAGGGCTTTCAGGGTCGTCATTCGAGGACTACACCCATCAACGCCTATCGATACAATTAAAGACGAATTATTGTCCAAAGGTTACCAGGTTCGCCAAATTGTCAATGTGTACAAAGAACAGATAGAAGAATCTGGAGATAAGATTAAAATAACACTACCTCTATTCTTCGTGGACTTGGAACAAACCCCTGGAGTAGAAGAGATCTTCAATATAACTCGAATGTATTATACAAGAGTTCGTATCGAGAAGCCTTACCCTAAAAGGGATATCGTTCAGTGCCCCAACTGCCAAGCTTACGGCCACACGAGGCACTACTGCCACCACCTACCTAGGTGTGTCAAGTGCGGAGGCTCACATAAGACAGAGGACTGCAAAAAGCCAAGGGAAACTCCAGCAGTATGTGCTTTATGTCATCAAGGACACCCAGCAAATTACAAGGGATGCCAAACCTATAAGGTTCTAAAAGCAAGACTGCGGACAGCACCCAGGCCAGAAGAGACACCCAGACCACCAAGACCACCCAGGCAACCATCTAGGACTGTGGACACCCACGTGAGCTATGCCCAGATGCTGGGAGAGATTGAGCAGTCTACAAAATCTCAAGCCCTGCCGCAACCACAACCTCATTACACCCAAACCCAACCACCCTTCACCCAAAAGTCCGGTCACCACCAAATTTCCTATATTCCTCCACCCAGTAATTCCAATGTTACAATGATATTACAAGCCTCCTGACATCATTCCTCTCCGAGTTCAGATCCCTGGTCACCCCACTCATCACCTTACTTACAAATGTCGTGTCCAATCTTATTCCACCGCCAAGAAATCCTTAAATGTCCTCAATCGAATCCCTATCCATTCTTCTCTGGAACGCGAATGGTGTTCGAAACCACACTAACAAACTTACCACATTACTAAATGAAAAAAATATTGACATAGCCTTAATAACAGAAACCCGACTAACTAGTAAACAAACGTTCAACGTACCTCACTACCAAATCTACCGCACTGACCACCCTGATGGAACAGCACATGCCGGCACTGCTGTCTTGATCCATCAATCCCTATCCCATCATGTTGTTCCCCTTCCAGCCCACAATTTCCTACAGACTTCTGCAATCTTAATCAATACCTTATCCTTCCCCTTAACTGTTGCCGCAGCATATTCCCCGCCTAAATTATCCATTTCCGAATCCCAACTCACTTCCTTCCTAAATTCCTTAGGAAACCATTTCCTTTTAGAAGGAGACCTGAATGCCAAGCACCAGCAATGGGGAGCCAGAACGACCAATTCCCGAGGGCGAACCTTACTATCTGCTATTAACACCCATCATAGCAACATCCTCTCCCCAGACACCCCCACATACTGGCCAACCGATCCCAACCGCAGTCCCGATCTCCTTGACTTCTTCATCCACAAAGGTCTAGGGCCACTAAAATATTCAATTTTAAGGCTCGACGACCTTTCCTCAGACCACAGTCCCCTCTTACTAACCCTTTCAACATCACCGATTCTGAAGCTGCCTCCACCCTCATTCCTTAGGGGTCCAGCTAACTGGAACCTCTTCAGAGAAATTCTAAATGATAAAATAGACCTCAGAGTGTCCCTAAAAACTTCCCAAGACCTAGACGATGCCGTAAATTCCTTTACCACTCTGATCCAACAAGCAATCTGGTCAGCATCCTCACCTCCTCCACATCCAAGATCCCGTAAAAAGTTTTCCCTAGTCCAGGATCTTATTAACCTCATCCGAGCCGAGCGACCTTCTAGGTCCCACTGGCAAAACACCAGGCATCCTGACGATCGGAAATCATATAACCATCTCTCCAAACTTGTAAAAAACAAACTAGCTGCTTTCAGATCACAAACCTATAGTTCCTACCTCTCCTCTCTATCTACCTCCGACAACTCCCTCTGGAAAGTTACCAAAAAGATTCTAAAATACCGTTCCATAACCCATCCCCTACGACGTGAGGATGGTTCCTGGGCTTTGTCAGATGTGGACAGAGCAGAAGAATTCGCCAAGCACCTTTGCAACACGTTTACTCCCCATCCTGAACAAAATCCTACCCACACCGCTGAAACTGAGGAATTCCTAACATCGCCCATACCTCTCTCCCTACCTCCTAAAGCCGTTATCCCCTCTGAGGTCAAATTCCTTATTAATAAACTGAAATCCAGTAAATCCCAGGGACATGATCTCCTCTCTTCCAAGATCCTTCGCCAACTACCCAAAAAAGCCAGTATATTCCTCACATACCTATACAACTGTATCCTTCGCACAACCCACTTTCCTTTGCTCTGGAAACATTCCGTAATCATCCTCTTCCCTAAGCCTGGTAAACCCATAAATAACACCTCATCATACAGACCAATAAGCCTACTCCCGATACTTTCAAAAATTTTTGAGAAAATCCTTCTTAAAAGAATCCTACCCATCCTAGAATCCCAGATAATCCCATCACATCAGTTTGGTTTCCGTTCTGGCCACTCCACAGTCCAACAAGGTCTTCGGGTCGTCGATCATATTTCCTATGCTCTTGAAAGCAAGCAATATTGCACTGGTGCCTTTCTGGACGTAGCACATGCTTTCGACCGGGTGTGGCACGATGGTTTGCTTTTCTAGCTGAAACCCCATCTACCCCAAACCTTATACCTTGTCCTTCGATCCTATTTCTCAAATCGTTCCTTTCAAGTCCGCTGCGGTACAGAACTCTCCAATTATTATCCAATTATTAATCCAAGGCAGCGTCCTGGGTCCCGTTCTCTACATCCTCTATACCGCCGATATCCCTACGAACCCTAACACCTTTCTTGCAACCTTTGCCGATGATACCGCCATCCTTTCATCCCATCCGAATCCTGAAACAGCATCCCTGAACCTCCAAAGTCACCTTTCCTTGATTGAGCACTGGTGCAGCAACTGGCGCATCAAAATAAACGAATCAAAATGTAAACATATCACCTTCACCCTTCGACGTAGATCCTGTCCTCCAATCCTCTTCAACTCAATACCACTCCCTGTCTCAGACACAGTCCGGTATCTGGGATTCCTTTTAGACAAAAGACTAACATGGAACCCACATACAAGACTCAAAAGACAAGAACTGAACCGACGAATTGGACAATTATATAGACTATTAAACAAAACATCCCATCTTTCAACCGACAACAAATTATTAATATACAAGACAATATTGAAACCCATCTGGACCTACGGCATCGAACTCTGGGGAACGGCAAAACCTTCGAACATCAAACGCATCCAGTCCTTCCGGTCCAAAGTCCTTCGAACCATAGTCAATGCCCCATATTACGTCACAAACAAAACCCTACATCACGACCTCAACATTCCTTTTGTCCTAGACATTATCCCATCCAAATTCTCTAAATTTCATCAGAACCTTTCTCATCATCCTAATCCTTCAGCCCAATCCCTATCATGCTCCAATCATCCCTACAATCCTCCCAGAAGGCTGAAACGGCAGTGGCCAAGAGACCTCTTGTAAATTGCTTTTGGAGTCCTGGCAATGGCCAGCTTCTCCACTCAAGTCCTGCCTGCTTGTAGCTGAGTGCTCTCACCTAATCACCACTGGTTTTAATCACAGTGACGAGGCTGGGAGAGAAGCACTGGGATCTCCCAGGGTCTTGTTTTGCCTTCCTTAGTGGGAGGCAGAGCGGGACTCGGAGCTTCCCTGGCTGAATGTATATATTGTAAATAGGTTTGAATGTAGACTGTATCATTTTTGTGACTGTTATTTGTTATTATTTTCTTATTTATTTTTCTTTTTTTTCTTTTCTTCTTCTTTTTCGAGGCTTACATTTTATTTATTATTATTAGGTTTATTTATTTTTATTTTTATGTACACTTGTATATAGTTATTGTGTGAATGATTTACCTTACAACACTAATATAAATGCCCTTGACTGTGGCAGAATGTATTATTTCTTTCAATAAAAAAAAAAAAAAAAAAAAATATTTCATTATGAAGAAATATACCTTCACCGTATAGCAATGGAAAAAAAATCAGGTTAGGCTTGTTAAACTTTATACAAAAATAACATTAAAATATCAAAAGTAGAAAATATTATTGCATTAATTTCTTTTAGCAGCAGCTGAGGTTTTCAATGTGTCATAAAGAAGGCTTGTCAAAACTACTTAATTGGCGGGTACTATTGTTTTGGGGGAAAGTAAGAAGCGCTGAAAAATGAATTGTATTAAAAAGGTCTTGAATTCGATTAGTTTTTATTTTTCACTTAACTATATGAAGTTGGGTCCAAATATCCCACGTTGGATCCCACAGGGCAATACATTCCTTTCTATATGTTTTCGAGAAGCGACAAAAACTTTCGATTATCCAATTCCAGTTCTGATTTGACTTCGCGCATCACGAAGCGCTACCTCCAAGAACAAATAAAGTTCTAAAGAAATCTCTTGTAGGAGATCCTTGTTTGGCTAATCCTCGGGGAAATTTGATCCGTGAACCTCACAGTCAGCTGATGAAATAAAATACGTACTCCATTTGTTCTTAATAAAGAAAGAAATTTTGAAAAATGGAGGGTCTTAAAGTGTGAATATTCTGCTTTAGATAAAAATATAGTACAGTTAACACACTGCATAAAGTAATAGTTATTGTAAAGTCCACTTACTGCATAAAAGGGGTCCCCTGTGGTGAAGTGGTTAGCATGGCAACATACAATACTCGCGTATTCGAGAGGTCGCGGGTTCGAGCCTCGCAGTGGCCCTAAGATATTTTAATGGGAATAAAATATCCTTGGCTATGCCGTCCCTCGGATAGGACGTAAAATGTAGGTCCCGATCCTGTACGATGTCTGGTACTCGTTGAAGATCCCTATCCTAGTTATACCTTAGCCTTAGTAGCAAAAAGAGACGTTAAACAAACTTACTGCATAAAGTGATGCCTTAAAAGATAAAACGCTTTGGTAGTAACGATTTTTATAGGATTATCCTCCGATGTCCTTCATTATAGTGAACAAACCACATCTCTCACAAAATTAAATTGCCGTAACTGACACCGGTATTTAATTTCGTTGCCAGTTGGAAGATTATTGACTTTGAGCTTAGTTACACTTGAGCGAATAGCTTCTGAGAACTTACAAAGACCCCGGCGTAATCTAGATATAATTTTCAAGAGCTCTGGTGAGGAAAATATCTTTAGCTGCTCTCAATATAGTTTCAGCGAGGTTATAAATATAACTCGACCTTTTGGAGCTTAACATTTGTCAAAGAGGTAGGTCATTGTTGAAGTTACTCATGCGAGATCACTCATGATCGGTTCATTCACTTGGACCATGGCATCCATCACTATAAGCATCCATCAAAGAGCTGATGACGTCAGTGTCTACCCATGCAATAGAACTTCGATAGCGTCATTTATTATATCACTGTAATATTCATATTAATAACAGAACTACGTATACGTATACATATCAGGCCTTATATATATACAGAGAGGCCTCATTTTCTCCTAAATTTTTATAGAAAATATATGGTGCGATGGGCTTAACACACAACTTTCACATCACAACCTTTACGATTTATAATTAAAAACCTGTTCTGATAAATATGTAAACGTCATTTAGCCACTCAAAGAAAATAGTTTTTATCACATTGATTTATTTCTTTTTGTGTGCCACCTCAGGTTGTAGAGTATTATAATTATTACAAAACTTAAAATTCCACAGTGATTTTAGATTCAGTATTATTTGCTTCTTTTTCTTTAAGGTGCCTAAAAAACAAATCCTAATTTTATCAATAGTCTTTTTTATTTTACTATTTTTGTAAATATTTCGTGTACGGGAATCGATAAATTACTTAAAGTAAATTGAATGTTAATTTCTTTTCTAATGCCTTTCCAGAAACCGACAAAGATGTGATTAATGTTCCAGCAAAACCATCTAATAGTTATTTAAGAAATCTATTATGGAACCAAAGTTTGTAAACTGAAATAATTATTAAGGTTATATTGCACAATATGTTATTTACTGGGGCAATGGGGGGATGGCCGAGTGGACAAAGACGCTTGCAATAGGTAATCAAAGTTAAGCTACGTCGAGCGTGTACTTGGATGGGTGACCGCTCAATTCGGGTGACCACCCGCCAATGAACACCACGCAGTCCAAGCCTAACCCACACCCGGGTATGTGAGGCCCCCCTGATGATCCCATCGAGAATCGTGTTGTGGTTTTCCAGGATATCAGTAACCGCCCGGAGGTTTGGTGCAAGGACGGTATGCTTCAGGGAAAGAAATATAAGTACTCGGGGCCTGCTAACTCTGGGCTACCATAATACTTGGACCTAGACCAGTTTGTCACTGTCATTGAACCCGAGAGAGCTGACGCCATCGCACAGTGTCACGAGCAGTGTTCAAAAATAAGAAAAATTAAGTTTGAAAATATTTCTTTTTGAGGGCTAATATAAAATTAAGAGTCTTAGAAAAGAAAGAAAACATAAAAATTTCCATATAGAAACGAAACCCCGAAAGCTGAAGATTAACTTGCATTGTTGATTAAAATACAAAGAATAAAACTGGTTCGGTTAGTACCTATATATTTACTTTGGCTATTACCATCTAACTACTAAAACAATTTCATTCATCTTTCCACCTGTTAAAGTGGAAGTATTAAGTGAATGGTTCATTGACTAATCTTAACCAAAAGTGCAAAAATGGGTAGAATCTATTGTTTAATAAAATATAAGAAATTTTCATCATTTTTTAAACTTTAACACACTTTTTAAACAGTACTGAACCAAGCACAAGAAACGATGGTTTATTTGATAGACTAGTGCACGAAAATAATTTATCTGATTGTTCGGATGAAGTTAAGGAAAATATAAGACACTTCGTACGATTTTATTTTTTGAAATATATAACCGAGATAATTAGATAAATAAAGGCAGGGAGGGCCCTAAGTGAATTTCGTTGAAGCATATACTCTAGAAAAAAGCTCCTGACGAAATGCTATGCTTACTTCTAATCATAAAAGAGAAGTAATCCAGCTTTGTTACCACTACCCTTTACATGAACTTACGCATTAGTTTCTGAAAAAAAATATTTTAAGGAACACTATGAATAGTTGCAGCCCCGACAATTTACATTATAGTTACTATGAGCTAAAACGTGCAGATAAATAACTTTTTCTACCACTCGTTGAAACATCTGAAACCCTCGGTGAAGTAAATCTCCAGGAATTACGAGACAAAACGGCCAAGTTCATAATCAAACTTAGTGATCATTATTCTTATCGACCACTAGCGTTGCGTCTGATTGATGCAAATAACAATATTGTGAGGAAATAAAACTCCGTCTTTCACGTTATTTTATCGACTGCTAAATTTTATTTTAGCAAGGAATTGCAATTATAAATCTGATACCAAGTGAAGTGCGAAGAAAATGCATACCAAATGATTTTCACTATGATCGATGGTAGTGTGTTTAAAATTTCAAGTGAGACGAATCCTGCACAAAAATGCTACAATTGTTATGCAATTCCTAAGCTCATGAAAAAAGAGTTAGTACCTATACCTAACATTAAAAATATTTATACAATGTCTCCCAAAATTAATCGGAAGGACCAAACTTCCGACATTTCATTGAAATTTCTGAGTATTGTTGTCCCAGAAAAAGAAAATACCTTTTCCCATTTTGTTGCCCAACATTAAGGATGAGAATAAGCTCCATTAGAAAAAGAAAACTTTTTATTAACAGTCAAAAATTAACAAAAACAATTGAAAATATAGTAACATGAAATCACAAAAGTAATCGGAATTATTAAACAAACGAATGATTATGATCATGAATTATAATTAGGTATACAAATTTTAGTATTATAGTATCTTAAGTAGTATAGTATCTTGCAGTCTTCTTTTCATGGATCCTGTTAATTTAGAAGTCCTTTCGGGGCTAATATTACTCCAAACTTCCATTATCTTTTCTTTTAGTTCTTCCTTATTTGAAAATTTGTGTTTTCTGATTTCTTTGTCAATAATAGATCATAAATTTTCAATGGGGTTGAGGTCAGGTGATTGGGGAGGAGTATCTAAAACTTTGCATTTTAAAGCAGCCATAACCGAGTTTTCAGGGCTTTATGTTTTGGATCATTGTCCTGATAATATTTAAAATCATTCAAAAGTCCCATTTTCTGGGCACTGTCCTTTAAATTTCCTTTCAGGATATTTACATACATCTCGCTATCCATTATTCCATTGATAAAAACTAAATTTCCCACTCCCCTTGAGCTCATACAGCCCCAGACCATTACAGACCCTTCACCGTGCTTTACTGTTCCCCTGGTATTTTTTGGATTTAACTCTTCATTGGGTCTCCGCCATACCCTTACCACCCCATCCGTACAAGATAAATTGAATTTGCTTTCATCTGCAAAAATTACATCTTCCCGGTATGATTCAGGCTGTGCTATCAACTTTTTAAGCGAAGTCAATTCGCTTTTTCTTATTTACTGCACTAATAAATGGTTTTCGCCTAGCTATTCTACCATGGATATTGTTTCTTCGAAGGACCCTCCTTACTGTTTCCGGACTCACCTTGGTTCCAGTTTCCTTATGAAGCTCGATCACAACAGTAGAGGCACTTATGAATGGATTCTCCCGATCTTTCCTTAGAAATCTTCTTTCATTCCTCTCACACAACACTTTTGGACGGCCTGATTTTGACTTACTTTCAAGTCTTTCTTTTGTTTTAAATCATTTAATAATATCGGAAACAGGTGAAATAGGCACTCCGGTCACTTGGCTTATTTATTTTAAAGTACAGCCTTTTTCCCTCATAAAAACTACTTGTAAAGGGGTTGCGATAGATGTTAAGCTGTATTTTTTCATTTTTGCGTTTTTCAACACCAAATATTAATTCGTGAGGCACGTCTAGGCAAGGACTGACTCTTGGCAGCTAGGTAAGAGCAAAGTTCAGGCGATAAATCTGTTCATAATTATACTGGAGGCTTAGGATTAAGGGAAGCTGATAATTCCGATTACTTTTGTGATGATAGATTTTAGTATTTTTAATCTTTTCCTGCGTCTAATTTTCCAAAGAAAACTTAATTTTTTTCATTTATGCTATATTTCATTAGTAAGACTGGCATTTGATGGGATTGTTAAAAAGAAATAAAATTCGTATTACTTGAAATAAGAAAATTTAAGCTGAATATCAAAATTTAATTTTTCCGATTACTTTTGGGAGACACTGTATGTATTAATACATACTTAATGTTAAGAGAAAATGATAGTCGTTTTTACAATCTAGTGATTATGAGGAAGAATAAGTTTTGATTATTGGTAATGTTCAGTTTTTATTTTTTGTAAGTTTGTAAATTTCATATGTAACTCTCTATATACATTTTATACCTCAATAAATTATTTTTCTGTCATGTTTGCGTTGTTTAGTTACCTAAAAATATATAGAACCTAGTTAAAAAAGAAATACGATTTTTGAATTCTTACCCCATATACTCGTGACACTGTGCATCGGTGGGAAGGACACTGCCAAATTGGCCTCAATGGGACTGGTTATGAAGCTATAGGCAGTCTGCCGCTGTACCATGGTGACCATGGCTTGCAGCAACATGAGGTTTGGGCTACCCCCTCCAGGCTGTCTGTGCTCCCGCAAGCAACACAAATGTATGTAAGAAGACCACACTGCGCGGCCAAGGTCTCATTGGGCCTAATCCGCCAACCGAAAAAAAAAAAGTTTTTCACTACAAAAAAGAAACTGCTTTAGATAATTAGACATTAAAATATACTCACATTAATATTAGTTTTCAATTTAATGTTTTATAAAATGACAAATCAAACATAATAATCCATGACTCATAGTACTACTAAATCTCTATTTAGTAGTACTATGAGCTATATGTTTTTCACTACAAAAAAGAAACTGCTTTAGTGATTTGAGCGCGATGTTTTTCTAAACATTCACTCACATTAAAATAGTTTTCAATTATACGATAATCATCTCACCTGGAACCCCCAAGTATTCCCAACTATCCCGAAATCCATTAGCATTCCTAAAACAGCTCCTTAGATTCCCCAGATGTTTCCCCAGAAGCACCCACCATATCCTAGTTTCCTCACTTTGTTTATGGATGCCTGGTATACGGAGGGTTGTCTGGTGAATTAGAGATGAGATTAAAACCCAGACACTCATTGTATACAGACACTCACGTCTCGTTGTATACTGAGCAAGGTTTTCTTTTTCCTGAATCCAAACGACAATATCTCCTTGGTTCCTTTCTATTCCAATCCTTTAAAACAAAACACCCAGCTATATCCTCGACCTCCTTACACCTCGTCCACCACATCCAGCTATTAAACACAAGTTCCCATCCCACCGACCTGTATGTTCCCATCCGTAGAACAGCCTCCTTTGAGCGGTCCTTTACAGTACGTGCAACCCACCTTTGGAATTGCTTAACTAACTCCATTCGAGATTATCAATATTGATTCTAGATAATCAATCTTCCGTACAAATGTAAAAATGGTCAAGATTCATAACTATGAGTAAACAATTGTTTATATTTTATTCATCCTATATATAATGTATAATTTCTGTATCTAATTTTAGTCAGACAAATGTACTACCATAAGTTTCATTTTTGTTATTCTTATGGGACTAAAAGTCCCAGAATAAAGTTATATTTTCATTCATTCATATAAATGTTGAGAAAGACCATGTTCAAATGGTTATCCTCGACGATGCGGCCTTTATAGAGAGAGAAGTTCTTGTTCCAGGCACTGCTGGATTCGCTGGAGGCGGAGCGTTGAGCCCAGCGACCTCTGCAAGGCGATGACCAAGGAGGCCTCCGAGCGAACCAAGAGCAGCCACGCCTTACTCAACGACCAGCTCTCCCAGGTACTTTCATATATGATAATAGATACTCATAATAATAACAGATAGATAATAGACATCCTCGATAATAGATACTAATAATAATAATAGATAGATAATAGATATCCTCGATAATAGATAGAAGAAGATGGTATGACCTTTCCTATTGAAGGCTCCTTGGCCTGTCCATCTTATTTCTTGGATTGCTGCAAGGTCTACATGATACCGGTTTAACTGTTCCAGAAGTTGATCCAGAGCTCCCGGTCTATAAAGAGACAAAACGTTCCATTGTCCTATTGTAAGTTCCATTAGATGGGCATTAAGTCGTTTCCGAATAATCCGTCCGGCTTTCCCTGTTACTGGTTTCTTAATATTAAGTTTTAAGGGGAGAGGGTAATCAGCCCAGACTCTGCCCCCAAGTCAGGTGGAGGGGCTGCCTCCTCGGAGCTACCTGACTCGCTAACACCATCCGGGGCGGCTACCTAGCTACCTATAAGGCCCGATGCACACGGACGACACTTTTCTGCGATCCGGACTATAAGCCAGGTCAGAGGTACCTGGAGTATAATGGTAAATCCGGTCGGTCCTTTGTACTCCAGGTACCCCTGACCTGGCTTATAGTCCGCATCGCAGAAAAGTGTCGTCCGTGTGCACCGGGCCTAATGGTAAATCCGGTCGGTCCATTGTAATCCAGGTACCCCTGACCTAGCTTATAGTCCGCATCGCAGAAAAGTGTCGTCCGTGTGCACCGCACCTAAGAGCCCAGATGTTGTAAGGATTAGAAAAGTGGGACGGCTTCGATGGGCAGGCCACGTAATGAGAATGTCCCAGGATCAGATTCTTATAAAGGTCCTGGAGGAGACGATTGGGACGATGGGACCAGAAATTGAGACGATGGGACCAGAAGAGTTGGAAGACCTAGGCTCCGATGGATGGATGGAGTGACAGCGGATGCCAGGCCCATCATGGGGATCCGCAATTGGAGAGCGACGGGTACCGACAGAGAGCGCTGGCGGACCATGTTACGGGAGGCCTTGACTCTACAAGAGTTGAAGCGCCAAGAAAGAAAAAGAAGAAGAAGATAATAGATGTTATACAATAGCGTCCGCAGGATAACGTCTAGGCGGGCAGGCTGTAAAATTTTCATCTAAGGGGGGGGATAAAGGTTAATAAAATGGGGGAAGGTGTTAGAGGTATTCTGACCAAATTATGGCTTCAAATAATGCTTATTGACATTTAAGAATTAAATATATACTTATATACCTACTTAAGAAATATATTTAATGAATACGAATTTATTCAATTCGTAGTTTCTGTTTCTCAAAACTTCTTGGAGGGGCAGCTTCTTGAAAATTTTCGACTTTTGGGTAAAAATACACGCTTTTGGGTCCCTTGAGTCCAAATAACCAATTCCCATGAAATAGTCTCTGTGTGTGGACAGCCTAGCTCAAAAACGATAAATCATACATTTAATGGAAGTAAAAATCCTTGTCTATGCCGTCCCTCGGATAGGACATAAAATGAAGGTCCCGAGCCTGTACGGTGTCAGGTACTCTTTAAATATCCGTATCCTAATTATATCTGGATAGTCAAAATTTAGGACTCCCACTGTAGAATTTTCCGATTAGCCTTAGTGGCATGAAGTGACTTTAAAACAAACAAACAAACAAAGAAAAATATATGAGAAGTTTTCTTTATGTACAAATCCAAGAATGAATCCAAAGAATGTGTGAGAAGTAATTATTTTTTCTACCTGTAAATTTAAAAAAATAAAGGTTGCTCCCTTTTTGCTACAAGGTGACAATATATCAACGTAGCAATTAAAAGAAGCACCAAAATTCTTTTCTTCGAATGATTTCTGCCCTAGGGACAAAATAGGTGAAGAAATGAACTTCCATTTTGAAAACAAGTATCAGAAGTATAATAGAATGAAGGCAATATGGGAAACGCTTGCACCAATGATAATAGTCGATATATCCTAAAACCTGGAACGCACATCTTACATTTTCAATTTTTCGTTTAATGCTATATTAAATTTGGTACAGGTTCTGAAGAGTGGCCTCTGGATGTGGCCTGTTTTGAGAGGTTACGTGTGACAGTCATGTTATCCAACTCCCATCGCCTTTTTTTCAGTTAAAATGTGCCTTGATTAATTAGCTTTATAAGATTCCAGCTTTCGACTCCCGCTCACTACGCTCTCTCATCAAAGATAAATAAACCCCCAAAAGAGTCCTTTTCAGTGGAGACTGGGTCTTACTTTGAAGGGCGCCTTAGTGAACGGCGCAGGAGCCACTTTTCAGAACTAGTATCTTAAATTTTGAATATTTCTATTTTAAAAAAAAAAAAATCTTTAAAAAAATACTTACTTATTAGTGGAATTAAGCCATAAGATGATCTCTGTACGCAACAGATTGGGAAACGAACCTCGAATCGGTGGATGTGAACAGGTGGGCAAACGACTGGGACCGAATTAATAACAGCCATCGATCACGGTTCCTCCACCGCACGCCATCGCTTTGTCACTCCAATCGGTCACTGTTCCTTTTTGTAGTAACGATCATTGACAAAAGATTTGATAGTTTTATTGTTTACCTGAGGTTTGCTCCAACAAGCACTTAAATACTGCGCGTTTTGTTTCTAAATTTGATTGGTTGGTTTTCTCATCGATTCATCGAGCATTATTCCTAAAATTGAGCAATCCAATTCACAATCAAATCTAGTTTTCAATGCTTATTGGAACATACATTTATTCAAAGATGATATTTTCGTTACACTAAATAGATAATATAAATTAGCATTAATTCCTTTTACGGCTCTCAAGAAATTTCATCCTGGTTTTGATTTTTAAATGCCTCATAGGTCTTAAATAAAAGCTATAAGAAAAATGGAAGGTTTCAAAATGAAAAGGATGAAAGAGATAAGCCAGGTGTTCCTAACTTTTTGGGTTCCGGCGCCGCTTTCGTATCACAATATTTCCGTAGCGCCCCATGTCAAATCTAAGGGCAAACCTTATGTTACCAATAGCTGTTCTAAATTTCGGATTCAGAAATGCATTTTATAAAATTCTATAATGTCATTGATAATAACTTTTAAAGAATAATGTTTTTTTCTTCTTAAATTTACCTGAAAACACAATTTTTGAAAATGTAAATTAGTTAAAACTTATACCATATATTAATTTAATCTATTTTTGTGGGTAACTACCTTGCTTTAAATTATTTAAAATAATTTCTTTTTTTGAAGAGAAAAGATTGGGCTCCGTCATGAGTCGAACCCGGGTCTTCCGCGTGACATGCGCGGTATGCTAACCACTGCACCACAGAGCTGGCTTCCAAGCGGAGCCAATCTTTCCTCTTCACTGATACCTCTCCCTCGATCTCACAATATTGTTTGTTTAACGTCACTTTATGCCACTAAGGCTAATCGGACGATGCTACAGTGGGAGTCCTAAATTTTGCCTATTCAGCTATAATTAGGATAGGGATCTTTAACGAGTACCTGATATCGTACAGGCTCGGGGCCTCCATTTTACGTCCTATCCGAGGAACGGCATGGAAAAGGATTTTTTACTCCCATTAAAACATCCTAGGGCCACCTCGGGACGCGAACCCGCGACCTTTATTATTGTAAGTTTCTACGCTAACCACTACACCACAGGTGACCACGTTATTAGAAATTCAGGCTTTTTAGAATTATAAGTTTAAAATCAACCTCAATTATTATTTCTAATATAAATTTTGAAAAAATAAGCTATATACTTCAACAATAGCTACTTTTTAAAAAAAATCTGGTGCGTGCGCGCAACACACAACTTTCACTTACCAACTTACTTAGATTAGAAATTAATGCGTTTTCTTAACTGCCACTTCTCAAATGAACAGAACATCTTTAATTATAACGCATTGGTTTGTCATTAAAGGCGTACGGCGCATGCGTGAGCTCAAGGTGTTTCATGAGTTGACTGAATATTTTTCTTTTTTTCTCCTGTATATGTTTACTTGATTTTCTTCATATATCATACTTAGCCATTTCTTATTTTTAGGCGTGATTAGAGACAGTTAATTTCTCAATATAAACTAAAACAAATGTACTTTATAGGAAAACAAAAAAGGCCCCTTCCCCATTTAAGCCCCCTTAGAACATTTTAATAATGATAAAACTTACCTGATATTAAATAACAAATAATTTTCATTAAACGTAACGAATTTGATAAAAATCGTTAAAGCCGTTTTTGAGATAATCGATCAAAAAGGTAAAAATTGGACAAAATTTATTAAGTAAAGTCCCCCTCCTGTTGATCAATTTTGATGAAATTTTTACAGTCATATCTCGGGCATATAACTACATCAAATACCAAGTTTGATCAAAATCGTTTGAATCGTTTTTGAGTAAATAAAACAAAAATACGTGAAAATGAAACAAAATTTATTAAGTAAAGTCCCCCCTCCGGTTGATCAATTTTGATGAAATTTTTACAGTCATATCTCGGGCTGTAAAAAAATCAGTAGATCAAATACTCGGTTTAATCAAAATCGTTAGAGCCGTTTTTGAGAAAATCGAAAAAAACTTAAAAAGTTATTACATAAAGTACCCCCTCCCTTTGAGCAGATTTGATGAAATTTTTGCTGTCACATCGCGGGCATCTACATACTCTAAATACCCAATTTCAGTTTCGCACGGTTTATAGTTTTTGAGCTAGTCTGTTCACACACACCCACACAGACAGACACACACACACAGACCATTTCGCGGGACTTGGTTATTTCGACTCAGGGGGTCCCAAAACGTGTATTTCCGTTGAAAACCGGAAGTCGAAAATTTTCACGATCGCAATACTTCCACTTACTATATATTTCATATATAGGTAAGTGAAAGTAAAAATATATATAGAGAGAGAGATAAATAACAATAAAAGAGAGCTTTGGGTTCGTAGAGCCCCCCCCCCCCTTTGTAAAACTAAGAATTCAGATAACTCTTCGTAGTCCTTTTAACACGTTAGGTGCGGCGGCGTATTTTAGGAGTAATTGAACGGTATCGGTCCCCGGGGTCCGACTGCTGGGATGAGCCACAGACGGTATCGGGCGTCGGGGTCCGATGGGAATGCATTGACGAAAGCGTTATCTTTTGATTAAAAAGGAATCAAGGGCATTATCTCTTGGTAAGGATTGGATCTAGACATAATAGGTGCAGGACAGGCCGCTACAGGATTTACGCCATTCTTTATCGAAAATAGGACATCGGAGTCCGATTCTAAAAAACAACAGAATTTCAGCTGTTAGTAAAAGTCATTAAAAATTGACTAAATTGAGTGTTTAAAGTGTTCGGACTTTCGGAAATGTTCATGAAAATGTTCATGTGAAAATCGGTTGTTAAGAGGGGAATGTAAGGCATCGGACCCCGGGGACCATTAACTTAATGAAAGTCAACGAGTTTATTTTAAAAAGTGAAACCGAGTATTTCGGTTTGTAATATTGTTTTTTTAAAAATCGGTAATCAGGTTTGGGATGGAATACGCTAATTTTCATATCTTTATTTGTTTTCTACCAAGGAAAAATTTTCCATCATAAATCAATTGAAATTCACAAAATTGAATATTCTTGCGCCTGGAGTGGATGAAAACGAGACAGGAAAAAACTGTTTAAGATGTTTTCGTTATCTTTGAAGGCCGCACCTTATCAGAAAGAGCTATCGATTTCCTTTCTTTGAGCTAATTTTCTCATTTTGTTTTACGACAGCTGATAGAAAGATTAAATAGATAGATAGGTATACAGCTGATAGATTAGATGGAAAGAAAATGTCCGAACTTTAGAGGCTCCCCTTCGCGGCTTTAAAATGTCTCAATTATCTTTCCCCTTTTTTTTGTTTTTCCTCTCTTTTACTGCTCCTCTTCCAGGGAAGATTAATAATCTCTAATTAATTACCCGATGGCCTGATGGATCCTTTATCTCTTTATATCGATTCTATTTTCCGCACCAGTGAACAAGAATCGGAAATTAGAAAGGGCGGATTTCAACTAGCTTGGTATTTAATGTTTAAATCATGATTTAATGTCGACTAACGTTATAAATATTTTTAATAATTGTTGTTTGTTTCTTTGTTTAAAGTCACTTTATGCCGCTAAGGCTAATCGGACGATTCTACAGTGGGAATCCTAAATTTAGCCTATCCAGGTATGATTAGGATAGGGATCTTTAACGAGTACCTGACATCGTGCAGGCTCGACACCTCCATTTTACGCCCTATCCGAGGGACTCGTCCGGACGGCATGGCTATGGATTTTTTACTCCCATTAAAAAATCCTAGGGACACCGCTGGGCGTGAACTTGCGACCTTTAGTATTGTAGGTTGCCATGCATATTTTAAATAATTAAACATGGTTCTGTTTTTATAGTTAAAAGTTTATCATAAAAAAGGTGCACGCATCACACAGCTTTCACTTACCAACCTATTTGGAGTAGACGTGTTTTAATAATTTTGTAAACGCAATTTAGAAAATAGCTTTTCCTTTATTATTCCCCATAAGGTAAATAAATAAATTCTTTATTTATTTGTTGTGGGACGTGTCCCTTAAGAACAAAATTAAATAATATACAAAGGGGGCTTTAGAGTCTTAAAGTTTAAATAAACAAATTGAAATGATAAAAAATAACTAAAAATAATTAGGGAACCTCTAGTTTAAAATGATAAAATAAAATACACATTAAATATTCAATCAAGTAAAAAGAAATTAGTTTTCACATCTGATAATATGTACATATTTACACACTTATTTACAGATAGATGAAGTAGTTTTTTTTCTTCTACTTTTTTATTTTCTAAAAAAAGAGAACAAAAGAAAAATTATAATAAAAAAAAAAAAGAACTTCATAAAATACATATTAGTGCTTAATGACGTTGTAAATTACTGTAAATGTTTAAATACAATTCATTTTCAATTAATGGACTTGAAAAATGACTAAGTATAGCTCATTTTATATAGAAATAGCAATACTTCATGAGTGCCCCTGGATCCGCTACTGGTTTAGGAATAAGGGTGGGATGTTGGGGACGGTTTTAAGGTAGAGTGTATTATACTTATTGCAAAACTTACAAGTCATCAGTAATTTTCGATTCATTTTTATTTATTTATTTTTTGTAAAGGAAAACTATTTCATCATTTGTCGAGTTTTGTAAATATAACATGAATGGAAATCGATAGAACTGATGTTTACGGTTCGATTATAAGGAAAAGTTACTTTTCCAATTTCATTTTCTAACGCCTTTCCAAAAACCGAAAAAGATGATTTTCTATGATTTTTCCAGCAATAAAAACCTGATATTTCATTCAGAAATCTATTATGGAACTAAAGTTTTAACTCAAAATCTTGCCATTAAAAAAAAAGAAAACGTAAATCGAAAAAAAAAAACAAAAATTGTGATAAAATTTATTAAATAAAGAATTTTGATGAAATTGCTTCTGTCACATCACCGGCATTTACATGCATCAATTTTTTTTACTAAAAATAGACAATTTTTACTTTCACTTACCTATATATGAAATATATAGTAAGTGGAAGTATTGCGATCGTGAAAAATTTCGACTTCCGGTTTTCAACGGAAATACACGTTTTAGGGCCCCCTGAGTCCAAATAACCAAGTCCCGCGAAATGGTGTGTGTGTCTGTGTGTGTGTGAACAGACTAGCTGAAAAACTATAAACCGTGCGAACCTGAAATTGGGTATTTAGTGTATGTATATGCCCGCGATGTGACAGCAAAAGTTTCATCAAAATTGCTCAAAGGGAGGGGGTACTTTATTTAATAACTTTTTACGTTTTTTTTTCGATTTTCTCAAAAACGGCTCTAACGATTTTGATTAAACTGAGTATTTGATGTATTAATATGCCCGAGATATGACTGTGAAAATTTCATCAAAATCGATCTACCGGAGGGGGGACTTTACTTAATAAATTTTGTATCATTTTCACGTGTTTTTTTTATTTACTCAAAAACGGTTTTAACGATTTTGATCAAACTGGGTATTTGATATATTTATATGCCAAAGATGTGATAGCCAACATTTCATCAAAATTGATCAACCGGAGGGGGGACTTTATTTAATAAATTTTGTATCATTTTCACGTGTTTTTTTTTATTACCTCAAAAAAGGCTTTTTTGTTTGTTTGTTTCCTATAAAGTACCTTTGTATTTGTTTATATGGAGAAATTAACTGTCTCTCGTTAGGCCTAAAAATAAGAAATGGCTAAATATGAGATATGATCAAAATAAAGAAAACATAGAGGAGAAAAAAAGTAAATATTCAGTCAACTCACAAAACTCGTTGAGCCCACGCATGCGGAGTACGCCTTTAATGACAGACCATTGTTCATAATTAAAGTCGTTCTGTTCATTTGAGAAGTGGCAATTAACAAAACGCACTAATTTCTAATCTAAGTAAGTTGGTAAGTGAAAGTTGTGTTTTGCGAGCACGCACCATATTTTTTTTTATGTTATACTTACTGTTTGCTAACGGACTAAACTTTCTTTCGCAATGAACATTGGTTGTTTTTTATTGGGAAAGTGGGTTCAGTAATTCATACAACGGTGTACCATGAATCATATATTAAAAATTAATTTTCATCTCTTTGAAATGGGGTTTATATTAGCAATGAACAGAGTACGTGATGTGACAAATCTGTCAGAGCAAATTGAAGGAAGAGAAATTCCTAAAACTTAATAATTAATTAAAAAAACTTTTAATGAACGTATTCAGCTCACGTCACTAAGTACCGCAGTATAGGTGACAAGTTAAGCCGGTAAAAGTTTTAGCTCCTAAACGACACCGCTTACGTCGATAATAGGTTTTTATATAACTTAGGATCTGAAGGTTTGAGAGGATGGCAGAATTTTTGATTGGCTCTTTTTTTCTTAAGTATCGTCTGTCGTAGAGAGGATTTAAAGTTTAAAGTTGGAATAAAATTCGTTCAGATTAGATGTTAAGCATCCCATTTATATTTTTTACTATACAGCAGATCGTTTTAGATAACAACAGCATATGTAGGAGACCTGGATTAGAAGCACTGTATTAGGTGCAAAAAATAGTGGAACAAGAATAGACATCCTGTTCAGTCTCCATATAAATTCCCAATCAAATTCAAACCTTCAATCAACTGCCTTCCAAATATGTAAGTAGTCTAGTACATAGGACTCGAGGAGGCATTGAACAGCTGTCGCAGATGCCAACCGCCACTTCTCGTCACTCTTCCTCTGGATCTTGCACAGGCATAGTCATCATGGTCCTAGATGTTTCCTGTCTTGAGTTAAAAATTTGACGATCATACAAGGATATACTGCTCTTTTCGCTCAGTCAGAAAACTAAGTATAAATCTCAACTAGTATAAATCAGGGGTCGAAAATATAAGTCAACTTTTATTAATAACATTTCTTTGCTTATTTTTACTTATATGGGTTTTAATTCGTTCTTGCTACACTTCAAGTCACTATTAAAGTCATATAATTCGTAAAAAACACATTTAAGGTCTGGCCACACATGTCCGCACCGGATCCGCACCGTAGCATTAATATAGGTTATGTTCAAAATATTTTTAATTTAACTTACATATTACCTTTAGTTATGCCTAAAGTTCAGGCCACACATATCATACACAGGCCACTTTAGGCATAACTAAAGGTAATATGTAAGTTAAATTAAAAATATTCTGAACATAACCTATATTAATGCTACGGTGCGGATCCGGTGCGGACATGTGTGGCCAGACCCTAATGGAACCTAAATAAATGGTTTTCAAATTCGTTAAAAAATTACCTTTAATTATTCTTTCACAACATTGTCGAGACCTATTTAATCGAATCACTCGGTCTTTTTTGCGCACCTTCGTAATTTGTGAACCGCTTACTCTCGAGTAATAACAAAAACTAAAATGAAACGGTCCGGTGAGATGAGATAATGAATGAACACTAGACTTGGTTCGAGAAGAATGAAATAATAGGATAGGAATTAATATACCTTTATCTAATCCCATCATAGGATTATTCATCAAAATAAATAACAGTATAAGTAAACAATCTCTTTTCCTATGATAAAAACTTTTATTGATCACAACCCAGGGCGAAAAATTTATTGTTAAACTCACACTTTAATTTTAATTTTAATTGCTCAAAAGGTTGAGGTGAACCTTTTATTAACGTTTATCAAGGGACGCATACCTCATCAGAATACCCAACATTACTCCCTTATTTATGGTAATTGTAGCCGGGTATCTGAGGCCCCAGAAAGCGCCCCCTATTCGGTTGAGGCAGTTTAGAGTCAGAGCTACCCTATTTCTCAGGCACTCCAGCGACGATATACGACTGAAGCGGGCGTGCTCACTCCAACTAAATGGAGATTTCACGACCCGTCACTTCAAGGTCGTGCACTATCAACATTCCCGCTACTACTAGTTCACACGAGGTAGTGATCACGACTGACTAGCCGGCAGGTAGTACTCTCGCCAAATTCACGACCCCGTGTGAACCCGCCTTTATAAGTTGGAGTGAGCAAGCCCGCTTCAGTCGTAAATCGTCGCTGGAGTGCTTGAGAAATAGGGTAGCTCTGACTCTAAACTGCCTCAACCGAATAGGGGGCGCTTTCTGGGGCCTCAGATACCCGGCTACAATTACCATAAATAAGGGAGTAATGTTGGGTATTCTGAGGTAAGCGTCCCTTAATAAACGTAGTAAATGAATACGAATTTATTTAATTGGTATCATATTATCATATTCGTTTCTTGCTTTTGAATTGCTGGTTTCACTTTATTGAGCAAAAACCAAAACAGGTTTGGTTCTATCCTAGAAAAGTTCCTGTAGCTGTTCGGATCTTCCAGATATAATTCTCTGCTAATACTGTTGCTGGCGCCGAGTGAATTCCGCCTCTTTACCCAGTCTCGAACTCACACTTTTCTCTTCTTGTTTTGAACCTTTTTTCAAGAGAATCCTCAACTCTTGCACTAATAGTTCGCATACAACTTTTGCGCCTTCATATTCTGCGAGAACAAGCGCGAGAGAAGCACGACCAACAAAGGCACCGTGTGAACTAGATAAGGTCGTGAGCTCCTACTGGGAAAAAGCAAGTCGTGTGACATGCGCATTACTGGTCGTGTTCTCGCCCTATTCACGACCCCGTGTGAACCCGCCTTTAAACTTTTTGAAGAAAAACTTTTATCATTAAGTTATTTGAAAACTTTTATTGAGGTAACTTTTTCGTAATAAGTAAAATGAAACTTATTAAAAAGATTAATGACCTCTTAGACCCCTGGTATAAATAGTATACTGTCTCAACTTGTATAAATAGTCGAAGAAGATGGTTCCGTTGGTGAAAATATCGGATAGCGGAAGTAAATTACCGAGTATATTCTCTAAGCTAAAAGCGGAGTGGCTACAGAGCAATGGCTTTGACCTCCTAACACCAGCTTCCGGAAAGGCCGAACGTCAGCGGTATCTAAGGCAGATATCGAAGGGTTGGGCCTAAGCTCTTCCTCTGATGGGAAAGGTTTACGGCGATTGTCAGGAGTGAGGTAACCAATAAAAGGAGAGTCCAATAAGGAACATTGTCGTCAACCTAGAATAACATATCTTACATTCTCTATCGTAGCCTTTTCCCTTTTACAATACTTTTTCCACGTTACAATATTTTTTGGGGTCTTTTTTAGATTAGGCCCGCCAGTTACTTTTAGTAGTAACTGTTACTATTTGCGGTTCCTAGGTACTTAGATAACTTAATCGAACATATTTTATAATAATAAACATTAACCATTCAACCATTTTTTCAATTATTTGAAAAAATATACATGTTCACAAATATGCAAAATATTTTTGAACTCTACGAAAAAACCAAAGATGATGCTGGTGCGCTTCTATTTTACATAAATAGTGGGATACTCCCAGAAGTTGTAAAATGTAAAGATGGGCACGAAATAAAGTTCTACGATAAAAGGGAAAAATGGAGATGCAACAAGAGGGAATGCCGGCAAGAGGCAGGAAAATATGCTGGAACCTGGCTCTGCCAAAGTAGGTTGCCGTTAAATAAAACCCTTTTACTCATATATCATAGTGTGGAACACGCCGAACAATGACACTCTTATTTGTGTGAGTTCCTGTGGAGGCAGCGCTACCAAGGAGAGGATTGTGTTTGTATGTTTGTTTAACGTTCATTTTTATTGTTAAGTAATAAATTTAAATTAAGTAAAGCTCAAGAAAAAATGAGTGAAAGTAAAAGGGGATTAAACCCTGGTGAGCTCAGAGAGCAAATGGAAATCAAACAAAATTATATATGTAAGATCGCTTACCTCGAACTGCTGGACCGCACTAAATAACCTGAAATCAGAGCTACGTGGCAGAAGGAAAAAGGGGTAAAGGGAAAAGGAATAAAATGGAAACACGAACCACATGAAGCCCTGATCCTGGCGATAGGCAGCTAGTCTCAAGCTGGAGGTGAAGAAAAAGACGATCCCTTTCAAGAGATTATATAAAAACGCAGCGTGCATGAAAATGACGACACACGCATATATTACGAATTCGTAGTTGAAGCACATTAATTTACTTAAGTACATAAAAATGACTGGTAAAGGGCCTATGACTACGAACGACATCCGTTCGTTCTGAATGACGAAACAGGAGTGAGGCTAAGGGCCCGGACGTGGATTAAGGGGTCAGACTCCACATAAATAATTTAACGTAGTTTATTTAGCCTTTGAGTACCCCTTATAAACAAATTAATAACTTATCAAATTATTATAAAAATTTATTAAATATAGATGATTTATAAAAATGTGTTATATGAATTTTATTGAAATTAATGAACATTTATGCTACTAAGGCTTATCGGACGATGCTACAGAGGGAGTCCTAAATTTTGCCTATCCAGGTATAATTAGGAAAGGGATCTTTAACTAGTACCTGACATCGTACAGGCTCGGGATCTCCATTTTACGTCCTATCAGAGGGACGGCATAGCTAAGGATTTTTTTACTCCCATTAAAAAATCCTAGGGCCACCACTGGGCGCGAACCCGCGACCTTTAGTATTGTAGGTTGCCATGCTAACCACTTTACCACAGGTGACCCCCAGGAGACGATTTGTTCGCTAGAATAATTTTAGACATAATGGAATACTGGCCTGCAGAAAGTTAAAAGATGAAGGAGTATTGTATTACCAATTATTTGTTCTAAATATTATTAAAATTGCATATTTCAATAAATTTAATAACACATGTTTCCAATATAATAACTTTTTTTTATTTAGCAAATAGTAACAGTTACTACTAAAAGTAATTGGCGGGCCTAATCTAAAAAAGACCCATTTTTTACAGATTTTAAAACAGATTATTCCGTTTTGACTATCGATCAAATACTATCAGCTTTGTTATCAAGGCGTTTATAAAGGCAGGAATAAATACGCAAACATCATATCAAATATTAAATCCAAGCAATTTAGATGAAGTCAAGAGACTCTTTTTTTATATACCCTATATAAAACAGGGTACAGAAATCAAGCCAACTAAAATCGAAAAATGGGTTTCACAAAAATCAAGCTCTTTTGGCCTTCATTTTATCCTTATATATAAAAAAATCTCGTGACCTGATGTTTCTCGGAGGTAAACTCAGAAACTACACAACCGATTTTAATGGAATTTGGCTCAATGTGTATAGTTTTGTCCAACATAAAAGATAGGATAGTTTTTATCTTGAGTATTGACCACAATATTTCTTTTATTGTAAATACAGTAGGCCGTGTTTCGATTTGTTGACATGGCGTCATATGTCGATTGCATAACCTTTTTGTAGTTTGTCGGGGGTAAAATCAGAAACTACTCAACGGATTTTTATAACATTTTACTCATTGACTGTAGTTTTGTCCATCTTAAAAGATAGGGCAGTTATTTATCTCTATTATTGGCTTCAATATTTCTTTTATTGCAAATTAAATGCTTATTATACTACTGTTGAGTGTGATTATTTGTAAGTTCTATAAATTTCCAAAAGATAGCGGTGTAAGTTTATTTATTCACACAAAATTTCATTTTCTTCCGATAGAGGATGGTTTAGTAGAAATTTATTTTTTCCGGCTTGGACTAGGAAAAAAACGCATATTTCCCATGGTTTTAGCAAAAGACAGGTTAAACAAAATCATTGTGCACCTATTAGCACTACAGTAAATTAATAAGTAAATTCTAACAATAAAAAAGTGTACATCATTGTTGTAAAAAGTTGTAAATTAACGCTATCTCATTTATAAAATTAAATTTTTATGTTTTGATAAGTAGCATGTAAAACATTCAGCATGGTTTGAGGTTGCTCGCTTTTTATAACCTGTTTCTGGTAGAACCTCAACAAGTAGACGATATATCATTTCACCATGTATTGTATTATGAATTTACATTAATTTAATCATTATTGTGGATAACCACCCTTATTTTTAAATTATTTTAAATAATTTATTTTTGAAGAGAAAAGACTTGGCTCCGCCAGGAATCGAACCCGGGTCTTCCGCGTGACATGCGCGGTATGCTAACCATTACACCACGGAATCGCTTCCAAACGGTGGGAGAGTTGTCAGTGAAGAGGAAAGATTTGGCGCCGTTTGGAAGCGTGACAAGACTCCTTGGTGTAATGGTTGGCATACCGCGCATGTCATGCGGAAGACCCGGGTTCGATTCCCGGCGGAGCCAAGTCTTTTCTCTTCAAAAATAAATTATTATGAATTTAATTAATATGTATTAGGACAAAAGATTAATTTGGTACATTTTAGCTAACTGTCTATTGTGTTTGTACTAAACCCTATTCTAATTATATTTTTATTCTTTATTAGTTCCTTTTACATGTGTGTTACTTATATTTAATCACGCCTCTGTTGAACAAATCCAATAAGTGCTAAATGAATGGATCATTAATACTTACTATAGTCAAATATGAGATGTAAAAAATAACAACTTTGACCCTTCTAAATTCTTTACCAAACAATCTTAAATTTGGCGTAAAGTTCTATTTAAATCCAGTTGATTTTTAGATTAGCTATCTTTATCGTTGAATTTTGATTTGATTGTATTAAAAAGAATATGATATAATTAATTCAACGCATTATAGCTACTGAACCACAGCTACGCCTGGCTGTGACTGCTCGTTTTATATTTTTTTCTAATGTATATGAATTGTATTTACTGTTTATATTTATTATTATTTATACTTATTATACGGTAGTAATAGTTAGGGGTTAGTATTAGTTAAGGGAGAGTATTAATAAATTGGTCTTGTTGATATTTTGGTGATATTTTTACAAGATTTGGGTTGTTAGGATATTTTTACTTTCACTTACCTATATATGAAATATATAGTAAGTGAAAGTATTGGGATCGTGAAAATTTTCGACTTCCGGTTTTCAACGGAAATACACGTTTTGGGGTCTCCTGAGGCCAATTAACCAAGTCCCGCGAAATGGTCTGTGTGTGTGTGTGTTGTGTGTGTGTGTGTGTGTGCGTCCGTGTGTGAACAGACTAGCTCAAAAACTATAAACCGTGCGAACCTGAAATTTGGTATTTAGTGTATGTATATGCCCGCGATGTGACAGCAAAAATTTCATCAAAATTGCTCAAAGGGAGGGGGTACTTTATTTAATAACTTTTTAAGTTTTTTTCGATTTTCTCAAAAACGGCTCTAACGATTTTGATTAAACATAGTATTTGATCTATTTATATGCCCGAGATATGACTGTAAAAATTTGATCAAAATTGATCAACCGGAGGGGGGACTTTACTTTATAAATTTTGTATCATTTTCACGTGTTTTTTTTATTTACTCAAAAACGGTTTTAACGATTTTGATCAAACTGGATATTTGATGTATGTATAGGCGAAAGATGCGACAGCCAACATTACATCAAAATTGATCAACCGGAAGGGGTACTTTACTTAATAAATTTTGTATCATTTTCACGTGTTTTTTTTATTTACTCAAACAAGGCTTTAACGATTTTGATCAAACTGGGTATTTGATGGATATATATGCCAAAGATGTGATAGCCAATATTTCATCAAAATTGGTCAAACGGAGCGGGCACTTTATTTCATAATTTTTTCCAATTTTTACCTTTTTTTCGATGATCTCAAAAACGGCTTTAACGATTTTTATCAAATTCATCATGTTTAATGAAAATTAGGTGTTCTTTAATATCAATGATGAAAAACCATTGTTCATAATTTAATTCATTATTCATTCATTCATAAATTCATTCATAATTAAAGCCGTTCTGTTCATTTAAGAAATGAAAATTAACAAAACGCATTCATTTCTAATCTAAGTAAGTTGGTAAGTGAAAGTTGTGTGTTACGCGCACGCACCAGATTTTTATATTTAAAGTATTGTATGGTTCATTTAAACGGTATGTGATCTCATTCATGATCTTCAATTCCGATCAGTTTGAGATCCAATCCGGCGCTATAAACCCTTTACAATAAAACTCCAATCGTTCGAGGTAAAATAGGGAGATTGCATAATTGGAAAAACGAAAAAAGTCAATACAGCACGGATTGTATAGGGAAGGCAATATCCCTTTACGCTGAAGTTGGGAAACGAATCTCGATAAATAAAGGAGTAAGATAAATAAGATCCCATTGGCTGAAACCTAACCTTCATAATATTATCTACCAATTGGGAGCTTGGTAACAGGAGATCGTTGGCTCTTTAAAAGAAGTTAAGCATTCTCTACTCACGCAACGTTCAAGGATCGGAAATTTGGTTAAACAAAAACTTTAAATGCAAAGCTTATATATCTTTTTAAGTGGGTTTTTGGAAGTTTTGTGGAAGTTTTTTGAAACTTTAAGGGGAGTATTGGCGGTTTACTACATGATATTTTATAATAAATTAAATAGTTCTTTTATTATTTGGGGGAGTTTTTCTTTTTATCAAGAAAATCTCCGTTAATCGAGGAACCACAATATTTGGAAATGTTTTTTAAAGAAAAAGGTGATTTATAAACGTTTATCTATAAATCATACAATGTTAAACATTCGCAATCGTATAAATATTGATCATTATTAAATACTTTGTAGATATTAAGCATTTTATTTTATATGGAAATTCCAATTTATGACATTGCCATCAAGTTATTCACAGACCTTACCTAAAAGATAAGATAGCATTTATGGTAATAAAACTGCAGAAATAATTAACTACAATTTATTATTATATTAAATATTTATCTCTCTTACTCATTTCCCTCAAATATGGCAGTTCAAATAAATTGAGTTTATACTGTATTTTATTATATCATGGGCATTTGCGATCTCAGAAAAAAAAAAACAATATTTAAATAACTTTATCAAAACATATATAAATTTAATATAAATATATAAGATAATGAATACTCACTTCTTAGTTTTCACACAGTCATATAAACATTACTTTTGTTTGTAATGTAGAATCAGTAGATATCAAGATTGTTGTGTAACAGATAAAAGTCTGTCAACTTCAGAATTTTTTTTTTTTTTCGAAACCCCAGTCCGAACTTTTTGCTCTTTTTAAATTCTACTAATGTTATCCATTTCACTGCATTTGTTTCATTGCATTATAGGGTAGGTATTTAATTAATATATTTGCTTAATATCTTGTTGTTCTTGATTTATCATTTTCATGATGCAGGAACTCATCATTTTTTTGGTTTCTTATTCTAAGTACTGTATTTGCTAAACTATTTTGCTACATCCTAGAAGTTGTAAGCAAATTGAAGCATGGAAATGCAAGTGTCTTTAAGAAAATTTTTCTTAACCCCAGTTAATTGTACTTCTTAACTTTCTAGAAATATTTTCCCTTTAGCTGCATTTGTTTTAATGCATCGTAAGTTTCGTTGGCATCCATAGTTTATTATTTTCATGATGCTGGAGCTCATTACTCCATTGCATATATATATATTTTTTTTATTCTACGTGCATTTAACCTACAAATTAAAAGTGAAAATCTATATAATCAAAGATGAAATTCTGTTTGTTTGTTCTTTATAGAAATCCATACCGTTTGTACTAAATTCTCCAAATTTCGCTCAGTGGTTCTTTGATATCAGGTGCGAACACCTGTCCACATTAAAATTGCATAACTTCAGCCAATCTCTGATTTTCTTTATTGTTATAAAAATCGTAATAAATAGCTTTTATAGGTTAAAAAAATTAAATTCTCCAGGTGAAACCGGTACATACAGCTAGTATTAAATAAATTAAAATTACCTATATAAATTAATGAAAAAAAAAAAAATCAATTCATGTGAAATCATTCAAAAATAAAGGTCTATAATGCATTAAATGGAATTAGGAATATTACTTCTATGTTAAATATTTCATAACACCTAATCGAAATAATCTATATATTTCTCCATAATTAATTAATAAATAAAATAAATAGAAAGTTACTTAAAAAAAAAAAAATTTAGTGGGCTCGGCCGGGATTTGAACCCGGGACCTCTCGCACCCTAAGCGAGAATCATACCCCTAGACCACCGAGCCATGGGAGGTGAAGACGATTTTAATTATTAAAACTTTGACTTAACTAATATGTACCTATTATTTTACAGCGACCTCCTGTAAATTTAATAGTAATTCAACGGTATTATATAATTCAATTAAATTTATTAGAACAAATAAATAAATATATATGTATATATATATATATATATAGAACATATAGAGACATCATATCTGAAACAGAATTGAATTGGTTGTTTGACAGGTCCCTTAATATAAATTATTTTCTCCAGCACATATTTCTATTTAGAATATATTTTTTATGTTTTGATAAATCTATTTTCATTTCGTCTGAAAAATAAATGTCTTTTTTTGTACATGTAGAGTTACTCCTGATTATAAAAGATAAACGACTGTTGCTTACCATATATTTTGGAAATTACTGTTAAAAAACACATACAAGCACATATATTGTAAGCACATATATACATACTGTAAAAAACACATATATTGTCTAATAACTTTTAACATCGATTTTTAAAATATGACAAATATTACTATTTTTAGACTCCTACACTCTATTACATTATTCTTAATTATCTCAAAACCTATTTATCAATTGCCACACAACTTGCTGTCTTCTTATTCCACATTTTAAGTGAACAAGTATCACTCGCGAACTAATTTATCGAGCAATAATATTGCACCGTAATAATAAAATAAAAAAATTTTAAATAATTTATTTTTGAATTTGAAGATTGAAGAGGGAGAGGTGTCTGTGGAGAGGAAGGATTTGGCACCGTTTGGAAGCGAGCTCCGTGGTGCAATGGTTAGCATACCGCGCATGTCACGCGGATTCCCGGCGGAGCCAAATCTTTTCTCTTCAAAAATAAATTATTTAAAAACAAGGTGGTTACCCACAATAATGATTAAATTAATATAAAATAATTTAAAAATTGACGAAAGTCAAGAGATGCCCAAAAATTGGACAAAAATGGCCACCTTCCGTAAATACTCGCAAAAAACAGTGGACCCTTCATATATCAAGACCCTTGATATTGAAAACCCGATTTCGTAACAAAACTGTTCAAACATTAAATTTTGTGCTCACAAAAGTAAACGAATTTATACTAAAGATCGTGGGTACGCCGTCCCTCGGATAGGACGTAAAATGGAGCTCCCGAGTCTGTACAATGTCAGTTACTCGTTAAAGATCCCTATCCTAATTATACCTGGATAGGCAAAATTTAGGACTCCCACTGTAGCATCTTCCGATTAGCCTTAGTGGCATAAAGTGACGTTAAACAAACAAACAAGTAAGCAAATTTATTGAAATTTCAAAACCACATTTTCAATGGGAAGACAAGAATAGGCAAATATATAATATCTTAGACCAATAACAGATAGAATAGCCAGAGGAGTGCATGCCTAAGAGAAACCAAAGGGCATAATGCATAGAGATAAGAATATAGAAGACAGCTGACTTCCACGATATCAGAACTGCTAAGCGAATCATCCATCATCGATACCAGACGTAGGAGATCTATTGCAAAGGCCCTGCATTTTACGATCGGAGCAATATATTTCCATGACAAATAAGGTCGCCTTCCAAAGCCAACCCAACCTCGCTATTTTTTTTAATTTGATTCCTTTAACACCGAAGAACTATCTAACTAAATATATCAATTCCTTTCCTTTCGAGCCTCAGAAGGAAGATATGTAATAATTCAAACACCCCTCGCACTGTCGGTTGCCGACAAATAAAACTTGTGCGATGCGTGGTTCTAGTCTTGAGTTGTAAGTCTCAAATAGGAATGCGACATCGATGTGAGAATAGAATATTATCTACGTAAAAATTTAATAAAAACAATTTTCTACAAATCTAATTTGCGGGCGCAATCGACTATAGGGTGCGCTAGTAGTTTTGCAAAATGTCAGAAGGAACGGGGATAGACATAGTTGATGTAATAGACATAGAGATAATTGGTAATTTTAAAATACCATTAATTGAAGGGCAGGCTATCCTTGATGCAAACTACATAATTACATATGGAATAATATCTAGAAGTAAAAAAACAGTTACTTTATAAGCCTTGTGCCTTCAAACAAGCGATCTTAAAGGACTGCCCCATCAAATAAAAGTGGAAATCAAATTTATCAACAATAATAAACAATTTACTTGTAATTGTACGTATACAGCTAGTAGTTCTGGTAAATGCAAACACATCATTGTAACTTTACTTTTTTCACTTAGTAATAACATTAATTACCTATTCATACAATCATTGTTATGACAGCTATCATTTTCATGACAGCTTAGTTTCTTTGTCATATTATTTATTTATTTGTCAAAACTTTCAGGCGTCGCATTGAAAACTTGGAACAATTAAGCACAACGGATGTAAGACAAAAATGGGAAAAATTAAAAAAGAAAAATAAATCTATGACACTAAGGTCTCCATGTTATTCGCATAAAACTAGCATTTTGGAATAATAAAATGTCAAATACTAATATTTACCTGGATAAATATAGTCACTTTCTTTAAAATGAAGACTACATTTCGTCATATGTTTCGAAAGAGGCTTATCTATTCTTAATTTTACAATACACTCTTTAAGAAGCTTTTTATTTTTTGGAAATAACTGGAATGACACGTCTTTTGATTTTTTAATTGAACACTGAGGGACCGAGCAATACCTATTAGACATTTTTCAAATGATTTTTTGCTCAATCGGGTTTTATTATGGAAAAATAAATTAAAAACGCCAAAAACCCTATGAATCCCAGGTAATGGACCGGCTTCTATCCCCGTTTCTCTAGTTCCTGTAAAGTAACAGCACCGTCGCTTGCGCCCGCCTATACAGTGTAGTAAATCTTTAAATTGGGGAGGTAGTTCTTGATAAATGTGTCCAGAGGAAATGGTTCCGTCAGACGTAGAAGTAATAAATCTTAGCCAAGTTTTAAATTATTTATCAGAGTAAATCATAAGGAATAAATGTGTCTTATTAGAAAAAACTCACTACTATATATTCCTGATGGTAAAATATTAACAATCTACAGTAGTAAATCGGAATAAATGATAACCAAGAGGTTATATGCAATAAAGTAGAGTTCATCTTCTTTATTGCTTTACATATTTACATAAGCATGTTATTATTATGCAGTACATGAATGAATAATATTAACGTTGTACCATTATTTTATGCATACTTTTAGTTTTGGTTTTAACTTGAATTAAATTTAATATACTGACAGAATTTTATTTTTTCTTTAAGAACTATTAGTGTTAATGATTATGTTTTCATAGAAATTTTTTTTATTTTATGATTCAATTATGAATGATCTTACTTTCAGTTTACTCTTTATTGAGAGAATGAGAGCTATAAGAATATTCTGGCTATCTGAAAAAGGCTTATCAATATCTGTCAGTGTCAGCTTCTCTGTGTCAAGAAATCTGTCAGCCAAAAAGGGACCCAATAACAGAGCTTTTAATAACATAAATATTACCATTAAAAATTCTTAAAGAAAGAATTAAATTCTGTTAGTATTTTTTTGATCAAACTTATCAAAACTTTTTGTTTTATTGCCATTGTTTTAAATAAGTACATAAATACAATTTATGAAGCAAAGGAGCTGATAAATGTTCCTCATCCCATCCCAAAATAACCCCACCAAATAAACAGGTGGAATAAATAAATCTTAATTTAGGTATTCTTATGAAAAAATAATATTAATTTTAATAACCATAAGAACACTGATTAAATTATTTGAAAAATCATTAATAAAGTCTTACAACTTGTGTATTGAGTCATCTTATAAATTCAGGTAGTAAGACGACTTGTGTATATAAGATATATATTGGTTATCTCGAGTTATACTAATTTGGACCTAATAGCTAGTATTTCACCAAAAAATGAACTTACACATGGGCGCCCCCCCAATATTTTGGAAGGGAGCAACTAATTACACTATAACTGTGATATAAATTGGCAAGTTTTATAAATACCTTTAAAATACATTGTTGGAGAAAGAATTAAGTTGTATTTAAGAGTTGCTATTTCAACTTTAAGCCTCTTAAATATTTACCTATCTATGAGAATATTTATTCGTCCACCCCCCCCCAATAATTTGGTACTGGTGACACCCATGAACTTACACATTAACCCTTAACTACTCATCCGAATCAATGTTACTTACCTACTCACCTCGGGACAATATGACCCAGAACACAAAAAAATATTTAAATAACCTTAGGGTGTAAGATATCAGTTTTAAACAACAGGAGAAGGCTTGAAAATACATATTTATTTATGTATACAATAAATGAAAGTTTTAAAATATGAATAACATGTTGAATTATAGGTCTGAAATAAAATAAAGGAACTCCTTAACATTATTATCATTAACATAATTTCTTTTGATTTAAAATTCAAAAATTTTGTCTACAAACAACCTCTGAAGTTAAAACAAATAAGAAATAAGTGGTTTTTACAAATACAATCCCTGCATTGGACACAAAAAAAAATTAAAGAAGGCTTGTACAACTACTCACCTCGGGTCAAAATATCGATAAAATAAACACCTCCTTTATTTTCCAAACACTGGCAAAAAGTAACTGGAGCCAAAACAATGCCACATTGATATGTCAAAGTTTGGTGATCATTCAATGCCACCAATAAGTGTGGTCTCAATGCCAAAGAGGTATAAATAGAATGAAATTAAACTTGGTATGGGTCAACATGACCCGACGTGAGTAGTTAAGGGTTAAATTTTAGTTATCTACAACTCCCAATATACGCAATAAGAATCACATTTCACTTCTTTTAATAATTACACTATTAAACATTTATTGGGTACTTTCTGCTTATCAAAACCCAAACATACTAACACCCATAATGTTTTTAACTGGCCCACTGATAAGACCAACCTTGTTTATATTTATCAAACTTTAAATACCTTACTCTAACAACTTTATTCTATAAAACTAAAACTAATAAAATATGGAGTACATTTTATCAGCACTTCAGAAGTTGGACCTAAGTAACAACAAGATGAAATGGTGTGAATTTTGAAAAGTATCAAAATTATGAGTATCAAAATAAAAATTAAAAAAAAAACTACCATAGATAGAAAGGACAATAGGTATTACTTCGGATAAGCAACTCCAAGATGGCGGCCGGCGTGAGTAAACAACAAGGTATTCCGATCACACCCTACCCAATATCAACGATTCAGTTCGGGTTTACCGAGAGTTCCCGAACAGATGTGCAGATAACCTTCCCGCCTCAATAATGGGGACAACTAACATAATGCATAAATGAATGTTTCTTTAGTATAATTAAAGTACTACAATAGATATGAGTAAAATCGCCCTTTTGAAAGGATTAAATGGATTCAAGTTAAATGCACAAATAAATGCAAAATGTACAAATGAATAAATAATATAAGAATGCGGGAATTCCTAACCACCAGATTATTATTTTTTTGTTATTTCAATAATGTACTTAAATAACCAAAAAGGATATTTCATGTACATTCAATAAAATGATTTGATGATGACGTTAAATTGTATGACTCCATAGGAAAAAGAACAAATTGTGTTTAGGTAATTTGAATAAAATACCCACTGATATTAAAGGTTTATTGAACACTATGTACTAACAAATATTGTAAGAATGCAACAACAATATATCACACATGTTAACTATAGTCACACTTATTAACCCGGAGGTTACATAAAAAATATTTAAAATTAATAACATTCGATATTAAAAGGAAATGATGTTTCTACTACAACACCTTCCTTCAACATTTACATGTAAAATAACTGAAACTGAAATTAATATAATAGGTAAAGAGGATGTTTAAAAAAGTCCTAAATCTTGATTTAGCTTCTAAAGTCTTGGACTTAGCACAGGCTTCGTTGAACCATCAGCAAGTTGGTTTTGGGTATCCACTCTCCGAATATGAATTTCTCCCTCATGAACCTTTTCTCTGACAAAGAAGTGGCGAATGGAAATATGTTTTGTGCGTTTGTGCCATACAGGGTTCTCTGCTAATTTAATGGCAGCGTTATCATCGACAAAAAGTGTACCTTCTTTAAAGTCAGTCATTTCTTGAAGAAGCCTTTTGAACCAAACCAACTCTCGTGTACCCTCACTTGCAGCGATGACCTCTGCTTCAGTGGAAGATGAACTCTGCCTTTTACTAGACCATGATATGACACCACCTGAGTAGATACAAGCAATACCAGTAGTAGACCTTCCAGTTAATTTATCACCACCAAGATCTGCATCAGAGTAACATTGAAGAATTCCCCTTTTGTGGTTTTTCTTGTAAAGTATTCCCAGTTCAGAAGTCCCTTTTAAATAACGGAATATTAGTTTGACCCTGACGATGTCACTATCGGAAGGATGATCAAGCTTTCTTGAAGCTATGTTGATGGAATAAGCAATATCCGGTCTTGTACACACCATCAAATGCATAAGCGATCCCACAGCTTCTCTATATTGAAAATTCTTTGTCTTGACGTTTCCTCGTTCCTTTTCATTGTCTTCATCATCCTTTAAAATCGGAGTACTAACAGGTCGACACTCATCCATCTGGAATGTTTAAAGAAGTCTCCTAGTGTAAGAAGATTGGCTTATTTTGACACCTTCCTTGCTCCTGTTAATCTCCAATCCAAGGTAGAAATCAGCTAGTTTAGTCTTGATTTTGAACTCCTGTTTTAACTTTTCTATGAGCTCCATTGCTTCTCTTTCATCCGAAGCAGCAATTAATCCATCGTCAACATACAGACACAACAAAGTCTTTTTACCATTTACATCTTTGAAAAATAGGCACGGATCTGCTGAGCTAATTTGAAAACCAATGGTAACTAGGACGTTCTTTATCTTCTCATTCCAACTACGTGGAGCCTGTTTGAGTCCGTATAGGCTTTTATGTAACCTGCAAACCTTCCCTGAGTCGTCATTAAAGCCTTCTGGTTGTTGAATATAGATTTCTTCCTTGAGTTCTCCATTTAAAAATGCAGTCGATATATCAAACTGATGAAGACTCATATCTTCATTGGCAGCAATACTGATTACTGTTCTGACAGTGGTCAGACGAGCAACTGGACTGAAAGTTTCTCCAAAATCTTGACCTTTCTTTTGTGCAAATCCTTTTACTACAAACCTAGCTTTATATCTTTCCAAAGTTCCATTAGGTTTATATTTCTTGCTGAAAACCCATTTTGAAGGAATAGCCCTTTTATTATGAGGCAAAGCACAGAGAGTCCAGGTTTTGTTATCTTTTAGAGAAGTCATCTCTTCTTCCATGGCTTTTCGCCATTCCTCCGCTTCCTCGCTGTTCATTGCATTGTGCAAGTCCAACGGCACAATTTCACTTCCTTCGACAGTGTTGACGTAATCATTCATAGATTTGGGTTTATTAAGTTTATCCTGAGCCCTCAGATTTACGCCTCTTTTCCACCCTACATCTTCTATTTCAAGGTCTTCATTTTCTTCTTCTTGGTACTCTCCTTGATCTTTCTCATATTCTTCTGAATTCTCTTCTTCTTGAGATTCTTCTTCATCTTCCTTGTGTTCTCGCGGATTCTCTTCATAATATATGTCAATCCCTTTTCCTTCAATTGGACGAAATGAAGATTTTTCACATATTGGTGCTTTGAGTAACTCCTGAAATATGATATCTCTTGATCTAATAAGTTTATTATTTGAGAAGACTCGGTACCGGTTGTCCCCATCATATCCAACAAGTACTCCTGGCGTTTTGGTTACTCTTGGTTACTCTTGGCCTTTTTATCAAATTTTTTCCTATTTTCTTAAGGTACGTGGACCCAACATTTGGATCCTATTACACGAAGATTTTTGATTCCTGGTTTTATACCCATCCAAAGTTCGAATGGAGATTTACCTTTTTCTGATGATGGACCTGTGGTGCTTTGCAACTCATATGACTTTTTTAACATGTGTTGTTAATGTTACATTCAAAATATTGTGTTATTGTAAAAATAAAAATGTTCTGAGTTAATTCTCATTATTAAAAGGTTCAATTATTTTTACAATATTGTGGTTTAAGACCAAACACCAACCACAGTGGTGACCACCGACTTGGACAGCTACAATCTGTAAGTTGAAGACTTTAGATATTTTTATTTATAATGTGTGATTCCGAGAACAAGGAGACAAGGCCCCAACGTAGCAGTTATGAAGAAATCAGCCGGGTATCAATTAAAATTCCACCTATTTGGCGAAAAAACATCAAGATCTGGAAAATGCAGGTGGAAGCTCAATTTTACAATTATAAAATAACCTCCGAATTAACTAAATTTAATTATGTTTTAGCTTCATTGGATTCAGACGTCGCGGAGCTAATCGCAGATTTTTTAGGTAAGGAACTTCCTACAACCCCATATACTCATCTTATGGAAAGGCTGCAACGCGAATTCGAAGAATCTGAAGGACGGAAGGTAACAAAATTACTTACTGAAATAGATCTTGGAGACAAACGGCCCAGTCAGTTGTTACGCGAAATGCGTACCCTTGCTGGTTCGCAAGTCAATGATGATTTTCTAAAAACTATTTTCATGCAACGTCTCCCAGTTAATTTGAGATCAATATTAGCCTCTAGCAATGACACACTAGACAACACTGCCATTATGGCTGACAGGATTCTCGATTACACACATTCCTCGCCTAACATAACCTCTATAAATAATAATCCTTCCCATAGTTCATCTTCTAGCATCTTACCCACTGATAGGCTATCGCGTTTAGAATCACAAATTGCCGAATTAACCGCTGCTATTAGTAGCTTATCTGCTGCAGGTCGTTCACGTTCGCGCTCTCGTTCACGATCCCGCTCTTCCTCTAGTGGTCCTCTTTGCTGGTATCACCGTAAATTTCGTGAAAAAGCCACAAAATGTAACCAACCTTGCTCTTATAAACAAACATCTCCTTCTAAAGGTCTGGCCACACATGTCCGCACCGGATCCGCACCGTAGCATTAATATAGGTTATGTTCAGAATATTTTTAATTTAACTTACATATTACCTTTAGTTATGCCTAAAGTTCAGGCCACACATGTCAGACAAAGGCCACTTTAGGCATAACTAAAGGTAATATGTAAGTTAAATGAAAAATATTCTTAACATAACCTATATTAATGCTACGGTGCGGATCCGGTGCGGACATGTGTGGCCAGACCCTAAATCGGAAAACGAGTAGGCCACTCTCTTGAGATGGCGCAGGAGAGCACAGGCCAAATACTTACACGCCGTCTGTTCGTCACGGATATTCCTACTGGAACAAAATACCTTGTGGATTCCGGGGCAGATATTTCTGTCGTTCCTTCCTCTCCCCAAATGCGACCAACCAAACGGGTACTCTTTGCGGCTAATGGAACGCCTATAAACACTTATGGTGAGCGTCTAATTAACCTTAATATAGGTACGAGACGTTCTTATTGTTGGCCTTTCACAATCGCTAAAGTTCAGGCTCCTATTATTGGAGCTGATTTTTTAAATCATTTTGGACTATTAATTGATCTAAAAAATAGGCGGCTTATTGACAATACAACACAGCTATCTACTTCTACATTGACTACGGTTAACTCACCCGAGAGTGAAATTCACTTATTAGATCCGCTTAGCAAATACACTGAACTACTTCAAAAGTTCCCAACATTACTGCGCGAAGATCCAAATTTCTGTGCCACGGATATAAAATATTTTCATAGCATTAAGACAACCGGTCCACCCGTTGTTGCTAGGCCCAGACGTCTACCTCGCACAAAATTGGAACAGGCTAAATTAGAATTTCAAAAAATGATCGACTTGGGAATATGTAGGCCCTCCAAAAGTCCATGGTCGAGTCCCTTACATATGGTAGCCAAAAAAGATGGTTCATGGAGGCCTTGCGGCGATTATAGGGCACTTAATGCCATAACAGTTCCCGACCGCTACCCTATACCATATTTAAACGATTTTAACTCCAGACTCGCCGGTAAGACTTTCTTTTCTAAAATCGATTTAGTTCGCGCCTACCACCATATTCCGATTGCACCAGAAGATGTACATAAAACAGCTGTGATTACCCCTTTCGGTTTATTTGAGTTTCTAAAGATGCCTTTTGGATTGAGAAATGCCGCTCAATCTTTCCAGAGATACATCGATAGCATTTTACGAGATTTAGATTTTGTTTTTTGTTATTTAGATGACATTCTCGTGTTTTCAAATAATGAAGAACAACATATTTGTCATCTCACCTCACTATTCAGGCGCTTGAACGAATACCGCATAAACATTAATATAGCAAAATGTGAATTCGGGATAACAAAAATTTCGTTTTTAGGTTACTCTGTATCTGTCGAGGGTATTGAGCCGTTACCTGATCGAGTTGAGAAGATCGTCTCGTACGAAGAACCTAAAACCATTGCCGATCTCAGACGTTTTCTTGGGTTAATAAATTTCTACAGAAGATCGTTGCCTGCAACCGCCGAAACGCAACAGCTGTTATTTAACCTTTGCAAAGATACGCGCAAAAATGATAAACGCAACGTGGAATGGACTCCTGAGGCTTTGTGTGCCTTTGAGAAACTTAAAACTCAAATCACAAACGCAACACTCTTAGCCCACCCATCAGACGACTTACCATTAGCGCTTCTCGTTGATGCTTCAGATTATGCAGTTGGATCGTCGCTCAACCAACTTCGTAATGGTGTTTTAGAACCACTTGGGTTCTTTTCAAAATCATTAACAGACGCTCAAAAGCGGTATAGTACGTATGATAGAGAGTTACTTGCCGCATATATGTCCGTTAAACACTTTCGTTACATATTAGAAGGTAGGGATTTTGTATTATACACGGATCATAGGCCTCTGACATACGCGTTTAAGCAACGGCTCGACAAGGCTTCCCCACGCCAATTACGACAATTGGATTTCATAGGGCAGTTCACCACAAACCTCCAGTACCTTCCTGGCAAATCCAACACTCCGGCCGACTTCTTTTCTCGCCTATCCGCTATATCTGTCCCATCCGTGATTTCCTTTGACGACGTAGCGAAACTACGAGGAACTACAACAGCTGAAGGCTAATAAAAATTGTTCCCTTAAATTTTCACCAATCGCATTAACATCAGGAGCAGAATTGATAGTAGACACATCTACCAGTCGTTTGAGGCCTTACTTACCGCTAGCATTTCGGAAACCAGCTTTCGACTGTCTCCATAACATGGCACACCCTGGAATAAAAGCGTCCATCGAGCTCGTCAAGCAACGATATGTGTGGCCTTCCCTTAAAAAAGATGTCAGACTATGGGCTAAAACATGTATGGGTTGTCAACGTTCAAAAGTTACCAAACATATTTTTAGCGAAATAGGTGCCTACGAACCAGCCAGTAGTAGATTTTCTCACCTAAATCTGGATATTGTTGGTCCTCTGCCACCTTCCGATGGGTAAATCTACTTACTGACAATCATTGACCGTTTTTCTAGCTGGACGGAGGCAATACCTTTAAAGGACATTTCAGCGGAATCAGTCGCACGGTCTCTCTTATTTTCATTTGGAGTTCCATCTAAGATTACGACAGATCGTGGCAGACAATTTGATTGCTCACTCTTCGCCCACCTGACCAATCTTCTGGGCATCCAACATATCCAAACTACGGCATATCATCCTGCGTCTAATGGCAAAATAGAAAGATGGCATCGGCAGCTTAAGGCATCCCTACGTGCTCAGCTGGTAAATGACTGGATTACCAAACTACCCACAGTTCTTCTTGGTCTACGTTCCCTCTTGGTACCTCACCTCCAAGCGACACCAGCATCAATAGTGTACGGAGAACCTTTGAGACTACCAGCAGACTTCTTCGAAGATGGAGCACCATCAAATGACCTACCTATGCTGGTACATAAATTAAAGGAACACATCCAAGCGCTTAGACCGGTAGTTACAAGCCATCACTCAGCTAAGCGACCCTACATTCACCAGAATATTAAAAAAACCTCCCATGTTTTCGTGCGACAAGACGCTGTGAGAAAACCCTTACAACCTATTTATGAAGGACCATTTAAGGTAATTTCACGAACAGACAAATTCTTTGACCTTGAAACTCCGAGGGGCACGAAAAGGATCTCTATTGACCGCCTTAAACCGGCATATTTGTTATCGGAGGACGGAACATCGCACCACCAGCAGCAACAGAATTCAACAACAGAAGGATCGCAACAGAATTCATCTAGTGCTCCCGTTTTTAAAGCAACTTCGCCTCCCAAGAACAACCGAACACGTTCAGGACGCCAAGTAACATTTCCTTCGAAGTACCTCTCCGTTATCACTGGGGAGGGAGTATGTGGTGCTTTGCAACTCATATGACTTTTTTAACATGTGTTGTTAATGTTACATTCAAAATATTGTGTTATTGTAAAAATAAAAATGTTCTGAGTTAATTCTCATTATTAAAAGGTTCAATTATTTTTACAATATTGTGGTTTAAGACCAAACACCAACCACAGACCCGTTCTATTTAATAGATAGGCTGAAGTATTAATCATTTCTGCCCTAAGTTCTTTAGGAAGAGATTCTTCTCCTGAGTGCATGAGGGCTCTTGCAGTTTCTACAATGGTGCGGTTTTCTCTCTCAGCGCAGCCATTTTGTTGTGGTGTGTATGGCATATTATATCTCACTTCAATACCTTTTGATTTTGAATTGAAGTTTTCTACTCTTTCATTTTTAAACTCTCCGCCATTGTCACATTGAATGCACATTACTTTATGACCTAATTGGGTTACTTCCGCTAAAAATTCCTTCAATTTTTGAAAGACTTCGTCCTTGGTTTTAATAAAGTATACTTTTCTAAATATTGAAAAATCATCCTTAAATACCAGAAAGTATTTAAAACCACTTTTTGAAGGGATAAAAGGACCGCACACATCAGTGCTTATAACTTGACCAGTCTTCTCAGCTCTTTTACGACGCCCAAACTTGAGTCTATGAGCTTTTCCTTTAATGCAGCCCTCACAGAGTTCACCATCAAGATTTAAGTCCAAATTGAGTTCTCTTTTAATTACTTCCTTCACATGCCGTTTATTTTGATGACCCATCCTTTCATGGTAAAGCTGTAATAAATTATGGTCTTTAATAGGAGCAGATAAATTGTAATTTTCAGACTGGCATCTCACCGTTGTGGGTACTACCCTAATGGCCAAATTATATAGCCCACCTCCAATTTGACGATTTCCTGACACAAGAGTTTCTTTACCTTCAACTAATTTATAGCAAACTGCAGTGGATTCAAATTTACTCCGTGGTCTATGATCTTGAGCCGCTAAAAGCGAAAAAAGATTCTTAGAGATACCCGGAACTAACCAGACATTAGTGAGCTCAAATCTCTTCCAATGGCCGTTAGATGCAGCTTCAATTAAAATGGATCCCTTACCAAGCGCCTTGACTTGAGAACCATCAGCCGTAACAATTACATGGTCATCTGTAAATGATTCAAAACTTGTGAACCATTCCTTTCTGTTACATATATGTATGATCCGTCGCCCCATTGTCCACATACCAAGCTTCACTGTTAGTATCCAGTGCAAAAATTTCTCAGGTAACTGTTAACAGAGTTGCACATTCGCTTGAATTATTTTTGTCATGTTATTAGACATAATCAGCAGTGCTTGGTTGTCAATTCTATTAAATGTAGCTAAATCAGTATTGTGAGCTTTCACAGCTTCTTTATCCGCTTTATCGGAAGGTTCTGAAGGACATTTGTAAGTTCCATCTATTATTTCTATTGCCTTAGGTATCATTTTCAATCCCATTCTTATTTTCACCTTCCAATTTTCACAGTTGCTCTTCCCTTCTAACAGAGCAATCTGAGGAATCATGATTGATTTGGACTCCATATTAACAAAAAACTTACCTCAGAACACTAACGTCTTACAAGTCTTCATTTATTTATTTCTTTTAGAATGTTCCTTTAAACTTCATGCAGGGCCCATAACCTGTTTAGGTAATTTGAATAAAATACCCACTGATATTAAAGGTTTATTGAACATATGTACTAACAAATATTGTAAGAATGCAACAACAATATATCACACATGTTAACTATAATCACACTTATTAACCCGGAGGTTACAAAAAAAATATTTAAAATTAATAACATTCGATATTAAAAGAAAATGATGTTTCTACTACTACAAATTGTACATGATTTATTAGATTGAAGATTTTGTTTCGATCAGACATAACCTAATAAAGAAAGCAACGAATGAATTCTCTTCCAAAAATCTGGATAAAGCCGACATCGGATCTCGGGAACTCTCAGTAAACCCGAACTGAATTGTGGATATCGGGCAGGGAGTGATCGGAATACCTTGTTGTTTACTCACGCCGGCCGCCATCTTGGAGTTGCTTATCCGAAGTAATACCGAACAATACAAGACTATAGGTTCTCAAGTGGAGGAAGTTCCCTAAAATCGCCATTGCTGGACTGAATCAGCTTTATGTCCTACTTCATTGGGTGAATTGTAAAAGTATTGTTATGTGAAACAAAAGGAAAACATATGGTCTAGAATAGTTCTGAACCTTTTGTTGGAACAAACTGTCATAGTACGTGTTTGTGACTAATGTTCGAGTACCATCTACAGTGGCCCAGAAGTTTCGAGTCCCGTCCTCTTACGACTAAATATAAGGAATGATGGACTAAAGAGTTAGTCTGGTTCTAAAGCTGAAATCATATGGTTATTTTCTCAGTTACAAAGTGATAATTTTTGTAACCTGTTTAAAAATTTGTGTTCTCATAATTTGTGTGGCATTGAAATTTTTATTTATTTTTTAATAAACTTTTTGAACCAACGTAAATGTTACAGTATTAATGAGGTTATGTTTGCTATCGCTGAACTTAATTAATTAAGATACTTCCAGCGATAGGAATATTTTATGCGGTAGGAAGATATTGATCCAATCTAATTAACATTACACCCTAGGAAGCGTAAGATGTGGCTCATTGTGAATATTAAAAGTATAATTAGAGTTGTGGTGATCAGTTTCAGCCTCCTCAAACTGATTTAAGAAATTGTGGTTTTAAAAATGTGCTGAAAAACAGGTTGATTATGCAAGAGTAACCCGAAACCGAAGAGTTCTCTTGTTAGAGAATTCGTAAACATATGGAGTGGACTGGAATTAAGAGCAGAAACAATAGCACTGAGGAATCAGTAGCAATAGCAGTAGTAGTAGAATCAGTAGCAAAAAAGCAGATCACGCTTTTTTGTTTCTTTTTCTGTTGGCGCATTATGCCTAATGAGACCTTTGGCCGCGCAGTGTGGTCTACTTACACACATTTGTGTTGCTACACAGACAGCCTGGAGGGGGTAGCCCAAAACTCACGTCGCTGCATGCCATGGTCACCCTGGTGCAGCGGCAGACTGCCCATAGCTCCATAACCAATCCCATTGGGGCCAATTTGGCAGTGTCCTTCCCACCAATCGCGTCAGCTCTCTCGGATTCAAGGACAGTGAAAAACTAGTCTAGGTCCAAGAATTATGGTAGCGCAGAGTCAGCAGGCCCCGAGATCCTCGACATTTCTTTTCCTGAAGCATACCGTCCATGTACCAAACCTCCGGGCGGCTACTGATATCCTGAAAAACCACACCACGATTCTCGATGGGATACAAGGGAAAGGTATATCACTCCTGCGGTCGGTGTGAGTCGACTCAGTAGGCTGGTGGGCCTCACATACCCGGGGGTGGGGGTAGGCTTGGAATGCGTGACGTTCATTGGCGGGTGGTCACCCGAATGGAGCTGTCACCCATCCAAGTACAAAACACGCTCGACGATGCTTACCTTCGATTACCTATTGCAAGTGCCTCTGTCCACTCGGCCATCCCTAACCTAAAGATTACATTTAAGATCACGCTTTAAAGGGAGTTAAAAATCTTAGGTTATGGAGCAAAAATGGAGGTCTAATTATAGCTAGTTAAGTAAAATTTAGCATCCATACTGTAGTTTTACGTCTTATTAGACATAAAGCTAAACGATTAATAAAGTAATGTAAAATAAATAAACAAAAATAAGGTTCTCATTCCTCTAATAATTCGGCCAATTGGAATTTAGTTAGACTCTGTCAGTCATATTTATACTATATGACCAAGAACATATAAGAATATAACAATATACAAGAATACTTAGAATACTTCAAATAAAACATTAAGAGATCCATTTTATAATTTTCTCACTTCGTCAAATCGTTTGTGACATGATTAATTTGTATCGCATAACAAGCAATCGAGTAATTTCGCGAGTCTGTTTTTAATTTTGATAGGTGCGGTGGAGAAGGGTAGGTGATGTGTTTTGTTGATAGATGGCCCCGTGTCAGGAGCAACTTCATCATTAATCAGGGAATGCAATGATTAAATGTAGCCATAATTGCATTCTAGTCACTAACATTTTCCCTCTTTGATATTGTTTAATCAGAATTCGGCATTAATCAAATCCTCATATTTTATTCGCTAATGGCTTACTAATAGTTGATGTAAATAAGCATCTTTTATTATTTTTTTATCTTAAAATTTATAAACCTTGTTTAAAATGTATAAGAGTATAAATTTCGACAAAATATTCTAAGGTCCGTTCTAAAGGTCCGTTTACGCGAAGTAAATAACAGATACTCCAACAAGACTCAAGAGTAAACTTTTATTGTCAAAATAAAATGTCACATCATTATATTAAAGATACTTCCTATTAAGTCTCAAGGACTAAACTAACTATACATGACTTTGATGTACATAAAATACATGAATCTATGTATGTTTCTATCTGTCTATACTCTGTTACTTTTTTCTTTTTTTTCTGGTCCCTCTAAAACAGAAAAACAGGTATTATTATATGAAATTCGAGCCATTAACACTAATGGAACTATGCTGATTTACGTCACTACCTTATACTACCTGTGGTATTTGAAGGTGAGTTGTAATATTTAGTGATGTTATAAATGCTGGGGTGCACCTTATTATGATATATTTGGAGTTTAGGGGCCTCCGCGTGTTATTATATATGAAACATAAAGAAAATAAAAAAGGGGGGAGGATAGTGTAGTAGGGTTCGGGTTTAGGATGTAGTGGTGCAGTGATGCAATTAAAAAAACTATTAATATGTTATCGATTATTGTTGTTATCATATGTTATCGATTGTTCTCTCTGTATGAATTATCTGCGTTCAGAATAAAGAATTTAATCTCTTGTGTCACACCTATTTTAATTTAACCGTACACGTAAGTAACAGCGCTCACTTGTCACCAACCGAGTTGGGCATATTTATATTTATAAATACGAATATGAATTTATTTTTATCTTAATTTTAATGTGAATATGAATATAAATTTATTTATATCACAATATGTGTGAATATGAATATAAATAAATTCGTATTTACAAGTGTGAATATAAATAAATTCATATTCACAGGTGTGAATACGAATTTATTCATATATATCAATTTTTCTGTAAATAAAAAAAAATTCACAGGGAAAATTGTGAATATTCACAAAAAAATGTGAATATTTATATCTCAGCTGTGAATTCGGCCATATTTACAAATAGAGATGTGAATATGGAAAAAATTCACAAATTGAGATGTGAATTTCTACTAAATTCATAATTTCCCAATAAATTTATAAAATTCTTTTCGGATTTCTCCATATTGGTACACATTATAGAGTTAACCCTTTTTATGGAAATCACATCAGATATTACCTGATATCGATTACTAGGTTATTTGGGATGCTGATTATGAAAATGATATCGATTTTGAGATTCCGAAGTTAGGTATCGATTTATTACAACTTGCGCGATTTAATCGATCTTGGTGACGGCTAAAGGGTTAACTGTGGGTACAATAATGATAATAATAATAATAATGATTAAATTTGGCACATATCGACATATAAATCAGAGTATAATTAAATTCATATTCGTATTTTAAATTAAAAATATACCTATAAACCTATAGTTAACCCTATAGCCGACACCAAGATCGATTATATTGCGTAAGTTGTAATAAATCGATACCTGACGGCGGAATCTCAAAATCGATATCATTTTCAAAATCAGCAGCTCAGATAACAGTATAGCCGACACCAAGATCGATTATATCGCGTAAGTTGTAATAAATCGATACCTGACGGCGGAATCTCAAAATCGATATTATTTTCATAATTAGCACCTCAGATAACCCTATAGCCGACAAAAAGATTGATTATAACGCGCAAGTTGTAATAAATCGATACCTGGTGGCGGAATCTCAAAATCGATATTTTTTTCATAATCAGCATCCCAAATAACCTAGTAATCGATATCAGGTAATATCTGATTTGATTTCCATAAAAAGGGTTAACTCTATAATTTGTACCAATATGGAGAAATCCGAAAAGAATTTTATTAATTTATTGGGAAATTGTGAATTTAGTAGAAATTCACATCTCAATTAGTGAATTTTTTCCGTATTCACATCTCTATTTGTAAATACGGCCGAATTCACAGCTGAGATATAAATATTCACATTTTTTTGTGAATATTCACAATTTTCCCTGTGAATTTTTTTTTATTTACAGAAAAATTTATATATATGAATAAATTCGTATTCACACCTGTGAATATGAATTTATTTATATTCACACTTGTAAATACGAATTTATTTATATTCATATTCACAAATATTGTGATATAAATAAATTTATATTCATATTCACATTAAAATTAAGATAAAAATAAATTCATATTCGTATTTATAAATATAAATATGCCCAACTCTGGTCACCAACAGGCTGCCGACGGATCATGGACTGCCCACCTACCCGCTGTGCTGTTAGGCCTTAGAAGCTCCGTCAAAGAGGATTTCAATGCTAGCCCTGCCGAACTCGTCTATGGGACGAAGTTGCGTTTACCGGGTGATTTCTTTAGGTCCAAAAACTCTGAGGTGCTACAATCGACTTATGCAGAGCAACTAACAAGCATCTTGCGACAATGCCGACCAACAAACCCTGTGTAGCATGGAGAAAACAAGGTGTTCAGCCATACCGACCTGCAACACACACCTTACGTTTTCCTCCGAGACGATTCCTCCCACCCACCTCTACAGCCGGCCTCTACAGGCCCACACAAAGTTATCTCCCACTCACCCAAGACATCAAAGATACTCCTCAACGGGAACTCTGTCACAGTCTCTAGAGACCGCCTGAAACCCGCTCATTTTAGAGGAGCCGATACCTCTCATCCTGCTCCCCAGAAGAAGAAGACAGTACGGTTCGCAGACCCTTTGGTGGTTTCAAGACACATCCCACCCTGGTGGTTATCATATGTTATTCGATTATTCTCTCTGTATAAATGATCTACGTTCAGAATAAAGAATTTAATCTCTTGTGTCACACGTATATCAATTTAACAGTACGGCTAAAAGAGGATAAGGAAAGTTGTGGGGTGGGGGGGGGATGGCCGTAAGGCGGGTTTTGATGATTATGTTGATAGGGTTGAATGGACCCTTACGACCTTGCCATCTGGCTGGGAGTAAGGATGTAGTGATGGGTCGGAAAGTGGATTGAACGATGAGTGTAGGTTATCAAAGAATTTAATGTGCCTACGTGATATGTATCGTATCGATACGTATTGTATCGAGTTGTAATGTGTCGTGAATGTAATTCATGTTCCGTCTTTCTAATGTGGTGCCTCTACATATCTTCATGAGTATGTTGTTCTGATATGGCTGTAGTTTCTTCAGGGCTGTGGGGTAGGGATAGTGTAAGAGTGGTGCTCCGTATGAAAAGTGACGGTCTGAGAATTTATTTGTATATGAGTAGTTTTAGTCTGAGTGACAGCCCTGGTGAGTAAAGTAAATGCTGTAGTTGTGTTGATGTTGTTCTGACAGTGTGAATTCTGTTCTGTATGTGTGCTGTGAATGATAAGTGTGATTCGAGTTTAATACCTAGGTATGTGAGGTGTTTTTTTGTTGTGATAGTTTGACCTTTCACTGATGGTGTTTTTTCAGGTGTTTTCTTGTAAGAAAATGTGAAAGCATCTGTTTTCTGTGTGCTTATGAGTATGTTAATGTCTTTTAATTGGTCTGTAATTAGTTGGGCTGCTTTCTGTGCCTTGCGCATTGCAATATTCTGTTACTCTGTCTTGTGTGAATATATATATTCAGGGCTTGGAGTGGGGATTTGCTAGTTCTCCACTAGAGTAGGGGAAAAAGTCTCGGCTCACAGCTTCTTGGGTGTCCTTAGAGACATAGAGAGCTGGTGGATATCAGTGAGAAGTGTTAAGACAATCATAGGGAAAGCTTAGAGGCTAACAGGGTTAGGCCACGGAATATGGAAGCCATAAAGTTCTTAATATATTGTGGCAGTGGCACTTGTTTACGGTGAGGACACCATGTGGGGCTGGCCTGGAGAGTCTTAGGTCACATGGCATCTAATGTAACAATGAGAATGGCGGAAATAATGACCTGGGGCCACTCACTACTAAATGTTTTAGTTTATAACATTAATAATTAGTTGTAGTTGTAAGACTAGCAAAAATAATTATTAGTTATTGAGAATTATTTGTTAACTCGCGGGTAAATTTTCGGGACGAGTTCAAAACCAAATGTTGCTCTTTTTTTATTTATTTATTATTTTTTTTATTTTTTTTTTGCATTTTATTAACTCATGTGCATAAACCCCCATGGGCATGGGGAGTTTATTGTTGCACAAAAGTATTAGTCGAGTAGGGATTTTATATGGAAGGTATTTTTGAGATGTAATGATTTGTCGTAATCTTTTCATTTAACCTTCTTTCTGTATAGAAAATGCTTTCAGTAAAATTTATTTTAAGACAAAATTTATTTTGAAAATTATGGTTGAGGTTAAGAAAAAATTTTTGTTCATTCTAAGTATAATTAACTTTGAAATCAATTTTACGGAATGACTCCAAGCAACCCAGACTAACTATTTTAAATTATTACAACGAGCAGCGACTCAATATAATTTTCCTTTGTAAATCAATCATTAATAATGTAAGTAAAGTTGATACAATTTTTAATTATTAATTTATAATAGTAAAAAACTTGATATTTATTCAAACCTATCTTATATATAAAATTCTCGTGTCACAATGTTAGTTACCATACTCCTCCGAAACGGCTTGACCGATTTTTAAGAAATTTTATATGCATATTCAGTAGGCCTGAGAATCGGCTACTATCTATTTTTCATACCCCTAAGTGATAAGGGTTGTCCACCCCTAACATATTTTATTTTTGGACAATTTTTTTTTTTTTAATTTTTTTATGATGTGGCATTAAAAATACACACAACCCTAAATTTTCACCCTTCTACCACCAACCCCTATTTGTTTATAGTCATTTTAGTAATACGTTGAGCGCCAAGCAGTACGATCTTATCGCTGTTGGACTATTGGCCGGGGCCGAGGAGGTCCCCAGGTACCCCCCGCTCCCGCAAGCTAAAAGGTTGTTCTGGGCTAGGGGCCCGCCCGCCGAGGGTGATTTCAAGGCGTATGGGACAGCTCCGGCCCCGAACAATTCGCCAATGCAATTTTTTTTGCTTTGTTTTTTATTTGGGGGTGCAAGGAGAAGAAGAAGAGGTCTGAACGCCAAGTAGCCAAGAGCAAAACTGAGGGATGGAGATGAAAGGGACAGGAGAAGTATGAAGGGATTGACGTGGCGGTCATAACCTGACATCCCCAGGGGGCGACTACTACGGGTAGCGGGCTATTACCCTGGGGCCGGGCGGTACGTACGTACCGCTCTCAAAATTATTGTTAATGGCCGAAATTAAATTATTTATTTGTTTTGCAATTTATGCATCATTCTAATCATATTAAACTTTATAAATTAGGAAAAAATGCTTCGGCCCCATGCAAAAATACATCATCTTTTCCATGGCACTCAACGTGTTAATAATTTTTCATCCCGCTCGATAACTGATCAATTATCACTTGGTAAGTTATCCCCGCCAGTTGAGCCTAACATTTACTTGAAACATTTACATGGTAACATTCTATCAATGTCATTTTGTCAACCGTCATGACAAATTGTAAACAATCTGTATATGCTTATAACAAAGATTATCATTTAAAATAAATAAAACTATATACAGTGATGTGCAGATATGTGCTATATACAGTATAGTGCACTATACACTATGATGAGTAAGTTTGAAGAAAAACAAAAGGAGCAGCAAGTTCTTTTAGACAAAAAACAGCAATGTTTACTTGCCATAACGAGCTTATAGGTCAGTTTACCAGAAGAGTTTTGGTACAAATACATCGTCATGGCATTACAGCACGTGTGTTCAGACAAAGGTTGAAGTATTTAATGAGTTTCATTACTAAATTACATGTATTCGGTCCCACACGTTGCTGGCAGTATTCGGTTGAGTGGCAAAAGCGAGGATTACCTCATGCACACATTTCGCTCAAGTTAATTGACAAAATCCGTCCTGAAGAAATCGATAATATAATTTCTGCGGAAATTCCAGATCCGTCTTCTGACCGATTGCTGTTTGATATTGTTACAGCAAACTAAATTCATGGCCCATGCAGCACTCTTAATCGTTCATCGCCTTTCATGGCAGTTGGAAAATGTACTAAAAATTTTCCTAAAGATTTCTCTAAGATACTACCACAAATGTCGACGGATATCCAATATATCGTCGAAGAAATCCCGATAATGGCGGACGATCATTTATTAAAAACATCAGCAACACAGACATTGACATTGACAATTGTTGGGTGGTGCCATATTCGTCTCTGCTGAGCAAGACATACAATGCTCATATTAATGTTGAGTTCTGCAGTTCTGTGAAGAGCATCAAATACATTTGCAAGTATGTCCATAAAGGAATGCTCCTCCAGTGAATAAAAACGATGAAATAACATTCTACCAAATTGGTCGGTCATCGACTTCAATGAAGCTGCTTCGCGTTTGTTTTTCCAATTCATGAACGGGATCCAGCAATTGTTCAGTTAGCCGTCCATCTTGAAAACGGTCAGTGTGTATTTTTCACGAACGAAACAGCGATTGATCGTGCTATAAATCCACCAAAAACTACACTCATCGAATTTTTTGAATTGTGTAACGTGCGGATGATTTTGGTGCCTTAGCGCGAAAATTACTCTGTTCACAAGTAGCAAGCTATTTCACGTGGGCTCATATAAAAAAATGGATGCCCCGCAAGCAAACTCACCGCAAGCTGCATTGATAAATGTCTCACTTTATTCAAATCAAACACCTTGGGGCGAGTATTAATGTATTAAGTATTAGTAATCCAAGGCTGACTGAGTGCTTTTATCTTTGACTGTTGTTGGTTAATGTTACTGGCCTATTGTCATTTCTAGATATACGTAAAGTGAATGGGTAACAGTATCCAACGTAGCCAGATGCATGCCTTGCACTCGGCTTGCTGGGAGACGACAGCCAGTGGGAATATATGCTTGCTGAAGTAGCATTGGACTGTACAGCAATACTAATTCGTCTACTATTCGCTAGAGAGTTGACTACATGTTTCTCAGCCCGAGCAGAGATATTGTGGGATAATCACAAAGATTCAATGACTGATGATATATTGCATCAACATCGTACAAGGTGCAACGATCTAGCGATAACATTCAGCTACTATGTACATTGAAGCATTGATTCCTATTGAGGATCTTTGCATTATCATTGCCAACTTACTTTTCAGTCATTTCGGCATGAATTCGCCAAATCGAAATGCATCTGATGTAATGAACGCTGAAGTGAATCGTGGAATGCAGTACAACAGTGAAAATGGTGGCGATTGTTCCTCGCAATATCACACTAATGAATGAGGAACAAAGAATCATTTACGACCGCATTATGCTCGCAGTTTTCAGCTGGACAAGGTGGGTTCTTCTTTTTGGATGCACCAGGTGGAACTGGCAAAACATTCCTTATTTCGCTAATTCTCGCCAAATTCCGATCAAATAATAACATTGCATTGGCCGTTTCATCATCGGGCATTGCGGCAACTTTATTGGATGGAGGCAGAACAGCTCATTCAAAACTTACGAATAACATTTACATATTGACATTATTTATTACGATATATATAATTTTAAGGAATAAATTACTTTTACTTTTACTTTTATAGGCGTTCCAACGCGGGTTGCCTTTTTACACCAGGGCTGAGCTCCAGAGATCGCGGTCCAGCCAGTCTCCATCCTGAAGGCCTCGGGCGGCCATTTCCTCCTCCACTTCACTAATCCATCTTTTTCTGGGTCGTCCTCTTTTCCGTCTTCCTGGCGGCTGCCACTCCAAGACTCGTCTCGGCCATCGCTCACTGGACATTCTTCTTACATGGCCGTACCATCCTAGCCTTCGCTGTCCAATTCTGTGGTTGACAGACAAGGGGACCTCCATCCTGTCCCGAACGACGTCATTACTAATCCTGTCCATCCTTGTTACCTTTAGGCATCTCCTCCAAAAGTCCATCTCCACAGCTTGAACCCTTGAGTAAAGCTGGGATGCCATGGTCCAGGTTTCAGATGCATACGTTAGGATGGGCTCGACGATGGCGTGGAAGATCCTTCGCTTATTTTCCTTTGTAATTGTTCTGTTCCACAAAGCCGGATGCAGCATGCGTGTGGCTTTTCGAGCTTGCTCCACTTTTTTCCGTACATCTGTTTCTGAGGATCCTGAGGAGTCGAGGTAAGATCCCAGATATTTAAAAACATCCACCTTTGTACATTTTTCAGAGTCAACGAGGAGATCACCGTCATTACTAGCGCATACAGCCATGTACTCAGTCTTTCCGAAGTTTATTTTAAGGAATAAATTAAAAAAATAAATGTTTGGTGTTTTCTTCTTTTTATATTCCCTCATCGTTCACAGCGCTCCGATAAATCACATCCTTATATACTTGCAATAAGTTAGTGATTTCTTTTCTACACTAGAAATTCCCTAGAAATAATTGATATGGCAAAACAGCGTTTGCCGGGTCAGCTAGTTATCTATATAAATAAAGATGAAATTCTGTTTGTTAGTTCTTTAAAGAAATCCACACCGTTTGTCCTAAATTCTTCTTTAGGAAGAATTAACCTGGTTCTTTCATACCAGGTGCGAACACCTGTCCATATTAAAATTGCATAACTTCAGCCGATCTTCAGCTGATATTCTTTATTCTCCAAATTCCGCTCAGTGGTTATTTCAGACCAGGTGCGAACACCTGTTCTTATTAAAGTTGCATAACTTCACCCGATCTTCTGTTGATATTCTTTATTGTTATAAAAATCATAATGATCTCACTTTACAATGTTTTTTTTACAAAATCGACCGTTTCTTTAGAAAAATGAAATTCCCCGTGTGAAACCGGGATATACAGCTATAATCTATGTATATAAAGATGAAATTCTGTTTGTCCATTATAGAAATCCATACCGTTTGTCCTAAATTCTCCAAATTTCGCTCAGCGGTTCTTTCAGACCAGGTGCGAACACCTGTCCATATTAAAATTGCATAACTTCAGCCGATCTCTGGGTATATTCTTTATTGTTATAATAATCGTTTTGATTTCGCTTTACATTGGTTTTTACAAAATCGACCTTTTGAGTCGATAAAAGTCTCAGTTTATATTTTTAAAAAATGAAATTCTCCGGGTGAAACCGAGATATACAGCTAGTATTGTATATGCTTTTTTTTTATTAGCTTGATTATTTCTTTAAAAACTGAGTGTCGTCGAACTTTTGTCTACTTCACTTTATACAATATAATGCATAATTAACACTATACACTTCACAATATACAACTGTAGCAGATATGGGTAAAATAATTGTCAATTTACTCCGTTTGCCAATTTCCGACTCCTATAAATCAAAACACAACTTTGTACGATGACTAAGTAATATTTCTCAAGCCTTTTCCCCAGTAAGATTTTGTAAAATTTCGACATTTTGTTTTTGTAATAAGGATACAACTATTTGACCGAACTGTAGTTCTATGCTGCACCATCCTGTTGAGTTTATTTTACTTCAAAAATATATTTTTCAAACTGTGTGTTTGTATTACCTATTAATTTTTATCTTGTGATATTATCTAGCAATTTTTATAATAAGAAAACTTAAAACTTCATCAATAAATACGAAGAATTGGCTATATGTCAATCACCAATTTGTCAATCGTCACATATTATCCAACCTCCTTGTACTTCGCTAAATCTTCACGAGATCGATGGGAACAAAGAGTCTGTGAAAAGAATGGATTGACAGTGCTAGGACAACAACCTTGGAAGTGTAGTTGGTTTGCGCACCGCGTTTCGAGTTACACTCAGCTACTGCAATGCTGCCAATCCGTATTCTAATGTTCTTTTTTTGATGTAACAAACATAATAATATGGCGGCGGAAGAAACCAGAACAGATGTTGTTTTCTGTTGCGTTGTACAAAGATCTAGAATTGTCTAGAACGGTTACAGTTATAATTACGTGATCACGTGTTTCAATCGTTCTAGGCCTCCGTGTGTAATTTCATAGCGAACTATACATAAGAAAAGTTTTGTTCAGATTGGCCCCGCCAAAAAGTTCCAAGTCATATTTTGGAAATCGTGGTCCACACGATAATCCACAAAATTGGGACCAAGCAGCAACAGTGGTATGGTCATGTAAGAAGAATGGGCCCCGAGAGATGGCCAAAAATGATGTTGGATTTTGTACCAGAGGAGCGAAGGAAAAGAGGCCGCCCAAGGAAAACATGGCTGCAAGGAGTTGAAGGGGTGATGGCTGCAAGGAGTTGAAGGGGTGATGGCTGCAAGAGGCTTGGCAGAGGGAGATTGGGAAGATATAGAATATTGGAAACAAAATGTTTTGGGTCTCGGCATATGACCAAAGGTTGTAGAAGTACGAAATAAAAAAAAAATAAATCAAGCTGATAAAAAAACATATTGGGTTGTCCGAAAAGTTCATAGAGATTTTTAAAATAAAATTTACCTTTTATTTTCTCTACTAAAAATGAATCACAAAGCAAATGTTTATTTATATGCCTTTAACCCTCATAGAATTGACTATGTTTACACACCGAATTCATGTTTAATAAGGCTCAGTAGTGTAGTTTATTGCAAACCAACATTAGTGAAGATTCAGTTCATTTTCGGCATATTATGCTGTTCTTTTTTAAGAAAAGGAAAAACGCAGCCCAAACTGCAAGAAAGATTCGTGCCGTGTATGGCAGCGATTCAATTGCTGATAGCACGGTTCAGAAGTGGTTTTCGCGGTTTAGATCAGGAGATTTCAATCTGGAAGACCAACCCCGGGCTGGCCGGAGTTCAACTCTTGACATCGAGGATATTATCGCAAAGAATCCACGAATTACTGTCCGTGAGATAGTTGCGGAGTTAAGTGCCTGCAAATCGACCGAGTTGGCAAGCCATTTCTGAAAAGTCCTTTCCGACTTGAGTTGGCAAGTCGGAAAGGAGCGATGTTCCACCAAGACAACGCTAATCCCCCTTTCTTTAAGGAATCGGCGGAATTAATAAAAGTTATTAAGCTTCAGATGGGAGGTTTTACCTCACCCACCGTACTCTCCTGACCCTGCTCCCTCGGATTTCCATCTTTTCCGTTCCCTCGAAAATTTTCTACAAGGGAAATCCTACTCTTCAGAAGATGACGTCAAAACGGACCTTTTATTGTTCTTCATGAGGACAGTGATTGTTGGAAAAAAGGGATAATGGACCTTCCAAGCCGTTGGGAAATGGTAATCGCTAACGGTGGTAACTATTTTGTAGATTAAATAAATAAATTTTAAGCTGTTCATCAATTTTAATTTTTGTTCAAATTTCTTTACGAACTTTCCGGACAACCTAATGTATTATGGGTCTTTGAATAAGTAAGTTTTTGAATGTTAAAAATTAATTATTAAAAATTTTATCGGGGGATTACCTGTGCTGTTGTAGTTAGCATAGCAACCTACAATACTAAAGGTTCACGTCCCGCGGTGTGCTTAGAATTTTTAAAGGGAATAAAAAATCCTTGGCTATGCCATCCTTCGGACAGGAAGTAAAATGGAATGCCTGAGCCTGTACGAAGTCAGGTACTCGTTAAAGATCCCTATCCTAATTATACCGGGATAGGCAAAATTTAGGACTCCCACTGTAGCATCGTCCGACTAGCCTTAGTGGCATAATGTGACGTCAAACAATCAATAAGATTATCAACTTTACTATACATGAATGATTGCTTTACAAAGGAAATTTATATTGATTCGCTGCTGGTTGACATAATTTCTTCTGATGACGTTGTTGGAGATAATTTCAAGTTCAACTTATATTTATTTATCATGGGATCCTTCAAGCCTGTAATTTCAGCGCTGACGTTTAAATTGGCAAATATTTTCTTTCTGTTTCTCGGAAAACCCAGGTTTTCGTTCATCTTTATGGAACCATTCAAAGCTGGAAGGATTTGTGTTTACTCAGATCTATTATTGTTATCAAATTAATAATAAGTAACACGGCATATTGGTTGTTTAAGCATTTCCTATTTTGACTAGCAATTGCGTGAACAAATATATGTAAACACCACAATTAATAACCATTTAAATTTCTAGAAACATTTTAAATGTAGTCGGAAGAAAAAGTGAAAACTTGGTTTTTCATTGTTGTCAATTGATTGAAGCACTGTGCTTTGGCGCGATCAAACGTCTCATTTACGATTTACGATCAAACGTCTCATAAACTAAAGACATTTAAAAACTTGCGCCGGTCTCTCGTACTGCATACTTCCCCAGTATATTGTCATCATTTTAATTTTATCATAACAAGATTCAAATATTATTAGTAAAGCTCGGAATTCCGTGCAGTAAAAATTTGAAAACGTGCATTAAAAACTTCAAAACATGCAATAAAAATGTATTGCTTGAAAATCAGGCATTAAATTATTTTTGTGAACAAAAAACAGCTAGTTTGGAAAAAAAACAAGTAGCGGAGAATAAATTGAAACAGAAACTCTTTTATTTTTACAAATTATCTTTATATTATTGGTTTTAGTATATGTTTTGGTAAAATCACTGAATTTTGGTAATTTTGTATAATAATATTGATCTAGTTTTGAAAATATTTCCGGTATAAAAAAATAGGAACATAAAAGTGTGGAATAAACAGTAAAATACTCCAATGTGAGCTGTAATTATATTGGATACAGGAAGATCTTAAAAAAGGAAAGATACTACTCAAATTATGGAACACTAGATGCAATGTCCGGTGCGTAGGCTTATGTTTAACTTGGGTTAAAAAAAATTAAATACTTACTTGTGCTACAGTGAATATCAATTTATAATTTCCTTTCACATCCAATATTTTCATCACTCGATACAATCCCTCTTGAGTTCATTTTTGGATATTTTTCAATCCATCCCGCAATTTCCTTCACTTCCTCCAATTTTTGACATTTTTAGTAACAATAAACTCGACAGACGCTAGTTTGATGCTGACAGAACGATGAGAATTGAGAGACAAAATGTAAACATCCAGAAACTACTGAACCCTCAGTTCTAGGAAATCGGAGGTTTGTGTTGGTTTACATCTCCCAAGTTCCCTTTTTTTCCCCTATGATATTCACATTTGTTTTTCCACTATTTTTTTGATGTGTATTTAAGAAAATTAAAATATGTTATATTTTTTTTGTTCAAAATATCAAATGATGCAATTTCGTCCAGAAAAAAACTTGCAATTTCGTGCAGTAAACCCCAAAACGTGCAATTTCGTGCTGTATATAAATCGTATCGTAATGTATATAAAACTTCATTAAAACATCACATTAGGCTTGATTCGGATAAGTAACTTGAGTTCGCTTTATTCTGACTTACCAATAAAAAGATTCAATTGCACGGGAATCCGAGCTCTAATTATTAGTAATATATCTGAAAATGCTTCGCATAGCACACGCGTGTGTTTCATTGTCACTAACTAATTCTTAATTATTTGGCGATGTTTTTCGGGTAAGCTCTCCAGAATATAATTAGTTACTTCTTAAAATCCTAGACTAACCCTCAGCCATGTGTGGAAGGGTTTATCTACGTACTAATTAATTTTTAAAAAATGAAAATGTAATGTCGTTATTCGTAATGTTTCATTTTGTTTTTGGTTTTTAAATTTTGCAGATCAAAACCTCCGAGTCTGAGTTCTCGGTGGTAGCCACCGACGAAGTAGAAGAGACAGGGAACCAGACGAGCAAATCCACAGCCAACGGCAGCATCATTACGATGACCATGAAGAACAACCACCTTATTGTAGAGACTGAGGAGCGTTTGGTATGTTATCATCCCTTTTCTTTAAAATATTTTATAAAAACATTTAGATTATGCAGTTGTGTAAAGGTCTGTGGGGCTGTTTGGGAAGACCACATCCAGTTACTTTCACGATGCGACATCCAGTTACTTTTAATAAACAGTTACTTTCAACAATCTGTAGTGGTTATAAACAGTGATAACCTTAATTTGTAATTTCAGTGATAATAAAAAAGTTACACGTCTATTTCGGATTGTGTTGTCTATATCATAGATATTTAAATTTAAATAAAACTACTGTTAAGTTATGCTGAAGCTAAAAATGTTGAGCTGATAGAAAAAATCTGATTGCATTATTGGAATTAGTGTCCCAAACGTAGTTCAAATCAGTTATAAGATTCTAGGCACCGAAAATAAAAATCTGTAGAGATGTGTAATTCTAGTATTATTTTAGATCTGAAATAATGGGGTGTATAAAAAAAAATGACCGTTTTCGACAAAAAATTAATATATATTTTTTTTATACTTTACAATAAAATTAGTATTCAAAATATAGCCCATTGTTATCTAATGTTGCTTGCCATCTTTCCGCCAGTTGCATGATCCCCTGCTGGTACCACTCTTTAGGATGGCTATCGAAGAATTCCTGCACCGCTGTTTCGACTTCTTCAAAGGAATCAAATTTTTTCCCTTTCAAGAAGTGGGCCATTGACCGAAACAAATAAAAATCTGATGGAGCAAGGTCTGGGCTATATGGTGGGTGAGGAAGAAGTTCGATCCCATCAAGATTTTTTAATTTTTCCTTGGTCTGACGGGAAGTATGCGGCCGGGCGTTATCTTGCTGTAACAGAACTCCTTTTCGATTGACCAAAGCTGGATAAAGTTGCGACAGTTTTGCATATACTCTATCTAACTGTATGCAATAGAGGTCAGAGTTAATTGTGGTTCCATGAGGTACGAATTCATGATGGATTACACCTTCATAGTTCCAAAATACGCAAAGCATTGATTTTTTTTCGAATTGTCCTCTTCCAGCAACCGGAAAGGCCGTTTGACCTTGACTTAACCACTGCCCACTAGTATCAGGATTTCGCCAGTAAACCCACTTTTCATCACAATTAACAATTTTTTTGTAAAATCGCAAATCGTTAGGGTGATTCAAAAGATTTTTGCAAATCTCTACCCTTTTGGCAGATTGCTGGGGCGTCAGCTCGTGCGGGACCAGTCTGCTGCTCCTTTTCACCTTCCTCATGCTGTGCAGATGGCGACAAACAGTATCTTTCGACGCTCCGCACTCCCTGGCAAGGTCTCGAGTACTTGTGGCTGGATTTGAGTCTATAGCTTCCTGAAGAGCATCATCTATATCCAACGATGGTCGCCCTGACCCCTTCTTCCGTTCTAAGGTCGTATCTCCACTGTGAAATTTTTGGAACCAACGCCGCGTGGTACGCTCGTCAAGGAGACCTTCTCCTTCAATTCTGTTGATTTCACGAGCCGCTTCAGCGGCAGAACACGATTTTTTCCAATAATGTCTCAAAATAACAAGAATTTCGTAAGACACCGTCATTTTGCTTCTCCAGCAAAAACTTGTGAACTGAGGTATTATGTATGTAAGTTATTTATTTATGTATTTATTTATTTATATGTGTATTTATTTATTTAGTTTATTATAATTAGTTATGTAATGATTTGTTAAATTTTATTATCTTTTTTATTGCCGATTTATATGCCTGATAGTGTGTTTATTTTGATTTTATTCTTATTTTTGTTGTTGCATGATATATATATTTTATTTGAAGTTTCTAATTGTTATGTGTAATTTTTCGAATTCAAGAGAGCACGCGGGGGTTTGAGTTAAAGAGAGAAAAAAAAAAAAATAATAAAATAAAATAAAAAAAATATATATAAAAAAAAATATAACCATATAGGTATAAATATGTATATAAGCATGGATGATATTATTATTATATATTATTAAATAATGTATTAAAAATAGTCTAAAATAAGATGTATATAGTATGCTGTGTATTAGCAACCCAATGTAGTTGGGCAGCATCACTTTTATAATGAATAAAGTGTTTCTCTCTCTAAGTCCAGTGTTGATAAATAAAGTTGGATTAACATTCTAAAGAGTACAGGACTTGTTGGTAAACAATAAATAGGATTAACGTCTTTACAGTCCTTGGAATTCATGCATTTGACGAAACGGTCATTTTTTTTATACACCCTATTATGTTGTAGGTAGTAATAATTTATGTACAATTAGTTGTTGTCTGTTTTAATAATGGTTGCCCTGTTTGCTGGGTTAAGTTTTCGGGACCAAGTTTAGCACTAGACCTTGGCCTCCAGTGGCGGTTGTAAACCCTCGATATAGCGAACTGTTAGGGGGTTTGATTTTCATAGTTCGCTATAACGAGATTCGTTATAACCGAGGATTCTTTCTTTTTTAAATATTTTTTAGCCAATGGGTTGAATCTATTTTATCTTTGTTTTTTATAATGGTTGACAATGTTCATTTTGGAATTCCATATTCTTTGCGATGGTTTTCTTACTTAGAATTCCGGATTCAATATCCTGGAGAATTTTTTCATTTTTCCTCGATTGATAAGGATTTACGTTTGTGACACACGTTTAACAACGAACTCATTGTGTATTAAAAAAAAAACCACTATAAACGACTAAAGAACACTGATTCGGATAATACAAAGGTCGAAACAGAACTGAGCTAGTTCTGAGAAAATAGTCAATGGAATCAGAGAGAGAGCAAAAGGAAATCGGATTAGTTAAGAGTAAAGAAACACCTCAATTCTAGAAACTGGAGCTACTTCGTCTTCCCGCGCTCATTCTACGTAATACAATAAAAAAAAAAAATAATAATAAAAATTCTAGCAGTTCGTTATAACAGAATATAATAATTCTCAGGCATCAAATTTAGTTGGTAGTTCGCAGTAATCGAGGGATTTCGCTATAACGAGGGGTTCAGCAGAAATATAATGGTAATTTTGGGGGGATAGTATTTTGGTTCGCTATATCGAGGTGTTCGTTATATCCGAGTTCGTAATAATGGGGGTTCACTGTAATATGTTATCGATAGTTAGTAATATGTGATAGATAGTAATAATTTATGTAACATTTAGTTGATGCATACTGTAATATACAATAATAATGGCATTCAGCAACTTCACAAATTTTACCACATTCATTAACTTATTTTTATGTTTTAAAAATCCTAATTTCATCAACTTTCGGTTTTTTTACTGCTTGCTTGTTTTTTTACTGCGAATTGCTTTTTATAAATATATCGCGAAGATGAATGAATAGATATTTGTATTTACGACTCATATAAATTAAAACTTAATTTTAAAAATGTTTGTCTCTTATGCCTTTCTGGAAAACGAGAACGCTTAGCCTCAAATCAATAAAGAATTGTCTTATTAATTTTTTCACGTCAGATCATTTGGTCCATACAGCGACCAGATTGCATTTTCTCTCCAAAGTTTTTGAACTTTCTATGACAGATAGTTTAGGCATAGAGGCTGTTTTTATAATGACCCATATAACATAAGATATAATATCAATAAACAAATAATATTGTAAATATTTCTTTATGTACAGGAGGGAGCGGTGACTACAGTGGAAGTGGGGGAGGTGTCCTTAGAGCTGGTCCCCGTTCCTGAAGGGAACACGGCCATTATCCACAACAACTACAAGCCGGAGTGCGAGTTCTCTGGTACAATATTATTTTATTATATATCGATTATAATTATTTAGAAAAGGGGACTTCTACATTGTTCCAACAATTTTAGGGCGAAAACCTGTGAAGACTTCCCTATATTACTTCTGCGCGTAGCCTATTTTGGGATGTTGTGTTACCCTGATTTTAGTGGACTCATATCGTATCCATTTCAGTTAAAAGGTTTCCTGATCAGCTTTATTAGATCCCAGCGCTCGACTCCCGCTCGCTAAGCTCGCTCTTCACAGATAAATAAACCCTCAAACGGGTCCTTTTCATTGGAGTCGCTCAATGATTGCTTTGTCCCGAAGTAACGTTGGAACCTATTGCCCAAAAAACTGTTAAAAATCAATGCATAAGGTGTTATGTGTGTTTATATATACACATATTTGTTAAAGAGGTTTTGGTCCTGATTCAAAAAGATCTATGTAATTTTCACTTTCACTTCTTTGTCCCCTTCCTCGCCTTTTGAGCTGTCATTGGCGGATCCAGGGGGGCTGCAGCCCCTCCCTTTGGAAAATTTTCCGTCATTAAAAGATAGAATTTGAATTTCCTTAAAGTAAGGAAGCAAGTTAAAGAACAAATAATATGCAGAACAAGTAGAATTTTACTTTTGGGAAAAATACATAAAGGTAAAAAAGCTTGTTGGCAAATCCAAATGAATAGCTATGGGGCTGTATCCCCCCCCTTTACAGTCGGCTGGATCCGCCCATGTGAGCTATACGTAATTTTTCTAGGTCATGGAAATGGGTGGGGAATTGATGCCGAGTGTTATTAAATGAGGCTTAGCTTATCGTGTTATGTTATCAGGGGCAACGCGTAATTGCTAACGCGTTTGCCCACTCGACCATTCCGGACCCAAATAATGTCTCTTTCGGAATTGAACATTTTTTTAAATGAAAGCGGAATTTTCAAAAAGCAAGACCATTCTTTCCATCAATCACGATGGCAACCTGAAGCGTCTCATTTTGCTTTTGCCTAACAGCAAAATTAGGTGTGTGCAAGAATTTTGGCGCCCCTTCAACCGTGGGCAGATCAATCGTGTTGTAAAGGAGGGCTGCACCCCAATAGCTCTTCCCCAGGTTCGCTACTTACTCAACTGCTATGCTACTTCCGCTGCATACTATTTGTTCTTTACGTTACTTTTAGCAATGTTAAATTCCGTCTTATGTTGCCCCATAAAAAACAAACGTGTGCTCACCTTATGTCGACTGTGATGCCTCACAACCATAAACAAGAAAAGGCCTATAGATTTTATAGAGTTGGACCAAGGTTTTTCTTGACGATAGGTTAATAAAAAACTGCTTGAGATAGCTGAAATAGCATCTAAAGGATGGTTGGAAGCTATAATTCCCTTAGTTATTTCAGCCGCTACATTATTGTTGTGAAACATTATTCTGTTAGTTAATTTAACGTCAGTTTATGCTACTAAGGCTAATCGGACGATACTACAGTGGGAGTCCTAAATTTTGCTTATCCAGGTATAATTAGGATAGGGATCTTTAACGAGTGCCTGAAATCGTATAGGCTCGGGACCTCCATTTTAAGTCCTATCGAGAGACGGCATAGCCACGGATTTTTCACTCCCTTTATAAAATCCTATGGCCACCTCGGGAGTTAAAAAAAACTAAGTAAGTTAACTCCGTCACACTTTCGGGAAATTTTACAGGTCACGTCTCCATGTTTTGTAGAGTATTCTGTCCACCATATTGGAAGATTGTTTAACTTCAACAAAGTGTAATCTGGCATTTTTAATGCATACAAAGCAGTAAGATTCGAGATCTAGATATATGTATATATATATATATATATATATATATATATATATATATATGTATGTATAAATGCATACCTTTAGATACTTAAATTACAATTAGGCCGTGAACAGCTGAGCATGGAGTGGTGATTATATTCGTGGTCAAGAGGACACAATTTGCATCTGTTGTACAAGCTTCGCACGACCTCTGGGACCATAATTTAGGAACATGTGGTAACACCTGGTCAGCTAACCTAGATAATTGACCATAAACTGCAGCTACTCTCTACATCTGCTTTACCTAATAATTGTTAATCTGTTCCTGCTGAAGTCTGACACAGTTAAGAGAATCAATTGATGTATCCCAAACCGCGCTATTAAACTACGAACTTCAGCCCAGACCTCAATCCACTTATCATAAGTGAAGTTACAGATTCCATCCGATTACACTGCAGTACAACCGCGGACCCTAAACCGCTTAATCTTAAACTATGTTAGAGAATTCAAAGCTTCAATTCAAATATACTGTTAAGTGAAACACAATTATAATTTTTTCTGTTACATTAAAAAGAGTCCTAAACTTTTTGTTGGTGCAGTTATATAACTGTATTAATACATGCTCTGGATCTTACGAGAATGTTCGATCCCGGACTAGATATAAGAAGCAATGGCCCGGGGCTTGGTCTTGCTCTGTATCTGGAAGCATATAGTTATTTATGGAATGGGTATATAACGCTGTTAACAGTATTGGAACAATCACCAGGACAATCTCACAAATAACATTAAAGGTCTGGCCACACATGTCTGCAGCACCGGATCCGCACCATAGCAATAATACAGGTTATGTTCAGAATATTTTTAATTTAACTTACATATTAGCTTTAGTTATGCCTAAAGTTCAGGCCACACATGTCAGACACAGGCCACTTTAGGCATAACTAAAGGTAATATGTAAGTTAAATTAAAAATATTCTGAACATAACCTGTATTATTGCTATGGTGTGGATCTGGTGCAGACATGTGTGGCCAGACCCTTATTGCTTCATTCACAACTTTCTGCTATGCCGCCATTTTCAAGTCTAAAATAAGTTTAATCCATTAAACATTATTAAATAACGAAACTTCAAATATAATGAATAACAATATTAAAATTGTAAAAAACTTTTTCCTTAAAGAAGGAAGCACTATTCAATAATTTAACCATTTACTAGCAAAATTACTTAAGGATGTATTTTCAATTAAATTTTTTTTAAAAATATAATTTAAAAAAATTATTAGGTTCACATAATAAATATTTACATTAAAATACAATAAATTAAAATACCTCAATCTGAACAAAGATGTAATTAATCCAGCTTTTTAAAACAATTTATATACATTTAATTTATGAAAAAAGAAGTTTTATTTTGAGTTGATGAAGGCATTGTTTAAAAAAGCTGGATTAATTACATCTTTGTTCAGATTGAGGTATTTTAATTTATTGTATTTTAATGTAATTATTTATTATGTGAACCTAATAATTTTTTAAATTATACTTTTAAAAAACTTTTAATTGAAAATACATTCTTAAGCAATTTTGCTAGTAAATGGTTAAATTATTGAATAGTGCTTCCTTCTTTAAGGAAAAAGATTTTTACAATTTTAATATTGTTATTCATTATATTTGAAGTTTTGTTATTTAATAATGTTTAATGGATTAAACTAATTTTAGACTTGAAAATGGCGACATAGCCGAAACGTTGTAAATGAAGCAATAAATGTTAAAGGTGAGATTGTCCTGGTGATTGCTCCAATACTGTTAACAGCAACTATACCAATAATATAAATATCCCAGGAGATTAAGAAACCAATTATATATTGGATATAATTAAGAAGTTATTGATGTATGTGTCACTGAGTTGTCACTAGAAGTAACTTTTTAATAATTTAAGCTATTATTGTATTCCTGACACTATGAATTATAATTTTCCATTAATAAAAATTACTTTAAACCCACCTTAGTACTACAACTAGTGTCATTAAATAACAAAAATGGCAGGGAAATGAATTGGAGAACTTTTATTGGTGGAGCTGAGGAGGGAATTAGAAGAGTTAAAAATTTGGACATTACAGGCTACAAAGCAACGCTGTTAGGGGGGAATTCAGCACGAACTTTGGGGGTCAGGACCCCCCACTCTCATATCAGGTGGCTAACCGCACCATTTTTTAATGACATTATTGCATTTTATTAAGAAGGACTGCGTTCTAAACAACATAAAGTGTTATGTTTGGGGCATATTAACTATCTATTTAATTCGCTTAAAAATACAAGAAGATTAAAAAGCCAAAATATTTGGGGGTTCATGACTCCTGTGACCGCACCCCCCCCCCCTTGGACCCTGTTGGCAACATTTAGCAACTTCACAGAGTGGTAAACAATACAGACGAAGATTGTTTAAAGCCTTGAGTTCATGGCAAAACTGTGATTTTTTATCTTCGACAGGTTGAAATTTATTTTGTGATGGACCCATTAAATGAATCTCATTCTGGCTTTTTAGTCACATTTTATTAACCCAATCATTAATAGGTTGGTTACTCTCAGGATAACTTTGGGTACAGTCAAAGTAAAATTAATGAAAAATGTATTGTAACACTTCTGTCAGATCAAAAATATTTATTCAACGAAAATATACAATTTTCAATCCGCCCATGTCGAAAGGAGATGGTCTAGAACCACGTAGAACTGGTGGGGTGGATGATACTGGAATATTGCAGTCACAAACACATGCTATGACAGTTCGCTCCAACAAAAGGTCCGGGATTTTAAACCATATGTTTTAACAATTTAACATTACAGTATGTTTGGTCAATTTCATTTTTACTAATGTTACCTGTTACAATATTTTCACATAAAATTTTAGATAAATATTTTTTCTTTCATAAATTAAACCAATGCCTTAACTATTTAAAATTAATTTACACTGCTCTTCAATAAATCTTGAGATAATGTAACATTTTTTACATTTTTAGAATAACTTTTCTTAATAATTACAGGTTTGTTTTTTAATACATCACATATCACTCATCCCAGTGATTATAATAAGTATAATTATAATTCCTTAATTTTCAGAAAACAACTTTTAAAATTTGAACAGGATTGGTTTGAAATCAGGTTTTCATTTCCAAGCTTTCAAATGTAATCAAAAATACTAAAATAATGGCTACTGATTACATCAATAAAACAAACTGAATAGATCTTATCCATAATGGGATGTTAGAGTTGAATAATTGTTCATCGAACAAGTACAACAGATTTAACGCAAATTATAATAACTACATTTCAAGTTAACTCTCTTTTATTCTCAACGAAGAAACCACCTCCATGTTTCTTGTTGGCTACAACGTATTAAGGTCTAAATTTGATTTGACAACTTATTCACTGAGATAACAGATTTATCTAGATCTAAACAGTATGATCTCTGAAATAGGAATGTTTCAGTTAATCATTGGTTTTGATTTTGTTACATCTTAGAAATATTCCACATGAAATCTAAGACAAATATTTTATTTTCATAATTGAAACAGATTCCATGTATTGAAGTGAGGCTGGAATTGATATATTTCAATAATTAGGCGATTATTAGCACATCAAATTAAAAAATTTTTTTTTTAAGAATGTCACTATTAAATAACCATGGTATAAAGATATATTAATAAAATAAATAATTTTTTTTTTTTTAGGTGTCAACACAGGTCTTTCCACTTCTGACTTAAGCTCTTCCTCTGAGGCTTCTACTAACCGTGGCTACAGATATGGCACTCAGGAAGAATATAGGGGAGAAGAGGAATATCTAGACCGTCAGACAAAAGAAATTAGTGCTAGGCGAGAACCAAGACCTAGCCTGGATCTTGAACCGCGACAACAATTGGGATTGGAGAATCCTGCTTTCCTGCCAACACCGACAGTGGCAGAAGCTTCCTAGGTTGACTTCTAATAATTAACCAAACATTCCGATCAAAAAACATCTGATACCAGTTTTCATTACGTATCCCATATCCCTAGTCACTCCTAGTCACTGCCTCAACAATAATTTTACTTCTTTCAAGGATAAAAGCTGAGTGAAACTTCAAACATAATTTTAAAAAAATGTTTTTATTATAGATTATTATAAAATATATGTAATATGTTCAATGAATGTTTGCTACTTACATTGAATAAGGCTGTTGTTCATAATGCTAGCTTTGTTATTTAAACAACAGTGGCACCATTGCTAACAATTTTCAGCCAATTATTGAGACAAATGTAAAAAAAATACATGCAAATATATCAGGACTAGTCTACCCAATTAAACGATGAAAGTTTTTTATTACAGCACAATGAAAAACAATCAAAAATACATAATGTTGATATGTAAGATTGGCGCAACTATTGGAAAAGGAGTAGGTTTATTGGTTACAACAATTAAATGAAACAGAATTAAATTAAAGAATTAAAGAAACATAAATTATATATCTAATAAAAAATTAACATTCATATCATTATCCCTGTAAAACGCTGAGAAATATGGGAAAAAGGCATCAGTTTACTAATGTTCGTGACCCAAACGTTAATAATTCTTCCAAACATTAAATGAATATTTGTAAAGAATTATATTTTATAAATAAATGTTTCCAAACCTAATTATTTACAAAATTCCTAGTAAACAACCTTCAATTATCATATTCACCTTCAGAAATGAAGTAGATTAATAAATATATGTTTACTATTAGTTATGTATGTAAAGCAGTTATATTTGTTTTAACACTGATTGTATAGGAACAAACTTGAAAATTCTTCAATGTAATGTTTTCTAGAGTTAAAAGGACAAAAAAAAATATATATAAACCAATAAAAACACACAAAAAAAAATTAAATGTAAATAGTAGTTGTAACAAAATAATTGTGATGTAAACATTAATCTAGCCCTAAATGAAAGAAATTAACAAATGGGCCCGTCCATAAAATATAATACTGGAAATAAAGTTTTATTTTGTAACTTTTTGGAAAGAAGGATAGGAACATTCTGAAGATAGAGATAGTAATGGAAATGGAGGATTTCTTTTTCATTTAATATCTATCATTGTAATTACATTGTGGTATAAAATAATGAAAGAGATACAACACAAATCAGAAGTCTTCGCTTAGAATAGGAGACCAGCTGTTTACAACAGCTAAAATGATATTGTAAAATGTAATATAACCAGCTGTTTTCAACAGCTAAATGATATTGTAAAATGTAATATAACTAGGTCAATATGCCCTGGATTTAACGGGAAATTATGGAACTACAACTTGAATGCAAATTCCATCTATTCCCAGAATCAAAAATTATTTTTTATAATTTTTAAACAGCCATAAATTGACTTTGGAAATCCTAAGAATTTATAAATATAATTTTTTTTAATATATCTGTAATCCCTTATTCACTAGGTATTTTATTAAAATTTAGTAGGAGTGTTTCTTAAAAATTAGTATGCACATAAAAACCAATATTATTTTTTGAGACACATCATAAATTTAGCCTTTAGTTGCTGAATAATGGCATATTATTTAGAAACCCTAAAAACATGATCAATTATTGCTCTATCATTCAGAGAAATTCAATAATAATGCCTAAGTTTTATAGTATTAATTATGGAATGAATCGTAAATTGAAAGAATATATAAATTATAACTTTGAAATATTTTAACCTAATTACTTTCTGAACTGTTTAAAATTACATTAGATTTCAATTAAGAATATATTGAAATGTTGGAACAATCAGTAAGACTTATGCTTACTGAATGGAAGTTGTTATTTTCAATATTTCATCTAATCCGGATCAAAACAGTATGTTCTCTAAGTATGAATTTTTCACTTAATCGTTGGTTTTGATTTTATTAATACCCTAATGAAGCAGATTACTGTATAATGCAGATAATCAATACCATGAGCATCAATGCTATGTTAAATATTTGTTTTGTTTTTCTTTCCATTTTTCCATGATCAGTTTAAAAAATAAATGTTAACTAAAAAAATCTAGATAATTGAACAATAATGAGTGATTTTGTCAATTGTAAAGTTAGATACAAGTGATGATTAGACATTATAGATAATGCTGTTATTGTTTTGAAATAAAACGTTAAAATTACATTCGCTTTCAGATCGCTAATGTGCCAGCAAACTTGCCAAATGCTTGATAGGCTGTTAAACATTTCTCTCCTAGGAGTAATAAAACACCAAACATTAAAGTATTTTTGAATATTACTGCGCTTGCTTCTATAATATTTTCTATATTAAACATTTTTATAATATGACTTCTAAATACAGTAGACATCGTAAATCCATATCAGATAGTTCTTCATAATTTTTATATGCTTGAATTTTCAATAAATGTTTTGTTAGTAACAGGTAAATGTAGATGTATAGTTCAAATTTGAAAGCCCTAGGCTTTTTTGTGATCACGTCAAAGGTTGAAAGATATAATGAGGTAACCAAACAATTATAAGTTAAAACAATAATAAGTGATCTTTTCAATTCATGAGGTAAATTATATGAAAAATTAAAAATTATTTTAAATACTAATATTTTACAAAGAAATTCTGGAGAACTAGGTAAATATATCAAAAATATTGGCATTTATTAAACATTTGTATTAAAAAAAGTGACTGCTTCCAATTCAAAATTTGTTTTGGCCAAAAAATTTCCAAAAATCCTTTCATTGAAAAATTACTATTTTTTTAAATGTTCTTAGAGCAAAATAATGCTTTCTATTTTAATAGCAATAGTGTGTCATAAATCCAGTTTCAGTTATTAAAATATACAATATTTTATTCATTATTATTTTCATAAATAAAAAATGAGGACCAAGTGGTATTGATAACTACTTTTTGTCAAGATTTACATTTTTAACAGAGATATTATGTTCTGTTTTGATTCCATATTAAATTTAAATTACGCAGCAGGAAGTTTAATAAAGTTTACATGTTTTAACTCCATATCAAAATAAGTTCATGTTGACATTATTAAATTATTATATGAAGAATTTGTAATTATTATTAAAATAATAATTTTAAAAAATTAGAATTTTTAACAAACTTATAGTTTGCAAAAGAAAAAAAAAAAGATCTTCCATATTTTGTGAGTGCTTGAGTAGAACAAAGTCTAGTTGATCTGTTTTGCTAAAAGAAATAAAAAATGTTAATCGAGGATTTTAATATGTTTCATAATACGTAATTAGATGGAAAATATTGCATTTAAAATATGTAATTCATCAATGTGCTGTAAGTTAAATCCAAATTAAATGAGGTAGGAATGAATAGGTAGGAAACCCTTCATCTTAACATTTTGTTTTAGTATAAAGACATTGTGATTTCATTCTATTTGTTTTTGTTTTTCTATGTGTAAACATTTTTTCATAAGATTTGACCGATCTAAATTAATGTTCATAAGTTTTAAGTAGAAATATGATTGTAGAATTTTTTTTATTGTACTAATTCACAATGCATAGATAAATAATTTATCTATACTTATTATAGAATAGTTTATAGAAATTTATTTTATATTCCATTGAAGGTATGAAACTATAATTTTTCAAAAATTAGTTCATCAGGAGTGCCAAATATTTTAATTAAAAAACGTAAACATGACAGACTTAATTATTATCAACAAAACAATTGTATAGTTTATTATTAGAAGGAGTAATCATTAATGGGAGGCCAAGTAAGCATATTTAAATTGTTTAAATGACTTTGTAATGTTTACAAAAATAATAAATAATTTTATGTAATTAATGGTTTATAAAAAAAATTAATAAATGCATAAAACTATAAAATGAAAGTTTCTTAACTTCCGTCCAATAACTGAATAATGAACCTGTTAATCAAAATTTGTTTGCAGATCCTTTTTCTTATTAAATTGATAAACTTGAGAAGTCTTAGCAAACACTTTTAAAATGAGTAAGACATTTAAACAAAAAAAAAAAAAAAAAATCAAGAGAGTGACACATACTCCAACACAAACAGAAATATTTGAAAACATGAAACTAATATATTTTTTTTTTTTTGTTATGTTAAGATTGAACTTACAGATGGTTGCACCCATTGGCGGATCCAGGAGGGGGGGCTGAGGGGGCTGCAGCCCCTCCCTTTGGAAAATGTTTCGTCATTTAAAGATAGAATTTGACTTTCCTTAATGTAAGGAAGCAAGTTAAAGAAGAAATAATGTGCAGAACAAGTAGAATTTTAGATGTAGGAAAGGAACATACAGGTAAAAAAGCTGATTAGCAGATCCAAGAAAAGGGCTGTGGGGCTGCAACCCCCCCTTTAGGACTGCAGCCCCCCCTTTACAATCGGCTGGATCCGCCCATGGTTGCACCAGACTTCTTATTTTGATTTTTTACAAACGAACAATTAGGAACCCACTCCTTAAGAGCCTGACACCCGCAGAAGTTTCAAATTATTGCAACAATCAAATCAAGATTAATTTCTAAATTTTTAAGGTGTAAAATCTACTTTAGTCAAAGATGAGCCACATCACCTAAAAAAACTGATCCCTATTCATAATAAATTTGTTCAAATTTAATGTACCTTACTGATATAATTATTATGCATTAAACCTAATTGAGAAACCCAAACAAAGTTTTACATTGAAAAGAGGATATAAAAAAATGTTTAATGTTATTAGCCTTTATTAACAATAACATTAAGTAATATTTACAAAACAAATGTATTGACTTGTTGAAAAGGTAATCTAGATTGGTTTAATATAACACTATTCAAATGTAAAAATTATTCACTAAAAAATAAATATAATATCAAACGTTCATTTAAGGTGATTACATAAAAAATGCTTATACTCAGGTGAGGATTCAGCAAGAAATTTTGGAAGGGGACATGATCCCCCTCTTTCATAATCATGTGGCGACAGCACCCTTTTTTAATGAGGTTATTATCTTGTATTAAAACGGATTGCGATCTAAACCACCAAAAGTGTTTTGTTTTGGGCATAGTAACCATAGTAACTACCTAATTGCATTATTCACTTAAAAACCCAAAAAAATTTAAAAGCCAAATATTGGTTCGTAAGTGAAAGTTGTGAGTATCGTGCATCGCACCAGATATTTTTTTTAAAATTTTAAACCTAAAAAATTTCCAATACTTAACTCTAATTATTTTATTTTGGGAGCTGATAAAAATCACATACTATCCAATAGGTTAGGGTATTCCCTAACTGGTAATTCATAATTATTTGCTTAAAATGGACACTACATTCCATATTTTGTGCCTTGCTATCTATATCTTACCAACTCCTTCATTCAACAGTAGTTGTACCATTGCAACGTTGTTGTGCCTTGCAGCATCCTCCAGTGCTGTGATACCATTGTGATCTCTTGCGTCTGAAGCCGCTCCACCCTTGAGCAAAGCCAGGACCACTACGGGGTTATCCCCACGAGCAGCTAACTGTAGTGGAGTTTCACCTGCAGACGTCCTTGTATCGATATCCATTCCGTGTTTCAGAAGAGACTGAATAACCAGCAGATGGCCTTTCCATGCCGCTTCATGCAGGGCCGTCCACCCCTTCGTGTTCAACATATTAAGCTTAGCACCACCGCTAAGCAATTCCTCGACCGTATCACGTTTCCCCATAATCGCAGCTTCGTGCAACGGCGTGTTCCCGTTCTCATCGAGCGAGTTTACATCAATCCCCTTACGCAGCAGAACCTTGATGATTTCCCCGTTTCCTTCGCTAGCTGCAGCATGTAAAGCAGTCCTTCCATACAAATCATCAGTTTCAACGTTGGCCCCGCTTTGAAGAAGCAGTTTCACAATAACATCTTCCCCTTGCTGGCAAGCAAAGAATAGAGGAGTTCTGCCGTCTGCATCCTTCGCATTCACATCAGCCCCTTTGTTAATTAAAAGATTGACTAGTTTAATGTGACCTTTTTGAACCGCGGCGTGAATTGGCGCCCAACCATCCCTGTCCTTTGCTTTAATGTCGGCATGTGCTCCGAGCAATATCTGAGCTGATCCCATCCTACCTCTTATAGCTGCTACATGCAAAGGAGTGTCATCATTCGCATCTTTGGCATTCACGTCGGCACCATTGCTTACAAGCAATTTCACGACTGAGTCGTGGCCATTATAAACAGCTTTGTGTAAAGGGGTCCATCCAACTTTATTTTTGGCACGTACGTCTGCTCCTCTCTTTACCAATAATTCAGATATTTCTACGTTTCCCCTGCTCGCAGCTTCGTGTAATGCTGTATTTCCGTCAAAATCTTTGTTTTGCAATGGTGCGCTTTCTTCCAGCATAGATTTAACTAACGTAACATTATCTGATTCTACAGCATTTATCAGCGAAGTTCCACTAAAACCTTTGTAAATCATCGGCGAAAAATCAGCCTCATGGATAAGTGACGGGGAAAAGTTGTTTAATAAAAACATTAATTTTATTCGAACTTCATCAGTCAAATGAGATGAACCTCCTTTCCTCAGCAATACTTGCACAATATCTGAGCGATTTCTTATAATTTTCTCACTACATTGCTCAGAAGATCCTTCATTGATCGCTGCAGCAGTTGCAGTCCAGGGCACCGCAACCTGATCGAGGTTAGCATCTGTTGGGATGGTTACCTTGTTTTCAATCAAATGCTCTATGACAGCATTGATCCAAAGTGCCTCAGCTTTCTGAAGTGCTGTGATACCTGCATTGTTTCTTATATCCAAACGAGATCCTGAATCAACTAGCAGCTTGGCAATTTCAGGGTGACATAGCGAAACAGCGACATGAAGAGCGCTATCTCCGTTGGAATTTCTCACGTTCAAGTCAGTACCATGCTCTAACAAAACCTTCACGGTCTGAATATCGGCGCTTTCAACAGCTCGGTGTAGCACCGAGTTACTATTCAGATCGAGAGCATTGGGATCTGCTCCTGCTGCAAGGAGATTTTTCACGCCTTCAGGGATATCAGCAGCAGCTAGATAGTGCAGCAGAGTTTCGTTGTCATGATTAACAACAGTCACAATATTTTTGCCTTTCAAGTTACCATTAAGAGCGCCGTTAGCGATCAAATATTTGGTAGTTTCTTTATGCAAATTTTCCCAAGCTTTTTCTATACATGCCAATAAATTGACATTTTTTCCACTCTTTAGAATCCACTTGACGATTTTTAGGTCGCCTTGCCCACAAGCGTCCAGAAATATTTCGGAATAATTTCCTAGAACTAAGAACTCTTCAGCTAAAATAGATGACATGGGACTGTTCCCGATGTGGTCCCAATTCGCTATGCTTTCCACCACATTGTACAGCATTTTATCTGGTAACTTGATCTTCGTCTTCAGCCAATACCCCAATCCTTTCTTATTTCCTCCTATGTTATTTTTAGTGATTAAATCCAACAAAAAATTTGTGTATGTGAAATCTCTATTAGCAAGAGAACTCAAAAGTTCTAGCACCACGAATTCATCAACTGTAATATTAGAGGTCAAAGAATCATTTTTTACTTTGGAATAGGGTTGGAAAAAATTAGAAGTCTGCTCAACTTTTTTAGCAAGATGATTTCGAATAACATTGATATAATCGCCAAAAAGATTAGTTTGAAGTTTGTCGATGGGACTGATGGTAGATGTAGATGAAGACAAATCTTTAGCAGATATCTGAACAGAAATAATGCATATATATTATTGTGAATCAAGAAAAGAACAAAATGAATAAACACACAATTTAAACTATGTAATGTGTATCAGAAAATAAGTATGTATATAAAAAATCTGGTGCGTGCGCGCAACACACAACTTTCACTTACCAACTTACTTAGATTAGGAATTAAAGCGTTTTGTTAATTGCCACATCTCAAATGAACAGAACGGCTTTAATTATGAACAATCGTCTGTCATTAGAGGCGTACTCCGCATGCGTGGGCTCAACGTGTTTAATGAGTTGACTGAATATTTTTCTTTTTTTCTCCTCTTTATTTTTATCATATCTCATATTTAGCCATTTCTTATTTTTAGGCGTAACGAGAGACACTTAATTTCTGCATATAAAGAAAAACAAAGGTACTTTATAGGAAACAATCAAACAAAAAAGGCCCCCCCCCCAAAAAAAAAGCCCCCTCTGAACCTTTTAATATTGATAAAGCTTACCTGATATTAAAGAACAACTAAGTTTCATTAAACATGACGAATTTGATAAAAATCGTTAAAGCCGTTTTTGAGATCATCGAAAAATAGGTAAAAATTGGAAAAAAATTGTGAAATAAAGTACCCGCTCCGTTTGACCAATTTTGATGAAATGTTGGCTATCACATCTCTGGCATATACATACATCAAATACCCAGTTTGATCAAAATCGTAAAAACCGTTTTTGAGTAAATAAAAAAAAAAAATCTGGTGCATGCGCGCAACACACAACTTTCACTTACCAACTTACTAGGATAAGAAATTAATGCGTTTTGTTAATGCCACTTCTCAAAGTTACACATTTTCCACATTCATTTCTTATTTTTGTTTTCATTTGCTCTATAAACCCCTCAGAACATTTTAATAATGATAACGCTTACCTGATATTAATAACACTCAATTTTCATTAAACATGACGAATATGAAGAAAATCGTTAAAGCCGTTTTTGAGATAATCTAAAAATTAGAAAAAAAGTTATGAAATAAAGTGTCCCCTTCGGTTGATCAATCTTGATGAAATGTTGGCCATCACATCTTTGGCATATACATACATAAATACCCAGTTTGATCAAAATCGTGAAAGCCGTTTTTGAGTAAATTAAAAAAACACGTGAAATTGATACAAAATTTATTAAGTAAAGTCCCCCCTCCGGTTGATCAATTTTGATGAAATGTTGGCTATCATATCTTTGGCATATACATACATCAAATACCCAGTTTGATCAAAATCGTGAAAGCCGTTTTTGAGTAAATTAAAAAAACACGTAAAAATGATACAAAATTTATTAAGTAAAGTCCCCCCTCCGGTTGATCAATTTTGATGAAATGTTGGTTATCACATCTTTGGCATATACGTACATCAAATACCCAGTTTGATCAAAATCGTAAAAGCCGTTTTCGAGTAAATAAAAAAAAACTCTTGAAAATGATACAAAATTTATTAAGTAAAGTCCCCCCTCCGGTTGATCAATTTTGATGAAATGTTTACAGTCATATCTCGGGCATATAAATAGATCAAATACTCAGTTTAATCAAAATCGTTAGAGCCGTTTTTGAGAAAATCGAAAAAAACTTAAAAAGTTATTAAACAAAGTACCCCCTCCCTTTGAGCAATTTTGATGAAATTTTTGCTGTCACATCGCGGGCATATACATACACTAAATACCCAATCTCAGGTTCGCACGGTTTATAGTTTTTGAGCTAGTCTGTTCACACACACACACACACACACACACACAGACACACACACACACACACAGACCATTTCGCGGGACTTGGTTAATTGGACTCAGGGGACCCCAAAACGTGTATTTCCGTTGAAAACCGGAAGTCGAAATTTTTCACGATCGCAATACTTCCACTTACTATATATTTCATATATTGGTAAGTGAAAGTAAAAAAGTGAAAATGATACAAAATTTATTAAGTAAAGTCCCCCCTCCGGTTGATCAATTTTGATGAAATTTTTACAGCCATATCTCGGGCATATAAATAGATCAAATACTCAGTTTAATCAAAATCGTTAGAGCCGTTTTTGAGAAAATCGAAAAAAACTTAAAAAGTTATTAAATAAAGTACCCTCTCCCTTTGAGTAATTTTGATGAAATTTTTGCTGTCACATCGCGGGCATATACATACACTAAATACACAATTTCAGGTTCGCACGGTTTATAGTTTTTGAGCTAGTCTGTTCACACACACACACACACACACACACACACACACACACACACACACACACACACACACACACACACACACACAGACACACACACACACACACAGACCATTTCGCGGGACTTGGTTAATTGGACTCAGGGGACCCCAAAACGTGTATTTCCGTTGAAAACCGGAAGTCGAAATTTTTCACGATCGCAATACTTCCACTTACTATATATTTCATATAGGTAAGTGAAAGTAAAAAAGATAAATACTCAACGTCTTGAATAGATAATGAAACAATTCTTTTCTTAGAAGGATGAATGAACCAACAAATTTTAAACCTCAAATGGATACAGGAATAAGCTGCTACCCAAGATAACCTGCTACTCCCACATAACTTCCTACCCCCAAATAACTAGAGGGGGCGCCTCCGAGCGACCTCCGACCTAGCTAGTACGAAGTGAGCACACAAAGACAAACTATTATTACTATTTCTACATAAAATGTGCTAGATTTAGTCATTTTTTTAAGTCCTCAAATTGAAAACGGATTGTATTTAAACATTTAATGGCAATTTGCAACGTTGCTTATTACTGATACACATTTCAAATTAGGTCCACCATTAATCATGAAATGTTAAAAAAATAAAGTGCGTGCGAGCGTGCGTGTGTGTGTGTGTGTGTTTGCACAGACTAGCTCAAAAACTATAAACCGTGCGAACCTGAAACTGGGTATTTAGTGTATGTATATGCCCGCGATGTGACAGCGAAATTTCACCAAATTTGCTCAAAGGGAGGGGGTACTTTATTTAATAACTTTATACGTCTTTTTCGATTATCTCAAAAACGGCTCTAACGATTTTGATTAAACTGAGTATTTGATGTAGTAATATGCCCTAGATAAGACTAAAAATTTCATTAAAATTGATCAACCGGAGGGGGGACTTTACTTAATAAATTTTATATCATTTTCACGTGTTTTTTTTATTTACTCAAAGACGGCTTTAAAGATTTTGATCAAACTGGGTATTTGATGTATTTACATGCCCGAGATATGACTGTAAAAATTTCATCAAAATTGATCAACCGAAGGGGGGACTTTTCTTAATAAATTTTATTGATCATTTTCACGTGTTTTTTCCGATTTTTTCAAAACCGGCTTTAAAGATTTTGATTAAACTGGGTATTCGATGTATGTATATGCTAAAAATGTGATAGCCAACATTTCGTCAAAATTGATCAACCTGAGGGGGGACTTTACTTACTAAATTTTGTATCATTTCCACGTGTTTTTTTAATTTTCTCAAAAACGGCTTTAACGATTTTGATCAAACTCGGTATTTGATGTATGTATAAGCCAACGATGTGATAGCCAAAATTTCATCAAAATTGGACAAACGGAGGGGGCACTTTATTTTATAACTTTTTTACCAATTTTTACCTTTTTTTTGATTATCTCAAAAATGGCTTTAACGATTTTAATCAAATTCGTCGTGTTTAATGAAAATTATGTGTTCTTTAATATCAAGTAAGCTTTATCATTATTAAAATGTTCTGAGGGGGCTTAAATGAGGAAGGAGCCTTTTTTGTTTTCCTATAAAGTACCTTTGTATTTGTTTATATGGAGAAATTATCTGTCTCTCGTTTCGCCTACAAATAAGAAATGGCTAAATATGATATATGATAAAAATCAAGTAAACATTTAGAGGAGAAAAAAAGAAAAGTATTCAGTCAACTCATAAAACACGTTGAGCCCACGCATGCGGAGTACGCCTTTAATGACAGACCATTGTTCATAATTAAAGCCTTTCTTTTCATTTAATGGAAATTATTGGTTTCATGGTAACTAAATGAATTTTCAACAAGTACATAGAGAATTATAAAATCAGACGACTTGGAGTAGTATGCTTGCATTGCCGAATTATTACAAGTAAATACTTTTAATAATAATAAAATAAATTAGTGTTTTTTTTTTTTAACAAATGAAAACTAAAATAAGAAATGAATGAGGAAAAATGTGTAACTTTGAGTAGTGGCAATTAACAACAGACATTAATTTCTAATCTAAGTAAGTTGGTAAGTGAAAGTTATGTGTTGCGCGCACGCACCAGATTTTTTTAATGTAATGTACGTATGGGCTACTGAGTTACCCTAAGTACACCTAGAGGTATTTAAATTTGACATATCCATTTGAGGGTTGATTATCTTTATGTTCCACTAAAAACAAAATATTCAAAAATAATAAATGCATCAAAGCCGATTCCAGTGAAATTAAATTATGTTTCTTTTCCTCTCCTTCTTAATTGCGTACTTTAAAATGTGATATAAATGATAATGTTATTTAATTATATGACATAAGGATGTTCAGCTGTTTTGGCTTACAAAACTCCCGTATAATTCCGACTTAGCACTCAAAATATAACATAGCCCTAACTAAAGAAATATTGGCTTGGCAATTAAGTCCTTTCGGTTTGTCTTTTTATTTTTATGTCACTGTGATACACTTCTTATCTGATCAATTTATATTCTAAGGTGGCTTGTTTATCCTGTTCGTAATATGACAACGACTATACCTGTTAACTCTTGTTGAAACTAGCTTAGTATTGTGTATGCTATTTAGGGATGGGGAGCGACTGACGTCGCTGTGACTTTGTCACTGTGACTTACCGGTCACCAGTAGTCACTGTGACCAAAATTTGCAAGTCACTGTGACTTCAATCACTGTAAGGTCACAGTCTCTGGAAGGTCACTCTTGACTTCACTGTGACCGACGCCGCTGATCTCCCACTACACCTCCCTTCCTGCCACTGTTCTCAGCAATTTGGGAAACTTCCCGGTCACATAAAAAACAAACCCACTTTAATAAAAAAAAACTTTAGTCTTTCCTACCTAAAATACACAACTTACTTTTACTTAAGCATAATCAACTTTCTTATCTTCAATTAAAAAAAAAAAAAACATTTTATTGCTAAGTTTATAATTCGACCGCTTACTTTTTAGTTAATTATAACTGAATCTTTTTTTATTTTTATTTTTACCATCAAATGAATAAAATATTTTTTTAAGGGCAAAGATTATTCAAAACATATAACTTGTATTTTTTACATGAAAAAAATATACATTTACAACTATCATACACAAAGTATAAGTGTGCCTTTTTCAACATAAAATAAAAAAAAAATTGAATGTAATGCAATGTATTACAATATCAATGTAATACAAATACTTGTAATATTTATACAAAATGTAATCTATGTAGTATCAACTGTTTTACGATAACGGAACATTATGGGGATAAAATCACAAATTTTCGAATAGAGCGAATAATTGTTGGGTAGCCCCTAGAAGCGCGGGGCCACCAGCGGGAAGCACATGAATTCATGTGACATAAACCATTATTTAGATTTTCTTTTCTTCGTATTACATTAGACCTTGCATTTTGGAAACTGTTTTATCAGTGCAGTTTAATTAAATTAATAAATTACTAAGTTAACATTTTCTAATATTTGAGAATTTTATTGATTGATGACAAAACTCCAATTATAACCTTGCAGCGAGGTTACCATTCACTGTTGACGTTATTCCTTCAACAGTGACAAAGTCACTGGTATTTGTCACTGTGACTTTTAAGGAGCAGTCACTGGTCACTGCAGTGACAGAAAATATCGGTCACATCCCACCACTAATGCTATTCATTGAAAATATGGTAGAAAATATCATTCATTATCCGTCATCTTACCCCGACTCGCCATTTTTATTGAGCACATGTTTACTACCGACTAAGAGTCTAGATAGAAAGAAGGATCTTACATGAATTTGTAATTCCTTTAGTGTACTTTTATAATATATAGGAGAATAGCTTAAAAAACTTTCCTTGAACTTTTGATGACTTGCTCTTCAGCGGGTGGAAATTTCTGTTTGTTCACAATGTGAACAAGAAAAGTGTCGCTGCTACCTGCTGAGAGCTCCTGGACAACTGGCTCGGAAGTTGAAACCTCCCCTCTCCCATGGCAACCATTTCCCTCCTAGAGCGTGCCGGTGTTTTGGATTGACTGCAAGAACTACTGACTTCGTCATCTTTCCCCACCTTCCCCTACTAGGATTAGTTTTTTAACAATAAACCTCAGGCAGTTTATGAACATGCTATTGAACCCATAGTGGAAAGATGGGAAAAAGTTATGTAAACCCTCATTATTAGGTCATTCTCACCAAAGTGGGCACTTTTTACGGCGTTTTTATTTGAAATTTTATGGTTACAAATAAACTTTTTAATGGTGTAATACTATTCCTTAGCCTATAAGAAGCAAGGAGTCGACGTGGAAGAACACCAATTCACGTTGAACGTTTTTTTTCTTCTTTTTTTTTAAATTTCTCATTATTTAGGACTTATGATGCTTTGAAAAAGTTGAGCACCAAAAGAAAGCTTCAATCCACGTCGCTATCTTCATTTCCCTGCAACATTTTATTTACAGTAAGACAGGGGAATGAATTTTTAAGGTTTATTTGATAACCGTTGAAAGGAAAAAAATTATATAATCATGCTATTTGAAAAACGAAATCTGTGCTACAAAATCTTTTATCTCTCAAAAATTAGAAAAGAAAAAACTTGCCTGACCAAAACTATAGAGGAAGACTATAGGCGGGCGCAAGCGACGGTGCTGCTACTTTACAGGAACTAGAGAAGCGGGGATAGAAGCCGGTCCATTCCCTGGGATTCATAGGGTTTTTGGCGTTTTTAATTTATTTTTCCATAATTAAAACCCGATTGAGCAAAAAATCATTTGAAAAATGTCTAATAGGTATTGCTCGGTCCCTCAGTGTTCAATTAAAAAATCAAAAGACGTGTCATTCCATTTATTTCAAAAAAATAAAAAGCTTCTTAAAGAGTGTATTGGAAAATTAAGAATAGATAAGCCTCTTTCGAAACACATGACGATATGTAGTCTTCATTTTAAAGAAAGTGACTATATTTATCCATGTAAATATTAATATTTGACATTTTATTATTCCAAAATGTTAATTTTATGCAAATAACATTGGGACCATAGTGTCTTATTTGTTTTTCTTTTTTAATTTTCCCCATTTTTGTCTTACATCCGTTGTTCTTAATTGTTCCAAGTTTTCAATGCGAAGCCTGTAAGTTTTGACAAATAAATAAATAATATGGCAAAGAATCTAAGCTGTCATAACAATGATTGTATGAATAGGTAATTAATGTTATTACTAACCGAAAAACGTACAGTAAAGTTACAATGTTACAAAGTTACAAATATCTCTATCACATCAACTGTCTATCCCCGTTCTTTCCGACATTTTGCAAAACTACTAGCGCACCCTATAGTCGATTGCGCCCGCCTATTAAACGTAACCTCTCAAGTTTGAGAACTTTTTGCTTCTGGAGAGCTTGGATTTGTACTGAGGTTAAGTTAACAGTTGTGGTTGCTTAGGGAAAGACCCCTTCCTGCTGACTTAATATTTTTTACTAATTTCCCGCCTGAAGAGTGTGGTGACAATTTAATTTTAGAAATTGACAGGGGAATGAAAGAAAACCTGTGTGACATCATAAAAATTAGTTTTTTTCAATTCTAACCCTTTATCATCAAGGATTCGACTGCTTTTATGAAATTTTACAGTACTTTGAACAAATAGAACAGAAAAAAAAGTAAAAATTGACCTAGTATACGGACACAGAATTCTTACTTTGAGCAAAATCAGACCTCGGGACATGACAGGGGAATGAATTTCGACCTTTTTCTGGTGGTTTTAAGGTACGTGTGTTATACAATTAAAATTAAGTCGTATGGGGTTTACCTTTACAACTCGCCTGAATTTACAAAATTGATGTCTTAGAGTCCTAAGTTTTTCTAAATCGCTATAAACGGCCTGGGACACAAAAGTGCCCACTTACGTGAGAATGACTCTATTACGAACTCGGATATAACGAACACCTCGATATAGCGAACCAAAATACTATCCCCCCAAAATTACCATTATATTTCTGCTGAACCCCTCGTTATAGCGAAATCCCTCGGTTAGAGCGACCTACGAACTAAATTTGATGCCTGAGCATTATTATATTCTGTTATAACGAACTGCTAGAATTTTTATTAATTTTTTTTTAGTGTGTTACGTAGAAAGAGCGCAGGAAGACGAAGTAGCCTCAATTTCTAGAATTGAGGCGTTTTTTTACTGTTAACTAATCCGATTTCCTTTTGCTCTCTCTGATTCCATTGACTTTTTTCTCAAAACTAGCTCAGTTCTGTTTCGACCTCTGTATTATTCGAATCAGTGTTCTGTAGTCTTTTACACTGTATTTTTAATACATAATGAGTTCGTTGGTAAACGTTTGTCACAAACGTAAGTCCTTATCAATCGAGGAAAAATTGAAAATTCTCCAGGATATTGAATCGGGAATTCTAAGTAAGAAAACCATCGCAGAAAAATATGGAATTCCAAAATCAACATTGTCAACCATTATAAAAAACAAAGATAAAATAGATTCAACCGCAGCCCAAGGATTAACTTCAGCATCAAATAAACGACTGCGCTCTGCGGCTCTTGAATATTTGGAAAAAAATTGATAAATTGCTTTAAACAAATTAAAATCCTAAATACCAATCTCAGACCCTCTTATTAAACCTTAGCTTTATTAAAGAACTCTCAAGTGAACTTTGCAGGTAAATTAATGAATCTCATTGTTTAATTAATATGTAGTTTATCTAAAAATAAATTACATACATGCGTTTTAATCTAACTAGTTCTAATGAATGAATTCCCTTCTAAATATTATCAAATTAGTGCGGCCATCGGCTAAAAAAAAATAAAAAAATAAAAAAATAATCCTCCGTTATAAGGAATCTGGTTATAGCGAACTATGAATATCAAACCCCGAACCAGTTCGCTATATCGAGGGTTTACTGTATTAATATTGTAACGTTAAATCGTTAAACAAAAACATCTTGGTTTAAAATCAAAGACCTTTTGTCGGAAAGAACTAACAGTTGGAGCGAACTGTCATGGCACGCGTTTGTAAACTACAAAGTTCGACCCCATCCACGACGTTCTACGAGGTGATCAGAGGTAGTTTTAGAGTTTATTGAACATAACTAAATAGTTAAAGGTAATTAAAACGGGGAAAAAAATATATGGAGGAAAAAAACTTAGCGACTGCTGCGTGCTCTGAACATGAAAGGGTAACCTGTCGGGAGGATAACCATAAAGAGTGAAAAATGCTTAAATTCCACCAAATAAAGCGATTTATAGTGAAAAAACCCTGGAAACGTGGTCTGGGTTGTGTGAACAGATGACACAAGTGTTATTATAAGAAAAACATCACAGGAAAAAAAAATAGCAAACCACGTTGTAAGTACATGATAAAACTTGGAAAATTAGAATGTTTAGGGAGTTTAATCATTTAGAAATGAATAATTAACTGAAAGTTAGCGTGTTTAAATATCAAAAGTAAGACCATAATCTTCTAGAAGAGAAACAACATAAAACCAAATTTTATAATATAAAAATTCTTTAAGTTTTCACAAAAACTTAACAAGACCCTTTTCACGAATATATATAAGGAGCGAATGACTGGACAGTTAGTCTTAGTGCTTGCCTTGATTGTGAAGCTCATGTCATATGATTATTTGATATAAATCGTTATTATTGTTTTACCCACAGAAATGTTACAATATATTGTAGATTAAAATAAATTTCATGCCAATAATACACTGAATATTATTTCACCCAGAAAAACCGAGAGGACTTTTTGCCAGCCGAATAAATCCGAAAAAACATACTTACAACTAAAATATGTGAACTGCAGATGATTGCTATCAAAATAAGAGCTCTTGTGATATCCATTTGTGCCACTGTCGACCTAGAGGGAAAAAAATAACTTCATGAATATACAAAAATTTACATAATTCAAATCTCACATTAGATATACCAATTTTATATAGTTGTTTAGAAAAAAAAACTTTTGAGGAGGTAAGAAAATTTAAATTTCATAAGCCAAACAAAAAGCGAAATTTTGTTAACAGGTTTAATATTAGGTAAAAAAAAAATAAAAAAGATAAATACATAGTTTATACTTTACTGGAAGACTTTTTTTTAAAATTCCTTTTGGTCTTTTATTATTCTAAATTTATATTACAGTGAAAAATTCATTCTTCCTTTTTGATATATATATTTTTTAATACATTAAAACATCACAACGTAACAGTGAGGTGGCCAAAGTAAGAAGTACTATCTGACATTATTAATTATTTTGACGAGATTTTAAGGAATCGATATATTGTATAGTTGTAACATATATTTTGTACACCTGAAGATGAGGCAATGAGCCTCGAAGCGTTGTGATGTTTTAATGTATTAAAAAATATATATATCAAAAAGGAAGAATGAATTTTTCACTGTAATATAAATTTAGAATAATAAAAGACCAAAAAGATAAATACAATAAAGAGATTAAAAAAAAAAAAGGCTATGTTTTTTATCCATCAATGCATCTTTAAGCTTTTCAAAATTGTGTACTTGTTAACCACAATGACACTATAAATAAGCATGTAACTGTAAAACGTGAGTTAAGGACTTGTAATTTTCGCAAATTTCGTTCCCTGGGATAATCCAAAACCTCAGACCACCGATAAAGGTGCCCACTATACCTTATCGCCCAGGGCTCCGCAAAATCTGGAACCGCCTATTGCCATGACCCTAAATATCCTTCAATTGATCAGGAAAAGTGAATTCAGGGACGCGACTGAGCAATAATAAGACATAATTTAAAAACAATTTTCGATAGCATGGGCGAAAAGCATCATAACCGCCAAGATAAAAAGTTTAAAATCTTGTATAAAATTAAAACCCAAAATGACAAAAACAATCCTATTACTGTTGATTTCACTATTGTTATTTAACTATGAACTCAGGCCCGCGAATTCTAAGTATTCGAGTTTTAAACATCAAACGTTCTGTCTCGCGATATTTCCGACGTTCTTCTCAAAGGATCAATGGTTATTCTTTGACCAGAAAAAAACGTAAATCCAAATATGAAGATTTTCAAGCTATTGCATCAGTGTCTATAGAATTTTATTCAACCTTAAGCCATAATAATTTAATAATTAATTATTCAGTTTAGAATAAGTTAAACTAATAAAAAGACCGATAAAAGTCCGTTTAGAAATCAACTTTTTTATTTTCTAAGAATTTTAAAGTAAAAAAACTAAGATCTGTCCTGGACTAAATAAGACGTCAATTCTAAAAGAATACCTAAAAAGTAGGTTAAGTCTAATAATATCAATAATTTTTTTCTGGCTAATGCAAGTGTTAGCTCGGCAGCAAAACAAAGATTATTTTTTAGGGTTGTTACGCTCTCGTAAGAAATTGGCCTGGTTCAGACATACGACTTGTGGTGCGATGGTTAACATAGCAACATACAATACTAAAGGTCGCGGTTTCGGGTACTGCGGTGGCCCTAAGATATTTTAAAGGGAAGAAAAAATCGTTGGCTATACCGTCCCTCGGATAGGACGTAATTTGTAGCCTGTACGATCTCAGGTACTCGTTGAAAATCCTTTCCTAATTATACCTTGATAGGCAAAATTTAAGACTCCCACTGTCTCGTCCGATTAGCTGTAGCATTGCATAACAGCTTTAGTATAAAGTTACGTTAAACACACAAATAGTGTGTTGTCGTCTAAGAAAAAAAATATTTTTATCTTTATGTAATGAAAACAATGCCACATATGAGAAGATCACCTCAGTAAGGAACGTCGCTTTAGAATAAATAACAATAAATTGAAGCGTGGAAATGAATATATAGGTATAAGTGCCTTAAGAAATTTTTACAGAAATGATGTGACTTAAACCCATGCCATCTTACGTTCAATGAACTCTTTTCTAACAAAAAAACATTACTTATACCCATTTCTGAAGAGTCGATTTGGCGCATATGATCATTTGGCAAAACAAGAACATTGTTTTATTTTTTTGGCACTTAGACTCTTGTGCATTTCCACGCTTCAATTTGTTTAAAATCCCTAAATAGAAAAAAATGTTAGTTATTTTAACTTGCTCAAGCTATTTAAAATGTTAAACGAAAATTATATATTATTGAGTATGTTTATGGTAAATACTGCAATATTAAATCTGTAAATTGTGGTAGTAGTAAAGTTGGAAACTATAGGGTTTAGAGAGATTCATTTGTAAAGAATAACAAACAAAATGACAGAAACATACAAAAATCTATCAATCATCCATCTCTAGTGATAAAAATTAATTTGGTAACTGTGAAGGTAAAATCGCCACTTTCATACTCAGCATACTTTAATTTAATTATTGAATTTATAATTATTTATGTAGGTCTATTTGTATTAAATAAGTTATTTTATATCAATTCTTAATTCTAATTCTTAACCTCAAAACTCGAAAAAAAGCAAATAGAATATATTTTATTTTTTTTATTAAAGAATAAAAAGATCATTTTGTTTTATTTTTTTTGTGCAAAATGAAATTTTTCTTTCTACGCTACAAAAGATAAAGAAATCACGAAAATAGGATAATCATTTACAGAGTTACTGCTTATTTTAATTTTTTTTTATAAAAATAGAATAAAATGTTATAAAGAATAGAAAACTATTTTCTCTTTTTTGATCCCATGTTTTTTTACCGTTATATGTGTTAATATCCTCAATAGAAAAATAGAATTCACAATGTTCCTTCCTGTACAGGTGAGGAGTGTAACTAACTATCTTAATATATAAAATTTAAAAAATGTCAGCAAAGATTTGTAATCCTTTCTTATTGAACAGTAATTTAAATTAAGCTACAATGTTTAATAATATTTTTTTGTTCAATTTAACCGGAATGCATTTATATACTTCCTCAAAAGTTAATGCAATATAAATTAATAAGCGAGGCCGCGTTTAGCTAGTAATGAATAATATTATAACAAATTCTGGTACTAAAACAATAACATTTCAATTTTATTTTTATTAAAATGCTACAACGAAAATAAATAACTTAAATGTAAACAGAAATCGAGTTTAATGAACTTTAATTTAAATTTTGAAAAAGAAGAAACAGGATTCACTAAATAGAGACGTTAATCATAATCCTAACTTAACTAAGAGATACTACGTTGAAGACAAACTTGCATAAAGATTCGAAGATCACTCACAATTGGAAGGACCCACCACACAAGGAGAACCGCCGTGGAATGGTCAGAGAATAGCAACCTGACGTCATTTTACTACAAACCTGTTCCAGAAGAATTTATTTTTATTTTCCTGTTATTCTTCGTTTTTTATTCGTCTTCGTCCTCTTAGTATTCCTACCTCGTACCTTATTCCTACCTCATACCTTATTCCTACCTGGTGGTAAATTACTTGCCATTCCTACCTGGTACCTTAAGGTGCCTTTACATTCAACGAACTTTACCTTCGAACACCACCTTCGAACAGCCTTCACATCGACTGTTCGGGTGTTCTTAGTACTTCATCGAACAGCCTGTGTTCGGGGTTAGCGTTAGTGTCACTTTTGATTTAGGCTTTTCCCAAGTGACAGGAGTTTTTTGTGATATTAGTGCGCCGTTCTAATTCCTCTCCTATTTTTTTATTTTTCAGATAATATAAAATATATCGATAATGGAGATTTTTTCTTCATCTAACGGATTAGTTGGTAGAAAAAAAAAACAACATGCAAATATTAAAGTTCAAAAACAGCACGCTTATTTATTTAAAAATCTGGTGCGGGGTGCGCATCACAACTTTAATTTACCATCCTTCTTTTTTGTACTAAAAATAGACAATTTTGGTTTTTTAAATGGCATACTTAAGCGCTACCGGTGAGGGAACTCTAAACTTTCTTTCGCAATGGAATATTTTTTTTTATTGTTGGAGAATGGGTGTACAAAGAATAAAGTTGGTCCCATTTACTATTGAACTTCGTACTTACCAGGAATTCGTTCGAATTTTCTATTTTACTTTTTCAAGAGATTATAGAAATAATAATCGAGTTTTAGACTGAACGAATCATGAATTTCGGCGATATAATAATCGATAGGAACGGTTCCTAACAACAGCCGATAATAAATTAGATTTAAATTTTAAATATCGAGCTCTTCAGTATTTTTCAGAAAACAGGCAATATTTTATTCTTTTATTTATTGGTGCTTTATTTAAATCAATAGTTTAAGTATGTTCCAACAACCTCTTATATCACGATGATAACTATTCGCCTGCGCTGTACGCTTTTCCTTGTTGGTCGAGATTTATTCCGTGGGGACGAAATAAAAGTGAACCCTCCCAGGGCGGATTCGACCCGCCGCCGTTCGGCTCGAGCGTGCTACAGCGATCGCGCTCCAACACGCTCGGCTATCCCCGGCCACATCCAAAACATTTACGGTTTAGCTGCTTTTTAAGAACATTATTATTTTTTTTAAATGTTAATAGCATGAATATTTGAGGGTGACCATGACCCCCCTCCCTCTGGATCCGCCAAGGTTAAAACGGTATTTTCTTTTTTGAAAACATCGATGTTGAAACCATTTTTGTTTATGTCAAAACATCGATATTCAAACCATCTTTGCTTATGTCAAAACATCAATATACAATTCCATGCAATATCTTCATGTGTTCAAGAAAATTTATGTATGGATGGAGTAATTTATGAAGCAAATACTGCACTTGTCTAATGTGTTAGAGATTTTAGAAAAATATTTCCTAATAATAATTATCATCTTTATATACAACCTGGCAAAAAACAAAAACGACGACTCTTGAATAATTCACTTTTGAACCTGGCACTTTTTAATATATAGATGGAAACCAAAGATAGGTTCAGGAACGCTTAAGGTGCCTTTACACTCTACGAACCTCACCTTCGCACCTTGCCGTACCGGCGTTAAACGAACAGCCATTTATACCTAACGTGACGTAAAGCGAACCAATATGGCTGACGCACCCAACGCTAGCTTATGATGAAGAAAAAATCTCCATTATCAATATATTTTATATTATCTGAAAAATAAAAAAAATAGGAGACGAATTAGAACGGCGCACTAATATCACAAAAAACTCCTGTCACTTGGGAAAAGCCCAAATCAAAAGTGAAACTAGCGGTACCCCTGAACACAGGCGAACAGATGAAGTACCTAGAACACCCGAACATTCGACGTGAAGGCTGTTCGAGGGTGGTGTTCGAGGGTAAAGTTCATATAATGTGAAGGCACTTAAAGATTCAGAAGCCTCTGATTGGTTGTTGGTAATCCCCCCTTTGTCACGTTATCCCCAATGTATTTATCCCTTTCAAGCTTACATTAACATCTTGAAGGCCGCATTGAAAAATCGTATTTTTCAAATATACACCGGCATTTGTTTATTATTGTTAATTACGTATATTATATTTTTATTGTACAATAATTTTAGGTAGACATTATTGAACCCCTAGATTTATTTCAATTAAAGTGCCCACTGGAGGTCAACCGGTCCCAACATTTAAATTGACTCTCGTGGACCGCATGCCCACCAGTGAGTCATTGTTTTAGTTTTGCACATTCTTCAATTTTTATTAATAACTTGTCAAGAATGTTTATATACGCAGTTGTATTTATGCACGGGCAGTAGATATACGGGCGTAATCCAGTGTTATTTGTATTTAGTAAGTTGTATCACAAATATCGAATAAAATATATATTTCAGGTTCGCGCAAAACGGTGGCCCTAGGATTTTTAATGGGAGTAAAAAATCCTTAGTCATGCCGTCCTTCGGATAGGACGTAAAATGGAGGTCCCGAGCCTGTACGATGTCAGGTACTCATTAAAGATCCCTATCCTAATTATACATACTTGGATAGGCAAAATTTAGGACTCCCACTGTAGCATCGTCCGATTAGCCTTAGTGACATAAAGTGACGTTAAACAAATAAACAAACAAACAAATTACATATTTAAATTTGTGCCCTAAATGATTTTTTAATTTTATTTTACCTAGAAAATCTTATGAAATCATCAATTTAGTTTGAATTAAAAAAAAAAAAAAAATCGTTTTAAAATGAGGTTATGTCAAATTAACCAAATCCGCTACATACAGTATCTCTTCGAGGGACCCGCGAATCGACTACTGTACATAAATTGTATTTGAATCATGCCCACCGGTGTACAAGCGGTTCCCAAGTAAAATATGTGTTGTACCCACCCTTGAGCAAGCGGGCCGGTAATCAGCCGCGGTTCCAGAAAAAAAATTTGGGGGGGGGGGGTTGGTAGGAAAAAAACAGCGTAAAAATAGCACACTTTATTTGCTTATGCTTATCCATTAAGTTCATATACAAAATTCTGTATAAAAAATTCTCATTGAAAGTTTTATATATGAGCCCCTTAAGCACTAGTGGTGTAACTCCAATTTTTATGTTTTGAGATATTAAAGGGTTTGTTATGTTAAGACGTTTTGGTACTACTTGTTTCACCAGACCACAAATGAATGCACAAACATGGGAAACTAGGAGTTACACTGTTAGTTCATTAAACATAACACAGTTTTCCCTACACAGTACAAAGCCTAAAAAAAAAATCTGGTGCGTGCGCGCAACACACAACTTTCACTTACCAACTTACTTAGATTAGAAATTAATGCGTTTTGTTGATTGCCACTTCTCAAATGAACAGAACGGCTTTAATTATGAACAATGATCTGTCATTAAAGGCGTACTCCACATGTGAGTTGACTGAATATTTTTCTTTTTTTCTCCTCTTTGTGTTTTCTTAATTTTTATCATATTTGATATTTAGCCGTTTCTTATTGTTAGGGGTAACGAGAGACAGTTAATTTCTCCATACCAACAAAAACAAAGGTACTTTATAGGAAACAAACAAACAAAAAAAGTCCCAACCCCCCCAAAAAAAGCCCCCTCAGAACATTTTAATAATGATAAAGCTTACCTGATATTAAAGAACACCTAATTTTCATGAAACATGATGAATTTGATAAAAATCGTTAAAGCCGTTTTTGAGATCATCGAAAAATAGGTAAAAATTGGAAAAAAAATTATGAAATAAAGTGAAGTGCCCGCTCCGTTTGACCAATTTTGATGAAATGTTGGCTATCACATCTTTGGCATATACATACATCAAATACCTAGTTTGATGAAAATCGTTAAAGCCTTTTTTGAGTAAAGTCACACATTTTTCTACATTCATATCTTATTTTTGTTAATCATTAAAGCCGTTTTTGAGTAAATAAAAAAACCCCGTGAAAATGATACAAAATTTATTAAGTAAAGTCCCCCCTCCGGTTGATCAATTTTGATGAAATGTTGGCTATCACATCTTTGGCATAAACATACATAAAATACCCAGTTTGATCAAAATCGTGAAAGCCGTTTTTGAGTAAATAAAAAAAACACTTGAAAATGATACAAAATTTATTAAGTAAAGTCCCCCCTCCGGTTGATCAATTTTGATGAAATGTTGGCTATCACATCTTTGGCATATACATACATCAAATACCCAGTTTGATAAAAATCGTGAAATCCGTTTTTGAGTAAATAAAAAAAACACTTGAAAATGATACAAAATTTATTAAGTAAAGTCCCCCCTCCGGTTGATCAATTTTGATGGAATTTGTACAGTCATATCTCGGGCATATAAATAGATCAAATACTCAGTTTAATCAAAATCGTTAGAGCCGTTTTTGAGGAAATCGAAAAAAACTTAAAAAGTTATTAAACAAAGTACCCCCTCCCTTTGAGCAATTTTGATGAAATTTTTGCTGTCACATCGCGGGCATATACATACACTAAATACCCAATCTCAGGTTCGCACGGTTTATAGTTTTTGAGCTAGTCTGTTCACACACACACACACACACACACACACAGACACACACACACACAGACCATTTCGCGGGACTTGGTTAATTGGACTCAGGGGACCCCGAAACGTGTATTTCCGTTGAAAACCGGAAGTCGAAATTTTTCACGATCGCAATACTTCCGCTTACTATATATTTCATATATAGGTAAGTGAAAGTAAAAACCAAAACGAAAATTGGAGTTACACCACTTGTGCTTTAAGGGGCTCATATATATGTATTTTTATATATATATATATATATATATATATATATATATATATATATATATATACATAACTTAAGCACTCTCGGTAGAAAACAATTAAAAAAAAGGAAGAGGTAAATGAAATAGCACGGTTGAAGTCTGAAACAATACTGATTTATTCTTTCCTTTAATCCTATATATATACATTCACAGTGTTTACAATCTGTAGGTTGGGATTAAGGTGAATACTGCCTAAGTACCATCCTTAACTCCCCCCCTCCAGTTTACAAATATCTTTTGGAAACTTAAAATTTAAAGTAAATAAACACATATCTAAAATAAAATACACTTCCACTGACAAATATTATAATAACCACTTAACTAAAATAAAATACACTTATACTGAAAAATAATATAAACTTTAAATAAACGATCATTTTTCCAGAAGTATGTACAAAACAACATCAACAAAAAACAAAAAAAAAAAACAATAACATTGCCGGTAAGCGAGGATATTCCAGGTCCCTAATTCTCCACTATTGGGAACTTTAATTGCTCAATATGAACCGTCCGTCGTTTCTTCGGTTCCTTCATATTCTCAATCGTAACATTATGTTCTCTAATCACTATCACCCTGAATGGTCCCTCATAGCGCAACAACTCCTTACCTCTATTAGAACCCATTTTTCTATAAACAATAGTACCTATCTTTATGTTACCGGTGATATCCTCTACTTTCATGTTCTCCCGCGCCACCCGTTGGCGCTTTTCTTTTACTATTTTGTCCCGGACTTTTCCCAGTTCAATTTTATTGCTAATCACGTTATTTACCATTCCTTCATCAACTGCCGTACCCGAATAATCTCGTTGTCTTCCGCATAACCCGAAGAGGACTTCCAACTGTGAGAACCCCGTCACTGTATGTATTGAATGGTTGTAAGCGGCCACTGCTTTCCGCATCGCTACTTCCGGTTCTAAGCCTTTTTCTGCCTGGTACACTCTTAAGTGATCACTGAGAGTACTATGTAGACGTTCTATGGTACCTCGACTCTTAGGGTGTCCCGGGGTGTTAATGTGCCATATTACTTCTAAGTTCTGCATCTCTTGTCTGATTCTAGAATTATCGAACTCCCTGCCCCCGTCGGACGAGATTCTGTTGGGCACCCCGTAAAACTGAAACCATGTTTGTAGAGCCCCTAGAACCGCTTCTGACGACCGTTCATGCACATGATATGCCATCGCGGCTTTGCTAAAAAGGTCTATCATGGTGACCCATTTATGACCCCTCCACGTAAAAGTGTCCACCTGTAAGTCACACAGCGGTGTCTGCGCAGTTGGCGTTGGCTCCTGTAGTCCCTTCGGGGGGTTCCTGTCGTATTTTGTACTTAAAAACACTTCGCATGCTCCTATGATGTCCATGATAACTTTCTTCATCCCCCACCAGAAATATCTTCGGCGCAATGCTTGTAGTGTTTCCGTTACTCCGCGATGGTTAGTTTTGCCTTGATGGTAAGCAAGTGTCAGCTCTTTTTGCTGGTCTTCGTCCCTTATTGTCTCCACCATTTGTTTACATCGAAGGAACAGTCTATCTAACCCTATTCTCTCCGTTCGCCATAACCTTTTAATTTTCTCCCACACTGTGGCGTTTCCCACATATAAGTGATAGTTTTTTTCGGTTGGGATGCGTCCATTAATGCCCTACAGATTTGGTCTTCCGTTGCCCCTGGCTGGGACCAGATATTCGTTATTGTACTGTTCCCGTATTTTCCGTATTCTATTTTAATAAGTCCTGATGTCCTGGTTTTCCAAACTATTTGTCTATGTTTGTCGTTGATGATTTCCTCCAATTCCTTCATTTCCGTCGCCCGCTCCCCGTTCCTATTCAGTTCCTCCTGTGAGCCTTCTTCGGATTCCGCCGACTCCTGTTCTCCTTCACCTTCCGGGGTCCAATCTCTGAGGAATTGTCGCACATCCCTGGCGGTATCCCCTCTCTCTTCCTCTATGGTGTTAATTGTAATTGCTCGGGAGAGCCAATCGGCAACCACGTTCTCCTTTCCTGGTTTATAGACTATTTCCATATTGTATTGGGTCAGAAACTCTTTCCAGCGAGTGACTCTGGCGGAAGACTCCTTCAATTTTCCTACCCACTGCAACGGTTTATGGTCAGTATGGACTCGAAATTTCCTACCGAACACGTAGGGCCTAAAATGGTCGATAGCCCAGACAATCCCTAGTAGCTCCCTTTCTAATGCACTGTACCTAGCCTCGGAATCAGTGAGTCTTCTGCTCGCATATGCTATTGGGCGTTCCCCGTTGTCCCCCTCTTGCGATAATACGGCCCCCAGCGCGTACTCACTGGCATCCGTTGTGATAAGAAATAGTTTGTTAAAATCTGGAAATGCGAGTACTGTCTCTTCTTGTAACCTCCTCATGCATTTCCTGATGTCCTCCATGACCGGTGTTACAACTACCTTCATTCCTTTCTTCAGCAGGTTATTGATAGGTACTAGGCACTCCGCCATTTCGGGGACAAATCTACGGTAATAGTTTAGCGTTCCTAGCAACCTACGTATACCTTTTACGTCTCGTGGTATTGCCATACGCTTAATGACCTCCACTTTCTGTGCGTCGGGCTTAACCCCTTCTTTGGAGATGGTATGTCCTAAAAATGTGATTTGGCTCTATCCCAGTAACGACTTCTCGTCTGATAATTTCAACCCGAATTGTCTTATTCTCTCAAACACTTCCCGTAGATGACTCACGTGTTCCATCTCACTCGTCCATAAACCGCTGGAAGGTAATTGGGGCATTCTTTAATCCGAACGGCATACGGGTGAATTCATAATGCCCCCTCTCAAACGTAAATGCAGTCTTATGGCGATCCTTGGGATGCATTTGGATTTGGTGATATCCCGCCTTTAGATCTAGGGTACTGAATATTGTAGCACCATTCAATCTATCTAGAATATCTTCGAACATCGGGTATCTCTCGTCCACGGTATTTTCGTTCAACTTCCGGTAGTCAATCACGACCCTATATTTTTCTTTGTTACCCTCCCCGGCACTCTTTTTCTTTACCGCCCAAAGGGGGCTGTTGTAGGGTGACGTGCTGTCCACGATTATCCCCTGTCTCTTTAAGTCTTCTAATTCCTCGCGTATGTGTTGGCGAAGTGCTTGCGGGTATCTTCTTTCTTTTATGTAGGTCACTTTCTCCTGCTTTAATGGAATTTCGTGAACCGTTTTCCCTGTGGTTCCGAGTATTTCCCCCTCCTTGTAGAAAATGTCCCCGAATAACTTCTTTAGCGCCCGCTTCCAATCTTCTACTCTACTGACCGCTCCTATCCGCGCCTTGCCCTCCTTTATACCCGTATGGCATTTATAAACTTTTCCTCCTATTTTCACCTTCCACCCTCGCCTAACGCTCTTGACTCGCGCGCCTATCTTCCTCAGCAGGTCACACCCTATGATAACCTGATATTCCCGTGGCATACTTCCTACTATGTGCACACCTAACTTACCCCCTTTAGCCCCCCACCTAACCAACTCGATTTCTACTTCCCCTTCAACACTACAGGGACCACCAAGGGTAATTAATTTACAACCACATACCTGAATCTGGGGTATCCTCACTCCACCACACAATTTTTCCAGCGCCCCTCTGCTCATGATGGTGTTAGAGCTCCCGGTATCCACCAACCACTTCACACCCTCACTCACTTCGATTATAGGAAACCAGCCACACTTCCCCTCTATATTACAGCTCACCAGCGTGCGGTCGCCCCTCTGCCGGCACTCTCCTCAGATCCTCTCTTCCGCTCCTCCTCGTCTGCTTCTTCCGCCACTCCGTCTGCCCCTGCTAGGCTCTACTATTCTCGCTTCAGATACCTCGGATTCGCCTTCTGTCTCCGAGGTCCCAGACTCCTCTGTCGACTCTCTAGATGCTATACTTCTCCTCGTCGAGTCCTTTCTTCGTCGAACCTTCTGTGCGTTTATTTCCATTGGCTCACCTCGATACGAGTCTCTCCTGGAATACAGGTATGGGTATTGTCGTGCAATATGCCCCTCTGTTCCGCACTCGAAGCACTTAGTGCGCGGACACTGTGCAACCAAGAGCCCGCTCTTTCCGCAGCCATGACATTTTCTGTCCTCTCTTCTGGCACTGGTCGTAGGTCTGCTTGGAGTTGCTCTTCTCTCGGAGGTTGACGGTTTTTCGCGGTGGTTGTATGTTGGCTCTCTTCTCCTCCAGGATGTTGGCGATGTTCTGGGGCGTCTATAGGCCACCCTGCTCCACCCGACCTCTTCGGAATTCTTATGGTTTTCTTCCTCTCTCGCGCTGTAGTCTATCATCTCCTGTGCGCACTCAACGAATGTGCGATCCCTAGGTAAGCCTTCTCTCTTCCCTGTTTCATTAGCGAGTTAAACCTTAAGGATGGTCGATAGGAACCCCATTCTGCCTTCCACTTCGGCCGCGCTCAGCGACTCTCTCATCTTCTCCGTGATCTGATTGTATTTGGCTAGTAGCGTCGCGGCATATTGTCCTGTCGTTTGTCGCGGTGACTTTGTCTCGGAGCATTTGAAACATGTCTTCTTCGGGTGTCCACCGTCCGCCCCCGTATGCCTTTTTCAGCCTCTCCTTCACTATCAGCCATGGTGTCTCCTCGTCGGCTTGTATATGATTGAGGATGTTTCTCTTCACCCGACATACTACAGCGGCTTTGAGTGCTTGTGCATCCCCGGCATTCACAAGATTGTCGGCCACCTTGGAATTGATTCGTTCCATCAGGCGATCTCCACCTTTCAGGAAATGGTTCAGCTCCCCTATTTCCCCTGTAAAGCGCTCGAGGTCCGAAATCGCTTTCCTGAGGTCTTGGCATGTCGCTACCCTGAGTTCCATCCATTTCAGAGTTTTGGCGTGTGCCGCGGCCAGCGTTTCTCGTGGCGGCGGTGGTATCTCGGGCACGTTTAGGATCGGTTGTCTTAATGCCTCCTCAGACATTTTTCCTCAATCACGACACTTCACGCCTTACCGAGAAAAAAATTCGGCTTCCGCACACTGACTCCCGGGTTTCGGCACCACTTAAGCACTCTCGGTAGAAAACAATTAAAAAAAAGGAAGAGGTAAATGAAATAGCACGGTTGAAGTCTGAAACAATACTGATTTATTCTTTCCTTTAATCCTATATATATACATTCACAGTGTTTACAATCTGTAGGTTGGGATTAAGGTGAATACTGCCTAAGTACCATCCTTAACTCCCCCCCTCCAGTTTACAAATATCTTTTGGAAACTTAAAATTTAAAGTAAATAAACACATATCTAAAATAAAATACACTTCCACTGACAAATATTATAATAACCACTTAACTAAAATAAAATACACTTATACTGAAAAATAATATAAACTTTAAATAAACGATCATTTTTCCAGAAGTATGTACAAAACAACATCAACAAAAAACAAAAAAAAAAAACAATAACATTGCCGGTAAGCGAGGATATTCCAGGTCCCTAATTCTCCACTATTGGGAACTTTAATTGCTCAATATGAACCGTCCGTCGTTTCTTCGGTTCCTTCATATTCTCAATCGTAACATTATGTTCTCTAATCACTATCACCCTGAATGGTCCCTCATAGCGCAACAACTCCTTACCTCTATTAGAACCCATTTTTCTATAAACAATAGTACCTATCTTTATGTTACCGGTGATATCCTCTACTTTCATGTTCTCCCGCGCCACCCGTTGGCGCTTTTCTTTTACTATTTTGTCCCGGACTTTTCCCAGTTCAATTTTATTGCTAATCACGTTATTTACCATTCCTTCATCAACTGCCGTACCCGAATAATCTCGTTGTCTTCCGCATAACCCGAAGAGGACTTCCAACTGTGAGAACCCCGTCACTGTATGTATTGAATGGTTGTAAGCGGCCACTGCTTTCCGCATCGCTACTTCCGGTTCTAAGCCTTTTTCTGCCTGGTACACTCTTAAGTGATCACTGAGAGTACTATGTAGACGTTCTATGGTACCTCGACTCTTAGGGTGTCCCGGGGTGTTAATGTGCCATATTACTTCTAAGTTCTGCATCTCTTGTCTGATTCTAGAATTATCGAACTCCCTGCCCCCGTCGGACGAGATTCTGTTGGGCACCCCGTAAAACTGAAACCATGTTTGTAGAGCCCCTAGAACCGCTTCTGACGACCGTTCATGCACATGATATGCCATCGCGGCTTTGCTAAAAAGGTCTATCATGGTGACCCATTTATGACCCCTCCACGTAAAAGTGTCCACCTGTAAGTCACACAGCGGTGTCTGCGCAGTTGGCGTTGGCTCCTGTAGTCCCTTCGGGGGGTTCCTGTCGTATTTTGTACTTAAAAACACTTCGCATGCTCCTATGATGTCCATGATAACTTTCTTCATCCCCCACCAGAAATATCTTCGGCGCAATGCTTGTAGTGTTTCCGTTACTCCGCGATGGTTAGTTTTGCCTTGATGGTAAGCAAGTGTCAGCTCTTTTTGCTGGTCTTCGTCCCTTATTGTCTCCACCATTTGTTTACATCGAAGGAACAGTCTATCTAACCCTATACGGCACCACTTAAGCACTCTCGGTAGAAAACAATTAAAAAAAAGGAAGAGGTAAATGAAATAGCACGGTTGAAGTCTGAAACAATACTGATTTATTCTTTCCTTTAATCCTATATATATACATTCACAGTGTTTACAATCTGTAGGTTGGGATTGAGGTGAATACTGCCTAAGTACCATCCTTAACTTATATATATATATATATATATATATATATATATCACTAATTATAACAGGAAAACACAAAAATTAACCTACACTTCCCTAGAAAACTCGTAAAAGCTAGATGCGTAATTAATTTTTTTTAATTCATCCCACTAATTTTTTTTTCGACGAAATTTGTGGGGGGGGGATTGATCCCCAATATCTCCCACCCCTGGGACCGCCACAATGTTGTAGCGGAATCACCCGCCGTGGGCATGCAGTCTTTTACCAGGCATCTGTAACTAAGCAGCTGTCCTTCAAGTAATTAATATTATTAGCTAATAGGGGAAAAAATACTATGTAGGTCAAATAACAGTATAAAATAGTAGTACTAATATTTATTTGAGAAATTTTATTGCATAAACAATACAATAAAAACAACTATAAATATTTTAAAATTATTTTTCCTCGATTATAAAACATTTTTAAACAATAAAATCATTAAGACGATAGAGATTTAATCCCTTCAGGTAACAGTTCCTTTCGAATTATACAAGAAATGGTGACTAGTGAGTTTGAGAATCCTTTTGGTCCATTAAAGTTGAGTGGTAATATCGCTCCTCCTATGATGCCATATCCTTGTGTTCCTGTCAATGTGCGACATTTCTGAGCTCAGGCCACGGCTGTTATTGTTCTTGTTGTATAATGGGGACACTGCTTCATTATCTGGAGAACTGAAAGTAAGGTTTAAACAAATGTAAAATAATCATATTTATAACTACTGATAAAAAATTGCTCTAGTAGCTCTAGTAGGATCATTCCATCTCAAATCAAGGAGGGTCTCAACCTTTAGTTTTTTAATTTTAATGTTTTTTCGGTCACTTGTTGCATGCATCAATTTAAAGAAAAATAAGAAATTTCAGATTAGTTAGACTTACGGTTTTTAAGAAATGTTTTTAAAGTAATAAAAAAAAACCTCGAGATTCATCTCAAAAACAATTTAAGTTAAAAAGTATTAAGTATTCCGTGCTCTTTGTTTTTCTGACTACATGACTATATCCTTAAAATATATAGAGGAGGAATATTGGGTTCACAGGATGAAAAATATTGACATGTAAAGACCTAAAAGAAATGAGGTATTTACCTCAACATCTTTTATCTTAATAACTCATTGTTTCTCCATATTAAAATTTAGCACACCTTAAACCAAAATATGTTAGATTAATATATTTATTTTTTTCAAAATAAAATTTAAAATATAGATTTTTTTTTTCTAAGATTTTATACTTTTAGGATACGGTTCTGTAGTATATGAAAACAAATAGAACAGAATTTTTATAAATATGACACCTGTTTCACCTTTCTATGTAGCTCATATAGTGTGATGTGACCCACACATAATTATTTGTAATTATATTATGATATATTGTATGAGGGCTATTATATATAGATGTAGATATTAGCAGAATGATTATATATTATTGCAATTAGGAGCCCAAATAAGTAAATGAATATGTTAGTTTATATAAATATGGTAAGTAATAACGTAGGGCCAAACTTTGTACCCTAAGCCCTCCTTATCGCCACACTCCAAAAGGCGCCAGAGACCAGTCTTAGTCTGGAATCTTGATAAAGATAGACATATATATTTGCTGCCCCGGCCAACCTCACTCCTTTATAATTAAACCCTGTATAGTTATAATATTAATTATATTTCTTTATATGTATATATTAATTCCTATAATAAACACACATTGACTTCCACTGAGTAAATTCTGTTTTCGCTTGTCCCATTATTTAAGATAATTAAGATCCATGGACCTTTTTACTAACCCTATCAATTTAATTTAAACAAGGGACATAGCATAGTTTAGAGATATATACCAAAAAATGTTTAAACACACATTGTTTTTTTCTTTTTTCTCTTTTACTTTTAAAAATGTTATCTCAAAAATCCTAAGTCCAAAAAATCTGAAATGTCACATTTATGTTTACATTGATCATCATCATCATCATCATCATCATCTAATGGCGCTATGGTCCTTGCAGGACCTTGGCCTCCTCCACTATTCTTCTCCACTCAGACCTGTCCTCTGCAGCCCTTTTCCATTCCACAACGCCGAGAGTCCGAAGGTTTACATTGATAAATGCAACAAATAGCCCAAAAGCTATAAATAATCCAAGATTCGGCCCCTCATCGTTTTTAAATGGAATGACCTTATTTAATGATGTTTTAAAGGTACTAGAAGATTAATGATAACATTCCATAAGTACTTGGTCTAAAATCACATTCATTATTTCTTCTTATAAAGTTGCCAGGACAAAATAATTACCAGAAGAAAGCCGGATTAAAGACTGAGACGTGGTTCCTCGCCCTGAGAGCACGGCAGGTGCCCATGAGGGAACCGGGCTGAGGCGGGCCTCGTACGGTAGCAGCTCTCCTAGGCCGCGCGCGCCTCACTCCTTCAATTTCCTCCAGGGCTCTGCACCGCTCTTCATCTGGTAACAGGCAGCAGACCTCCTGCAATATCTGTAATTCAAAACAGTCTTTATTACAATAAACAGTTTCCGTGCTTTCAAAAACTATATTCAAATAACTAAAATCAAAATTAAGGTTTAATAAAGTCTTTAACTTCTGGATGTAGAATGTTATGCTATATGGTACAAATAAATGTACAGTAATCAAAACCAAACCTTCTGCCAGCACATAGGTTCAATTTCATGTCATAAAATTTTATATATCTGAATTTGAAGTCTACAGAAGAAGAATTTGAATACAGATTTCATAAATTCAAGTATTTGTGGTGGTGAAAAAAATCTACAAATAGTAGTAAGGTATTTTATTCTAGCATATGCTTTGACCCAACATCCAGGTCTTCTTCAAGGCAAGTGACATTGGAGATATATCAGAGCCTGCAATTCACTCGCAGCCTGTGCTAGACCAGCATTACTGAATCAAAGCATGTACTAAAATAAAATTTTTACTTTCTAATATTGGTAGATTTTTCTACTACTACCTCAGACTAATTCTTCAATTTGTTTAATAAAACTATCAACAATCCAATACGGATTTTAGCTTTCCAACTTCTATTCTGCTTGAAGTCAAATCATACCAATAATTAAAGTGACTGGGGTCACCTGCGATGTAGTAGTTAGCATGGCAACCTACAATACTAAAGGTCCCGAGGTGGCCCTAGGATTTTTTAATAGGGGTAAAAAATCCTTGGCAGTGCCGTACCTCGCAAAGGATGCAAAATGGAGGTCCCAAGCCTGTACGAAGTCAGGTACTCGTTAAAAAGCATTATCCTAATAATACCTGGATAGGCAAAATTTAGGAATCCCACTGTAGCATCGTCCGATTAGCCTTAGTAGCATAAAGGGACGTTAAACAAACAAAAAACAACTAAAGTTACTGCATATTATCTAATTGTACGGTCCCGAGTTCTAGCTGTAGGGATGAAACTAAAGCAATCCATATTGGAAAAGATAAAAATAAAAATCCAGATCAATTTGATTGCTATTTTCATGAAATTACTTAAGTAACTGAGTTTTAAGATTGAAACATGGCCTTGAGGCAATTTGCTGCTTGCTCTCTAAGAATGAAATTATCGAATAATTTGAAGGGGAGGCAGAGAAAGATTCAAAGGATTGATGAAATGGACTCATAGCCTATCTGTAACAGTTAATCTCATATTGGATAAAAAATATGAGTAATTTCATTAGAATGGGTAAAGATTTATTGTAACAAAATTAATATCACCTACAGTGGAAAGACAAGGAGAGGAATTTCCAAGCAGGAGCTTTATTAATTTGATGAGAAATGTTATTTTGAATCAACACTAGACAAAAAATAATAATGCAAAAATGGTTAACAAACAAAGAAATTAGTAACAATGTTACAAAACTGTGACAACACAGTGACTCTTAAGTAACTGTTTGCTTCGATGTCAAGGCCAGACTAAGCCCCTGGTCCATCGCTTTTCATATTTAGTCCGAAATGGAACATCCTAGAAAAGTCTAGATCATTTCAAACCATTTATACATGTACTAATACAAGAATATAGCAGTATCTGAAAATTCTAAAACTCTTTAAGCCTAAGAGATATATATAATCATCTACTTTTGTTTCACTTCACAATATATTACCTCAATGAGGTTATCTTGCTATGTTAAAATCTTAATTAGCAGTTAGAAGCTTCTTTTAGAACCCCTTATTTTATCCAGAATTTATTTTCAAGCTTTGTGATGAAATGAAAAGACTCAATGTACGAGACTCAATAAATTTGTTGGAAATCATACAAACCGAAAACTTCCTGAGAGATAAAAGGGCTTGAACTATGCTACCAAGCCCCCTGTGGGTGCCATATCGGTGCATTCCCTCCAGTGCTAAAGAGAGAGGGCTAGTGTTGCGTAGGATGCTATGAGAGTTGGTCAACAGATCCTCATCCTCAATGTTCTGTTGGAACCTGGTCTTCAAACATTCTATAACACAATTGTAAAAATCAGGTATTCATTGACAAAAATATATGCTCAGTAAAAATATTTAATAACTAGCTTGGGTGCCCAGCTTCGCTCCGGTAGTTGTGTGGTAGTTTTTATAACAGAAAAACTTTAAATTTAAAGAAAATATAGAAAAAAATTAGCACTTTCTTGAAACTTTTAACACGGTATCAATATTAAGATTCGAGATCTGCAGAGTTCGCCCAAATAAGGAACCCTATACACTTTAAAGGGGGTTGAAAATGGTGAATGAATAATTAATTATGCTGCAACTTTGTCGAGCCATGCATCGTTTTTGAAGGTTTCTATGATTCTGAATCCTATAAGCGCATTCCAAGCAGTCAGCAGATAATAAGTTATTAGATAATAGTTAAAAAAACTATATTTCGAGTACAACTTAAGCGTCGACTACTGTGATGGGCCTTTTAGATCCAGAAGTTCAAAAACCACGGAAGATTCATAGAAACTTTTTTTTTAAGACCTTTCTTCCAGTTCAACCTCCCTTAAGATATCCCCCTCCCCGTAATTTGGCCGGACTATGCACCTACTATTACAAAGTAAAAACCAAAATATCATGAGGGCATAATTTTTTCATCATATTTCTTTTTATCCTGAACTATGAGGGGTGATAAAATCTTAATGAAAAAATGTTGTAATTAGAATTAGTCATTTTGTCAAATTGAATGCTCATCATACATAGTAAAAAAAACATTTTTTATAATTACATACAATAAAAACACTTCAATTTTTTTATTTTTGATTTATAATCAGTCAATATAGCTCTTCTTTTTTTGTTTTATGTCTGTTTTTATTCGCTCACTGTACTACTAAAAAATGCTCATTCATATTACATTAAATTTACTTAAGTATATGTTATATATTGATTAAATGTAATGTGTAATTCAATTAACCTTCTCATGAGAAAATTTATTTTGTAAGGTATTCAATCGGTTTTCTAATTGATTGTAGATATGTAAAATCATTATATTATTTGAAAAAAAAAGGTGAAACTAATTATTTTTGCTTGATCTTTTAGTATTTTAAAAAGAACAGCTGATAAAATATATAACCTTAAACAACAAATTGAATGGAATGAATGAACAATAAACATTGAGTGAAACACACCCTAGCGCTTTCTGGTAGTCTGCAGCTCTAACTAAAATTTTCATTCATAAACTCGTATGTCATTCTAAGGTAGACTAATTAAATGGTGCGAGAGGCTCCAAATTCCAGTCCTTTTCTCTTCAATTTTACATCCTTAAAAGAAAAACGGAAACCTTCTTTTCCGTTAGGGGTTATATAGCACCACGCTGACATGACTTTCTTAAACGTACGTTGAGTCGTTTTTGAGCCTTATCGGCACGCACATTGTACACTTTGCTTTATAATATATATTGATTAAACACATTTATAGTTAAAAAAAAAAAAAAAAAGAGCTGTCTAGACCATGGGTCGAAAATATAAGTTAACTTTTATTTTAAAAGAGTTTAAGTTAAACTTATAATTTTTTTTTGCCCTACTTGAAGTTTTTAATGAACATTAACTTTTTCATTGCGAAAACGTTTTGATAAAGTTATCTTAAAACTTTTATCCAAATAACTTTTTCCATAAAAGTTCATTTCAAACAGCTATTCAGAAACTTATTCATAAAACAATTTTAGAGAAAGAAAATAATTTCGGAAACGCAAACATTTATTTTATTAGATTAAAATTTTTAATATTTGGTAAATATGTGAATTTCTTTTAAATTACAAAATATTTTTTAGTAATAATATGGAATCAGTATAGTTAATTATCATACATATATAATGTATAATATTGTTACTCAATAAAAAGTTATTTAAAATTTTATTCAATAATCATCTTTTAATTTAACAAGTAAAACATTTTAATTTACACCTATAATCATCAAGAATAAATTTCAAAGTGAGCCCCCATTTTACACAGCTATCTAATAACATTTCTTAGCTTATTTTTACTGATATGGGTTTTAATTTGTTCTTGCTACACTTCAAGTCACTATTCCAGTGATATAATTCGTAAAAAAAACTTTTATGGAACCTAAATAAATGGCTTGTCAAAGTCATTAAAAAATTACCTAATTATTATTCTTTCACAACAGTTGTTATGACATATTTGAAAAAACTCCTAATCACTCGGTCTTTTTTGAGCACCATCATAATTTGTGAACTGTTTATGCACAAGTAATAACTAAAACTAAATTGAACCGGTCTGGAGAGATGAGATAATGACTGAACACTAAACTTTTTTTGATTTGAGGAAAATGAAACAATAGGATAGGAATAATATACCTTTAACTAATCCTATCATAAGATTATTCATCAAAATAAACAACAATATAAGTAAAAAAACTCCTTCCTGTGAAGAAAACTTTTATGTCACAACTCAGAGCAAAAAAGTTATTGCTTATATCTCAAAATGGCATTCAAGCCCTATAGGAATATTTTAAGGATAATAAACCTGTTTAAAGTTTAAGAATACTTGATCCTTCATTGATATGACTTCAATCAAAATCTTCAGAGCCGTTTTACAGTAAATCTTAAAAACATGAAAAATTGATCCTGTAGGTAAATGATGCAGAGTCCAGTTGGTCAATTTTCTTGAAAAATATGCTGTAACATCAGGGGCAAACACCTACCCTGTATATGGCATAGGAGATCTCAAAATACTTAATAAGATTGCAATATGCTCATTTAATATATATACCATAAATGGATAAATTAATGTAAATAAATAAATTGAGCATTGCTAAATACCTCTGAGGGGCGGTAGTTTCCTTGGGAGGGTCGCTTTTCCCCTGCTCTTGGTTAGGCTTCGAGCTGCTAACTGTGGTCCATTCGCAGTCAGTCTCACAACCTTACCGGGCCCAGGTGTGAACACCAACTCTAACGGGTCTGCCAGTTCGGAACTTGTTTTAATAATTTTTTCTGCCCAATTCCAGCCTTCCAGAACCAAAAATTGTAATTAAAAATTTGTTTCAATAATTAGAAGCAATTATGTATGTAGAATCCTAAAACAAAATATCATATGTAGAGTTCAAAGTTATATTTGCTAATAACCAGTAAAATTGATTAAATTCATGAATCAAAATCCTTTTTTAAACCACCTAATTTCAGATAATAAATTAATCTGAGCCCTGTAAAGTAGTAGCAGAAGCTCTGTCAAAGTTAAAATCTGTCAATTTTTTCCAATCCCAATATGAGTAAATATTATTACAATAATATTAATCAAGCAAAATCTCAATTACATCATTTGACAATTGCATTGACTTACTGCATACCACTCTTGACGTTCCGAAAGTCACTGAATTTATTAGACGGAGGCACATCAAATTCTTCGACAGCCTCAAGCACTGCACCAATCCACTGTTTCAAACACTCACACCAACCGGACGGCCACAGAGGTGGCAAGCTCATGTCGACAGCCTCAGATTATGCTAACTCAACTCAGAAACTGATACTTAACCCAACTGACTTAATAAAACTGGTGAGCCCCATCACCAGAAACAGATTCGTGACTGACTGACTCAGATCTATCACACCAAACTGACACAAAACACTCTTAAAATGCACCATGTGCAGTAAAAGAGTTTTTTCTATAGGATTATAGAAGTCCTCATGTTCCTGCCATTCAACGAACAACAAAAACGAAGTAGGGGCTAAGAAGAAAAAAATAAAAAAAAATTACATCACAAGAAGCAGCATGACTCCTATCCCAGAATTAGAGGCCATGTTTCTATTATTTATCAAAGTTTATTATGTATTAGGTTTATAAATTTTAATTAAAACCCAACATAAGAGTATTGAATAAATATCTGTGCTTACAGAGTAAAGTATGTTAGATCCAAAATCATAAATTTGAGAAAACCGCGATTGAAAACGTTGGACTTTCATAAAATCAGTTTAAAAAAAGTTTATTTAGCACTTGGTACGGTTATCAATTACCTGAATGTTTTACTATACATGCAAAAGTATACATTTATTATAAAGGAAGATCATGATATTTCTTATACATAGATTGGTGAATGTCAATCTTCCAATAATATCTTTTATTTAAACATTACATATTAAAATGGTTGTAGGGGAAGGGGTATTATTATTAATTCGAATACTATCCTTCACACCTAATATTTGCTGATTCATTTCATTATTTTCCTATGTAAATAATAACTCTGTTTTGTTGCTTAATCATATGTTCAATATTCAATTGAAAAAAAAATTAATATCACTGAAATTGATTAATGAGTTTAGAAAAACATTTATTGTTGCACACAAAACAAAATACAATGTTTGAATATTAACAGAATAATAACAAAGGAAAATTCTTCCACAAGGTAAAGAAGAAAAGAAAAAAAAACTTATGTATAGTTTATCTAAAATTAACCAATACAAAAAAAACTGTGATTTTTAACCTAAAGAAAACTAAAATAGATAAACAAATGTAACTAAGTTGTTTTATGTTTTCTAAAGAAGTGTTTCTATTTAAACAAAATCAAAATATAAACTTAGTGTCTTCAAATGACAAAAATAAACCTTTTGCTGTAGACCGATGTTTAAATGGAGGTCGCCAGGGCGATAAATGAAGGCCGGGCCCGGTGGTAGGGTTGGCTCTCTGGTGGTGTTCCAATAAAAAAATTGAGAAGATGCATTAAAGTTTACTTTGTGCACTATCGAACATAACACTTCACCCTAACACTCGAGACTGGGAAGCACGTGGCGTCAGCTGTTTTATAACTAACTAATTAACACCACCTGGTGTTATAAACAATGCGCTTATTTACATTCTATTGTTAAATAAGCATAATTGAAATTAAACTTATTTTTAAATAAAATATAACTACTTTATGTTGACATAAATTTAAATTATATTCTAAAATTAAAAATAAAATAAACTTTTATTCGGGCTTTAACAATGGTCTAACGCCAACGTTTCGGACAATTTCGTCCATCTTCAGGGCAATATTCTCCTATTTCATACTTTCTTCTCCTAATACAAACGTTGGCTTTAGACCATTTTTATATAGTCTTTAAATAAAAGATATTACTGAATGTTTTAATTTACTCATCAAAGCCTCTTCTGCAAAAAGTTAAAAATCTGCAAAGTTATATGCAAACAAATTTGCAACTGCATGCACAGATAAAATTAAGAAAGGATCGTTGTCATTGCAAACAAATATAAAATTATAAAGTGAAATAAAATATAAGGCTGTTTTCATCAACTCTGGTAAGATTTAATTATATTTTGTAGCCCTGTTGAGTAATAAAATATTCAACAAAAACTATACATTAATAATAACAAAGAATACTTCTTAACCCTTAAACAGGCGGGACGTGTAAATGCGTCCTTGAAATATATGTTGTAACCTGGAACTGGTGGGACTTATATTTTCATACAACAGAGGTATTAGTCATAGATACATGTATCTATGTTTATATATACATATAAATAAATAATTATTTATACATATATAAATAATAATAAAAACAACAAATATTTTATGACGTCTATATACGTTCTGCCCGGTTAAAGGGTTAATAAGAATTCAGGGATTCTTTAATAAAATAAGGGTCCCCTAAAAAATAAATTAAGTACCTACCTTTGTTTTCAGCGTCAAGAATACCCTCATTAGCCGGTATCTTTCCAGAAATCACAAGATGAGCGAATTCTCCCAAAGCTTCAAGTTCTTCGGTTGACTGCCTCCTCAACCATTCAGGAGCAAACCAGGAGTTTTCATGAGAAGCAGAGAAAAGATTGTTCAGGTAAGGCCTGAGCACAGGTCCAAGCCTTTTCTTCTGCCGATCCAGGCCAAAATAGAGCCATTTCAAAACCTCTCGGACAACTGCATTGTCATCTGAAGTGTCGACATGAGTGCCACTTTTCCGAATCTACAAAAATAAATTTGTGTGAGCAATGGCATATTCAGTGATTTTACCATGAATTCCGTAAACCAATACTGTTATATTCAAATGAGATATTTATTATTTAAAATATATAAGTATAAGAGCCAAAGATGGCTTGAAGACTAATCTAATCACCATCATCATTAATCATCTAATTAATTAAAACAGATAACACATTCTTCAAAACCTTACATCTTCCAGGAGCTGAGAAGCTGATTGATCATAAGGAGCACATAACGACTTTTTTACACCTGCTGTGCGGAAATAGGCATGTTTTGCTTGTTCCAATATTGATGACACAAGGTATATAAGGTCTTCTGAACTGCCATCATACTTCATTTTTTCTTCAAAACAGGACGTCAAAATGTTATTCTAGAAAACAAATCAAAGAAGTAATCATCTCTAAATTTTCAAAATAATACACCATAAATTATTTAAAAGAAACATCTGGGAATTCAAAAATCACAACTTTGAAAGAGAGCATTTTAAAACTTTCATCTTCAGGGTAAATTGAATTTTTTTTATAATTTATTTTTTCAACTGATATTATTTATCATATTTTATATACAGTAGGACCTCCATTATCCGGGCCTCGATTAACCGAGGATCCAATTAGCCGGGGTGCCAAGGAGCCAATTTTTTTTTTTTAATAGGATTTTTTTAATTTGTATGCCATTTATTTTGTATGTATAATATTTAAAAAAATGTATACATAAATATTTAACGATTACACAATGTTTAACTATCTATTATGAAATAAAACAATAAATACACAGAAAGCGAGTATTGTATTATGAGATGTTTCCGGTATCTAATACTCCACTTCATAATCTAGGAATGGTATTGTTTTCAAATCTTTCCAGGAAACTCCTACTCTGGCCTGTTTGGCTACGAAACAAAATATTGTCAGTTGTGATTTAGTCTCGATTTAAATACATACGAAGTAGCAAAATGTCGGAAAAAAGAAAACGTGTCGTTTTAACGCTTGAAGAGAAATTAACTATTATAAACAGATTAGAAAAGGGTGAAAGTGTTAAAAAATTATCTGCTGAACTAGGAATCGGCGAACAAACTCAAGAAGAAAAAAGACATTTTCGACTTTGTATCGTCGTCGGCCCATAATATATAAAAAAATACATTTACTTTTTTTGTTATTTTTGTATATTATAATTTAGGTATATAAAACGTTTGTTTGTTAATAAAAGTGATTATACCTTACAAGTGATTTTTTAACCTTTTCTACCACATTAAGTCAATAAAATGTTTTAATTCAATTATCTGGGGTTTTCGATTATCCGTGGACCCCCATACCCATCATTACCCCGGATAATGGAGGTTCTACTGTATTTGTTTCTGGTGTGCCTCGTTATTGATTGACACAATTTATCAATGATAAAACCATCAACAAGAGTGGCCACGGGTTGGCTTGTTCAATCATCTTCTAGCATCTTCTAAATGGGGGTTTTTATCAGAAGAATTATAATTTTTTATATCAGAAGAAGAAGAATAAGAACATTGTGAGGGAATGATCATTAATTTCACTCAAATCAATAAGCATCAAAGATCGATTTAAATTTATTTATAAATCAATCTTCTTCTGATTTACAGAAAATTAAATATTCCTAATGTTAAAAAAGTAGAAATATATCTCATACCTTGGACAAAGTTAAAGATCTTACGACAAGCATAGACCGAAGGAGGAGACCGATGTAGTTTAGCTGCCTGACAGAATATTGAGAAGCTGCAACTGTTGAATACCCTGAAATCAAGTTTATTGCTAAGTAATCACAAAGTTTAATGAAATTAATGTATTCAAATCTATTTTCATTCACACTTAAATAATAAACAGTGTCACCTATAATAAAAACAGTAAAATAAGCCTACCGTTAAGTATAAAATTAAGGCTTATATTGAATAAATCTTAATTTGTTCCCATACCACTACCTAGCATAGCTGTAATGCAGGCAATGTCAGTTCTTAGCCCAGAATTTCAGTCTTATTGATTTAAATTTAACTTTAATGAAAATAATAATTACTCTAATTAAATCAGTCATTTATGGAACACATGTCCAAAAAAATTTATTTCTGTTTTTATTTATTTTTTGGCTTCTTCCATGCATAGGAATTCAAAAGAATAAAATTTTCATTCCAGGTTCTATTTTTAATAATAATAATTTAATAAGAAATGCATTTATTAAAAATATAACCAACATATTATATAATGTGATATGCATTTATACTCTTGGTCGAAGACCATCAGAGTGAGCCCAACAGCATTATTTCATATACAGCAATTTTTTTTTTTTATATATATATATAATAACACTAATTAACATTATTTTGGTACAATAAATAATTAACGTTATTTTGGTACAATAAATAATTAACATTATTTTGGTACAAATGAACATATTAGTACTTATAGTATATGATCTGACGATAACTTAACAATAAAATAGCAAAAGGCAAGTAGTAAATACAAACAATAATCATCCAACCAAAAAACCCTCAATAATTCGAATACAAATCCCGTATCACTCTCTTTCCTTCACTCAAAACACTCTCTTACACGTAAATATTTCTCTTTTTTTTTAAATTAATTTGTAAATATCAAAAATATAGTAAGAGAGACCAACAAATAAACAACATAGATATATAGAAAAAAAACAATTAATAATAATCAATACAAATATAATAATAAACTACTACTACTAATAATATAATAATAATCATAATAATAATAATAATAATAATAATAACAATTAAGAATTAATTACCAATTAAACCCACATACGAGTATCTGTATATTCACCCGTCTCCCCTCTATTAAGATTCTTTTCAACCATTATATTCCTTAGTCAGGCTATATCTATAATACCACGATTGTTTAGAGTAACCAACCAGTGCAGTCCAGTTTTTCCCATTTAAATATAATTCCAGGTTCTATTATAACAGGGTTGAGCCAGAAAAAATGACCGTTTTCTTTGTGTTTGAACTTTGCATTATAATTCCTCTCTTATTTCCATTCGGGAGGTAAGAATTGTGATAAGAAGTTCATGTTTGATCCCGTCTGAATCATTGGTAAACAGCATGCCCTCTATCTGGGCTGAGTACTTCTTTAAATTTCCTTTATTCACAATGACAGTAAAGTATGAAATTCTCATAATTTTGCTCCATTGTTGGAAATGGAAGCTTTCAGCAGTTGAAGCCACTCGTTTACTGGTTGAATTTGAGGATGAAGACTCTTTAAATAAAAGGAAGGTGAAAAGGTGGTTCCAAAAATTTAATGTATGTTTTTTGAGCCTTGAAAGGAAATCAGGAACAGGGCGTGTTTCAGTAGTCAACTAGGACGGTACGAAAAGCACTCGTGAATTGTCAGCTGAGCTTGGCCACTCACAACCTACTGGGACATGTCTCCTGCGAGAGATAGGAAAAGTGAAACGTGCATGCCGAGAGGTTCCCCACATGCTTAAACGCCCAACGTAGAGTGGAAATTTGCAAGTTGCTTCTGCAAAAGTCGACTACTAATTGTTTCATCAAAAGAATAGTCACAGTGATGAAAAGTGGGGTAGTATAGGTATTGGCGTAATCCTAAAAAAACAGGTCAATGGCTTGACCATGGTCAGGTAGCTCAACCCGTCGCCAAGCAAGTGCAAATCGGAAAAAAGAAGATGCTCTCTGTATTTCGGAACTATGAAGGAGACATACACTATGAGTTCATACCTGAAGGTCATTCTATAAATTCAGAGCTGTATTCAGAACAATTGCAAAGAAAGTACAATGTTTTGGTTCAGTGGTATCCTAGTTTAGTCAACAGGAAGCAAGTACTGTGCCAATAAGATAGTGCCGGACCGCACACCTCTCACCTTACAAAAGCTAGACTAGCTACTTTGGATGGAATTGAGCTTCTCCCTCACCCGGCCTATAGTCCAGACCTAGCACCATCAGATTACCACCTGTTCAGATCGATGGCTCATTTCTTTCGTGGAAAAACATTCAACACCTTAAATGAGGGGTCATCTGTGGTGTAGTGGTTAGTACCATGAAGGAATTCTACAGCTGGCTTCCAGATGGTGTTGAACCATAGAACATAATGGTTTATATTTTGATTTTTACATATAAAACGGTCATTTTTTCTGACTCATCCCACTAGTTGTGTGATTAAGAAAACTATTGATGTTAAGGAAATTTCTTAGTGCAAAAGTAGGAGCTTTTTTTTTTCTCTCCCATAAATTTGAAATTGTGCACATACTCAGTTTCTGGACTGATTCAGTTATTATTTCTGTCATTTTATTTTTAAAATGTAATATTCCTTTCCTAATTTTATGGAAACACACCTGTGGAAGACAAAGGATAAAAAGAGAAGCGAACACCCCTCGTTGCAGGAGGTGGTGCTAGAGAAACAAGGAGGGATTCCCATTTACTGACAAGAGCAGCCTCCATCCGTCGCCGAGGTTCACTCTCTTCGGGCAACAGATCAGGAGCAGTGATTTCACCGAGTCTTATCAGGGTATAAGTGAGCAGTTCGGCGTCATGGCTGTAGTCCTCTTCGGTATAGTGAAGTGTACCTCCTCCTGGCGAATTCAGCATTACCTATTAGAATATTGGTATCAGAATGGTAAGAACATTTATATCATTGCATTAGTATAGTACATAATTTTAACCAAATAGTTAAAAACTTTGATTCATTTTGACATTATAATTGTGTTTTGGAATACTTATAGTTATGAAAAGCATGAAAACATAATCTAGCAACAATGAGGATTAACAATAAATATATTGATAACATTTGTGAAGTCCTGACTATAAACAATTTTTTTTTCAATTCTATATCAATCACAGATCAACTCAAAAAATTAAATTAAAAATGATCGGAATATTATTAACAGAACATAGTATTGATAACTCAATTTATGATGCCCCCAATAGACCTCGATTCAGCAATTCAAGGCATTTGATTTGACCTGCATTTAAAAACCATCCTCTCTATCTAATAAGCTAAAAACTACTAGATTATGGAAGAAGTATTATAACTTTCCATACTCAATTTACATATTAATTACATTCCTGTTTCATACACATTCTGAGTTTATTTGGCCAACTAAATAACAAAAAAACTTAAAGAGGAAAAACAAAAGGACTTATTACAATTACCCTCTCCCCTGGCTAATAAAAAAAGCCCATATAACTGATGTGGGGAGATTGGGTTGGAAAGAAAAGTTTTCAAAGCCTATATTTTCCATCAGTAATTGGACTACCATAAGAAAAATATATTTTTTGAAAACAGAATGATGGTTCCGGGTATTATTGTATGCAAACAAACTCTTCATCTTTATTTGTCTATTCTTTATTTTTTGTTCTATAAAATCAAAAGTTATAAGAAAATACGTATATATATCCATGTTTCCAAGTTAACAAAACGCAAAAAGAAATCTTCCTTTGTTGGAGTCATGGGCGTCACCGCCGGGAGGGACAGGGGGGACTTGTCCCCTCCAATATTTTAGAAGAGGGCAACTACTTGCAATCTAAATGTGACATAAATTGGTAAGTTTTGTAAATATCTTAAAAATACATTGTTGGAGGAGGAATTAAGTGTCCAAACAGTTGTTTTTAAGCATTGTTATTTTAACTTTTACCTATCTATGAGAACATTGATTCGTCTGATTTGAATAATTTTGGGCTGGTGACGCCCATGGTTGGAGTTATTATTAAAAAAAAAAAAAAAAAAAAAAAAGTGATGTGATAGATAGTAGCTTATGCATACATTGAACCATGGGAAGAAATATGAAGGTTGTCTTTGAGTCCTCAGGGCAGATATCAATCTATCTGCAATGACCAAGACGTGAGTAGACAGCATATCATGGCTCCATTCTTCCAGGTTTGTTGATTCTTCCAGTCTGTACCTAGTACATTAGTATTTAAAAAAATTAACATTCTTATTAAATCTAATAAAAGAATCATTAAAATCTGAATTATGTACTATTACCGTTATTTTATCATTAGATGATATAATTATGAGAGGACATATAAATTTAAAATAGAAACAAAATTAAGATATGAGCAAATAGTAACACAAGGGATACAAATGTGATAGCATGTGTATAAGATGGAAGATCTATTTTCTACTTTCCAGAGAGATATTTTAAGAAAAATTAGTGACAAATAGTAATGTATATCAATTTGTGTCAAGAGTTATTGTTAGTGAAGAGAAGGAGCAATGATATTTGTTTTAATTTATTACAAATCTTTATATATATAAAAATCTCGTGTCCTGATGTTTGTCGGAGGTAAAATCAGAAACTACTCAACCATTTTTGATGAAATTTTGCTCATTGTGTGTATTTTTGTCCAACTTAAAAGATAGGATGGTTTTTGTCTTGATTATTGGCCTCAATATTTCTTTTTTTGCAAATTAAATGCTTATTAATCTACAATTGAGTGTGATTATTTGTAAGTTCTATAATTTTCCAACAGATGGTGGTTTAAGTTAATTTATTGACACAATACTTTATTTTCTTTCGATATTTAGGCAGGGTAAGCATAAATCTATTTTTTCCGGCTTGGACTAGGAAAATCCGTGTTTTTCCCATAGCAAATTATGGGTCGCCTTTTCAGCTGTGGGGAAAACATTGAATGTATTTGTTTTAGCAAAAGACAGGTATACCAGCATTGGAACCAAAGTAAAACCAAGGTTTACTTCAAACATTGGAAATTATTTTCTGAATAATTAGTATAAGAGATCATTTTTATAATCTTTGGAAATTTACAAATAATCATAAATAATTTGAATTTTATATATAGTAATATATAAATAGTAGCGAAACCACATAATTGTCCATACCACAAAAGAGTTTTGAGCATATAGTCACTGATGACATGGCCGCCACTTGAGGTTGATCTTATCTCGTGAAGTAGAGCCCTGAGAATGGCAAGAGTTCTTGAGGGAACACTGTGAGCAGAATGGTGCTTGAGGAGTGTCTGCTCAGCTGCAGGTGCCCTTAACTGCCATGCAGTCCCTCGGTCTTCGCAACGTAAAGTAGGGTGCGGAGGAGCAGGTACAGCATAAAAGCCCTACAGTCATAATGAATGTAAAACTATTTATTTATCAATGTCAATAAGTATTTAGCAATTTATTCATCATAGATTATAGAAAAAAACAAACAAAGAGCTTCAATAGGATAATTTCTTGATTAATATCATTGCTCTTTATCAGTCAATTGGTCAACTATCATAATGTCCATCACATTGATTATAACGATATTAAAGAGTCAATAATAAAAATATACATGAACATAAACACAATTTATCTCATTCAACACTGGACTAATCAGGTCTAAATATTTTTTAACTGAAGTCTTTTACTCAGATAGTTGGTTATACAAGCTTTCAGCTAGTAAATCTATTCAAATGGTTAGACTGTAAACCATATCAAGTGCATATGCTGGGTAAGATCCTTTAAATACCATGAATTTATGTCAAGCTGTATATTATAAAAAAGGTCATAGAAAAGCCATAACATCTTCTATCAGTCTAACTTTTTATGGTGCTTCTAGGCAGAAAGATATTTAACCCATGTCTGAGGGTCCCATCCAATACGCCCTAGGAGCAGAGAATAAAGTTAATTTAATATTTTTAATTTTTTTTCTGCCTTAGCATTATCTATCATTTTGTTTAAATTGTAGATTGATATTTTTAAGTAAATCAAAGGTATGTATAAGAAATCACAAAATGTGATGTGACACTTCAAGTAAAATAGGCCAAATATGTGCAAATTTATTTAAAGAATAGCTAATTAGATTAGTTTCTATAATCACAGAATGCTACCAAATTTTTAATTAGGTCCACCAGAGATTTAGGGTCTTACAAACAAAAAACAAAAAAAAGGCACAAACCTGACCCTCAAAAATACATTAGAGCGTGATAATTTTTTTTTTTTTAAAGAGTTCTTCTCAAAAACTGGTATTGCTTATCAGGCATGGTATGGTTCAAAATAAATGTATAAATAAAAAAGAGTTCTTCTTGATTTATTCTTTATAAAGAATCACATAATTTTTAAGTTCTTGTTTTGGTTTGAAAGAGTAGTAAAAGAGTAGCCTTTTAACAGATTTAGTAACGTTGAATTTGGAGAAAATCCTTAAGAGTTATTAGTGATTTTAAATGGCTAGGGAATCCTCTACAGAAACTGAACCCAAACATTTGTATGTTTTTTCTATAATAATTAGTATTCGGGAGATTTCAGAGATTCTAGAAACTAATCTGATTACCCACCGTGGCCCTGGGATTTTTTAATGGGAGTAAAAAATCCTTGTCTATGCAGTCCCTCGGATTGGATGTGATGTAAAATGGAGGTCCCGAGCCTGTGCGATGCAAGTTAAATGCCCGAGCCTGTGCGATGCTAAATATATATGTATAGGCAAAATTTAGGACTCTCAGTGTAGATTCGTTCGATTAGCCTTAGTGGCATAAATGGACATTAAACAAACAAACTAATCTGTTTTTTCTTCTTAATTAACATAAATTTAGCCAACTTTACTTAAAGTGTTTCTTGCCCTTCGTGATTTCTTATGCATTAAAATTACTTAAATATAATTATCATATATATATATATTTTTTTTTTTTTTTTTTTTTTTTGTACTTAATAAAATAAATCGATTGATATATAATATCCCAGGCATCCATTCAGTGCAAAGGCAGAAAAAAACAATTAAAATTATTACATTGGATGGAACCCTTGGACATGAGTTAAATATTGATAATGAAACTAAAAAATTTGGTCAAATCGGTGAACCCTCAGCTGTACGCTCCCTTTGTAAGTAAAATGGTTTAATGACAAGTTACAAATCTTGTTTATTAATAGTTCTAATAATCTACAATATAGTTTTCTTGCAAACATTTTTTAAAATTGATATATTTCAAAGCCTTCAAATACAAAACAAAATAACAATAATTACAGTAGAAGCTGCTTGATGGTAAAGAAGACATTCGCTGTGACAAAGGCTGACCCTCGCTGGAAACTGAGCGCTACTTGGCCAAGAAGAAAACCCAATCCCTAAAACAAGGGTCACCTAAACAAAAAGAAATTGTTATTTCATGAAATAATAATGTACAATAGAACTCTAATTCATTCTAAAATCATTCCTAATTCTTTAAATTGAGTCAGGAAAATTTTAATATCAGTGGTTCGATAAATAAGATAATGATATTTATCTAATTAAAAATGTTGATAACTTAAGAATGCATAAACACAGACATTAAATTCAATTTAAGATAGCAACATCTGTATTAGAATAAATAAAATAATAATTGATCCAAATGATGATTAATATATTCATGAAATACCTCTATGTCAGTTTCAACTCCAACATTTCCAGCATATGCCATGTCTACCCTTAATCGAACACAAGAACATCCCTCAACAATGGCTATCCTGAAGTCTCTTGGGTCTGGAAATTTCTTTTGACTCTCTCCTATATTAAAGAAAATAAGTAAGTAAAAGGAAATTCGCATTGAAATTGAAAACATAATATCTAAAGTACAGCTGCTATTCTTTACAACTGTATTCAATATTACAATGAGGTTTACTTGAAGACTATGGGGGAAAGAAACTTAATTTAAAAACAATGAATTTGATCACAAAAAAAAGACCAATTTTGAGCAGTTAACAATTAAATTATATTTTCTAACGAACAAAATGTGTAATCCAAATGCTACATCCCGATTGGAAGGTATAGGAACATTCAACAGTTTAGTATTTTTTTGCTAATAAATTTCTTGACTCACATGAATCAGTAATTAATTCAGAGGAAAAGGGAGATTGAGAGAATTGGAGCCATGTAACAATAATGGCAGTTGACATGGGCTACAATGTGAGTTATTTATTTTATTCAGCATAAGCGTAATTTAGTAAGAAGTGATTGATGATTCTTACTAAATTAACCCATTTCATCCCAAGAGTAGAAATAAAATGAATTTTTTGTGTTTCTTTTTATTTTTTAAAACATATTGGAAGTTATGACAACTTTATTTTCACAATATTCTTGAAATACAAATAATCTAGTGTATAATTTTCAAAGTTCACATTTCTGAAGAGTGCATATTTGAAGTTTATTTCTAAACATACTTCAAACAATGATGCATATAGGCATTTCAGTGACAATATAAGTTAACTGACTATAATAATTATCGACAAATAATTTTACAAATTATTGTTTCAACATCTTATTTTAATTAATTTACCAACAATATAGTTAACTGAATTTAAAAAAAAAAAAAAAGCCTCGTGCCTCATCATTTAATCGGAGGCAGGAAATTTAAACACCTATTTTGGAAATGATAACCTATTGGTGCTGTATTTCTTAAATATATACCTCTATAAGAATACTAATAAATCTCACCTGCTCCAAAGAACACTTGCCTTCCAGGTGGCAATTGTAAAATATAATGGAGATGGGAGGCATCGACTATTTTACCAGGAGCGGCACAGACACGACTATCGTCCAGTTCACTGGGGGAATTGGCAAGCCCACTCTTGGCAGCCGACTGGGCCAGAAGCTCAACAAATCTTTCTTGTACTTTATCTCTGAAAATATTAATATAATAATTATTATATTTATTGAAATAAATTCTTAAACCCACCTATCATTCACCAGGAGGTCTCACCTCACTATTATATTTCAGACTAATTTTGAGAAAATCACTCAAGAGAAAACAATAGCCAAAAATATGAACCTCTGCACTTTTTGGATCAGGGAATGAATCAATTTTAAAGAGAAGTTCTGGGATTTGTATATAGTGTTAATGTTTGAATTTAATGTTTAGGACATGGTCAACAAAGGTATCAACTACAGTTCATTCCTCTCAAGTGAAATCTTAATATTTACATTATTTTTCCATTTTGCCCATTCTCATTGGCTAATTTATGAAAAAAACTAAACCCAGATATTAAAAATAATTTACATATATATTTTTTTAGATAACATTACTAAAAAATATGTTGCTGTGGCTAATCAGACGATGCTAGAGTGGGAATTCTAAATTTGAGGATATGGTGGTAATAGTAGGTGTAATTTGGATAGGAATCTTCAACTGGTATATAGCAGACATCATACAGGCTCAGGCCCTCCATTTTAGGTACCATCCAAAGGAGTGCAAAGCCAAGGATGATTTAGTCCCTTTAAAAAATCAGGGGGCCACCTAGAGGGCTACGAATCCACGACCTGCTATGCAAACAACTACACCACAACCGACAGTGACCCCTAATACAGAAATTCGGGGGGGGTCATGACACCCCTCTCTCAAAAACACATGGCTGACAGCACCTGTTTTTAATGAGATTATTACCTTGTATTAAGAAGAACTGCGATTTAAACAACCTAAAGCATAATGTTTAGGGCATAGTAACTACCTAAATGCATTATACGTTTTGAAATACAAAAAAACTGAAAAGCCAAAAATTTTGAGGAGGGTAGTGACCCTTGTGAACCCCCCCCTTGGAGTCGCCCTTGCCACAATAGTATATCTATGAATTACTAATATAATGAATGAAACAAACCTTCTGAGATAACCATGACTGCTTATGAATTCCGCCCACCGCTCCGCTCCAGGACCAGACAGCCTCAGCCTACCAAACCCCTGAGGTCCACCCTCAGGTTCCACCAGGTGACAGGTGGTCCCATCTTCCTCAGGATAAAGTTGAGGAGAGGAGAGCTCGTCAAGGCGCACTAAATAGCTCAAGCTAGTCCCCGGCTGAACAATACACATGGCATTGAAAAACATACATTGTAAAAGATATATATCACATATAAGTTAATTATAGGCGTGCGCAAGCGACGGTGCTAGTTCTTTACAGGAACTAGAGAAACGGGGATAGAAGCCGGGCCATTACCTGGGATTCATAGGATTTTTTGGTGTTTTTAATTTGTTTTTCCATAATTAAAACCCGATTGAGCAAACAATTATTTGAAAATGTCTAATAGGTATTGCTCGGTCCCTCAGTGTTCAATTAGAAAATCAAAAGACGTGTCATTCCATTTATTTCCAAAAAATAAAAAGCTTCTTAAAGAGTAGATTGTAAAATTAATAATAGATAAGCCTGTTTCGAAACATATGACGATAAGTAGTCTTCATATTAAAGAAAGTGACTATATTTATCCAGGTAAATATTAGTATTTGACATTTTATTATTCCAAAATCCTAGTTTTATGCAAATAACATTGAGACCATACTGTCATAGATTTGTTTTTCTTTTTTACTTTTCCCCATTTTTGTCTTACATCCGTTGTGCTTAATTGTTCAAAGTTTTCATTGCGAAGCCTGAAAGTTTTGACAAATAAAGAAATAATATGACAAAGAATCTAAGCTGTCATGAAAATGACAGCTGTCATAACAATGATTGTATGAATAGGTAATTAATGTTATTACTAACCGAAAAACGTAAAGTTACAATGATGTGATTGCATTTACCAGAACTACCAAGTTTACACGTACGAATTACAAGAAAATTGCTTATTATTATTAATAAATTTGATTTCCACTTTTATTTGATGGGGCAGTCCTTTAAGATCGCTTGTTTGAAGGCACAACGCTTCTAAAATAACTGTTTTTTTACTTCTAGATATTATTCCACATGTCATTATGTGGTTTGCATCAAGGATAGCCTGCCCTTCAATTAATGGTCTTTTAAAATTAACAATTATCTCTATCAAATCAACAATGTCTATCTCCGTTCCTTCCGACATTTTGCAAAACTACTAGCGCACCCTATAGTCGATTGCGCCCGCGAATATAACTCCTACTCTATAATTTTAAGGTAAAAAATATAGTGCAGTGGTGCATCACACAACTTTCACATCTTTTTTTTTAGTAAAAATAGACAATTTTTATTTTCACTTACCTATTGTATATGAAATATACAGTAAGGGAATCGGGGATCGTGAAAAATGTCGACTTCCGGTTTACAATGGCGCGCGTGTGTATGTAAACAGACTAGCGCAAAAACGATTAACTGCTCGAAACTGAAATTTGGTAATTGAAGGTCTAGGCCTCGTTTCTGACAGCAAAAATTTCATCAAAATTGGTCAAACGGAGGGAGTACTTTATTAAATAACTTTTTACCCATTTTTTTTTTCTATTTTCTCATAAGCGGCCACAACGATTTTGATCAAACTTGGTATTTCATGTTCGTACCATATATGCCCGCAAAGTAACGGCGAAAATTCCATCAAAATTGATCAAACGGAGGGGTCACTTTATTTAATCAATTTGGTCACATTTTTACGTTTTTTTTTTGTTTTTTTTTCCTCAAAGACGGCTGCAACAATTTAGATAAAAAACGCGTTGATTTTGAAAAGAAATAAAAAAAAAGAATTCTTTAATATCAGCTAAATTTTATCAATATAAAATGTTCTAGGGGAGCTTAAATGGCGCAAGTAACTTTTTTGTTTTCCTATAAAGTGCCTTTGATTTCCTATAAAGTGACCTTTGACCTTTTGAGTCTATATGGAGTAAATAACTGTCTCCCATTATATTTAGGCATAATGGGAGACAGTTATTTACTAAGAAATAAGAAGAAAATATGAAATACCATATACAAAATAAAAATGAGTAACCATATACATGAAAAAAAAGAAAAAATATCCGACAACTCATAACACACGTTGAGCCGACGGATGCGCATTACGCCTTTGATGGCACCATTGTTAACAAGTAAAGTTGTTCTGTTTATGGGAAACAGTAGGCTAAGTGTTTTGGAACATGGATATTTGATGGACATTATTAGTTTCCGTGTTAACTAAATATAGATTTATACAATCAGATGCGATGGCGGATTACGAGTATGCTTGCATTACCGTATTATCACTAATGAAAACAAAAACTTTTATTCAACAATAAAAAAAATTAGTTTGCCTTAGGAAGTAAATACTTGATGCGCAAATTATTGAAAGTATTTAAGGTATGAAAAAAATCTTGTATGAGATAATATTTAATTATTTATATTTTAATTTAGAAACTTTAGTTTCATAAAAGATTTCTGAATGCAATATAAAGTTTTTTAAGAGGAACAGTAATCATTCTTGGTTTCCAGAAAGGTATAGAGAAACTTTACCACAAGACGTAAATACATCTATCGATTCACCATCACGATATAATTACAAAAAGCCACCCGCAGTAAAAAACAAGCAAGCAGTAAAAGAAACTCAACTGTTGATGAAATTAGGTCCCTTAAAAAAAGAAATAAGCAATAATGAATAGAAAAATACTGAGAATTTTTAAGCTTTGCAATGCAAATACTCTATAACTTATGGAGTTATACAAATATAAGCGTATAAATTGGGGAAAATGTGTGAAGTTGAGGAATGGCGTTTACGTATTATCAAAACTCGTCGATTTGTAATCTATTGGGTTGTACGGAAAATAATGCAGGTTTTCAAGTTTTCTTTTAAAACATTCTATATATAGTAATCTGTTTACTTTTAGGGGATTATTTATTTGAACGAGTGTCAACAGTTGCTAATCCTCTTCTAAACGACAATGTTTGTTTATCTCTATAGCATCTTGCTACTTGGAAATAATCCAGTCTTTCCTACGATGTCACGTCGTGAATTTCGTACGATTTTCTTTTACGAGTTTAAACCCGGCCGCAGTGGAGCCCAGGCGGCTAGAAACATCAACCCAGTGTGGGGCGAGGGAATTGTTACTGAGTGCACTGTTCAAAGGTGGTTTAAAAAATTTCGGGAGGGAGACTTCAGCCTCGAAGATAAAGAAGGTCGTGGGAGGCCTTCCTCTCTTGATGACGATATTCTCCGATCATCGGTGGAAGGAAATCCGAGAATAACTGTTCGAGAACTTGCGGAAAAACTTCAAGTAAGCAAATCGACCGTCGATGACCACCTCAAGGAGATTGGGAAAAAAAAAAAAAAAAAAAAAAAAAAAACCCAAATCCTGCATTATTTTCCGGACAACCCAATAAGTAATCGTAAGTAAAGTTGTTTGTTGCGCGCATTGCACCAGATTTTATTTTTGTAAATTTATCTTTTTATTTAAAAAATATTTTATATATACATGTGTTTAAAATTATTGAAACATTTATAAGGGTAAAAATGATTCTCGCGGCAGAAATATAGTCACTTGTGGCACGCGTGACATACACGTTCGCCATCACTGCTTTTGGCTACCAATATGTGGGATGGTGAAGACGCGTAAATACTTTTGAAAGCATTTTTAATTATTATTATTATTTTTTTTTTTTTTTAAGAGATCGCCCTGGAATGGTGAAAATACCTTAGCTCTATTTCGTCAAGAAAGGTCGATGGGGACACTTTGCGTATACGACTTCAATAAAGTTGGGGGCACGATCCTCGTAAACAGAATTACTCAATTCTCTAGAAGGCTTTGAATGGGAACCGGGTTCCGTGTTTAGGCGCCATTAAATGAAGACACCGCTAAACTTATATAAATAAACATCAGTTATAATAGTTAAAACTCCTTACCTTAGCTATATTTCTTCTCAAATCCTGGTGGCCCATTAAAAAAAAGAGGCAAGTTGTTTTTAAAAAAGAGTAATTAAAATCAACGTTAAATTTTAACAGTGCATCGAGTATTCCTTCATAAATAACTATGAAATTGATGTTATTATATTTAGAATGGCAATCCAGTTGTATTTAATAACAGTGTATTGTTTGTATATTGTAACTAATATTAGGCAACACTGCTTGAGAGAGCAACACTGTGATTGAGAAGGTAATAAGTTCCTATGGCTCTAGTTTTTGAAAGCGTACCATGTGCTCTGTTATTAAAAGTTTATCCATTAATATCTTGCACAATTCTTGTAATCCTTAGCCATCACAGTTATTATTCATAAATTGAGACATGAGCAAAAAGGCTTAAAAAAGCATGGATAAAAATTTTAATAATATTAACTTAATTTAAATAATTTATTTTTGAAGAGAAAAGATTTAGCTCCGCCGGGAATCGAACCCGGGTCTTCCGCGTGACATGCGCGGAGCCAAATCTTTTCTCTTCAAAAATAAATTATTTAAATTAATTTAAAAACAAGCGTGGTCATCCACGATAATGATTAAATTAATATTAACTTAATATTTTAAATTATTTTTCTTAACATGATAATATGCAACTTCTTTTATTTATTTTTTTTTATAAGGAGAGAAAAGATTAACCTTGGGCCGGGATTTAAACCCAGATTTCCTTATCACTAGTAAGGCGTTCTTGCCACTTGAGCCACAGGGCACATATCCCGGTCAAATCAATCAATTTTGGCTTCACCGAACTCTTTCCCACCGATCAGAACAACATAAAATCTAGGGAAATTTTCAGAATCTCGAATCTATGTTTTTCTGTTGTTAATTGTTGTGAAGTTGTCGCTCCTCCTTTCTATTTTACCCATTTCCACCTCCGATAAAACTCGACAGTATAGTAATTTAATTTAGGTCCTATAAATCATTAAAACTCCTTATTTTAATTATTCGAAAATAGTTAACAAATGAATGCAAATATATTTTTACTTTCACTTACCTATTTATGAAATATATAGTAAGGGAAAGTATTACGATCGTGAAAAATTTCGATTTCCGGTTTTCAACGGAAATACACGTTTTGGTGTCTCGCAAAATGCCGCGCAGATTAAAAACTGCTCGAAACTAAAATTTGGTAGTTGAGGGTCTAGGCCTCGTTTCTGACAACAAAAATTTCATCTTAATTGGTCAAAAGGAGGGGTCACTTTATTTCATAACTTTTTTTCCCATTTTTAACTTTTTTTCGATTATCTCAAAAACGGCTTTAACGATTTTGATTAAGTTAGCCATGTTTAATGAAAATCAAGTCTTCCTTAATATCAGGTAAGCTTTGTAACTATTAAAATGTTCTGAGAGGGCTTAAATGGGGAAGGGGCCTTTTTTGTTTTCCTATAATGTACCTTTGTATTTGTTTATATGGAGAAATTATCTGTCTCCCGTTTCGCCTTAAAATAAGAAAGGGCTAAATATAAAATATGAAAAAAATCAAATAAACATACACAGGAGAAAAAAAATAAATATTCCGTCAACTCAGAAAGCAAGTTGCGCCCAAGCATGCGGAGTACGCCTTTAAAGACAGGCGTTAACATAACTAAAGCCGTTGTGTTCATTTAATAAAAATAATTTGTTTCGTGGTAACTAAATGAAATTTTCAACAATTACATAGAGAATTATAAAATTGGAGGATAATGTTTGCATTGACGAATTATCGCAAGTAAGAACTTTTATTTTATAATAAAAAAAAATTAGTGTACTTTAGAGAACAAATAAAAACAAAAATAAGAAACTAATTTGGAAATATTTGAGAATTTGAGAAATGGCAATTAATAAAACACGCCAATTCCTAATCTAATAAGTTGGTAAGTGAAAGTTGTGTGTTGCGCGTATCGCACCAGATTTTTTTTTTGCAATAATTTAATAAATATTTCAGTTGTCACAGTGATATCTATATTTATACTAGAAAGCCACCAGTATCTATGTCGTAATCATTATCCGTGTGTTTGAATGCATTCAATGCAGTCATGACACCCAGTTAAACTGCACATTTGACGCGGTTTGGTTAGTTTGAACATAATTTTAACTTCGATAATTTATTGTATGGACATTAAATAATTAGTAGTATGGGTAAGATTTTAGTTTTATACATATTTTGTGAACCAATGTTATTAATATAATAGGTTGTATAGGAAAATTTACACGTCATCCCAAGAGAGTAGTCGCAGCGCATAGTTTGGAAACTATGTTAAATAGTTTAGGAAATACGGTGTAAAAAATCTAAATGAAGATAATATAACACGAAAATCAGAAAAAATGAATATATAAAATAATTTTTTATACATATCGCTGACAATTTGATAAAATCATAAAAAATAGCAAACTGAAAAGCAAGGAACTAACTCACCTTCTTGCCGAGTTTTTGTGGATCTAAGTTGACCAGGAACTTGGAGGCGAAGCGGCTGTCCAGAACTCCAACTCCGCAGATCAAGCGCTGAATGAGTCGTTCGATGATTACCAAGCTCCTTTCCACACTAGGCTCTCTTATGTAACCTATAAAAACATCTTAACAACTGAGACCACCTACGTAATAACTTTGTCGTAAAAGTGTCTAAGATATTTCAGTAAAGCCTAAGCGGGTCTTTTTGCGAAGACCACATCCAGTTCACTTTCTCGATGCGACATGAAGTTACTTTTAGTAAACAGTTACTTCTTTTAAACACTTATTTTTGGTACTAGTACTGAAGTGCGGCTTATGCGCCGATCACTAAGGCGACCTTCAAAGTAACGCCCGATCTCCACTGAAAAGGACCCTTTTGCTGGTTTATTTATATCTAAAGAGCGATCGGGAGTCGAAAGCTAGAATCTATTAAAGCCAATCAAGGCACTTTTTAACTTAAATAAAGGCGATGGGAGTTCGATAACATGACGGTCATATAACCTCTCAAAACAGGCCACGCCCAACTCTTAAACGCCATTCTCTTCAGTACCTTTACCCTTATTTTGATAACAATATTTATAACCTGTAAATAATCTCTATTTGCAAATAATGGCCTAAAGGAGAATAACAAGAATATATTTCAGCAATGAATATTTATTTATAAAAAGGTTAATATTATAATAAAAGACCCATTTTTTATTATCACTGAAATTACAAATTAAGGTTATCACTGTTCATAACCACTACGGATTGTTGAAAGTAACTGTTTACTAAAAGTAACTGGATGTCGCGTCGTGAAAGTAACTGGATGTGGTCTTCGCAAAAAGACCCGCCTAAGCTTTGTTACTTCTGGGTGTTGCCAACATGGCGCTGGTTAGTGAGGCCCCGATATTTTTTTTCTGTGAATTTCTAGTAATTTACTTTATATTTTTGCTTCTAATTTGTTTTGGGGCACTTTACAATTATTTTTGTGTTTTAATTACTTTTGTGTCCTTTTAAGGGGGAAAAATATTTTGATATGCAATTTTTTTAGATGGGTGAAATATTCGCAATCTCAGTACCAGATACTTTTGTTGTTTGCTGAACGTCACTTTACGCTACTAAGTCTAATCGGACGATGCTAAACTGAGAGCCCTAAATTTTGCCTATCCAGGTATAATCAGCATAGGGATCTTTAACGTGTACCTGACGTTAAACATTTTCAGGACCTCTATTTTACGTCCCATCCGAAGGAAGAAATAGCCAAGGATCTTTTACTCCCTTAAAAAAATCATAGGACTACCGTGGGATACGAAACCGCTATCTTTAGTGTTGTAGACTGCTATGCTAGCCACTGAAATGACAGTTACATAGACAGGTTACTCAGATACTTTTGAGCTGACAGTCTAGAATGGATTCGTTTAAACTTTTTATTTCGAAATTTATTTTAAAAGCATTTTTTCGGTAACTTTTTAAATTATTAAGGTATTTTGAAGATTTTAAATAAAATTTAGCAATGCATTTTTGGTGAGTTCTAAGCACTGTATAATATTCTATCTAAGCTACAGTCTTCCGCCCCATAAGCTCACTTGAACCGGAGATCATAAGGTCATTTTAAGCGGAAAATTCATCCAGCTATTATTCAATTTCTTTCTGATTACCTTAGGTTTATACATTATTTCACTTTACTTTACTTGTCAGTTTATAAACATCCCGATTTGAAAAGTTCTATGAACCAAGCTTTGTACTTTATTTCTTTACCTTATCACTATAATATGGCAATATGGTTGCCCGAGACCTATGACGTAGTTGGACGCATCTGTGAATTTATCAATGAATTGATAATGATTTGATCAATGAATTGATAACCTTGGATAGCCAGGTTATCAGCAGCCTGCTCAGCAAAAATGAAAATTTTAAAAATAAAAAAAAACTAAATATAAGATTAAATAAGTTACTGAAGAAACAAAAAATAATTATGCAATATAATAATACATTATAATTATTTTTATAAAATTTGTATTGTATGTACACGTAATTTTATATTTTCATATAAATAAATTGTTTAATGCACAATGTTGTTTGTTTTTAATTTCTACATTATCATTAATAAGCAATACATTTAATTGATGTTTCTTTACCTACAATGAATTTTTATCACATATTTTACCATAAATTATACATGAAAACTATTTCTATAACTTCTAGGTATTTATTTATTTGTATATTTTAATTAATAAATCTTTCTTGGTTGAAATTATTAATTCATTAGCGAAAATCCTATGAGTGGTCACCCCAGATATAAATAATCACTGGGAAAATATAATTAATTGGTATGTACATGCAAGATTACTTCTGTATTACGAAAAGAAAAAACGATACCAAACCTAATTTTTTATGTAATGAAAATCTGATGTTCGAGAATAATGGTCGGGTTTGTGAAGATAAATATCTCAGGATTAAATCTCTGGAGATAACAAATTTTGAATTCAGAATTTAAAATAATGGAAAATATTAATGTTTTTCACTTTAACCTATAACAAAAAATTATAGTATTTAAATTTAAATTTAAAGAGAATTCAATACGCATGCTCTGAGTTATGCGTCCGATGACGTATCGGGAAGAGGTTGTGCGGGTTTGCCTACCCAAGTGAGTCCACATTTTCTATATCCACCTTGAACTTATGTGTTATCAGTGGCAGGTTAGTGTCAGGTTATAAACATCCCGATTTGAAAAGTTCCAAGTACCAAGCAAGTGATTACACTCCGAACTCTATTCGGTATGACCTGATCTTCGCCCAGATGCTTCTCCATTAAATTATTTTCTGGTTCATATGGTTGCTTTAGTTACAGAAGTCTTACTTACCGTCAGTGTTATCAATAAGACCAGCGAGGTAGGTATTGAGTGAAGCAAGCTGACTTTGTGAGAAGTTTAGATTAGCTCCAGGCAGCTTGAGGTCCTTCCTACAGTTGGCCCGCCTACTGGCAGCGCAGCCCATCGCTGCCTTCTATATACATATTTTTAATATCAATAAATAGAAAATAAAAGACATAAATAACATTATTTAATTTTTAATAACTCATCCCTTTACATCAATATCAACATAATCGAATAAATATTTTGTCTTGTTTGTTTCACGACTACACGTTACTGACCAGTGATTCTTATGGGATCAGCTATACCTAGCGTAATCTATAAAAAAGTTGCGTACCATTAAATCATTTGATCCACAAGTAACATCTATAAAAGTCTGTTTCACGGTTACATTTTTGGAACGAAGTTTGGAACTAAACGTTGCTTAGCTTTTTAACCGCTAGGGGTGACTAAAATGGACTAAATAGTAGTGATTTAAAACTATCTATAACTATCGATCGTTTTAAACTATCGAGACTTTTTTTAAAGGATAAAGTTATAGCCTCTGCCTCCAAGCGCCCATGCGCTATATAATTCATGGAAATGGAAAATAAACAAAATGTAGTTGTTTAGTTTTATATACGTTTCTAACAAAACAAAATCTGGTGCATGCGCGCAACACACAATTTCCACTTACCAACTTACTTAGATTAGAAACTAATGCGTTTTGTTAATTGCCACTTCTTAAATGAACAGAACGGCTTTAATTTTGAACAATGGTCTGCCAATTAAAGACGTACTCCGCATGCTTCAATGAGTTTTATGAATTAACTGAATATTTTTCTATTTTACTTTCATTTATTTCTCCTCTATATGTTTACTTTATTTTTATCATATCTCATAAGCCTTTTCTTATTTTTAGGCGTAACGAGAGACAGTTAATTTCTACTTATAAACAAAAACAAAGGTACTTTATAAGAAACAAAAACCAAACAAACAAAAACGGCACCTACCCCATTTAAGCCCCCTTAGAACATTTTAATAATGATAAAGCTTACCTGATATTAAAGAATACTGTTAAGTTTTTATGAAAACTTGAAGAATTTTTATGTTTTAAAAATTTGGTTTAATGTTTATAGCTTTCCTAGAAGACTATGGCTTTACTTTCGATATTTAAACATACTAATTTTCAGTTACTTATTCATTTCTAAACGATTAAATTCTCTAAACATTTTAAATAAACTTTTGGTTTTACGTTTATTTCCTTCCTAGAAGATTATGGTTTTGCTTTTGATATTTAAACACGTTAAGTTTTCATTAATTATTCATTTCCAAATGATTAAAATCCCTAAACGTTCTAATATACTAAATTTAAACATTTACTTACAACGTGGTTTGCCAATTTTATTTTCCCGTGATGTTTTTCTTATAATAACACTTGTGTCATCTATTTACACCATCCAGATCATGTATCTATAGTTTTTTCACTATAACTCGTTTTATTTGTGGGAATTTAAGCATTTTTCACTACTTATGGTTATCCTTCCGACAGGTTACTCATTCACGTTCAAAAGCCCAAAGCAGTCACTGAATTTTTTCTCTATTTATTGTTTTTCTCGTTTTGAGCACTTTTAACTATCTAATTATGTTCAATAAAATCTAAAATCACCTCTAGTTACCAGTTTTTATTTTTGCCGTGCTTATAATAGTCGTTTTCCTTCATTTTAAAGATTGTATATTTTAAGTTTTCCGAAGTTTTCGCGCATTGCCACGCAATCCTAGCGCCTAATCCCTAGGCCCTAAATAAGCGCGGGCAGATTCGTCCCTTTGTTTTTTTTTGCGTTTGCCCGTTCCAGAGAACACGCCTCTCTACGCTTTTCCAGACCAGCTGCCAGGTCTCTTGCGCCTTTCTTGCGGTCACTCTGGGTCGACCCACCGCCATCTTGGCTACCTTTAGTCTCTCCAAACCGCTTACTTCTTAGGGGAGAAAAATCTTCTATGGGCAACCAAGACCACACCAGATGAGCTTGCTGTGTTCATGCTGCGGAGATCTTCGTTTCTACTCTGCGTCATCTGCCAGCCTGCAGGCGAACTCTCTTCGCAGTCCAACACTTCTGTTGCACCACCTTGTACTGAAGTTTTCAAGCGTAACTATATTCTCAGAAAATGTTTCATTTTTTATTCAATTGTATATGTCTTTAATTAGCTGGCCAGCTATTCTTTATTGTAATTTAGCTATTCTTTATTGTAACTTAGCTACCTTTTATTGTACCTTAGCTATTACTACGTATATCTCTCTTGTATTCTACTACAGCACGTTTTATTTTAAAATATTAATTAATTCTGCACATTTCATGCCAAATTGTGAGCTGAACTAGGGAACCCTGCAGAGCTGGCAGATAGCTGAGAACAGAAAACTGTTAGCCAGAGCACCATCATCAGCTTGCACCTCCCAGCAAAGGACACAGCATCTTCAGCTGTTTTCCGGTAACCATCAGGGGTGCAGTAATCAACTTCCGGCTAACTGTCAGGTGAGTGCCAGTTTTCTTTACCCTAGGCTAAGTCACACCTCCCCAAGGCTCTGTCTCACGTTTGGTTTCATTACAGTTCTCATCAGTGTTGGGTTCTCCCCCAGTTTTGATCGATACACCATTGGCTTGATTCCAGAGATTTGTGATCACTGTGGGACAACGGCAAGAGAAGAGCCACGTATTCTTTGTCTTTATTTTATTTTATTTTCTGTAATAAACAGGTTGTATTTTGTTTACATTTTGCTTCTTCTTCTTACCCCAAAACCCAACAAATACCTAATTTTCATTAAACATTGAGAATTTGATAAAAATCGTTAAAGCCGTTTTTGAGATCATCGAAAAAAAAGGAAAAATTGGAAAAAAAAATTATGAAATTAAGTCCCCCCTACGGTTGATCAATTTTGATGAAATGTTGGCATATACATACACTAAATACCCAATTTCAGGTCTGTTCGGTTTATAGTTTTTGAGCTAGTCTGTTCACATACACACGCACGCACACACACAGACCATTTCGCGGGACTTGGTTAATTGAACTCAGGGGACCCCAAAACGTGTATTTCCGTTGAAAACCGGAAGTCGAAATTTTTCACGATCACAATACTTTCCTTACTATATATTTCACATATAGGTAAGTGAAAGTAAAAAATAAAAAAAAAAATAACATTTTGAATTAAGATTAAAAATAAATAAGGCTTATGCTCGATCAAAAATTATAATTTTAAAGTACCACATGTTTCAGTCGTTAGTGCTTGTGTTTTTTGCAAAATGAGTAATCATATGTATAACTAACTATTGTTCTTATATACTCGTGTGGGCTATTGTCACAGGAATTAATGAAATCCGTTGCTAGTTTTAGGACATATTGCTGAATTTTTGGAATATCTAAAACTTCGAGCATGTGCATAATTGGCGTATGTCTAGGAAAGGACCCTATAAATCTCATGCATTTATTTTGTACTACTTGTAACTTTGAGTAGTTAGTTGCACACGTGTTTGACCAAAGTGGGCATGCAAAGGGGAGAACGGGTCTTATGTATAAATAATAAATTAATCTCCTGTTTATTAGATTTAAACTAAAGTTTCTATTCAATAGAGGGAATAATTTTTGTAGTATCCCGATTGCTTTATCACATTGGTCTTTTATATGTTTTGTGAAAGTCAATTTTGAATCTAAGGTTAAACAAAGATATTCAACGCTTGATTTCCAATCAATGGGTTGCCTTTTAATTTAACCTTGCTGCTCATATTAAGGCCTTCTTTTTGTGAATATAATTACTTCAGTTTTATCCTCATTCGGCTTAATTTTCCACCTATTAAAATGTTTAAAAACTTTTACTATTGTCTTAGTGAGATGATTGGCAATAGTGTCTACTCTGTAAGAGGCTGTATAGAGAGCTGCATCATCAGCATAAAGAGCAATATTGCATTTTATATTTAGTTTTGTGATATTATCAAAGGAAATATGGGGGTCACCTGTGGTGTTGTAGTTAGCATGGCAACTTACAATACTAAAGATCGCGGGTTCAATTCCAGCGGTGGCCCTAGGATTTTTTAATGGGAGTAAAAAATCCTTAGCTATGCCGTCCTCCGGATAGGACGTAAAATGGAGGTCCCGAGCCTGTACGATGTCAGGTACTCGTTAAAGATCCCTATCCTAATTATACCTGGATAGGCAAAATTTAGGACTCCCACTGTAGCATCGTCCGATTAGCCTTAGTAGCATAAAAATGGACGTTAAACAAACAAAGATTTCAAAGAAAATATTGAAAAGGACGAACTTTTTTCAATTTAACAGACCAAATCATATGCTTTTGCTTCAAATTACAATATCATTTTGAAAACAAATGAATCTTTTGTTTGTTTGTTTGTTTTTTTAACTTCCATTTATGCTACTTAGGCTAATCGGACAAGGCTACGGTGTGAGTCCTAAATTTTGCCTATCCAGGTATAATCAGGATAGGGATCTTTAACGAGTACCTGACATTGTAAAGGCTCCGGACCTCCATTTTACGTCCTATCCGAGGGACGGCATAGCTAATGATTTTTTACTCCCATTAAAAAATCCTAAGGCCACCTTGGGACACGAACTCGCGACCTTTAGTATTGTAGGTTACCATGCTAACTACTACACCATAAGTGACCCCAAATTAATCTGTTTTTTAAGGTCGGATAAAGGTCTGGCCACACATGTCCGCACCGTAGCAATAATACAGGTTATGTTCAGAATATTTTTAATTTAACTTACATATTACCTTTAGTTATGCCTAAAGTTCAAGCCACACATGTCAGACACAGGCCACTTTAGGCATAACTAAAGGTAATATGTAAGTTAAATTAAAAATATTCTGAACATATATATCACCACCATATATATCTTTTAACCTATTTACAATGAATAAAAAGGGGGAAATAAAATGTAAAATAAAACAGGAACAATTCTGGTTAGTGATGTGAGTATGAAAATAAATAATAGATGAAAATGAAATTGCGGAATAATATAAATTAAAGTAATTATATCGGTGACGAAGCAGCATGTTGAAATTGTAGGTGAATTTTAACTAGGTTGACTTACAGCGAATTTGGTTGGCCATTCTTCTCTTCTGCCTCCTCTCAGGAGCCCAAGGGGCTGTTTTCAATTTACTCCTTCATATTAACATTCATTTTCAGTAGCGAAAATATTCTAAATGTGCCAGGCCTGGATAGTGACTTACAGTTCACGAGACTTGATACGTTGGTCACGTGAGGATTCACGTGAGGCAGCTTAAGATGGAAGGCATCGTGCTTTAGAGATCTAACAAACCGCCCACCTAAATTGAGCGGGGCTCGATTTACTTCTGAGAATTGATGAGGCCCAGATATGCTTTGCTGCTGGTCGATGAAGCTACTTAAATTCTATAATTATACAAAAAAAGAAAAGGTACATTGGTACAATAATAAAATTATACAAGAAAAGAAAATGTACATAGGTATAGTGCTTCATTCACCGCATGGATAAAGATTAAAGTAATAAAGATATATACAAGTTATCCTTCAGGAGGAGAAAATAAAAGAGATTTAGCAATACAAAATAAAATAAATCTTCAGTATCGTAATCGCAATAAAAAGAAATTAAAGGAATAAAAAAGAGAAGGATAGGAAACAAAGGGAAAGAAAAAAAAAATTACTTCCCTGAGTTATGCTCCTGCTCAGGGTGAAATAAAGGAACAAGGGATGTGACAGCCCTGGTGTAGAGACTGCCTGAAGGGGTTCTCACTGAGACAGTACGAGTGATTCCATCTCTCCCTGGGTAGATTTCTACCACTCTGGCTACAGGCCACTGTCCTAACAATGATTTCTTCTCTAACAAGATGACTAGATCACCTGGTTTGATGCCGGGAGCCTGACGGTTCCACTTGGACCGCTGCTGAAGGGTGTGTAAGTACTCCTTGCGCCAACGGTTCCAGACATGAGCTATTTGTGCTTGTATGATCCGCCATCTATCATGATGAGAGTAAGACGTGTAGTCGATTTCTGAAGGTTCAGGAAGAGCGTACAGTGGGGCACCAATCAAGAAATGTCCTGGAGTCAAGAAATCGTAATCTAATACGTCTTCTGTCAGTCCGCATAAAGGACGAGAGTTAAGAAGAGCCTCGATTTTTGCAAACGTTGTCGATAGTTCTTGATACGTAAGGGCGTTTCTGCCAAGAGATGCGGCAAGTAAGGACTTTACAGACTTCACTCCGGCCTCCCAGAGTCCGCCAAAGTGCGGGGCACGTGGCGGAATGAATTTCCATTCTATCCCTTTCGGTGCTAAATGCTTTACGACAGAGGCTTTTGCATCATTTTGAAATCGATAAACATCTTTGAGAAATCTTGAGGCCCCGACGAAATTGGTTCCGTGGTCAGACCAGATGCACTTCGGGACGCCTCTTCTTGATATGAATCTTTCCAATGCGTCCAAGAATGCAGTGGTGGTAAGGGAGGATACCAGTTCGAGGTGCACTGCTTTGGAAGCAAAGCAAACGAACAGGCTAAGGTAAGCCTTGCTGACGGGCGCATTCCTCCGACTTGATTCCTTAACGAGGAATGGACCGGCGTAGTCCACCCCGACTTCAATAAATGCACGGAACTGTGAAAATCTTTCCTTGGGTAAAGGTGCCATGAATGGAGTTGTGGGCTTGGCCTTTAAGGTGCGGCATCGGACGCAACGTGTAAGGCAATTTCGGACTAGTTTCCGGGCTCTAGGAATCCAGTATTTGCTCCTAATAAGAGACAAGGTAAGCGTGGGTCCAGCATGAAAATGCCTTTCGTGCACATCTTGTATTATCAGTCGGGAAAGTGGAGACTGATATGGAATAAGGATGGGATGTTTTCCTATGTAGTTTAAGGGTGCGTCTTGCAACCTGCCGCCCACCCTGAGAACACCCCGCTCATCCAGAAAAGGTGCTAGCTGCGCGAGGGTCCTAGGGATGTCAGATGTTGGCTCGAAGATTGCCTTTGGAAAATATCTGCGTTGAGCATACCAAGCGCATTTGATTTCCGCATCGAAGAACTCTTCCGCAGTGATCGGACCCGAACCAGATGGTGAGGTGTTTTTTCTTCTCAAGAAGCGAAGGATTCTCGCTATAGTCCTGATCAGCGTTGGGTAAGATGAGAACCGGGAGATCCAATCTTCTTTGCTCGACTCAACCTTTGGTACTTCAAAATTAGTCATAACTATTGTGTTCTCCCTAGGTTCGAACCAATTAGGAATGGGTGATTCAAGCCATCTAGGGCCTTGCCACCAAAGATCGTGAGTTTTAAGCTTACTTGGTAGGCAACCACGCGAAGCAATGTCGGCAGGATTTTCTTCTGAGCTTACGTGTCGCCATTGTCCCAGGGGAACGACACTCAAAATCTGTGAGACACGGTTTGCCTCGAACACTCGGAGATCGTGGACGGGAGTGTTCAACCAAGCGAGCACGACCTCGGAATCGGAGAAGCAAATGGCTTTTTCTGCAAGGGGCTTAGGTATCGAAGATATGAGCCGAGAGAGCAAGAGAGCGCCACATAACTCTAGCCGAGGAATGGTGCAGAATTTTACAGGCGCAACCTTTGATTTGGCCTTAATCAAAGATATCTTGGTGCTAGAGTCAGGTGCTTCAGCACGGAGGTATAGTGCAGCAGCATAGCCTTTCGCAGATGCATCGCAAAACCCAACGATCCGGTATGTAGCTTGGCTGAGAGAAGCATATCTTGGAATGGAGATTGATGTTAGAGTTGTCCAATCAGAAGCGAGTTCCATCCAAGCGAGCATTACCTCATCGGGAAGTTCATCATCCCAACCAATTCCAGCCTTCCAAACTTCTTGGATTAGGGATTTTGCAGTGAAAATCACTGGAGCAATAAGCCCAAGAGGATCAAATATTTTAGCCACTGAGGAAAGAATTATTCTTTTAGTTACTCGGAAAGAAGGTGGTGTAAGAGCCGAATAAGAAAATTGATCATTGGACGGATTCCAAGTGAGTCCCAGAATTTTTAAACAATCGTCCCCGGGAGGTTTAATGGAAATGGATTCGGACTTGCGTTTGGAAGGGATCAAATCCGGGATGCTAGAGGCCCACTTGTCCAGCGTAAATCCTCCTTTCTTGAACAGGTTGATTAAATCTAATTGAAGATGGGTGGCTTCCTCAATGGAATCAGCACCGGTGACCAGATCGTCGACGTACATATCGGTGATTACCCTGCTTGCCGCGAGAGGGTGATCCATCCCTTCATCAGCAACCAATTGTTTGATTACTCGCAAGGCCTGGTAAGCGCTAGACTTCACGCCATACGTGACTGTGTTAAGCTCGTATTCAGTCACAGCCTCCGAGCAGTCCTCGCGCCACAAGATATGCTGGAACTTGCGGTCCTCTGGATGAATAAGGACCTGTCGATACATTTTTACCAGGTCACAGCATAAAGGAACGGCATATAGTCTGAATCTGATCAGAATGTTGCATATGTCTTCCTGCAACTTGGGTCCAGACAGTAGAGCGTCATTCAGGCTGGTGATGTCTGACGGACATGATGCATCAAATACGGCTCTTAACTTAGTACCAGAAGAGCCTTCCCGCCATACTCCATGATGAGGTATTAGATAAGAAGAAGGGTTCATAGCGGGTGTCATGTGGCCAAGATCTATATATTCATTCATGAAGTTGATATAATGTTCCCGCAACTTATGATCTCTTTTCATTTTATTCTCCAAGGAGTAAAATCGCCTTGCAACCATCTCTCTGTTGTTGCCCAAACGAGCAAAATCTTTATTGAACGGGAGTCTTACGATGTATCTTCCGTTGTGATCGCGTTCGTGGGTTCTCATAAAGTGATCCTCGCAGAAGGCGTCATCCGGATTACTCCGATCAACCGGAGATGGTTCTTCTATCTCCCAGAACTCCTTCAGCTGGGCACTAATGCTCGATGGTGAGTCGAGGAAGTATGTCGCTGTGGAATGGGAAGGAAAGTTGCGAAGGGAACCAGAGACCACTAAGCCAAATGTAGTTGGAAGCATTAGAAGATCTTCAACACCGGATGAGAAAGGAGCGCCAGTAAGGATGTAAGGGAATAGATCTCCCCCAATCAACAAATCCACTGGAAGTGATTCGCCAAACTGATGATCGGAGAGCTTGTAGTGGCGTAACCTTTTGATAACAGATGAGGGTACGCCTTGTATGGGTAAAGCGGATGTAATCCGATCAACCACAATTGGGTTAACTGCGAATGTTTGATCACCTTCATAAGGGCGCAGAGTGCATGATATTTTGCCTTTAAGATAAGACTGTGGGACAGCGGACTCGGCAAGACTCCTTATAGAACCATGAAAAGATTGAATCTTGGCCCCGAGTTTACTTGTGAGTTCCGACGTCACGAAGCTATGCTGACTCCCTGAATCGAGAACAGCGCGGACGGGGTAAAGCACTCCATTATCCCTTGACGCTAGCAGCTGAACAGTGCCTAATAGGACTGTGCTGTTTGATGGTGTCGGAACAGAAGGACAAGACCCGAAACCTGTGAATGCTTGCCCGGATCCCTCGGGTTTGGCACCATTCTCCTGTTTGTCAATGGCAGACTCTTGATGGATCAAGGTGTGGTGCTTCCCGTTACACTCTTTGCATCGGAATCTTGAGCGACAATCTCCAATGGTGTGACCTTTGTAGAGGCAGTTCAAGCAGACTTTCCAGGATTTGAGTAACTCGATGCGTTGCTTTACAGGGTTCTCGATGAATCCTTTGCATTGTGCGAGGCGATGGTTGTCCTGGCAGTGAAAACATCGATATCCCTTACTCTGGTTCTTAGACCTGGATGAGTCGGTGCTATGCAGAGTGACCGCACTAACAGAAGCTTTATACTTATTGGAGTTTCTGTTGGGATAGGTGCGAAACCCAGACGTTACGGAACTGCGGGCTGCCTGGCAGGTATCTGTAGATGATGCTGACTCAATCCCCTGAGACATCTTGAGCGCAATCTTCCGCTGTCTAACGAAGCTTATCACGTCGTCAACTGAGGGGAATTCCTGGGTGCAGCTGAGAGAGAGCTCAAAGTTCCTCCTCGTTTGTGGATCCAAAGCGCGTAAAGCTAGTGTTGATAAAAGGAATTCACAGGGGTTTCGAATGTTGAGGCCCCGAAAGGTCTCGACGCTATCTGCGACGTCTGTTAGAAAGGTCTCATAACGTTGAAGTTCTTGTTTAATCCCTTTAATATCGCAATTAATGATCCTGTGAATCAACAGGCTAGCTAGCACTCGCGGATTATCAAAGGTTTGCACTACTTTTTCCCAAGCCTGAGAATAAGATTTTTCCTCAATAGGAAACCTTGCTATAAGAGTTGCTGCTTCTCCCTTTAATGCTCCGATTAGATAGTGGAATTTTTCCACGTTCGAGAGGCTAGGCTCATTATGGACTATAGACACGAACGTGTCACGGAAGTGATTCCACTTGAGTAGATCTCCAGAAAAGGTCGGAATCTGAATCTTGGGAAGTTGTGGCTTGTGTGATGAGCATGAAGAGACGTTTAAAGGTGGGTTTGAGACGGTTGTGTCCAAAGAAACACGATTATTGAGGTCAATTAGTATTGCATTAGCCCCAATTATTTCATCACGAAGACGGTCATAGAAAGAATTCCACTGGTCGTCAGGGAATGTGTCTTCTTTAAGCAGAGAGCGGATCTCTTCCCGTTCTGCCCAAACACTCTTAAATTCCTCCCAATATTGTGTTGATGAAGCAAGCTGGGCTTTAAAGGTGGCGGCTTCCCTTCCGCCAGGAGGTATTTCTGTTTCCCCTAACTTGCATACCCCAACGATGTGCCGTTTTAAGGCTCGTAGTTTGCGCTCCAAGTTGCTAGCGCGATTAGTGAGTTCTTCTTTAGTAAACTCAGGCATATTGAATAAAAAATGTGCTGAAAGAGAAAGACTACAACCCAGTGGGCTAGAGAGAAGGACTAGAGATTAACTGGCCAACGATGAAAAAGTAAGTCATAGATAAAGTGACAATAAGAGTAAAGGGAATGTTGCACAATAATAAAATAAAATAAATAAGGAGATACTAAAAACCGGAATCAGAAGACCTCAGGTAAGTAAATAAAAAAGCAAAAATAATTACAAGACAAGAGCCAGAAGGAGGACTCTAGAGAGAATAAATACAGCACTGAATAAAATGATAATAAGATAGGTGTGAAAGAGGCGTCAAGAGAAATGAGCAAGTAAATCGTCACGAGAAGTAAACTTATAAAGGTGACGTCAAAAGTAGACAGGCCGTAAAGGCGGTAGTCTGTGCAACCTCTTTGGAAAACGCATTGGCGGGAGAAGGTAGGTTATTTGCAGCCGCCAAGCTGAAATGTGGCTATTGATAAGCAGTGCTGTGGAGTGAATCAATTATCATTAAATAGCTACTTAATATAAAGAAAATAAGTAATAAGGTTGTATACAAATGAATATTAGTACATAATGTATTATTAGAACGTTATAACTATTTAATGTATTATATAACTGAATATAAATTCTATCTGAGGTTATGATTACTTTCCTGATTCCTATTACCATTGTTGTTTAAATGTATTGAAAGAAAGTTTCTAAATAATAATTTATGGTGCCTCAAATTTAATTAAATAAATAAATTTAAGTAATGTTTGAATTCTAATGAAAGAAGAAATGATTTTGAATTCTAATGAAAGAAATTTCAAGGTAGGTGATAGATAATTGTTGACAGATGAATAATGATAAATAAAAATTAAATTATTTAAATGTTCACTTTAAATAGAATGACAAGTAAGCATTTAATTAGAAGGATGATGAATGTCATGAATTAAATAGTGAAAAATGCTGTGAATGAAGCTTACATTGTAAAATGAACTAATATTTACAAGTTATATAATGCTAATGCAATTAGCTGTTGCACATTTTCTGACATTTATGATTTAAAAATGTTTTTATATACAATATGAAATATTAGGAAGATTTTAGTTAAATAAGTTGTAATTAAAACTGAACAGTTTGAGAAAATGTGAATAATCTTACATGTATAAGGTTATAGTTCTATTGTGAAGCATGTTAAAGCTGATAAATTAACTGTAGGTTTTAAAATATACTGGATAGCTGCTTTAATTTACATAAATGAAAATATAAGGTATTAACCATTGCATTGAAATTTTGAAAAGAAGTGAGACTTAAGAGAATTATGCCAGTCTCAACATTTCAACAACCATAAGAGCAGCAAATAGTAATGAATTTATCTTTTAGTTAAATTACAATTAAATATGCAACTAAAAATAGCTCAGAAACAAATTTATTACACTATTCTCAATTTAAGGAATAAAGGGTCCGGCACTGGACCGAATTTTATGGTTTATATCAGGCACGGTAGGACCAAAATTTGTGGGGTATGCCTTCACTTTGTATCGTGAGGTGACACAACCCCTAAATTAGTTATCTTTGAGTGGACTGTATGGGAAAATTGAATAAGATACGTCTTAGATTATAATATATATCTATTAACCTATTTACAATGAATAAAAAGGGGGAAATAAAATGTAAAATAAAACAGGAACAATTCTGGTTAGTGATGTGAGTATGAAAATAAATAATAGATGAAAATGAAATTGCGGAATAATATAAATTAAAGTAATTATATCGGTGACGAAGCAGCATGTTGAAATTGTAGGTGAATTTTAACTAGGTTGACTTACAGCGAATTTGGTTGGCCATTCTTCTCTTCTGTCTCCTCTCAGGAGCCCAAGGGGCTGTTTTCAATTTACTCCTTCATATTAACATTCATTTTCAGTAGCGAAAATATTCTAAATGTGCCAGGCCTGGATAGTGACTTACAGTTCACGAGACTTGATACGTTGGTCACGTGAGGATTCACGTGAGGCAGCTTAAGATGGAAGGCATCGTGCTTTAGAGATCTAACACCTGTATTATTGCTACGGTGCGGATCCGGTGCGGACATGTGTGGCCAGACCCTTAGGGAACCTGCTTCTTAAAAAATCACATGCTTGTAACATGAAGTCGTAAGACCATTTGTTTCCCAATAAGCCCTTACCGCATTTTTCATTTTGTCATTAGGTAATCACACTCAGAGAATAATTAAAATTTTAGTTGCTATTAAGACTCAAATCCATTTCCATATTCTATGTCTAAGAAATCAGAATGTAAGTTAGCTTGGAGTGGTCACTTGAATGGTTTTGTCACTTGAAAACTTTTGTCTTTCCTTCCCTGTAGCACTAAAGTACGTCATTTAAAAAAACTGGTGCGATGCGCGCAACTTTCACTCGCCAACCAACTTGTAGAAATTACCCTGTTTTTATAATTGAAGCATGGAAATGCAAAAGCCAAATTGTTAAAGTGCCAAAACCATTCTTCAGAAATGGGTATAAGTAATGTTTTATAGTTAAAAGTAGTTTATTGAACGTTTGAAAGATAGCATGGGTGTAAGCGCCGAACGTAGTTCACACTATTGGGTATGAGTCATATCATTTCTGGAAACATTTTCTAAGGAAATTGTACCCTTCCATTTCGACATGCTTTAATTTTGAAAACGCAATCTAGAAAATTCACAGAAAATAGCTTTATCAATGCAAAACTTGAAAGTCTTCATTTTCAATAAATTATTATTTATTTATTTTTGTAAAGGGAAAATCCTAATTTCATCAATATCGAGAATTTTTTTAACCGTTTTTGTGAATAAGTATATCGTGAATTAGAATAAATTGAGCCAACGGCTATACCACGTTGAACACACCAATTCACGATATACTTACTGACAAAAACGGTTAAAAAAATTCTCGATATTGATGAAATTAGGATTTTTCCTAACTTCATTATATAATACCCTAATAAATTGAAAGGGTATTATAGAAAATAGGAGCTTATTTTTTTGAATTTTATTCCCTAATGCCTTTCCGAAAGCCGACGAAGATGATTATCGATGATTGTTACAGCAATAAACACCTGATATTTCATTCAGAAATCTATTATTGAACTGAAATTTAAAATTATAATATAATTTTTAAGAATTATAGTGCACCATATGTTGATACAAATAAAAAAAGCTTTAAATATTTTAGCATTACGTGATTTTCTACGCATTCACGCAGTAAAAAACTAATAAAATGGTTTTCATTTCTATCTTTGACAATGTTCCAATGCAAAACGTATTAAAACATGGCGTCTAATTTTATTTCTCAATTTAGTTTGTAAGCAACACATTCATGTTTCTGAAATTTAAAATATCAAAACTTTAATTTCATTTTAAATACTTATCACATAATATAAAATATAGTCTTACAAACTGTGCTGTAGTAATCTATATAAATGAAGATGAAATTCTGTTTGTTTCTTCTTTATAGAAATCCCTACCGTTTGTCCTAAATTCTCAAAATTTCGCTCAGTGGTTCTTTCATAACAGGTGCGAACACCTGTCTATATTAAAATTGCATAACTTCAGCCAATCTTCAGCTGATATTCTTTATTGTTATCAAAATCGTTATGATCTCGCTATACAATGTTTTTTTACGAAATCGACAGTTTCATTAGAAAAATGAAATTCCCTGAGTGAAACCTGCCTGAACAGCTATAATCTACGTAACTACAGATGAAATTCTGTTTGTTCTTTATAAAAATCCGTAGCGTTTGTCTTAAATTCTCCATTTTGCTCAGTCGTTCTTTCAGACCAGGTGCGAACGCCTGTCCATATTAAAATTGCATAACCTCAGCCGATCTCTGGGTATATTCTTTATTTACATAAAAATCGTTTTGATCAAGCTTTACATTGGTTTTTACGAAATCGAACGTTTGAGTCGACAAAAGTCTCAGTTTATAGATTTTATAAATTTAACAAAAAAATTAATTCTCCGGGTGAAACCGATACATACAGCTAGTACTTTATAAACTTATTACAGAATATTTTAATTCTTATTTACTGTTTTTGTAGTTCAGATTTTGCGTAATAGTTTCGGTTTTATTGAATATTATTCGATTATTTTTCAATCTTAATTTGTTTTCTCTGTGTATATTTGAAAGATGAGTATGACACCTTGGAGTTTAGTTTTAGACGCTACAGTTAAAAATCAAGTACTTAGTAAAAAGTGATTTCGTGTTTGGTGCTTCAGTGTTGTAGAAAACATGTTTGTATTTTGTGTTTTTTTTTTCCTATATCCAATTTTACTTTGTGCATTATTGCGTGAATTATCCTGAAAATTTCAGTACCGGGACTAGGCATGGCATTGCTTAGTCTAGATAAGCTCTACTGTACTTAGATTAGATTAGATAAGTGTTGAGAAGAAATACATTTCGTGCAGATAAGTGTATACAAATGTAAAAAGAAGAAAGGTGGTGTAAACGGTAAAGTATTGCTCACGTGGACAAGATTAACTGTCAGCTGTGTATCAGTATTCAGCCAGCAGTGGACTGGCATCCTCTGCGGCGACCGAGGTCTTCCTGTGAGCACAATGGGATAGCTTCCGCCTCCATTTCCGCTCTGCTAATCAGCCGTGGTGTTTTTAGTTCTTTTCATTGCAAGCGAATAAAATGAAGGATCAGTACTATGTGTATTATAGAAACAACTTTGTATGCAGTGTGTACACACGATATTGAAGAAAGTGAACACGTTGCAACGAATAGTTAGTTGCAGAGTTCGAAGACATTGTGGTAGAAAGATGTAAAATTTGTTATATAGGTTATAGGTAGAGCTCGGATTCCCGTGCAATTGCATCTTTTTTTTGGAAAGTCAGAATAAAGCGAATTCAAGTTACTTATCCGAATCAAGCCTAATGGGATGTTTTAATGAAGTTTTATACTGCACGAAATTGCACGTTTTGGGGTTTACTGCACGAAATTGCACGTTTTGGGGGTTACTGCACGAAATTGCACGTTTTGAAGTTTTATTGCTAGAAATTGCATTATTTGAAGAAAAAAAAATGATTACAAATTTTAATTTTCTTAAATACGCATAAAAAAAATAGGGAATTAGGAATAGGAAAAGAGAAATAACAGAAAGGAAACATATGGAAAAAATAAAGGGAACTTGAGAGATGTAAACAAACACAAACCTCCAATTTCCAAGAACTAAGGGCTCAGTAGTTCCTGGATGTTTACATTTTGTTTCTTAATTCTCATCGTTCTGTCACTATAAATCTTGCTTCTGTCGAGTATATTGTTACTTAAAATGCCAAAAATTGGAGGTGTGTCTTCGAGAATTGCGGGATGGATTGAAAAATATCCTGACTCAAAAGGGATGGTAGTGTAGTGTTTTGCAAAACTTGTGATAAAAATATTGGATGTGAGAGGAATTACAAATTGATGCCCTCTGCAGCACAAGTAGGTACCTAATTATTTTTTAACCATAGAACGGAAACAGGGGTAGTGCGTGTCATCAGAGTGATTTAAAAATAAGCCTACGCACCGGATATTGCATCTAGTAATTACATAATTTGAGTAGTATCTTTACTTTATAAGATATCCTTTTTTTCAATATAATTACAGCTCACACGCGAGTGTTTTACTCTTTAATCCACATCTTGTTACTATTTGAAGTAAATATTTTATATTCTGATTTTTTTTTTTACTGGAAATATTTTCAAAAATAGAATTGGAAGAAAATGTACAATCAATTATCAAATTAAAAACCATTTTATGAATCCAACCATTCAATCTGATTTGGCATTTATTAGATCGAATTTAGCAGCTTTGACGGTTGCTTTTACGGAACCAGAAGAGAAAAATCATTCTCTATTGGAAAACAATTGGAACAATCAAGAGCGAAAAAGGAATTATCATTTACGAGAAAATTCGAAAAATTTTATAAAAAAATCGTGAATACAAGCTATTAAAAAATTGTAATGATTGCCTGAACGGAAATTTTGTCACTGTTGAATTGAAGGAGATCTCTAGTTGCTGAGTCGCTATAAATATTGTCCTTTAACGATTGTAGCAGTTGAGATATATTTTTCTAAATTGAAAGAAAGTTTAAGTGACAGGAGGCACTGTTTTACGGGGAAAAAATTAGAAATGTATTTATTTATAAACTTTGATTAAAAAAATAATCAATTATAGTTACATTTCTAATGTATTCCATTAATTTTTCTTTACTAATGAAAAAATCACTATTTTACCAAAATCTATTTTAAAACCAATATTTTAAAAATAAAAGATTTTACTTCAATTTACTCTCCGCTACTTATTTGTTCAAAAGTAGCTATATATTGTTCACATCAATAATTTAATTCATGATTTTCAAGCAATAATTTTTTTTGCATGTTTTTGCACGTTTTAAAGTTTTTATTGCACGGTTTTGCACGTTTTTAAGTTTTTATTGCACGTTTTTAAATTTTTACTGCACGGAATTCCGAGCTTTAGTTATAGGTTTATATCAAATCGAATAACGTACACGAACAGCCTGTATCGGGCACTATTCGGCTAATCTACAGTACCAGTCAAAAGTTTAGGCTCACCCTTAGTTTTGTAAAATAAATAAATAACAACATTTTATTTATTTAACGACATAAAAATTATAATTTTATTTTTAATTTATTTATAAATTGTTTGTTTTTTTGTTTAACGTCTCTTTCTACTACTAAGGCTAATCGGAGGATGCTACAGTGGAGGTCCTAAATTTTGCCTATCCAGGTATAATTAGGATTGGGATCTTTAACGAGTACCTGACATCGTACAGGCTCGAGACCCAGTAGCGGATCTAGGGGAGGGGCGCGGGGGGCGCCCCCCCCTGAGAGGTGAGGACCCTCATAAAGTATTACTATTTCTTTATGAAATGAGCTATACTTACAAGGGGAGGGCACAGCTATGGGGTCGTCGATCGGGCCCATTTTTTTTTCTGGTGATTCTACATCGAAAAATAGTCGACACATGTCCGAGCGTTCCGTTCAATGGGCCTTAGGTGCTGAGAAATAAAATAAAATACCTTGAAAATCCTTTATTTTTTATCTTGAGTTTGGAAAATGATATCGACATGATTCTTTCACTAATTCATTTATTTTAGAGAGTAGATTAAAAGAAAAATACAATCGTTAAAGAATTATTCATATTTCTTCAATTAAATTTAAAAAAAGCTTCAAGTTTTCAAGTAAACTAGCTTTATACATTTTTTCACATAAAAAACAATAGCAGAATTGAGTTCAGCACCTCATGAAACCCTGATGTCTTAAATATCATCCAAAACAAAAAATAAAAAAAATTTCCTGTTAGGAACAGCTTAAAAATGTTTCAGCAAAATTGTATGTGTAGTTTCAAATTCTGCATCTCGTGTTGAGCTGATCAGATTTTTACGTTCTTTAGCTCGTTGCATAGAAGAAAGCTTCCTTTTTCTAACCATATAAATAACTATTGTATTATCTCGGGAAGCTCTTGTAAAAAATGGTCCTCAAAATAAAAATTAAATTCAAACTTTTCTTTATATTATGTTGATTCATGAACACGTAAAAATATCTCGATTATGTAAAAATGTGTAACTCTAGAGCCTTTATTTACCCTATGAATTTGATGAGAACCGGTAGAATTTTCTCCGAAATATGGTCGGATTTTTGGATATTTAATGAAATTGTAAGGGTCTAGCCTTAGCTAAACTTTTAAAGCAATTTTTAATTTTTTTTTTTTTTAATCTTCCCAAAATTTGCTAATAGGTTTTTTTGATTGTCCTCAAAACGAATCTGAAAACTGTTATGAAACAAAAACAGTTTCACTCTATTTACTAACTCAAAATGATTTTTTAATGTCATTATTTTGCCAGAATATTCCATGAACTTAACTCTAACAATAAGGCAGAATAAGGATAATAGTTTCCAACCCGAATAATTTCTCTATTTCTTATAGAAAATCATTTCAAAGTTTGGTGTTGTTTAAAAATACCCCTACTCTCATTGAAGAGGAATGAAATTACTATGCATTGATGAAAAAAAAATTATTGTTAAGTCGTATATACAATAATTTATTCTAACTTTTGCTTTACTACTTTTTACAATATTTTGGGTGGTAGGACACGTAGAAGCATTGAAAACAAAGCCGACTCCGGCACACAGCACACTGTATAAAACACATTCCCACACACACACATCCCTGACTGGAAAAAAAATTTATTTTTTGTTTTGGATGATATTTAAGACATCAGGGCTTCTTGAGGTGCTGAACCCAATTCTGCTATTGTTTTTTATGTGAAAAAATTTATAAAGCTAGTTTACTTGAAAACTTGAAGCTTTTTTAAAATTAAATTGAAGAAATATGAATAATTCTTTAACGATTGTATTTTTACTTTAATCTACTCTTTAAAATAAATGAATTAGTGAAAGAATCATGTCGATATCATTTTCCAAACTCAAGATAAAAAATAAAGGATTTTCAAGGTATTTTATTTTTTTTCTCAGCACTTAAGGCCCATTGGACGGAACGCTCGGACACGTGTCGACTATTTTTCGATGTAGAATCACCAGAAAAAAAATGGGCCCGATCGACGACCCCATAGCTGTGCCCTCCCCTTGTCAGTCATTTTTAAAATCTACTAATTGAAAATGAATTGTATTTAAGCATTTACAGTAATTTATAACGTCATTATGTACTAATATGAATTTTAAATTATGGCCTTCATTACTCATAAAATGTAAAAAGAAAAAAAATTGCGCCCCCCCCTCAGAAAATTTCTGGATCCGCCACTGTCGAGACCTTCATTTTACTTCCTATCCGAGGGACAGCATAGCAAGGATTTTTTACTTGAAATAGAATACTAGAAAAAATTCTAGGGCCTCTTGGGACGCGAAACCGCAACCTCTAGTATATTAGCTAAACACTATACCACAGTTTACCTCTATTTATAATTTTATTTTAAACTTAATGATATAATGTTTGAAATGTTACCTCCTGAGTTAATGATGGCGGAAAATATCCACCAAATTCTACGTCTTGAGTTAGAATTATTTTATTAAACTTGAAGATTGTGAATGAAATACATGTGAGTCTAAACTTTTGACTGCTACTGTAAATCAGACTAGAACTTAAAGAGGTACTTTGTCTGTACGGCCGCTTGTTATAACGTTAGTGTGGCTTTTGAGTTAAGATGAGCTTTTAGACCTTCGTTTGGCTTGTTTCTGGCGTTGCTTATATCTGTAATAAGTTAATACAAAAGCCAGAACAGCCACAAGTTGCAAGTCAGCCGTCGTTGTGATGACAATTGTTGCATAATGGTGCGTAAACACGGCAGACATCCTTGTTCGGTCAACTTCACGTTTCAGTGTATATGGTTGTTCGTAGCACACCTGTACGGTAATGTTCACTGTATTATCTATTCCTTACGTGGTTCGACGCGGTGCAAAGCCACCTTACAATGCCATATCTGCATAACTGGTGTCGGTGAAAAGAGAAGGTTGACATACATGGGCGTACCCAGCGGTGGGCAGGTGCCCCCCCCCCCCCACGGAAGGCTGGAAGCAATAATTTTTTAGGCTTTTAAGTCTGGAAGCAATAAAATAATGCATTTTTTCAAGCAAATAATTGTAATAACTTAGCTGATAAAGCACTCCTATAATTATAAATAATTTTTGTTTCATTCACCTTTCCCGCAGTAAGGTGTTACAACCTGAACGACCATAGCTTACCCCCCCCCCCTAGTTTTGATCCTGGGTACGCCCTTGTTGACATAGCTGAAGATTTCAAGAATATACCCCAGTCCCACACAAATGGTTTGTGTGTGTTTTAGGGGTTTATGGAAATAAAAATCAAGTATTACTACACGATCGGGTTTTTCGACGATATATCTTAAATAGAAATCGATAGACGGGGTTCATAGTAATGAAATAGATTCGTAAATTTGCACCGCTCTGGGTGGGAACTAAGAGAGGGGGGTAGAGGAAATCTTCTAATTTTCGTCCTTTTTTTCTGTTTTGTATATTTTTTGAATGACGCATCCTAATAAAAACTGTTCTATAATGAATTAAAGATAAGAATAAGAATTGGGAATATGAATAAGAATTGGGAATATGAATAAGAATTGGGAATATGAATAAGAATTGGGAATGAGCCAAACAAGTGGAAAAAGATAATTCGGGAGGACAGGATAGAAAAGTGGATCTTGCGGTGGATAGCAACCCCGAACGGGAATACTCTGAAAAAATATTTTCCCTCTGTAAAATCGCGGCTATCCGCTAGGTGGGTCCTCCCGGACTATTGGGTTTCCCAATTCCTTACTGGTCATGGAGGATTTCGTGCGAAACTCCACAGTCTTGGGGTGGATGTTGATCCTCTATGCGTAGCATGTGGTGTTCCCGAAACTGTAGAACACGTGATCACGTCTTGCACCGCGTTTGAGGCGATAAGGGCCAAACTGATGCGATCCTTAGGGGTCTACAGCCTCACTGAAGAAGAATTTCCTCAATTGGTTACTGAGGACAACTTTCCTAAGTTCAAACGTTTCATTAATGAATGGAACAGGATCGTGGGGCCTGCACACTTTAACATAGGAGCCCACCGGGAAGACCACCGGAAGATGAAGTCCGCCCTGGGCAGGTAAATAAATAAATAAATACATAGGTAAATAAATAAATAATGAATTAAAGACATTTCCAATTCAAAACACGGGCATAGACAGGCGCACAATAGACCCAAGGAGGTCGCGGTGCATCAGTGCAGTCGCGCGGAAAAAAAAAGACATACCAAAAAGGAAGGATAAAGAATCCTCCAATAGGTGAATTTTCTCAATATCGCTATTACCCCTGGATAGGCAAAATAAAGTGTTTTTGTAAATAAACAAATTAAGGTCTGGTCACTCATTACTGCACCGCAGCACGGACGTGTATCGGATCTGATTCAAATACGAAGGACAGATAAGTAGTCTGTTGGTTGACCTCGTGTCGAGCATGTGTGACCGGTTACTATCTATCCTTCGTAAATGAATCGAATCCGATACACGGCCGTGCTGCGATGCGGTTATGTGTGACCAGATCTTTAGCCAGCTCCAGAATGAGCGACAAACTTTTTTTGACTGAGCACTGGAACGGTGATTCACATACCCCGGTTATAATTCCGGTCATGACCAATCCTTTATAATCAGATTACAAAGACCATCAAATTTTCAATCAGTTGATTGAATACCATCCTTAGAGATCCGCTCTTGAATGAGGCAATATTCACACCGATATCAGTAAAAAGAGGTTTTTTGCCTGGCAGCCTAGAGCACTTCAAAGTTGATGCAGAGACTGGGATTCGAATCCCGGTTATTTCCAATTTTTTCTAAACCGAAAAAAATTATTTTAAAAAAGTCCATCAACTTTAAAAAATGAATATTTATAAATGACACTATGACATTACCCAACGCAATTTGGCGATATTGACGTAACCGATATCAGTGAAAAGAGAGGGTTTACATGGCTGGAGATTAGGGCCCTGGTAGCCCAGTCATTAGAGAACTCCAACAGTGATGATACGGTGCTTTATTTTTCCTTTTAGTTTACTTTTAATTAAATTAACTCGCAAGATTATACGTTTATACACTTCTTAATAACATCAATAATTGCAAGTTTAGCCCATAATTCAGGGATTTTTCCAGGCTTTTGCACGGTTTCATGAGACTCACACGCTGTGAGTGAACGTTTTCTGTCTCATGTTGTATGTTTTAATGTTGTTCTCAGGATTTAAATCATTTAATAATCATAAATAATGACTTAATGACACCATGACTTTTGCTCTAACTTATTATAGTTTATTATATTATAGGCAACATCAAAAACAAGCTAAAAGAAGGTCTAGAAGCTTTTCTCAGAAACGTTCGCGAACAAACGTTGTACACGTAAGGGTCTGGCCACACATGTCCGCACCGGATCCGCACCGTAGCAATAATATAGGTTATGTTCAGAATATTTTTGATTTAACCTACATATTACCTTTAGTTATGCCAAAAGTTCAGGCCACACAGGTTAGACACAGGCCACTTTAGGCATAACTAAAGGTAATATATAAGTTAAATTAAAAATATTCTGAACATAACCTATATTATTGCTACGGTGCGGATCCGGTGCGGACATGTGTGGCCAGACCTTTACGTTATACACCAAGAAGGGCAATATGGAAGGGCTGCGAACATTTATTTATTTTCAAAACATGGCACCTCCAGATGGAATACTAGTTATTCTTCAGGAAAATTATTATTTATTCGAAATTTAATTGTACACTTTCGTGAGATTTTATTTTTTACAATCAATTTCAGCTGATCAAAAACAACATAAGATTGTTCAACAATTTTCGTGTTGGTCTAAATCCAGCTTTAGGGGTCAGAAATCGATTCTTTTAAAATGTGACTCATTTCTATAGACTTATTAAATTAGTTATTCTTATCTAGAAAAATTATTAGTTGTGATGGAGACTCAAAAATAAAAAAAAAATATGAAAATTACTGGTAAACACAAAAAATAGTACTAATGTAAGGCTAATTATGGTGTATGAATATTTTGTTTTTACATTATTTTTTTTTTTTTTTAATGTTACTGTTAAATAAATCGCACGTGTTTCCGTTTCTATCTTTTAATTTTATTGTTATAATGTCGTTATTGTAATTTTAAAGTTTTTGCGGTTAATAAATCGATTCTTTTACGTACTATTCTCTATACTACTCGTTTATTTCTCAAGCAAATCATTAAACAAAAGAAGTTATTCTTTTTATTTGTAAATGACTTTATGCAATACTGTTTGTTTTGTTTTTGCTTAGTGGCGTAAAACCCCCTGTTGTCATCATCGCAATCCTCTACAATATTAATCGGCAATATCTTGAATTATTCTGTATATAACAGTGTCAATTTCTTCTATGATAATAAAGCCTTCGACTAGATACTGACACATTATGGGCTGGAGAATACAAACTTAAATTAATATTTTTAATTTTTAAGTTTGCGTGTTCGCAGGCCAGCAGCCCATGGGATTTTATAAAAGGCGTAAAAACCTTTCCGAGGAGACGTAAACTTGAGGTCCCGATCCTCTGCGATTTCAGATACTCGTTAAAGATCCATACACTAATTATAATTGAGTAGGCTAAATTTAGAACTAGATAAATTTCTTCAATACATCCGATATTGGCGGGAGTACCCCAAGGTTCAATACTAGCACCCTTACTCTATATCATCTACACTTACGACATACCAATTATTACAGAGACATTGACTGCAACTTATGCTCATGATACAGCAATTATCACTAAACTTCAGGACGCAACACAGGCATCATTAACTTTACAACATCACTTATACATACTACACGACTGGTTCCAACTATGGAAAAATAAACTAAATCAAGGAAAATCAAAACACACCACATTTACACTTAGAAAACATACCTGTCCACCCGTTTATATTGACAATAACCAAATTCCTCAGACGGACACAGTACACTATCTGGGACTCACTTTCGACAGAAGGATGACATGGGGCCCGCATGTCAAAATGAAAAAAAGAACACTTACCAAAAGACTTAAACTTCTGTATCCATTACTTTCTAAATCTTCAAAATTAAAACTGAAACAAAAATTAAATACTTACACTTACTTACTCAAATCCATATGGACATATTCCTCACAGATATTCGGCATAGCTAAAAAGACTCACTTACAAAAACTTCAAACATTTCAATCAAAATTGTTATGACTCATTACAAAAGCACCTTGGTACGTGACTAACTACACTTTACATACTGAGCTCCATCTGCCGACAGTCGACCAACACATAACGACACTTTACAAACGATTTTTTAGTAATTTGTACGGACATCCAAACAGTTTAATAAGCAATATGGCTGACATTCGCATGGATACGAGAAGACTAAAAAGGCGCTGGATGAGGGATCTGCTCTCTTAGACAGCCAAGGTAATTGACTGAAGCCAAGAAGGGGGTGCTGTTGGGTGCTTTCCTTCCTCATGCCTGACATGTCATTATTTCATCTTACCGCCATCTCATTCGCTGATTGTCCGCACTTTGCAGACAGGTGCGAATTAATAATTAAAGTAATAATAGGAAGGCAATGATTGGCTTTATGATTATTATTATTGTTTAATAAAATTACGACGTTAACTGCGTCATTGAGATTTTGGAGGTAGGACGAAGGTAAAAAGTAGCACTTTCAGGTTTATTTGTGGGGAGGGGGGCTATAAATTATATCTGTGCTTACAGCGTTAAGTCCAAAAACTTGGGTTTGAGAGAAATGCGATTGAAATTTTTTCTAAAATCAGTTTTTATTAGTTTATTTAGCAGTTAATAGAGTTGGCAATAACGTAAATTTTTAATTTATTCATGAAGGTCTCATCCAGGGGTGGACTTAGCACGATATTTGGAAGGCCACGACCCCCCCTATCCCATAATCACGTGACAGACAGCACCATTCTTGTATGATATTATTACCTTGTATTAAGGAGGATAGCGATCTAAAAAAACAAAAGTTTAAGGGAAGGAAGAGGAAATAAAATATAATAGAATAAAAAAATAACAAAGAAAAAAAGGTAATTGTATAAGATATGGAGGGGAAAAAGTATTATAAAATAAAAAGTAACAATGTACTTAAGTTATTAGTATATATGTATTTCAGTATTGATTGGTATGCTGTGTAATATAGCAACCCAATGTATTTGGGCAGCGTTGCTTATTATTGAAATGAAGCATTTCCCTCTGCCTAGGGCATAGTAATTGCCTAATTGCATTATTCGTAATAAATATTAAAAAAACTAAATAGCCAAAATATTTGAGGGTCATGACCCCTGTTATCCCAGCTGGATCCGCCCTTAGTCTCGTCCAAAAAGTGTTAATGGTGGTAAACTAAAATGGTAATTCTTGAATAACACCAAAATTTCTGTTAAAATTTATAGTGAATATATATATAAGCTGTGCAGTGAGAAAATAATCAATGTATATTATAAAGCAAAGTGTAAAATGTGCGTGCCGATAAGGCTCAAAAACGACTCCAAGTACGATTAAGCCACCATATAACCCCTAACGGAGAAGAAGGTTTCCGTTTTTCTCTTAAGGGTGTAAAATTAAAGAGAAAAGGACTGGAATTTAAAGCCTCTCGCACCATGTAATTAGCCTATTTGAGATTGATATACGAGTTTATGAATGAAAAATTTAGTTCGAGCTCCAGGCTATCAGGAAGCGCTAGGGTGCGTTTCACTCAATGTTTTATACTTATGTAAATTTAATGCAATATGAGTGAACATTTCTTAATATTGCAGTGAGCAAATAAAAACAGACATAAAAAAAGAGATAAATTGACTGAATATAAATCTAAATAAGTTTTTATAAATCTAAAATAAAAAGTTTGAAGTGTTCTTATTGTAGTTATGAAAAAGGAGTTGGTTTGATTACTATGTATGATGGGCATTCCAGTTGAAAAATAACTAACTCCAATTACAGAATTTTTTCAATAGTAGTAAGATTCGAAATCTGCAGAGTCCGCTCAAATTATGGGGGGATATCTTAAGGGAGGTTGAAATGGAAGACAGGTCTTCTAAAAAGTTTCTATGCATCTTCGGTAGTTTCTATCCTTCTGGATCTAATAGTATCATCACAGTAGTCGGGGCTTAAGTTGTACTCGAAATATAATATTTTTAACTGACATATCAGATTTTTCAACGATAATCTAATAACTTATTATCTCCTGACAGCTTGGAATGGGCTTATACGATTCAGAATCACAGAAACCATCAAAAACGATGCATCACTCGACAAAGTTGCAGCAAAATTAATTGTTAATTCACCATTTTCAACCTCATATAAAGTCTATAGGGTTCCTTATTTGGGCGGACTCGAATCTTAATATTGGTACCAACTTAAAACCGAAGTTATAAGAAGGTGCTAATTTTGTTCTATATTTCCTTTAATTTTAAAGTTTTTCTGTTATTAAAACTACCACACAACTACCGGAGCGAAGCCGGGCACCCTAACTAGTTTTATTATATAGGTGGTAGTTAAAATGTATTAAATGAATTTTAATTTATATCGATTATTGTTGATAGCGCATAACCCGCCTAGGACACCGGAGTTGAATAAGTTAATGGTGAAAAATAAATAAAATGGTATATTTCGAAATAAAGAAATAGGAATAAAAAAAAAAAAAAAAAAAATCCATGTCTATTTGTACAATTAAAAGTGGAAACTCGTTGAGTTTGGATAATGCTTACAGTGAACATAAGTGAAAAGGTAGTGGTTTTATTTTGTTTTTTTGCATTGTAATTGGATATAGGATAGCGATGGTTCGACATTAATAAATGTGCTGAAACATCTTCTCAAATGGCATCTCTTCTAACTATTATTATAGATTTGTACATTTATTTTATTTTATTTTTTTTGTAATTCGTGGAGTATTTTATTATATACAGTAATAAAAAAAAAAGGAATAATAATTAATTTTCTTGTAGGTTTAGTGATTATTTTATTAAATATTTCTCAAATTTAGCTACCGATTTTTAGAAATATAATTAAATAAAAACGTACATATTACACCCTTGTTCAACATGACGAACAATTGTGATTATATGTCGCTGCTATGGAAATATGATGACAACTACGCAAAAATTGAAATTTTATAGCAAAAGTAAAAGAAAAATAATGCCAAATAAAATGGATCATAGTTTCAGTAGCCACATAATAATTGAAATATTTTTCAACATTTATATAACACTTGGATCAATTGGAATCCGCGGTCACCTGTGGTGTCGTGGTTAGCATAGCAACCTACTATACTAAAATTCGCGGGTTCGCGTCCCTATATGGCCCTAGGATTTTTCAATGGGAGTAAAAAATCCTTGGCTGTGCCTTCCCTCGGATAGGACGTGAAATGGAGGTCCCGAACCTGTTCGATGTCAGGTAACCTATCCGAATCTGTTCGGACCACTAGTTAAAGATCCCTATCCTAATTGAACAATGCAAAATTTAGGACTCCCGCTGTAGCATCGTCCGATTAGCCTTAGTGGCATAAAGTGACGTTAAACATCCAATTGATTAGCTATCGATTGTAAACATTCGTGTCAACGAGATTTATTTGTTTGTTTTTATAAAATAATTTTCTCTATATATAAGAGGCTTTGTCCTGACTTATTATTTAAATATTAGTGGTAATCAAATTATGCACACTGTGATTCCCAGGATTGGGAATGGTGCGTGTTTATTTCGATTTCTTCTCCATATATATAAGAATTGTCCTGACTGATAGAATCAATGCAGAGCAAAAACTACCAATGATAGAAACTTGAAGTTCGGAATTTAGATTTTAACAAGAAACTAAAGGCAAAATTATTAATTTCGAAAAAAAATAATTTGGTAAGAAATGGGTTAAAGCCGAAAAATGAAGCGTTCACGACGAGTAAGCAATTTTTTGTTTAGGCGGTTTTAGTGAACTCTCTCCATTGCACTTCTCCCTCTCTTCTACCGAGCCGGCAGCTTCCCCCTCCAACATTCCACCTACCGGAAGCTCCGATTCTACTAAATCTCCTTAACATTAGTTAACATATAATATGAAATCAATACCAAGATAATGATCACAGAATTGGTTTGAAAGGCTCGCGGGCAAAGCCGCGACGGGGAATGCTAGTTCTAAATAAAACAGACTAAGTCAATATTGGAATATTTTTTTTTTAAATTTAATTTATACAAATGAATAATCAATCAGCGTATAATCCGTTATTCCAATGATCTTCGTTTAGATGTTGTCCGTTATTTATCATCTTTAAATAACTAATGTAAATACTAACATAAAAAAAACATAGGTTTGTTCCAACAAGCATATATCGACTGACTGTCACATGTCTTCCACTAGTATTTTTTTTAACAAGAACAAATAGAAAGGGAAAACTTGTTTAATATTACTATTACTATTACTAAAAATTGTGTAGGTTTTTAATTTTTCCTAATGTCCACATAAAATTTTGTTAAATATTTATTATTATTGTTCCCACAAACAAGGTATGTAAATTAGCATGTTGATTGGATTGATAAGTAATCCGAAATCATGTACAAAATCATTTATTTTGTAAATCTTTAAATAATAAAAATATTCTCATCTCTCTCTTAAAAAAACAAACATAATCAAAAGAGTAGAGCACATGACAGTTCCTCTACGAATACCAGTTGGAAAAAACTTATGTAAACGAATATATATTAATATAAACCGCGTGAATATATCTTTCATCACAGTGAATAAGTTGTTGAACAAGCTAAAATGAGCCTAGTTATTATAATTTGCGTTAGGTATGTTTTAATTGGTCAGCGATCAATTAGTCAACTCTAACACCTCATTTCTGGTAAGAGCAATTCATTTGGCATAATTTTGGTATTTTTGACGAAATTTCAACGCTTAGTAATGAAAACCCGATTTTATACAAATACCGTTAACCTTTAAAAGTTTTACCCCTGAAAAGTAAGGCATAATATATAAGGTTAAGAAGAAAATTTATAAGGTGTTTTAACGTTTAAAAAATCCTTAGCCATGCCGTCCCTCGGATAGGACGTAAAATGGAAGTTCCGAGCCTGTACGATGTCAGGTACTCGTTAAAGATAGCCTATCCTAATTATACCTGGATAGGCAAAATTTAGGACTCCCACTGTACCATCGTCCGATTAGCCTTAGTGACATAAAGTGACGCTAAACAAAAAAACGTTTAAAAAAAATATGGTTTAGAATAGTTCTAGTTCTTTTGTTGGAACAAACTGTCTTAGTACACGTTTGTGACTACGATGTTCGAGTACCATCTACGCTGGCCCAGAAGGTTCGAGGCTGGTCTTCTTAGGACTAAAAATAAGGAGCGATGGGCTGTAGAGTTAGTCTTTTACTGATGCTCGTGTCCTATGGTTATTTCTGTGTTACAAAGTGATAATTTCTGTAACCTGTTTAAATATTTGCGTTTTCATAATTTGTGTGGCATTGAAAATAGATTTTTTCTCTTTCAATAGAAATTGTTTAACCCACATAAGTCTTACAGTATAGTACTAATGCTAAAAAAAGAAAAAGAAAAAAAAAAGAAAAGATAAAAATAATTTATCTTCAAATTATTTTTATTTGTTACTTATCAATTTATTTTATTTTATATTCATTTTACAAATTATCAAAGTTTTTTAAGACATTGAATGGCTAATTACATTTGGAGATATTAAAATAATTTGCAGAATTGGTTTGGCTTAAATTTTTTATTATTTTTTTTTTCAATTAACTACTATCTTACCTAAATCTGGAACTAAAAAAATACAATATCGATTAAATCCTTCATGTACACAAAGTTTGTCAATATTTCATTTCAATTCACAAACACAAATTAATAAAAAATAAATAAATGTTTCGTGAATCCAACATAGAACACGTCTATTAGTAATAAAAAGAAATTTTAAATAGAATCTGATGAATAAATCTAGCTCACGTATGTGAATTTTATCGAGTAATTTTAATCAACCGGAAGCATTGTATTTCTTAAGTTTGTCTAAGATAATAGATAAATTGAAATAATTCTTTACCTACTAATAAGGAATGACAAGTTTATTTTATATCCTTATATAAATATTATAAGCATCATAAGCAATTAGATCGATAATAAGATGTTATTTTATACTAAAATAATAATCAGAATGTATTAAATATAATTAAATTAATAAAGAAAGCATTACCTTAAAAAGCACCATAGTGACGAACCGCGAGGCTGCTCCGCAAGTTGAGAACTGACTCCCCACTTTCATTACCAGCGCTACAACTTACCTCAGATGGAGGGAGTCAGGTTGTTTAAATTAGAAAATTGGTTTGATTCTTATCTACCTCTTTGTAGGAGGGTTTGAGCTTTCTGGTGGAAGGGTCTTTTAGCCACGAAACAATTAAAGTTACTTCAAAGTTTAGGGCCATAGAAGTAAAACGCTTTAAAAAGGGGTATATAATGGATTTTAAACAAAAACCTGCAATATTAAAAAAAAATATGGTGCGATGCGCGCATCACACAACTTTCACTTACCAACTTAGTTAGATTAGAAATTGATGTGTTTTGTTAATTTCCACTTCTCAAATGAACAGAACGGCTTTAATTATGAACACTGGTCTCTCATTAAAGGCGTACTCCGCATGCGTGGGCTCAACGAGTTTTATGAGTTGACTGAATATTTTTCTTTTCTTCTCCTGTATATATTTTTTTTATGTTTATCATATCTCATATTTAGCCATTTCTTATTTTTAGGCGTTAACGAGAGACAGTCAATTTCTCCATATAAATAAAAACAAAGGTACTTTACAGGAAAAAAAAACAAACAAACAAAAAAGCCCCTAGCCTATTTAAGCCCCCTCAGAACACTTTAATAATGATAAAGCTTACCTGATATTAATGAATACCTAATTTTCATTAAACATGACGAATTTGCTAAAATCGCTAAACGCGTTTTTGAAATCATCGAAAAGAAGGTAAAAATTGCAAAAATAGTTAAAAAATAAAGTGCCCCCTCCGTTTGACCAATTTTGATGAAATGCTGGCTATCACATCTTTGGCATATACATACTTCAAATACCCAGTTTGATCAAAATCGTTAAAGCCGTTTTTGAGTAATTAAAAAAACACGTGCAAATGATACAAAATTTATTAAGTAAAGTGCCCCCTCCGGTTAATCATATCCGGTTAGTCATATCTCAAGCATATAAATACATCAAATACTCAGTTTAATCAAAATCGTTAGAGCCGTTTTTGAGAAAATCGAAAAAAACTTCAAAAGTTATTAAATAAAGTACCCCCTCCCTTTGAGCAATTTTGATGATATTTTTGCTGTCACATCGCGGGCATATACCTAAACTAAATATCAAATTTTAGGTTCGCACGGTTTATAGTTTTTGAGCTAGTCTGTTCACACACACACACACACACACACACACACACCATTCCGCGGGACTTGGTCATTTGGACTCAGGGGACCCCAAAACGTGTATTTCCGTTGAAAACCGGAAGTCGAAATTTTTCACGATCGCAATACTTCCACTTACTATATATTTCTTATATAGGTAAGTGAAAGTAAAAAATCTGGTGCGATGCGCATCACACAACTTTCACTTACCAACTTACTCAGTTAGAAATCGTGTTTCGATAATATGTAAATGCCATTCCTCAACTTCACACCTTACGTATATACTTATATTTGTATACCTCCATAAGTTAAAGAGTATCTGTGTAGCAAAATCTGGTAGTTCTCAGCACGTTTCGATTCATAATTGCTAATTTATTTATGAAGGGACTAATTTCATCAACAGTCCAGTTTTTTTTACTGCTTGCTTGTTTTTTACTACGAGTTGCTTTTTGCAAATACATCGTGAAGGTGAATTATGGATTAAATTAAAAATTAAATTAAAAATTTATTATGGAACAAAAGTTTCTAGACTAAAATATTCCTGTAATAATTATAGACTATTACCTTATACCATATTTTAACACACCTGCGATGTTCAAAAAAATTGAGCATCACGTATTTACTCTCTTAAGTAAAATTAATCTTTTTATTAATAAATAAAAGTTTTTATTTTCATAATAAAATTTTGGCTGTCACATATGCATAAATCAAATACCAAGTTTGATCAAAATCGTTGAAGCCATTTTTGATTAAATAAAAAAATAAAACAAGTGAAAATGGGGCAAAATTTATTAAGTAAAGTGCCCCCTCCAATTGATCAATTTTGATGAAATGTTGACCGTCACATCGCGGGCATATATATACACCAAATACCGAGTTTGGTCAAAATCGTTAAAGCCGTTTTTGAGTAAATAAAAAAAACACGTAATAATATTTATTAAGTAAAGTTCCCCCTCCAATAAATGAATTTCGATGAAATTTTGACTGTCGCATCGCGGGCATATACATACACCAAATACCGATTTTAATCAAAATAGTTAGAGCCGTTTTTTGGGAAAATCGAGAAAAACGCAAAAAATAGACAAAATTCTTTAAATAAAGTACCCCCTCCGTTAGACCAATTTTGATGAAATTTTTGCTGTTACATTGCGGTCATATACATACACCAAATATCCAATTTCAGTTTTGTACGGCCTATAGTTTTTGAGCTAGTCTGTTCACACAAACACAGGCCATTTCGCGGGACTTGGTTATTTGGACTCAGGGGACCCCAAAACGTGTGTTTCCGTTGAAAACCGGTAGTCGAAATTTTTCACGATTGCAATTCTTTCCTTACTACAGTAAACCCTCGATATAGCGAACTGGTAGGGGGTTTGATATTCATAGTTCGCTATAACGAGGTTCGTTATAACCGAGGATTCTTTTTTTTTTTAATATTTTTTTTAGCCAATGGCCGCATTGATTTGATCATATTTAGAAGGAAATTCATTCATTAGAACTAGTTAAATTAAAAAACATGTATGTAATTTATTTTTAGATAAACTACATATTAATTAAACAATGAGATTCATTAATTTACCTGCCAAGTTCACTTGAGAGTTCTTTAGCCTTAGCATTAATAAGAGGGTCTGAGATTGATATTTGAGATCATATTTGTTTATAGCAATTTATCAATTTATTTCCAAATATTCATGAGCCGCAGAGCGCAGTCGTTTATTTGATGCTGAAGTTAATCCTTGGGCTGCGGTTGAATCAATTTTATCTTTGTTTTTTCTAATGGTTGACAATGTTGATTTTGGAATTTTTTCCATATTTTTCTGCGATGGTTTTCTTAGTTAGAATTCCCGATTCAATATCCTGGAGATTTTTCAATTATTCCTCCAATGATAAGGATTTACGTTTTTTGACATACGTTTACCAACTAACTCATTTTGTATTAGAAAAAAAAAACAGTATAAACGACTACAGAATACTGATTCGAATAATACAGAAGTCGAAACAGAACTGAGCTAGTTTTGAGAAAAAAGTCAATGGAATCAAAGAGGGAGAGCAAAAGGAAATCGGATTAGTTAAGAGTAAAAAAACACCTCAATTCTAGAAACTAGAGCTTCTTCGCCTTCCCGCGCTCATTCTACGTAATACATTAAAAAAAAAAATTAATAAAAATTCTAGTAGTTCGTTATAACAGAATATAATAATTCTCAGGCATCAAATTTAGTTCGTAGTTCGCACTAACCGAGGGATTTCGCTATAACGAGGGGTTCAGCAAAAATATAATGGTAATTCTGGGGGGATAGTATTTTGGTTCGCTATATGGAGGTGTTCGTTATATCCGAGTTCGTAATAATGAGGGTTTACTGTATATATTTCATTTATAGGTAAGTGAAAGTAAAAATTTGGTGCGATGGGCGCAACACACAACTTTCACTTACTGATTTACTTATATTAGAAATCGACGTGTTTCGATATGAAAGCGCCATTCCTCAACTTCACACACTTTTCCACATTTATATGCTTATATTTGTATATCTCCATAAGTTATAGAGTATTTATAAATATATTGACAAAACTTGAATATATTGAATACTTCTAGATTCATTATTGCTTATTTCTTTTTTTAAGGGGCCTGATTTCATTAACAGTCGAGTTTTTTCTTACTGCTTGCTTTTTGTAAATATATCGTAACGTGAATCGATAGTTGTATTTAGGTACCTTTGTAAAGTGTGTCTTTTATGCCTTTCTGGAAACCGAGAACGATTACTGTTCCTCTAAAATCACTTCATATTGCATTCAGAAATATATTATGGAACTAAAGTTTCTAATCTAAAATATAATTAGTTACAGATTATCTAATACCATGTTTCTTAACACTTTTAATGCTTTAAATAATATTAGCATCACGTATTTACTCTCTAAAGTAAATTAAATATTTGTTGAAAAAAATTTCGTCAGTGATTATACTGGATACGAAATTTCTGCTGTCACGTCGCGGGAAAATACATACATTAAATACCCAGTTTCATCAAAATAGTTACAGCCGTTTTTGAAAAAAGAAAAGAAAAAACCCTGAAAATGACACAATATTTATTAAATAAAGTACCCCCTCCAATTGGCCGATTTTGAATAAATTTTCACATCTCGGGTATAGTCAAAATGATAAACCTTTATTTTCAAAGAAATCTTTTTATAAATAAATTGTTCTACTTGTGTTGTACGGAAAACTATAATTTTTTTTTTACTTTCACTTACCTATATATGTAATATATAGTAAGTGGAAGTATTGCGATCGTGAAAAATTTCGACTTCCGGTTTTCAATGGAAATACACGTTTTGGGGTCCCCTGAGTCCAAATGACCAAGTCCCACGAAATGGTCTGTGTGTGTGTGTGTCTGTGTGTGTGTGTGTGTGTGTGTGTGTGTGTGTGTGTGAACAGACTAGCTCAAAAACTATAAACCGTGGGAACCTGAAATTGGGTATTTAGTGTAGGTATATGCCCGCGATGTGACAGCAAAAATTTCATCAAAATTGCTCAAAGGGAGGGGGTACTTTATTTAATAACTTTTTACGTTTTTTTCGATTTTCTCAAAAACGGCTCTAACGATTTTGATTAAACTAAGTATTTGATCTATTTATATGCCCGAGACACGACTGTAAAAATTTCATCAAAATTGATCAACCGGAGGGGGTACTTTACTTAATAAATCGTGTCCCACTTTTATCTGTTTTTTTCATTTACCCAAAAACGGCTTTAATGATTTCGATCAAACATGGTATTTAGTATATGTATGTGCCCGCGATGTCACAGTAAAAATTTCATCAAAATTGATTTTGATTTATTTATTGATTTACTGAATAAATGTTGTCTCATTTTCACGTGTTTTTTTTATTTACTCAAAAACGGCTCTAACGATTTTGATTAAACTAAGTATTTGATCTATTTATATGCCCGAGACACGACTGTAAAAATTTCATCAAAATTGATCAACCGGAGGGGGTACTTTACTTAATAAATCGTGTCCCACTTTTATCTGTTTTTTTCATTTACCCAAAAACGGCTTTAATGATTTCGATCAAACATGGTATTTAGTATATGTATGTGCCCGCGATGTCACAGTAAAAATTTCATCAAAATTGATCAATTGGAGGGGGCACTTTACTGAATAAATGTTGTCTCATTTTCACGTGTTTTTTTTATTTACTCAAAAACGGCTCTAACGATTTTGATTAAACTAAGTATTTGATCTATTTATATGCCCGAGACACGACTGTAAAAATTTCATCAAAATTGATCAACCGGAGGGGGTACTTTACTTAATAAATCGTGTCCCACTTTTATCTGTTTTTTTCATTTACCCAAAAACGGCTTTAATGATTTCGATCAAACATGGTATTTAGTATATGTATGTGCCCGCGATGTCACAGTAAAAATTTCATCAAAATTGATCAATTGGAGGGGGCACTTTACTGAATAAATGTTGTCTCATTTTCACGTGTTTTTTTTATTTACTCGAAAACGGTTTTCACGATTTTGATCAAACTGAGTATTTGACGTACTAATATGCCCGAGATATGACTGTAAAAATTTCATCAACATTGATCAAATGGAGGGGTACTTTACTTAATAAATTTTGTATCATTTTCACGTATGTTTTAAATTACTCATAAAAGGAAAAAATAAGAAATGAATGTGGAAAGATTTGTGACTTTTTGAAGTGGCCATTAACAAAACACGTCAATTTCTAATCTAAATAAGTTGGTAAGTGAAAGTTGTGTGTTGCGCGCACGCACCAGATTTTATCTATTAGCATCACAGTAATATATTCTTTGCATATAAACAGATAAAAATAAGACATGATATAATAAGAACAATAAACACGTGTGTATACTATTTAATGATCTCACAGTGAAAATGATACACCTCGATGTTTATTAATATTTCATAGCATTAAACCACTTTCTTTTAGTTAAACTCTTGTGTCGAAAGTGTTTGGTTCTATTCAAATGTAGTTTAACAATATCAGTCGTATATTTTAACTTTATAAATAATGGGACTACATAAAACTTTTAAAGAACGATGAATGAATTGCTCATTCAACATTTTAATGATGGGAAATCTCTCAATCAAATAGCTGAAATCATTAAAAAAAAGACGTTCAACTGTCCAGCATATTGTGGAGAGATACAAAAAGGAAAATCGCATTGCCAGAAAAAAAGTTAAAAGTGCAAGAAAAATGTTGTCACAGGGATGAGACTTGGATCGTCAGAGAAATAAAACAAAATCCACGCTTGAGTGCATCCAAAATAGCCGTGGAACTGTCCCAACGCTTAGGTAAGCCAGTAAGGGCAGAACCAGTGCAGCGTGTGCTAAGAAAAAATAAATTTCATGGACGAGTAGCGCATAAGGTATCTTTTATCAGCAAGAAAAATCAAAAAGTTAGGGAGCAATTTGCAAATGAATATTTGTTGAAGGACTCTGACTTTTGGTCAACGGTTATATTTGCTGATGAAAGTAAATTTAATATTTTTGGATCCGATGGGCGTTCCTATGTGTGGAGAAAATCAGGAGAAGAGCTCGCAAAATAAAATGTACGCCCAACTGTGAAACATGGTGTGGCGATGTATGGCGGCCTATGGTGTGGGAAATCTTCACTTTATAGATGGCATCAGATAGATTTAGACTTTATAGATGTGTAGTCAGTTAGATTACTGGACTAGATTTATCCTAGATCCTTAGATTTATCCTTCTTGAACCGAGACACGAGGCATAGTAGGGAGCAGTACAAAGAAGCCAGAACTGAAGCAAAGTCAGTACTGAAGAAAAAGAAGAAACAAGCATCAATAGAAAAGGTGAAGGCTATTGAGGCCTCAAGAAGGAATAACGAAACAAAAAAATTTTTTGAAGACGCCAAGGCCAACAACATTTAGTTACAACACAATGATAAGGAATACCGAAGGTAAGCTACTAGTTATAGATCATGACATCCTTGGAAGATGGAGGGATCACTTCAAGACACTCCTTAATCCCACAATTGAGGATCAGATTATGGATGACCCACCAGATGATGAAAATGAGAGTGAGTTGGTTCCACCGGATAGCAGTGACATTTAATTTTGGATCAGCTCAAAAACAATAAAGCACCTGGATCAGATAGCAACCCAGCAGAATTTCTGAAGGCAGGAGGTCCGATAAAGCTGAAGAAATAACAAGAATCATAGAACAAATTCGGACTTCAGAAAAAATGCCACAAGAATGGAGTGAGTCTATCATTGTGCCATTTTTTAAAAAGAAAGGTGATTCAACCCAATGCAACAATTATAGGGGAATCAGCTTACTAAACACAGGTTATAAGGTGTTCTCAATTGCGTTGTATAACCGGCTAATTCCATACGTGGAACCACATATTGGAGAATAACAAGGTGGATTTAGAGCCAATCGTTCAATAATTGACCAAATATTCTCGCTCAAGCAAATTATGGAAAAAATGAGGGAATATAACAATAGCATGTGGCTGCTCTTCATAGATTGTAAAGCTACATACGATTCTGTCATCAGGAAGGAACTGTACCGGGCTATGAGAGCAATGGAAATCCCGGCTAAGCTGATCCGACTTACGATATGTACGATGAAGGACACAGTTGGCAAGGTAAAGATGGGTGGAAACTGTGGAGACTCATTCCCAGTGTGTTCGGGACTCAGAGAAGGGAGATTCACTGGTCCCAATGCTGTTTAATGTCGCCCTAAACGCTGTTATTAAAAGAGCAAGGCTAATATCCCACGGGACAATTTTTAGCCAGATGACCCAGGTGATGGCGTATGCGGACAATGTTGTCATAGCGGGGAGGAGTCTACGAAGCATCAAGGATGCAGTAACGGTGCTTGAGATGGAAGGGAGAAGAGTGGGTCTCAAAATCAACGAGGATAAGACCAAGATACTTATATTGAGGAAGAAGAACCCACCTCATCTGCCGAGTCATTATGTAATAGGGAACTAAAGATTTGAGAGGGTTAAAAGCTTTAAGTACTTGGGATCAGTGGTCAATGACACCTTGGACGAGGGAGAAGAAGTCAAGTACAGAATAATGGCAGCCAATCAAGCTTATTTCAGTCTATCTAAACTTCTTGGTAGTAGACTGCTCAGTCGCACAACTAAGCTCAGGTATACATAACACTCGTCCGATCCATCTTGACATATGCATCCGAAACCTGGGTAATGACTAAAGTATCAGCTGTTAATATTGATAGGTTCGAAAGAAGGATACTTAGACGAATTTATGGACCTGTTCAGGAGAATGGTGTGTTTCGACTCCGAAAAAACAAAGAGCTGTATACACTGTACGGTGACTTGAGCGTACCACAATTTGTAAGGGTACAACGGATCAGATGGCAGGGGCACGTAATTCGGATGAGTGAAGAGAGGACTGTCAAAAGACTGTATTATGGAAAACCCGATGGAGCAAGACCTCGCGGAAGACCAAAGGGAAGATGGAAGGACGCTGTCGCCGAGGATCTGAAGAGAACAGTAATATCCATCAGACGCGCTAACGACAGGGAAGAGCAGTTGAGCTGGCCAAGGACCGCTTCAAGCCTCTTTTGCGCAGTGAATGAATGAATGAATAGATGGCATCGTTAACAAGCACGTTTACTTACTTAAAAAAAAAATTAAAAGAAAGTAAGGAAAAACTGGGGCTCAAAGAGAAGTTTTGTTTTTATCATGACAATGACCCCAAACACTCTGCCATGTCAGTTAAGGAATGGTTCCTTTATAACTGCACAAAAATTATAAAAACTCCACCAAAATCACCTGATCTTAATGTAATAGAACACATGTGGGCGAAATTGGAGGTAGAAATTAGAAAACATGCGATTTCAAGCAAAGAAGACTTTAAAAAATATCTTCTCGAAGAATGGAACAAGCTGTGCTCGGAATTCACCAAAAATTGGTCGAATCATTTCCAAACAGTCTTAAAGAAGTGGTAGAAAATTAAGGCTTGCCTAATAGGTATTTTACTAAATAAATAGCATATAAAAATTAATCTGACTGTGAGGTGAAATAATTTATTTATTTTGTTTTGTTCATTATATTAAAATAAAGAAGTTGAATACTTTATTTTTTTGAGTTAAGACATATTTCAATTAAGATTATAAATAAATGTGTTGGAAATTTAATGGGTTTTTTGTTTACTGTAAACATTAAAGTATTTTGTTTCAGTTCCTACAGGGTGTATCAATTTGACTGTGAGCCACTGTACATCAAATACCCAATTTGATTAAAATCGTTAAAGCCGTTTTGAGAAAATAAAAATAAAAAGTAAAACTGAGACAAAATATATTACATTAACTACCCCCTCCGTTTGATCAATTTTTATAAAATGTTGGCTGTCACATCGCAGGCATATACATACATCAAATGCCCAGTTTGATCAAAATACCAGGTCATTCAAAAAGTCCTGTCGTTTTTCGTTTGTTCGTTGTTTATTTTGATTCTAGAGTGTTTGCTAATTAATTCCGTTCAATACAACTTTTATCCATGTAAACACAAATGTTTATACTTTATGAATAGGAGGCTAAGGAGGATTAATTTAATGCAGTCACCATCCAACTGTCTAGTTAAAATGATTCCAGTTGAAACTCAAATTCGGTCGATTTTGCTCTATGAGTTTAAACTTGGCTCAAAAGCTGCCGAAACTGCTAGAAAAATATGCTCCGTGTTTGAGGAAGATGTGCTGTCTGAGCGGAAGGCACAATTTTGGTTTTCAAAATTTCGTGGAGGCGACGAGACACTAGAAGACGAGGCACGCTCGGGTCGACCAATTGTAGTTGATAAGGAGGACGTTCGAAGAGTAGTAGAGTTGGATCCGCGTCAAAGTTGTTCAGAGATAGCCTCTCAACTTAATATCTCAGCCACCACTGCCTGGAATTACCTTAAAGAACTGGGAAAAGTGAAAAAACTGGATAAATGGATTCCTCATAAGCTTTCAGATGCCAATATGCTTGTTCGCTTGACAACTGCATCTTCGTTAACTTCCCGCTTGAAAGTCGAACGAAGTTTTGCCTCACCCACCATATTCCCCTGACCTGTCACCCACTGATTATCACCTATTCAGAGATCTCGACAACAATCTGAGACAGAAATGTTTTCAAGACCGTGACAACCTAATTCACGAACTGACCACTTATTTTTGCAGTAAAAATCAACAGTTTTTTAAGGAAGGAATTTGGGCTTTACCATCTCGTTGGGAGAAGGTTACCGACTGTAACGGTGGATATTTTGATGAATAAAGGTGATTATTTGAAAATATTTATTTATTTATAATTTCCCCCAAAAAAACGACAGGACTTTTTGAATGACCTGGTAGTTACAGCCGTTTCTGTTAAAATAAGAAAAAAATTATTAAATAAAGTGCCCCTCCAACTGGCCAATTTTGATCAACTTTTTGCACATCGCGGGCATATAAACACACAAAATACACAATTTCAGGTTCGTACGGTTTATAGTTTTTGAGCTAGTCTGTTTACACAAAGACCATTTCGCGGGACTTGGTTATTTGAACTCGGGGGACCCCGAAACGTGTATATCCGCTGGAAACCGGAAGTAGAATTTTTTCACAATCGCAATACTTCCCCTTACTGCATATTTCATATATAGGTAAGTGAAAGTAGAAATGTAACAAGGAATAGAAAGTTTTTGTTCGGGTTTTGTCTTTTTTTGGGCAAAATAAGATTTCTTCCAAGGCTACAAAATTTAAAAAAATCATAGAGATAGAACAATTGTTAACAGATAAGGCTTGATTTATTACTCATCACTTGCTTGTTCTCCCGTTTTTCTTATGTCTGAAAATGCGAGCACCGTATGTTTGTTACCTCAAAACTCGAAAAGTAGCGGATTAAGGGGGGGGGGGGGTCACGGAATCATGACCAGCCCTCATATATTTTGGCTTTTCAATTTTCTTATATTTTAAAGCGAATAATGCAGTTAGGTAGTTACTACTCGCGGGCGCAATCGACTATAGGGTGCGCTAGTAGTTTTGCAAAATGTCGGAAGGAACGTGGATTCGCGGGAGCAATCGACTATAGGGTGCGCAAGTAGTTTTGCAAAATGTCGGAAGGAACGGAGATAGACATAGTTGATGTGATACAGATAATTGGTAATTTTAAATGACCATTAATTGAATGGCAGGCTATCCTTGATGCAAACCACATAATTACATGTGGAATAATATCTAGAAGTAAAAAAACAATTATTTTACAAGCCTTGTGCCTTCGAACAAGCGATCTTAAAGGACTGCCTCATCAAATAAAACTGGAAATGAAATTTATTAATAATAATAAGCAATTTTCTTGTCATTGTACGTGTAAAGCTGGTAGTTCTGGTAAATGCAAACACAGCATTGTAACTTTACTCTACGTTTTTCGGTTAGTAATAACATTAATTACCTATTCATACAATCATTGTTATATCAGCTGTCATTTTCATGACAGCTTAGTTTCTTTGTAAAATTATTTATTTATTTGTCAAAACTTTCAGGCATCGCATTAAAACTTGGAACAATTAAGAACAACAGATGCAATAGAAAAATGGGGAAAATTAAAAAAGAAAAACAAATCTATGACACCATGGTCCCAATGTTATTTGCATAAAACTAGCATTTTAGAATAATAAATTGTCAAATACTAATATTTACCTGGATAAATATAGTCACTTTCTTTAAAATAAGATAACATATCGTAATATGTTTCGAAACAGGCTTATCTATTCTTAATTTTACAAGCTTTTTATTTTTTGGAAATAAATGGAATGACACGTCTTTTGATTTTCTAACCAAACAATAAGGGACCGAGCAATATCTATAAGACATTTTTCAAAAAATAATTTGCTCAATCGGATTTTAATAATGGAAAAATAAATTAAAAGCGCCAAAAACCCCTATGAATCCCAGGTACTGGCCCGGCTGGTATCCCCGTTTCTCTAGCTCAGTCAAGAAGCAGCACCGTCGCTTGCGCCCGCGACTGCCCTAAACATAACACTTTTGGTTATTTAGATTCTTATTACAAGGTAATAATTACATTAAAAAACGGTACTGTCAGCCACGTGATTATGAGACAGGAGGACCCACCCCCTCCCCAAATTTCGAATTTGTTCCTCTGCGTGCATAATCGTGACCCCTAACGAGGGGTGACGTTGATACTAGGCGTTGAAGTCGCCTACTATAACGCATCGTCCTGGGCATTTCCATCTCTATAAGCCTAAAATATTTGTTATTGTTACCATGGTGTTAGGATTTTAAACAAAATCCTATTTTGCCAGGATAAACCTGAAAACCTTAACCCCGTTGGTGATATTTACAGATTGATCAATCCGTTACTTTTTTTAGGCGAGATTATCCCAGTAGCAACAGATTCAATCCTCCAAAATCAATAACCAAAATCAACTTAAAGATCCACTGCGCTATATCCAAAAATAATACTATATATAGTATTACACTTTAGTAATAGTACAACTTGCGGCTATTTAAAACGACATATGTATGTACTAGGATGTCGCAAGTTTATGGCAATCAACATCAAAAGTCTTACAGTTCTTTAGATAATTCAAAGAGCTAGCGGCATTATAATTGACTATTTCACCTCTGTATTGTATAGGAAGGTAAAATAATGTGCATACTACTATTTGTACAAATATGAACGATGTACATGTACGCATTACCAAAATCACGAGAACGAAAGTAAATATTTACAAAATTCGTTTAATGCAAACATTTAATTTTTTAAATATGTATAAGTAATCTGAATAATTTTAAGATAAACATTAACGAATGTTTACAAAAAGCAGTTTGATAACGGCTATATGTAAACAAGAGATAACCTTCAGCCTGTTGTATTGTATTGATTAAGTTGCAGCCCAATATTTGGGCACTATGAAAGATGAAGAAATCCCTTTAACTTTCGATGATGGCCCAGAAAGATGTTTTGAAACAGCAATGTTAGAAATAGATGGAGACACTTCTAATAAAATTAACAAAAATAAAGTCCTTCTTGAAAAGATGGATGACCCTCTCCAAAATGGTTCATTGGAAGCCACTAATCCTACAGCTCCTAAAAAAGGTTATTTTAATACTTCAAATTGTATGAGATTTAATGTCTTATTAGTATTAACTTTGTTGTGTATTGTAAAGCAAGACCCAATTCCCTTGCCTTGGTTCCCTGGTCCGGAGAAAATGCCAAAGACTATTTTTGTTTCCGTAATGGTTTGATCTCATCAGCAATTGAAGAATGTAAGGCAGCATTATTATCTGAAGATGGAGGGGAAGTCATAGGCTGTTGGCTACTGACAGAGTAGGCTCACATTTTAATGTCATTCATGCAATACAATAATTATCCAGTTTAACTTTCCATGTCTTTTCAGAATCAGCTTCTGGGACAGTGAGAAAGAAAGATTAATTATCCTAACCGATAAGTATTTATATACCATCAAATATGATTTCATTGCACTGAAACAGTTGGATCAGAGAAAAACACCATTAGATAGCATTGACACAATCATTATTGGAGAATTATCCTATCCTGCTACATCACTAATTCCGTAATAGTTTTTAAATTATTTGCTTATATATTAGGAATTTGCAAACATGTATTAACCATTAATATCTGTTTTAGGCATTTAGATGGGTTAGCTACTGGTGTTTCTAACATTGTAAAAGGGTGCCTTGTAAAACCAATTCAAGAACGTTTGGCTGGAATGCCACCCTGTACTAATACGAACGCTTTCAGGGTTGGAAATTTCGAACCAAGGTATTCAAATCATCTTAATTAATTAAGCAATAAAAAAAAAGTTGTTAGAACATTTATTATTTATAATTGAGTAGGGAGTTGGTTGGGGTCTTTTGTTGAAAAGACATGGCAGTTATATTTTTATGGTAAAGAAATTAACATTACTTTAAGATAAAAAATAAGTACTTTAATAGAATACTTCCAAAATTAAACAATAAATACATCTTAATATTAATATTAAAAATTCAGTGATGGTCTCCAATATCTTTTGAAACAAGCACTTCTTCTCTTAACTCCTCCTCCATATAAATTTGCTCGGATAGGACTCCAATATGTACTTCCTAGTTCTGTAATCTCTCTTTTTAGGTTGTTTCCTTACTGTTGCATTCTCATTTACCCAAGAATGTATCAAACGAATTACCTTTCTTAAAAGAAGGTGACAGTTCTCCAGCCATAGAGCGCATAGCAGATCCATCTCTGTTATGCATTCCATCTTGTAGCAATACCACTCGGAAGGTTTAGTTGTGCCCTTATACCTTAATGCTAACAATGATATTTTGGCTCTGTTGAAACTTAAAAGCAGCATTATCATTTCTTATATGTTGTTCGTTTGTTTAAGGTCTCTTTATGCCACTAAGGCTAATCAGACGATGATACAGTGGGAGTACTAAATTTTGCCTATCCAGGTATAATTAGGATAGGGATCTTTAACGAGTACCTGACGTACAGGCTCGGGACACTCCATTTTACGACCTATCCGAGGGATTTTTACTTCCACATAGCCATGGATTTTATACTCCCATTAAAATATCCTAGGGCCACCGCAGGAAGCGAATCTGCGACCTTTAGTATTGGAGGTTACTATGCTAACCACTACACTGCAGGTGACCCCAATATATAATTTAATTAGAATATAATTAAGTACTTAGATAACAGCTATATCATTGTAACTACTTAGGTAACTTATAAAATATAACTGCCATGTCTTATCATGTTAGTCATTACACTGAAATTCATTTACATTTTTCAAATGTTTCTTATTTTTATGTATTATGTTGGCTTGGGAGGGTTGTAGCCTAAATCTATCAACTAAAACAAAGTCCAAATAGTTAACAATACTGATGACCGGAATCAGCCCAGTCTGCAAGCCTTTTGATCCATTTTGCATTACATCTTTTTTTCTGGAGCACAAAAAAAAAAAAAATTATAAAATAAAATAATAATGACTGGCCCAGTTAGGTATCAAACTCATTGTTGTTCAGAGGCTGAGAGAATCTCCTTGGGCAAACCCAGCCTCTACTATAAAGTGGGTACCCTTAATTGAAAAATCAAAGGCAAGAAACCTGGCAGTTGAGCCTGATTATGGTCAAATCACCTACTTGCACGACCGATGACCAAGAAACAGTACTTCCTTACACAGTACTGAAACCAAGACTCTTCAGGGGTTGTTATGGTACAGGTTTTTAATGTTAATTTGAAAATTAGTTTCAATATATTATTAATTTTATAATTACTCTCTTTAAAGAAAATTTTACTTTTAGTTTCTAAATGGTGCTGCTTTCGATTACAGATCTAGGAACATCAACGGTGTGAGACTAATGTGGGGCGAAGGGAGGCCAGTCCCGTTTCTGAAGAAATGGAACCCATTTGAAAAAGATATTCCATTTACAACTTTTACATCACATCCGCTCATGTGGCATAAAGGTATTCAGTTACTGTTTCTTAGTTAGTTGTCTCTATCAATTTAACTAATAATTTTAGAAATAGTCATATAACAAACAATTATCCAAACAATTTAGACTCTGCCTGTCAGTATTGCTTTTAAAGCTATCCATTATATGAAATAATGTAACTGTACTAATGGAAGGATTCATAGAATACCATCTAAGCTACTTAGATTAAGAGGAGAATTCAATAATATATCTCGTGTCAGTGAACACGTAACAAAAGATGAAAAGGAGAAGATGAGTTGTATGGAAGTTAACAAAAGCATATAAATTATCAAGATGTGGCGCAATTTTTTTTTTGTTTTTGCGATTTCATTCATAAATTCATGAGTGAAAATTGAATTATCCTGATTGATTTTGCAATAGTAAGGGGACTTAGAATGAGTAGTACATGATTTCCACACAAAGAAACCTCAATGTCACGAGGAATCCAGTTGATCATGTCTTGATAAATGCGAGGCATAAAGCCAATATTTTAGATTTCTGTAGGTCCAGTGGGGCTGAAGGCAATACCGCTCATTTCTTGGTATGAGCTAAATTTCAGTAGTGTACTGCTAAAAAAGGAAAAAATAGAAGAGAAACCAGATGAGCATTAAATTAAATGATCATGAGCATTAAATGATGGAAATAAAATGACGTTATTTGAAGAAAAAGATACTGAATGATAAAATGAAAGTTCTGTTTAGGAGCCACAGTAGAGGAATGAGGGCAGAAAATAATGACAACATTAAATAGGTTATGGTGGAAGTACTTTGATATAACCAGAAAAAAGAAAGAAACTAATAGTTTGACAGGGAATGCAGTCGTGCAGTGCAACAGGATAGAGGAACAAATCTTCTTGAGGAGGCCAACAAGAGTTACCTAGGAAAATTACAAGATGTATATTTAAAACATTCCATGAAATTTGATGAAGGAAAAAGAGAGCATCGGAAAGGAAATAATAGAAGACATACAACATCAGGGTGCGTTAACTGGATTACTGTCAAGTTAAACTGGTAAAGTTGTTGGGATCAAAGAGATAGATACTGAACAGATGGTACAATTTTGTTCTGAAATATTAAATTCACATAGTGCAAACCGGAATAATAATAAAGTATAAAAAGGTGAATAAGAGATATTTGAAGCAGAGCTTATGCCAGAGAAGAAAGAAATAATAATGGCTTTAAAGATTAATAACTATCCGTGGATTGGTGAAATATGAAATGAGCTATTAAAGAATGGTGGAGAAGCTCTTATATATACTAAATGGATGCTGTTCTGAATGAATTACTGCCTTATCTTATGAAATGGGCAAAAAATAAAGTGTTATAATTTCAGAGGATTAGCTCTACTAACAACTGTTTTTATTGTTTAACTATTAAACGCTAATTGTATAATACTACAGGGGGAGTCATAAATTTTGCCCAACCAGAAAACAGTTTTTTTAAAGTTTCCTCAGTCGCTATAAGTATTGGGTTGTAAAAAAAGTTCGTAAGAATATATTTAATTAAAAATTTCAGATACATGTAAATATTTTTAATCAATGATATATGACCCATTTTGATCTATAACTTGTTTCCATCTTTCAGGTAATTTTGTAATTCCGTCCTCCCAGAACTGTTCAGTTTTCTGCGCGATGATCTCGTCTATGTGCTTTATACAGTCCTCGAGCGAGTTATATTGTTTCCCGTTGAGGGAGTTTTGGAGAGACCGGAATAAGTGGTAATCTGTTGGGGCAAGATCTGGTGAATAGGGTGGGTGGGTTATCACATCCCAGCCAAACTCCAACAATAAATTCTTTTCCGTCAAAATGTGAGAACATCGCTTCGAGAAACATATCCCGCAGCTCCCAAATGATTTGAAACACTTGTATGTGATATGCCAAGTGTTTTTGCGATATCCCGGGTCGTATAGTGAGGGTTATCGGTTACTAATTGTTGAATTTATTCGTCATCAACAGTTGAAGGAGGACCAGAGCGCTTGGCGTCTTCCAACTCAAAATTTCCGGTTCTGAACCGAGCAAACCACTTATGGACGGTGCTTTCCCCTACGGCGTCATCTCCATACACGCTGCAAATTTTGTTGACCGTCTGTGCAGCGGATTTTCCTTTTCGGAAATAAAAAAGCATTATATGGCGAAAATGAATTTTTTCCTCCTGCATTTTGGACTAACACAATACACTTGAACAATAGAAGATCCCGGTTGAAACTGATGCATAAAAGAACGTTATCTAATCCCTTTTTTATATTATTATTATCTTGGCGCTACAACTCGTCGACGAGTTCTGGCCTCCTCCACCAGCTTCCTCCAGTCATCTCTGTTCTGTGCCGCTGTCATCCAGCTCCTGACTCCCAGAATATCTCTAGCGTCACGAGCAACACCATCAGACCACCTGAGTTTCGGTTTCCCTCTTCTTCTAGTGCCATGGAGGGGTTCAGTCAGTACCTTTTTAGAGATTGCCTCGTCGTCCATTCTAGCCACGTGGCCAGCCCATCTCAGTCTTCCCAGCTTCATTGTCAGAACGACATCTTTTTCATTGAAAATCGAATAAATTTCGTTATTCGTCCGTCTTCTCCAGTTTCCGTCTATATGAACTCCTCCAAAGATCCTACGAAGAATTTTCCTTTCGAAGACTAAAAGGTCTAGTTCGATTCTTTTGCTTATGGTCCATGCCTCTGATCCATACAATAGTACTGGGCGGATTAATGTTTTGTATAGATGAAGTTTGGTCTGCCGGGATAAGAGGCGGGAGGTGAATTCCTTGCGGAGTCCGAAGTAACACTTGTTGGCCATCAATATTCTTCTCCTCACTTCTGCCGCAGGTGAATTATCTTGAGTGACAAGTGCCCCCAAATATGTTAACTGGGAAACTTTCTCAAAGTTAAAGGGGCCGATATTGATAGTCTCGCCAGGACGAGCTTCTTCTCCTGTTACCATGTATTTGGTCTTTTCTTCATTCACCTCTAACCCTAGTACTCTGGCGGCCCCCAACAGAGCTAAAAAACCCTCTCTGACTCTGAAGATCGCCTTACAAAGTCTACATCATCAGCAAAGGCTAAGAGCTGGACCATTCGATTGTAAATCGTTCTGTTAGTTTGCAGACCAGCGTCCCTCACTGCTTTCTCAAGCGCCAAGTTAAAAAGAAGGCACGCCAGTGCATCTCCTTGGCGAAGTCCTTTTCTTGAGGAGAACTCTTTTGTTCTTTGCCCACCAACCTGCACAGTGCACTTCACATCCCTCATGGTCAGCTTTACCAAGCGTATTAACTTCTCTGGGATATTAAAACCTTCTAGTGCCTTATATAGCTCTTCCCGATTAATGCTGTCATAAGCTGCCTTGAAGTCCACGAAAAGATGATGGGTATTAATTTGATATTCATTGCCCCTCTCTAGAATAGTTCTGAGGCAGAAGATTTGCTCTGTGGTAGATCTCCCTCGTCTAAATCCACACTGGTATGGACCAAGCTCCTGTTCTGCGTAGGGTAAGAGACGTTGGAAAAGTATATTGGATAAAATCTTATATCCACAAGAGAGAAGAGAGATACCCCTGTAATTTTGACATTGGAGTCTATCTCCTTTCTTGAAAACAAGGCAAATAACTGCTTTTTTCCAATCTTCCGGCAAAACCTCTTCCTCCCAGATGCACAAGATAAGATCTTGTAATCTCTTTGTCAGCTGTTCACCTCCGTGCTTGAATAGTTCGGCAGGCAGTGCATCAGCTCCAGGTGCCCTATTATTCTTGAGTCTACCAATGGTATCCGTTATCTCTTCATCATCTGGTGGTTCAAGGTTTGAATCTCGGTTACCAACTGGAAAGTCGTCTCTGGTGTCTGATTCGCACTGAACCATGTCAAGAAGCCCTTCAAAGTGACTCTTCCATAGCAATAGGACGTCCTCCTTGCAGGCAATTATTTTCCCATCCTTGTCTTTACAGGTTTCCGGCAAAGTTGCTTGGTACCTTCTCCTTCTATTTACACTCCTGAAAAAGTCTCTCGATTCTTTCTCCTGCCAGAGTTTTTCAGTCCTCTCTAGTTCCTCTTTTTCCCTTTGTCTCTTCTTCCTTTGATGGAGTCGCTTTTCTTCTCTCCTCTTCTTTCTATATTCTTCCACAGCACTCCGAGTCCCTTTCCTCAGCATATTCTTATATGCAACATTCTTCGCATCCGTGGCAGCACATTCACCATCAAACCATGGGGACCTCATCTCCTTTTCTCTTGGTCCCAGTATATTGTTGGCTGTCTCATGCATTGCATTCGCACAGCTTGACCAAAGTTCTATGTTTGACATGTCCACAGCTTGAGCGCAGATGTTCTCGTCCAGCTTCTTAGTGTACAGCTGTTTGATATCTGGTTCCTGGAGCTTACTAAGGTTGTAATGCCGAGGTTTTTTAGCTGGGCCTCCTGTTTTTTTAAAAGAGATCTTGGGAGTGATGTGGGCAATACACAGGAAGTGGTCCGAATCAACGTTGGCACTTCGAAACGTTCTCACATTTTTAAGGCTAGACTTGTGCCTATTATCAACCAGGATGTGATCTATTTGGTTAACATGTGCCCTGTCTGGTGTGGTCCAGGTGCCTTTGTGAATATCCTTGTGTGCAAAGAGGGTACTTCCAATGATCATGTCTCTGGAGGCAGCAAAGTTAGTGAGTCTTGTACCATTGTCATTAGACTCGTCATGGAGGCTATATTTTCCTAATGGTTGGATGATATATTTCCTCCTTCCCTATTTTCGCATTACAGTCTCCAACGACTATTTTCATTTCATACCTTGGGCACTGTTCAAGGGTCCGTTCCAGTTCTTCATAAAAGACGTCCTTATCCTCCTCACTTGAAGCTTCCGTCGGGGCATGGACGCTTATAATACTGAGGTTATAAAACTTCCCACAAATCCTTAGCACACAAATACGTGGATTGACGGGCTTAAAGCCAATTACCAGTTGCCTAAAGCGACCTCTGACTACAAATCCTACACCATATTCATGAAGGGTATCACTGCAGCTGTAGTAAACGGTGTGTCGCCTCTTTTCGAGAATATCCTGGCCAGTCCATCTAATTTCCTGGATGGCAACGATGTACAGTTTGAAATGGTCTATCTGGTCAAGGAGCAGTTTCAGTGCTCCGGGTCTGTAAAGTGAAAGAATGTTCCAGTATCCAAGATTAAAGATCCTATAGGGGTTGCTGGGTCGTTTCCGTTTATGACAATCAAGATTTGAGGCTGATTTTGGTTTCGGCGAAATATGAATTTCAGGTAGGGGGGCTTCTAACCCTCACTCCGTACCCTAGTATACTAGTGGGGCTGCCACCTTGGTGCCTGTATACCTGTACCCCCATCCGGAGCGGCTACCTAGGGAAGGTGATCCTAGGGTGTGTACTGTAGGTGACCTTAGACTGTAGTATGGGGGTGTATGTAATGTACTGTAGTTAGTGTACTGTGTGCGTGTTAGAGTACTGTTCCCCCAACCTGGAGGGCCAGTGGCTATCTGCGGTCTTGTGACCGGGCGATGGGGCCGCCACCTCCCTACGCCAAGTAATCCCTTTTTAGGATATGTAAACATTATTGACCATGTAAACAGGATTAACAAACACAGAAAGGATTAAATTAAAATAATGAAAAACGCTACGAACTTTTTTTACAACCCAATAAAAGACTAGTTAGTATCTTGGGATTAGATCCACTCCTGTCTAACATTTCCTCTTTTCCTGCCATCACACTAACTTTAGGGAGTTACCTGTTGCGTAGTGGTTACCATAGCAGCCTATTATACTAAAAATTGCAGATTCGCATACCAAGGCCGTCCAAGGATTTTTTAAAGGGAGTAAACAATCCTTGGATATGTCATCCTTCAGATGGGAGGTGAAATGGAGGTCTTGAGTCTGTACATACTCATTAAACTATCCCTATACTAATTATTCCTGGATGGGCAAAATTTAGGACTCAGTGGCATAAAGTGGTGTTAAACAAACAAACATTTCCTCTGTTAGACAAACGTTAGAGATAACATGCATCCGCAGGTCTTCATAGATCGTAAGTAGATGTGTGACTCAGTTGACAGTGATTGCCTCGGCAAAAATGTTGAAAGTCTAGGTGCACAATACTCTCGCAAACAGTTTTGATATAAACTTGGTATGAGGTAGCATAATCCAATATTGCTAATTCTATTTATTCAATCAAGTGCTGGAAAGGGTTGGTTAGAGCCATAAGGACCAATCTTGAAGAGACTAGGGTAACTGTACCATAAGTTGACAGTGCTCCAATAGTTGAAATGTACAAAAAGTGTGAATAATAAGGTACAGGGTTGATTATTTTGGTTCAAAATTCGGCGTTAATTTGCCGAGTTATACTACGAGTAGTTAGCTGTGCTGCCATCAGCATTAATTTATTACCTTATTACCTATTAAAAATCATAGGAAATCAACAATTAATGCATGTTTCAACTTTAAAAGCATAAATGTCAACTTCCCAAACCTTTATATTTTGATGTGTCAACTACTGGTTCATTTTAGAAGTTCCTAAGAAATCATTTTTAATATAAACCGTAAATGTAGACCATAGGATATTTTATTCCTAGTTTTCTAGAGAGATTGGCCTAACTAAATTCATAACAAAGATTATCCTAACATCCATATATTGGTTAATAGTGTCAATAATATTTTTTTTTTCTTAAACTGTCAACTATTGGTACGGTTACCCTAAATCGGTTAGTCCATTTAGTGCCTTGTGTGTGTATACATTCTTTTTTTTGTGCAACAAAAAACACTAAAATCAGAGTAGCTTTCATGAAAATATCATAAGCTCCATCGTTCTCTATGTCTATAAAACCTGTATTTTAACTCAGAAAAGTGAAATTATGCTGTGAATTTGGAAAATATTAATCCTATATAAAATATAAGTCCTAAGGAAAATATAAGATCCCGAAAGATTCAAATATCAGTAATGAATAAGAAAAAATGGATTGTACTAGATACGTAATTTTTTAAAAGCTCTGCCTCAAATGGTTTGACAATATTGAGAGGTTATAAATACTACTCTATGACCCCCAGTGAGTAGACGATGTGGAGGCCGACATCTACCATATGGTTGCTTGAAGATGGAAAAGAATATGTGGAGATGGAAAATGTCAACATTGAAGCATGGCTAAAGCTGGTAACCGAAGCATAGATCCTATAAATTGGACTGCCAGACCAATTAATAATAAATGAAAAATATAATATTTAAACACAATGGAAACTCAAGAAATTTTGTTAATTCATGAGGTCACAACAGATACAAAAGAATATTTATTTAATCTGTATAAGGGTCATTATCTGAAGATGCGTAGATTTCACTTCCTAAAATTTCATTACTTAAATGTCAAAATTTCGGGCTGAAAAAATTCATACGTGCTCAGTGACATAATATCTTCACTTTTTAGATAGCAGCCAAACAGGAGAACCTTTAATTTTTCTTTAAAAAAAATAAGGGAGTGAAAGTGAGGCAAAGTAAGGGAGTGAAAAATGTGTTGAGATAGCAGCAAAAATGCGTGTATTTTAAAGAAATACAACAAAAACAATCTTCAAATTCAAAAATAGGATATTCGAAGCTAAGGACTTGACATGCATGAAATTTAGAGGACGCTAATTGACTTAGCATATCTGGACAGAAATTTTTTATTTTAATTTAGTTTCAATGATGCGTGGGTTCCAATCATGTATTTTTTGCAAATGTTGTGAAAAAAATAAAACAGATTTTTCTTCATACTGGCTAGAGGGCCATTTGTAAGAAAGTAAATGCTTGAAACCTGGGGGAGGTTGTTGTTAATGTAACCGAAAATAGGTGAGGTAGTGAATTTTTTAAAGTTTTCATTATTTTTTAATCACTGTAATTAGATTAAAAATGAAAAAGACTTTATTGTTGTAATCTGGACATACCTTTCTTATTTTATTTATTGTTATTGGTAACAATAAATGAAACCACATATTTTTTCATGCAATCTTGAAGTAATAACTGACTTAACCTTTTTCAATTAATCAATTGAATCAAACAATCAATTGTTGAAAGAATACAAATTTTTAAAGTGTCTTGCCTGGGAGTCTAATTTATATATTTAGTTTGGAGCTAAAACATATGCCTCCATATAACAACAAAAGGAGTGAAATAGTCCCTTTTTTTTTTTTTTTTATAGTAACTAGCTCTCATATTAGTAGTTGAAAATGGACCGGACATACAATTTACACATTTTCAGATAATGACCTATAAGTGTATTAACTATTTAATATGGTTTTCATTTTCAGATGATCAATCCAACAATAATCATTGGTAGCTAATCTCTATATATATAAGAGGCTTTGTCCTGACTGACAGAATCAACGCAGAGCAAAAACTACTTATGATAGAACCTTGAAGTTCGAAATTTAGATTTTAAAAGCAATGTAGGTAACCACTAAGAAAGGAATATCAAAAATGTAACCCCTAAGGGGTTTAAATGGCGAAACTGTCGTTTTAACACTAACGAACATCTATTTTCGAACTTCAAGAAAATATATCTAATTAGTTCAACTCGAAAGGCCCTATTGGGCGTCGAAAACCATGTTTTACAGCCGAAAAATGAAGCGTTCACGACGAGTAAGTACCGAGCCGGCAGCTTCCCCCTCCAACATTCCACCTACTGGAAGCTCAGATTCTACTAAATCTCCTTAACATCAGTTAACATATTATATTAGATCAATACCAAGATAATGGTCACATGATTGATTTTAAAGGCTCGCGGGCGAAGACGCGATGGGAAATCTAGTAAATTATATGATAAAATGGTTTATAAAAATTGGAACAGAACTTAATTATAAGTATTTTAATAATAAAGAAATGAATTAAAAGAACATTTTCTGTTTCAGATGAAGAAACAAAGGAAAGGAGGATCTTTAGCGTTGATGATTTTGTTCTTGAATTGAAGAAGCAGTTTGAAGACAAAATTCAAACTCTTAAATGTTCTTTGCAGCATAGACCAATCCTTCTCGAAAATTACATTGGTGTTGGAGCACTCATACACAACAAGAATTCTCTTGGCTTTTTTAAAGTTAGAGGAAAATTTAGCTTTTAATGGTCTCATTATTAATGAAAAATTTTAAATTATTTTCGATTATGATATTCATTATTCCTTAAGGTGCTATTTATTGTATATCTTCGAATAAAAATCATCCAATAACACCAATTAAAAGGACTAAATATTAGCTATTTAAAATAGCTAGAGAAATAAGGAATCTTGCTAATGATTGATAAATAGATGTGCTATTATAAAAATATAAATCAAATTTATTGTTGTATGTTCTTTAAACGCAATGAGACTAAATTTTAAAACAATCAATGGTGTAGACTAGGATGAAAATAGCTGTATGACATGCTCTATCATTTATTTTAATGATTTAATCATTTGACAAATTTTAACAAAAAATAAAAAATCTCATATTAAAAGAAAACAAAATAATAGAACATCATTTCCAAGAATGGGTCCAACAAAAGATATAACTATATATGACGTTTTTTAACCTTGAATCTGTTTATCATTGTCTTAAAAAGACACATTAAAATAATATATAAATCAATAATAATATTTACCCTAATCATTACATTGATCTGAAAAATCTTTCCATACAATGGGTTCTGGGACATGTGGGACTGTCAGGTAATGAGATGGCGGATAGAGCTGCCAATCAAAACCAGCTGCACCAGATAAATGCCAAAATCCCATTATCAGACCTAATAAGAGTAATAAAGGAAAGTGTAATCGATGATTGGGAACATTTTTATGATTGGGAATCTGCACCTAAAGGTAGGGACCATTACGCGATACATAAGAAGGTGGACTTAATCCCGTAGTTTGAGACTCTTGCTTTCCATCTTGACTATCCTAGTTTTGTAAATCTGACGAGAATAAGGATAAATCATGGGTGCACTGCGAAATTCTTAAATATAATGGCTCTAGCCAGGGTTGCAAACTGCCTAACATGCCAATGTCCTGAAGATCTAAGGCACATCGCTTTTCACTGTAAGAGGTTTGAGGTACAGAGACGCGAAATCTTGGGGAGACCTTTTGTAGACGACACAACGGGGTATTTAACATCTATTAGTAAGGATATGGCCCACGGTTTGAGCACATTTTTGAAAAAAAAAGTCACAATATAGTCGTTGTCACTGAAATCCCATTATATAAACGTAAACATTTAATTATATTAATTTACCTATATTCAATATTTTCCTTTTATTTTATTATTTACTCTTAGTTTTTCAGTAAAGATTTTTATTTACCATAGATTTTCATCATTCCAATAACATTTTCGTTTAATAATGACTAACTTTGGCATAATAGGATTTGCATTGGCATGTCTCATAGCAAAAAAAAATCTAAAACTCATTTGAAGTATCTAAGATTAATAGAGAATCCTAATTAAAAGTAAAAATTTCATCTTCCTACCTTCTGCTAGAGGGGTAAAATACTTTTCCTCTCACAAGCTCTTACAGGAGAGAATAGTGGAGTGAGTTTGTGTTTGCATAACTAATTTAAAGAAATCAAAATCTTATTCCTAATTTAAAAAAAATAAAAATTGCCACAACAATCAAATAAACCATATCCATTCTGAGTATCAAAATTAATACAGTATTTCTACTTAACAATATTGACAAATTTTAAGTTTTCTAATCGGCCTAAAACTCCTTTTAAATGGCTAATGGTTAGTCAGATAAGTAAATATCCAAAAATAAATGTATGAAATTTTCACAAACAATCCACTCAATTTCCTTACATGAAAGTATTTCATCAGCATTGGTCTTGTTGTCCGATTTTTCTGAATCTTATCCGATTTTTTCTGAATCTCAGAATTTTTCTGGTGCAATATTCATTGCCAGTATTTTGTAATTAAAAAACACTGAATTTCACTAGATAATTTATTACATTTGAATAAAGGAAGTAATCATTTATTGATAATACATCTTACATACTAAAACCCGACAAGCGCTTTTGATCCTTTGTAGGTAAATGATTATTTCACATATCACCTCTTCTAGGTACTTCAGTAAGTTTAGAAGGCCTCCAAACTTGCCTGAGGGGACCCCCAAAACTAATAATTACGCGACTGCTCTAGAATACATTATTTCTTTACAACAAAAATATCACTGGATGGTAGTACATTTAACCAACTTTCAAATTTGTATCATATATTCAGTTACGAATGTGCTGTTAGAAGTATTATTTTATATCATTCATGTTTAGGCAAAAGGGTTTAAGTCATAAAAAATTTATTTTGTCTTGTCTTCTTAAAATTCATGATTGACTATAATTTATTCGTTATTCATAATTTATTACAGTCTCTGTTGAAAGAATATAGTTTCATTTATTATTGTGGAATAAAGAAATACAATCAGAAAGAATTTATAATGATTTTCAATAGCTTGGTAAATCGTTGTTTAAACTTCACATTCGACGACTTACCCCTTTTGACCAAACATCAGTGATATATTATTGTCAAGACTGATTAATCTAAATTAAAAATGACTATCGAACACAAAGATAATTATTTCCTCTATTTAAGATAATGGATTACTAATGTAATAGAAATTAAATGGTGAACATTTACTTAAGTTAAGGTACAATATAAATGTTCTAGTTAAGAATTAATGAAATAATATAAAGTTAATTTGTGTTAATTATATTATTCAGAAAATGATTAGAAATATATGTTCTGCTTTTTTTTTATTAATACTTTTAAGTTAAACAGAGGGGAGAGTTTCAACAGACTGCATGAGAAATAAGATTTATTTTTTAATAAAACATTTATTGTTTTATTGTGTCAGTATTATTAATCTAGAATCTTCAATTTGGTTTGTATTATCTTGAGTCAAAGTTAGAAAATATTCTTTAATATGGATATTTAGAAATGATTTCATAATAAGACTGGCCTCCTCCAGACATAAATACTAATTAGCTCTAGTCATGTCAAAAATTTTATTATTTTTAATGAAAAAAGATGGTTGACCATAAAAGTTTATGTGATGGAAATGGTTGTATGTTCAAATAAAACAACACTATGTGTGCAATAACATATATTATACAGGGTCACCTGAGGTGTAGTGGTTAGCATAGCAACCTACAATACTAAAGGTCGCAGGTTCGTGTCCCGCGGTGGCCACAGAATTTTTTAAGGGAGTAAAAAATCCTTGGCTATGCCGTCTCTCGAATGGGACGTAAAATGGAGTTCCCGAGCCAGTACGATGTCAGGTACTCATTAAAGACCCCTATCCTAATAATACCTGGCAAAAATTCAGGACTCCCACTAAGGCATTGTCCGATTAGCCTAAAGGGATGTTAAACATTTCCTCTATCAGACAAACGTTGGAGATAACAAGCAAATATAATATGGACCCGCATGTCTTCCTAGATATTAAGTATATCTAGGAAAAGTTGCTATTCCCAAAAAATTGATCGTCAAGGCAGCAGATCCCAAAAGATTCAATGATCAGAGGTTAATAAGAAAAAATGTATCGTACGAGATATGCCATTTTTTAAATGCCCTGCCTTAAACAGTTTGATAATTTGAGGTTGCCATCCCTAATGAAGACCTGAATCTCAGGTTGAAACGTCGGCAACTATATGTTATTGCACATAGTGTTATTTTATTTGATCCTACTTCCAACCATTTCTATTAAATACATTACTTATTAATGATTTGAGATAGGCATTCTATTTTGTTTTAATCATAGCATAAAATTTAATACAGGCGGCACATTTATACAAACTATGAGGGATAATGGTTATTGTCGATTAGTGATTGATCATTTTATCACGCATAAGCAATTTCATAAGATTGTTATAATTTGTTTGTTTGATCTTATTTTTCAATGATAATGATTTTGTTCATCGGCTATTACTTGAAAAAAATATGGGGTAGATCAGAGCACGGTAACAAGTAAAGGTTTGGCTATAATGGGACATTCAAAGCTTGGAGGGGGCGTAGAATGGGGCTAGGAGGGAAGGGTATGGACAATATCCCAGGGGAAGCATAAGATATTGAAAATTTGAAGGCGTTACTATGTATTTTACATCAGTCTATGAAGTCTAAGATGTTGACTGGAACTTAAATATGTAATTTATAATTAAAAACTATTAATGCATAATGACTGATTTTTATTACAATACAGAAAAAATCTTCTTAAATAAATAAATAGAGTTGTTTTAACTTATTCTAAAAAAAGGCAGTAGTACAGTTTTTGGAAACTGCACTTGTTTTAAGAACTGTAAAAGCCTTTTAGTAAGGTATGAAATGCTTGGCCTCCCCAAAGCAAGTACAAGTGTCAATATCTCCTTTAAATGTTGAATTGGATGGTGTTATGCAGAGACACGCCTAATTTAATTTTTTATTTATTTAATCATTTTTATAAAATATTAACTTCAACACTATGTTAAAAGCCTTCTCCTCTTCACTTTAAGCGTTTGCATATCCCATTAGGCAGTTTGACAAATCAGTGAATGAAAAATTTTCTATATACTACCATCCAATTGTTAATATAATTACTAAAATAATTTACATCTAACTAATTTTAACAGCTTTGAAGCTCTGAATATTAAAGGTAGACTTCTGTTATTCTGATTATTTTGAATCAAATTAGAAAGATAACAGGCAATAATTATATAGTAGTAACAAGGGCCGGTCTAAGAGTTAAATTCTGTGCAAGAATGTATTTTGGCGCCCATTCAATCAAGGGCGGATCTAGCTTGTATTGGGAGCTGCAACTCCACAGCCCCATACCGTGATCTGCTCATGAATTCTTTCACCTTTATGCCCTTTTCCCACAACCAATATACTACTTGCTCTGCATATTATTTGTCTGTTACCTTACTTCCTTACTTACACTAATGTTAAATTCTGTCCTACGGTACCCATCAAAAATCAAAAAGTGTGAGACTGCACATGCCTTAGGCCAGCCCTGGTAGTAACTGAGTTTTAATAAATAAAATTAGCTATTAAATTGTTTAAAAATCATGCAACAGTATTAAATTAATTAAATATATCATATTCCTATTAAAAAATGTAATAGCTTCAATAAAATTTAATAATTTTGGTGACTTATTATTTTCATACCCATGAGTGATTATGGTTGCAGTTATAATTTAATATTATTAATACACTATTTAGATAATAAATACTATATTGTTAATACGGCATAAAATTAATTTATGAAAAACGTATATAGTGTAACACTTACTTGGGTTAAACAATTTTTATTAAATAAAAAATAACTATTTTCAATGCTACACAAATTATGAGAACACGATTATTTAAACAGTTTACAAAAATTATCATTTTGTAACACAAATAATCAGATGGCTTGAGCTTCAGAAGAAGACTAACTCTGTAGTCCAATGATCTATACATTTAGTCGTAAGAGGCCAGCGTAGATGGTACTCGAACATCATATTCACAAACACGTGCTATGACAGTTTGTTCCAACTGTTAGTTCGTTCCAACATCAATTCCAGAACTATTCTAAACCACATGTTTTGGTGTTTTGTTTCATGTTACAGGATATTTTAAACATTATTTTGAATCCTTGAGACCATAAATCCATCTTAGTACTGCATAAAGATTTTTATGAAAGATGTATATAAATGGCAACATTATTTCTAATCCTTGATACAATAGATTAATACAGATAGACAACAAATTAGACAGATGCATAACAAAAAATCTGGTGTGATGCGCGCAACACACAACTTTCACTTACCAACTTACTTTGATTAGAAATTGACGTGTTTTGTTAAATGCCATCTCTCAAAGTCACACAATTTTCCACATTAATTTACTTATTTTTGTTTGTATTTGCTCTTTAAAGTACACTAATTTTTTTTATTATTATTAAATAAAAGTTTTTACTAGTGATAATTCAGCAATGTAAGCATAATACTCCAAGTCATCTGATTTTATAATTCTGTATGTGGTTGTTGAAAACTTCTTATAGTTCCCATAAAAGAAAACATTTCCATTAAATGAACAGAACATTTTTAATTATAAAGCATTGGTCTGTCATTAAAGGTGTACTGCACATGTGTGAGCTCAACGTGTTTTATGAGTTGACAGAATATTTTTCTTTTTTTCTCCTGTATATGTTGACTTGATTTTTTTCCTAAATAACACAACACATTTCTTATTTTTAGGCGAAACGAGGGACAGATAATTTCTCGATATAAACAAAAACAAAGGTACTTTGTACTTACTAATCAAAAGGCCCCGGCCTCAATTATGCCACCTAAGAACATTTTAATAATGATAAAGCTTACCTGATATTAAAGAATACTTCATTTTCATTAAACATGATAAATTTAATCAAAATTCCCAAATAATCTATTTTTTGAAGAGAAAAGACTTGGCTCCGCCGGGAGTCGAACCCGGGTCTCCTGCGTTACATGCGAGGATGCTAACCGCAAAATTGTTAAGGCTATTTTTGATAAAATCGAAAAAAATGAGAAAACAAGTTATGAAATAAAGTGCCCCTTCTGGTTGATCAATTTTGATAAAAATTTGTAGTCATACCTCGGGCATATAAATACATCAAATACCAAGTTTTATCAAAATCGTTAGATCAGTTTTTGAAAAAAAAAATAAAGGAAAAGTTATTAAATAAAGTACCTTTTCCGTTGGACCAATTTTGATGAAATTTTGCTGTCACATCACGGGCATATATATACAGCAAATACCCAATTTCAGGTTCATACAGCTTATAGATTTTTAGCTAGTCTGTTACACACACTCAGACCATTTCGCGGGACTTGCTTATTTGGACTCAGGGGACCCCAAAATGTGTAATTCCATTGTAAACTGGAATTCGAAATTTTTTACGATCACAATACTTTCCCTAACTATATATTTCATGTATAGGTAAGTGAAAAAAATAATATTAAAGAAATATTATTAAGGTGAAACATTAAAAAATTTAAAAAAAAGAATAACACAACACAAAAGTAGCACCAGCAACCCAAAAACATTAATAAATCAGCATTGGCCAAACATGCAATAACAAAAAACCATAACTTTGATTTTGATGATACAAAAATTATAGATAAGGAACAAAATAAGAAAATGTAAAGAGGCGATACATATAACCAAAAACATAATAAACACTTTAAATTATAAAAGTGATTTAGGTGCAATAGGTACCCATTACGCTGAAATTATTAATAAAATTCAAATATAAAAGATTTAAAAAAAAAATATATATAAAAATGAAACTAGAAAGATTACAATATGGAAAAGAGTGGGGATATAAGATATAGGCTTAAGACGAAGAGAGGGGGGGAAATTATGACCAGTCCACAAGTAAGTAGTGAACAATTCAGCTATGGAAAAATTTAAATAAAAATAAGATGTAACATTTTTTAAAATGTTCAATAAAAAACTAGAGTAGAGGTAAATCCAATTAATTTTTTTTATGATTTTGGCTATTCTTTAAAAACAAAAAATAATTTTAATTTCAATATTACATAAAATAGATTTATTTATTAGAAATGAGAAAGTTCTTTATGTGTTGTTAGTTTTTAGGTACTTGAAGATAGAGGAAGAAGTCCGAAACGTCAAATGAAAAATAAAAAGAAAAAATGAATATACAGGGTGTCCCGAATTTAAATGGCAAAACTTCAGGAACTTATAGGGTACCAAAAACTAAGAAACCTATTCTCTCTAATAGCTCTGGGATTTTCAAGAGCCCACACATGATAATTTCTTTGATTAACAATTCCTCTTAATTTGATTAACAACTCCTCCTCTTGTAAAGGTAGCTTCATCGGTCCATATAATTTTTAATGGAAATAAATTATCATCGCGAATTTTTTCAAGAAACCAGTTACTAAAATTCAATCTCTTGATATAATCTTGAGGTAATAACTTCTGAATTTTTTGAAGATGGTATGGGTAGCGATTATCACCTTTCAAAGTTCGCCATATCGCTTGCCGCGATATTCCCAATGCAGCAGATGTTCTTCGGATGCTAGTCTCAGGATTGTTATCGAAGTGGCGTTGGACACAATTTCTTCTCCGGTAATCTGCTCTTATTGCTGCCTGGAATTGGTTGCCTTCATTACATTTTAAGAATGACCCAGTCTCTCGTATAAGTTCCTGAAGTTTTGCCATTTAAATTCGGCACACCCTGTATATTATAGTTTTGGATGTATAATAAAATAACCCGAAATAAAAAAAAAACTTATAGTGGAATAAAATAGAAAACATCCAAAGAAATTTGAAGAGAAGAAGGAAGAACAAAAAATTAATATTTTTGCCTTTCATATATAATTTGGCAAGCAATATTTATAAATACTGTTCTAAAACTGAGCTCTGCAATGGCACAATTTAAGCTTATATGATTACGTTTTAGTCAGGACATTTATTTCAGATATTTTTTGGTCTGATACAAAAATTATGTTTCTATTGATAAAATTTTAGTATTTGTGGCATCTGCAGGGTGATTCAAAACATAATTTCCAAAAAAAAATTCATTCAATGAAAGGTCAGATTCTAAATGGAGAAGTAGTGAAGTCCAATTTTGTGTTTTATTAAGGTGGCCAAGTACTTAATTAAATGAGAAAATTTTGCTCAAAAAACTTTGAAGTAAATCCTGCCATTAAAAAGTAGACGAAATTGTCTTTACAAAATAGTTATTAACTTAACTTAGGCTGTTGATAAGACTTTCAGGGGGTTTAACAATGCCAAGTTGTGTTTCTCGATAAATCATAAATTTCCCATAAATTATTTCCTCGACCTCCTGATAGACTACACATTCCCAACTGTCAGGAAAACTTCTACACTTAGTGAGCTTTGAATATTTGGGATAAAGAGGCCCCTATGCTTACTCGATTTAGACAAAATCTTTGCTCACATTGTGGGTACATACATTCTTCAAATATCTAACTTGTTTCATATGACAAATCGTTTCTGAGCTCGTCTCTTCGTATGCACAGCAGACACAGACGAATTCCCAGGTCTTGCTTATTTGGACTCAGGGGACCTGACCTCAAAACGTGTACTTCCATTAAAAACCAGAAGTCAAAAGTTTTCAAGATCACCGTACTTTCCCTTTCTTTGTATTTCATATATAGGTAAGTGGAAGTAAAAATCAATGATTTTTCAACCAAATATATAATTAACATTATCAAGGTACATATAGGTATAAATAATTTTTTGATCCTCTGTATCATTTCATGAAATATTTTATTTATTTAATATTATCACACAAAATAAGCTGAGTCCACTCCAGCAATCAAAGTTAAGGCATTGGTTCGCTAAAATATTAAACTAATGATATTATACAGAAGTATGAAATAAAAGCTAACAATGAAAAAATAAAAATAAACTTTAAATATGTTGAAATACACAACAGAAGTTTATAATAAATACAAATATGGACTATGTCCAAAAAAGATCTGAAAAATCTAAATCAAGAGATTTTACATTAGAAACCTTATTGCCTTTAAAATGTTTACATTTTGTAATTTTGGCTAAAGAAATGCTACTTAAGTCATTATCAGAAGGCACAATGTTTTGAGAATAATTTACATCAATACTACTCTGTAAAAATTGTTGAGTGTTCATAAGTTCTGTCGTAGTTTCCATCGCATTGGAATTCACTTTGGCACTACTGAAATCCAAGGAGTCATTATTATTGCCTTTGTAATGTTCACATTTTGAAATTTTGGCTAAAGGTATGCTATTTAAGTCAATATCAGAAGGCACAATGTTTTGAGAATAATTTACATCAATACTGTTCTGTAAAAATTGTTGAGTGTTCATAAGCTCTGCTGTGGTTTCAATAGAATTTGATTTGGTATCCAGTGAGTTATTATTGCCTTTAAAATTATGACATTTAGGAATTTTGTCTAAAGATATATTATTTAAATTATTATCATAAGGCATCATATTTTGAGAATAATTTACATCAATAATATTCTGTAAAAATTGTTGAGGGTTTATAAGTTCTCTAGTGGTTGCACTAGAATTTACGTCAACACTATTTATATCTAAGGTTTCAGCTTCGTAAATGTTAGAATAATAAGATGCATAATTATCAGTTATGTTGCTACTACTGTCACTAATATTTTTATTGTTGACACATATATTGGTGGGTAATCTATTTTTGATTTGAGAAGAATTAGTTTTATCTAATATTCCATTATTAAAATCTGCCTTACAATCATGGTCAGAAGTTGAATTGTCTTCAGTGCCTAATGTATGAATTTTGACATAATTATGTTCATTCCTAATATAGTTTTCACTGGATTCAAAATATGGTGTATGAGATACCTTGCTTTGATTTATTATGCCAGATAATGTTGTCTTCAAATCATTACCTTCATAAGAAGGGTCATCAATCACTTTGATAATCCTTTCAAGTGTATCCGATGTGAAACTTTTACCGAGGTTATTGCTCACTTTTTCAGTCTTAAGAGCTCCCTCAAAATTTTCATGCTCAACTTTTATCTCATTATTTTCATCCATCCCTGATGTTTTGATGAAATAAGGATTTATACACCTTACTATGCTAACTTTATCTGTATCATAGCCAAGTGATTGAATATTTGGATTAATTTCATTTTGCGCTTTATGAAGTTCATTAGTTTGGTTTTGAGATCCTTGATTTTTTATTTTTAGAAAATCTTCTGCAATGTTTGTAAACTTTTCCTGATTGTTTAAAGCTTTCAGATCCATTGTAAAATACTTCTTTATGGTCTTTGTAGCTGGTATAGGAACTTCTGATTTCTTGTATATTTTGAAATTTTTTGATTTATTAAATAAAATTGTATTGATTCTTTCAGGCTCCTCACTATGATCAACAACTGTCATCTAGGAAAATAAAATGAAAGTAAATAGGAAAGTAAATGAATAAAACTGACTTAATTAAAATAAAAAAATTATTTAGACACTAATAAATAAATAAGTCACAGAAAAATTAAAAAAATTTATTCAAATGTAAAACCTCCTAAGTCTAAGTCACTATCAATATGCTTATGAGGTGCTGATTGAGGTAAACCATCCATTAGTAGAATTCATACCAGGTGTGTAAATTTTTCAAATACTGTACGAAGTACTGTCCTTCGCTATCTATGCATTTCTCCCATCTCTCAGGCAATTTGTGTGTTCCCCGACAAAAGAATTCTTCCTCTTTTGAGTCAAACCAATCAAATAGCCAATTTTGTATATCTTCATAAGAAGTGAAGCGCTGTTCAGCTAGTGCCTGTCCCATCGATGCAAATAGGTAGTAATCAAATGGGTCAAATCTGGTGAGTAAGCTGCATGCGGAAGAATTTTCCAACCAAACACTTAGATCATTTCCCTGGTCCGTTTAGCCGAATGTGATGGGGCATTGTCTTGGAGCAACATCACTTTGTGCGTCCTTTCTTGATATTTGGGACATTTTTGGCCTGATCATCTGTTGAACGTGGCATTCTGTATTTTAAGTTTCCCCAGGTTTCAGCAGCTCATAGTAGATAACACCCTTCTGATCCCACCAAACTCAGAGCATTGCCTTCCTTCCGAAGGAATTTGGCCTTGCAGTCGATGCCGATGGTTCACGAGGAGTTACCCAGGATTTTTCATGTTTAGGACTCTTGAAGTAAATTCACTTTTACCACCAGTCACAATTAGATGAAAAGATGACTTTTTTCCTGTACGTGGGGAGCAGCATTTGGCATTCAGTTGGTCAGGTACCCATGTTCTGACCTTCTGAATCTTTCTCATGCCTTTCAGATGAATGGAGATGGTTTCGCATGTCACATATAATTTGTCTGCAAGTTGTTGCTTCCAAATCAGCATCTTCAAACTTTTTTTGTGGTTTCCCATGATCTTTGTTTCTGACATCGAAATCGCCATGTTTTTAACTAATTGATAAATTGAGATTTTCCTTGGGCATGCTCCCCGTAAGCTTCAACAAGCATCCTATGTGATTTACAGCAGTTTTTTTCAGATGGGAACAGGAAATCAATGCTGTCACAATTGTTGGCACAAAAGTCGATGTTGAACGCTACTAAACACACAGTAGTATAATGCAACGATATTGTTATCAATTAGATCAAGAGTAATCAATGGATTAATTAGAAGATTATATTAACTGCTACCTCCTATCAATGGTGAATTCCGGTTTGATATTTACACACCTGGTATTAAGATAATAAAAATGCTAGACATCATTAGCCAGTAGTTAATAATTTTCAAATAGGTACACATAAAAAAGATCTAAAAAATCCCCTTATAAATGACATCTCTAATTGTTTTGAAAGAAAGAATATTATCTGGAATGTTCAAGATTTATATTTCTCAGGTTATCGATTAGCTTGAGACAGGTGATTCCTGAAGAGTATTCCACAAATATTTGAAGCTTCAATGACAATGAACAAGTTTAGAAGAAGCTAGTTGACATGTTTAGAATTGTCCGAGAAGGATAGAGTACAATACTTTTTACACTTTCCTGGAAGGGTTTTCAAGTTAAAACATTTTCTGTCTTTATTTATAATTTTTATATACCCCTGGAGGAGCAGCAATCAATGGGGTTTATTTACATGGGTCTCAGGGGCCTTTGCTCTACTTAAGCGCCCTCCTCGGGCTATCCATATGATGGGTTGACGACTTGTGCAGCAGAAGACCTGTGAGTCTGTCTATAGCAGTATTGACTTCAGGCTGAATGATATCACCTCAGTCAGCTGGGAATCGACTGCCCTCTCCTTTGGCTGGCTGTCGGCTGAGTTTTGGTACATCTGAGGGTCCACTAAAGTCCACTTTTGGTAGAGGGGGTAGCCATGTATGGGGAGGGTTTACATGAAATAGACACCAGAGTTTCATAATCACAATTCCAAATATAATAAAAATGATATTCGTACTTGAGTAAGTCTAATAGATAGTGATAAACAAACAATAAAACTAAAATAAATAAACGCATATTTATCACTACCAAAGAGAGTAAACCCCGTGTTGTCCTTACTTCCTGAATATTTTAAGGTGGTTAACAATATTAGGGAATTTCTTAAAACGATAAGTCCAACAGGAAAAGGTTCTGTTACAATATTGTAGAAACTGAAACCAGAAACGAACAAGTTATTCATGGCTATGAAGTGAATTCGGCTATTAGCAGCTTGGAAACTCACTCAATATAGAGAACATGAATTTATTGCCTTTTCCACTGAGTTTGGTGGCTTTTTTGGATCGGGATAGTCAAGCATAACCCGCTTCAGCATTCTCGGGCTGAACAGCGGCAGTTGGAATCCACTCTGGGCAGGTTGACTTTTATTTCATAGGTGACCCACAAAATATATCTGCACCTTCCCACCATGATTTGAATAGATTGATTATCCCTGTAGAATAATTCCCCATTATGCCACACATGGCCATGCATGGTTACAATAAAGAAAAAGATGACTTAAGTTTATCCAGTGGTAACCTAGTGTGGCATACCCCAAGGATTTTTCATGTACACTTTCTCGACAAACACTCCATTTTGATATAAATGGTTAATGCGCCTCCTCTCTTCTTAGTGTGATGTTCATCTCCTCATTCCTGCACTTTTGGTACCATTGCTTTTTTATTTCATACAATTTTTCTGCTGTTTCCATGATGTGGAAGTATCCCTCTTTACCGAATACAAGTAGGAGGAAATGGACATGAAGTAATCTAAAGAATATATTAAGGAAATCAACGAGAAGGACCCAACAGTTATTGTGTGCAACCATACAACAGGCTATACTGTACAATTCCCTAGAACAATAATTAAGGAGTTTTATTAGCAACAGTGGTTTCGCAAAACCTACTGAAACCATGCTATGTCAGAAGAGGAAAAAAAAAAGGATTACTTTTCACGAAAAACAAAAAAAAATCAGGTTTGGAGAAAGCTATTTGGCAAGTGGAATTTTTTGTTAAATAATGTCTACTTTTATAGAAATGATAAACTACAATTTTCGATGGGTAGCCCAATTTTTTTTTCTTCAAAAATTATTGAAATCAATAAACCAAAACTAATAAAAAATGAAAAAATAAATAATAATTAAGCATTTTTTTTTTTTAATGCAACAAAAAGTAACCTAGATAGATGAAAAATTTAGAAAAATTATTTATTTTTTCATAGTAATGTTCATTCCCTCATACCTCATTAACTTCTGAAATATTATTAGCTGCTTCACTTTTCAGATCCTGCTTACATTCCAGACTAGAGTTTGGAAGAAGTGAGTCTGGTAGAGGTGGATCTAAAAATAAAATAAAAAAACATTAGTTGTGCTCAACTGTTTGGTAATGAAAACATATTTTGCTTAATCAACGGAAATACACGTTTTGGGGTCCCCTGAGTCGAAATGACCAAGTTCCGCGAAATGGTCTGTGTGTGTGTGTGTGTGTGTGTGTGTGTGTGTGTGTGTGTGTGTGTGTGTGTGTGTGTGTGTGTGTGTGTGTGTGTGTGTGTGTGTCTGTGTCTGTGTGTGAACAGATTAGCTCAAAAACTATTAACCGTGCGAACCTGAAATTGGGTATTTAGTGTATGTATATGCTCGCGATGTGACAGCAAAATTTTCATCAAAATTGGTCAAAGGGTACTTTATTTAATAACTTTTTATGTTTTTTCGATTTTCTCAAAAACGGCTCAAACGATTTTGATTAAACTATGTATTTGATGTATCAATATGCCCGAGATATGACTGTAAAAATTTCATCAAAATTGATTACCCGGAGAGGGCACTTTATTTCATAACTTTTTTTACAAATTTTTACCTTTTTTTCGATTATCTCAAAAATGGCTTTAATAATTTTGATCAAATTCGTCATGTGTAATGAAAATTAGGTGTTCAATAATATCAAGTAAGTTTTATCAGTATTAAAATTTTCGGAGGGGGCTTAAATGGGGAAGGGGCCTTAGTGGCCACAAGTAAAAACTTTTATTTAATAATAATAATAATAGAAATTAGTGTTTTTTTTTGTTTTTTTTTGAGCAAATGAAAACAAAAAAAAGAAATGAATGTGGAAAAATGTATAACTTTGAGAAGTGGCAATTAACAAAACACATTAATTTCTTATCTAAGTAAGTTGGTAAGTGAAAGTTGTGTGTTGCGCGCACACACCAGATTTTTTTCTTTAAATGCTGTTATAACAGGAGTGCGGATTATAATATCAATCATACTCTCAATGGGCGTGCAGTTGCACACTGAATGAGTGTAAATCCCGCTATCGCTATTATGCTGTAGTGGGCATCGACAGAAATTATAAGCATCCAATACATCATGTTGGCAGGCAGGAAAGGCTTGAAGTTAGAGAATCAGAAATATATACAGAGAAATATATATTATATACATAAAGGTAAACAGATTAATCACCTTCTAATTTCGTAGTTTTAACATTTATTCTTTTCTTCTTCTTGCCCCCTAATTTTGCTTTACTTCCATTACTAACATCTGCTTCCATTTCAACCTCAACATCAACTAAAACCAACAAAAATGCAAAGTTAAGAAAATATACCATCTTTAATACTTATAACCCATAGTTACTAACCTGAAATTTCTACAACTTGCACTAATCTTGGTATTTTAGTATAATTGAATTTTGGAAAATAAGTAAAAATTATAAGGAAGCAATAAAAATTGAAAATATTATATTTTTATATAGTGGAAATGATATATTTGATTTTAAAAAATGAATATGTAAACTAGTGTCCGACCGAAACCAAAATTTTAGCCGAAACCGAATTTCGGCCAAAGACCTAGTTTCGGGCCGAAACCAAAACCGAAACCGAAAATTATTTATGTGTCTATATATAATACATATTAGTGTGTAATATGTCTAGTTCAGAAATAATATCAATGAAAGCTCATAAAATAACAGTAATTTAACTCAATTATTCATTTAATAAGTGAGCTGGTATACAAGAGTGGTAAAACAGGTGTATTAGTTAAGTTATAGGATCGAATTCGTACTAGGAGGGAGGGGGCCAGGATTCGATTGGTTGGTCCCCGTGGGATGTTAGACCATACCCCCTTAATTAGTACAGCCCTAAAAGTTGAAATAAACTTGAAATAACAGGCTGATATTAATAAAAATTCATATTATTATGTATAAATAATAAATAATATAGTAAATGTTTCCATAATAAAGCCGATAGAATATAAAATGATGGCCTATTGAATATGTAAAGCTTTATGTCAGAAGCTATTTAATCGGCTGAGTCAGTTTTAGTCTCAAATGTTAGTGGATTTAATCTAGTTTGAAAATTTATATAATGTTTTTTGCATGCTTCTTCATGGTAAAAATTGAGACAAGTTTATGGAATGTTATTGGTGAACCGCTGGGGGAAAGGGGGCTGCCAAGGTTGAAAAATTGGTTTTGCATCTGATTCCTATTCCATACAAGAACAATGACCAAAACCAACTACCACCATTTGATGCAAGTTTTAATGACAAGGTTACTGACAGAAATATATTTTTCAATTTTGAATTGAATCTGTGGACATGTCGACTAATGAAGTTTAAGTATTTAGAATATATATTCTCATTTATGTTAATCTTTTTTTTTTTTTAGAAAACAAAGCTCATTATTAATGAGGAGATGATTAAAAGCACAAAAAGGTTCTTAACGCTCAAGGTAAAGAATAAATACTATTCTTTACACTTAAAGAATTCTGTATGAAAAGCATGCTTTCATTACATGTTAAGACTTGATGTGATTTACGAGGACATTTCTTTTAGTCACTCTCAAATTTTTGTCTCCACACCCAACTTAAAGTTTTCGGTCAAGTAAAGATACCAAAAGACTCAGAAAAATCTGTGTTCTACCGAAATACAATACAAGTGTAATTAACTAAAATAACAGATACTTCTCACTATTAAATTCAAGGGTGTCAAATGCCATGAAAGAGATCGAGCTTACAAGCTGAAATCGTGCGGTCCTACTTCCTTCTTGGAGATATCAGACACAGGAGCTAGTTTCGGCCTGGCCGAAACCGAAACTGCGGCCGAAACCAGGTTTTTCGGCCGAAACCGAAACCGAAACTGAAACTTCGGTCGGTCACTAATGTAAACATAATAATAGAAGGAAGTTATTATGAAAAAAAGTAACACCGTGCCTATCTTGGCACTATTCATACATTTTTATTTTAGGCTTTTTGATAAGTAATTAATTATACTTAATTGCAAGCAAAACTATGGCACACATATTTTAAATGTTTTTTTTAAACAAATTTATTAAACTTTATACATTAGACATTACACAAATCTTCGCTCACGCTGTACACTGTGACATCACTTTCTAATCCCCTTGCTGATGAAATTTGTTACAGCATTGTCATCAGCATCATCACAATCCCCTTTTTTTTAATTTCACTACATACCGAGGTTTTGAGACCTTCTAACAAAATGGTATATATAAATAGGATAAGATAGCAACCAAGACTTGAGGAGACCTCACGATTTATATCTATATATTTTTTTACAACACTGCCATTATTGCACTTAAATATAATATATGATTTAATTCCAGTTATATTTATAAAGTAGCATATTATAGCTTTCGGCCACCTGCATATCTTTCTTCCTAAGTTGTATTGGCTGCATAGCACTCCCTCCTTCAGGTGCATTTCAAGTCAAAATAACTTCAATTTGTTCTTATTTTTATAATCTACTGTTGTTTCTTGTGTAGTAAAGACAATAATAAAACAGCTTTCCGTTTCTTTGGAACACAAGAACTATGGTTGAGGTTGGTTAGCGAACTCAAATAAATTGGTTCTCTATGGGAGAACTCTATGGGAGAAACTTTATAGGGAACTCTGGAACAATCGTGTTCAAGGAGGAAAGGTAGTTCAAGACTTGAGCCACTCCCGCTAGCTTTTCTCTGACCCACCATTACATAGGGACTGACCTCGGGTCAAATACCTGACATCGTACAGGACGCCGTACAGCTTTACCATTTCACTGACATCCTATCAAAGGGACGGTTTAGCAAAGGATTTTTACTCCCTTTTCAAAAATCCTAGGGCCGCCGCAGGATGGGAACCCGAACGTAGAGCTAAGAATACACTATTTTCTAGGAAACTATTAGACAAATTTAATTCCAAGGGCCGAAATAATAGTAGCCAGTCAATTGTCAATTGTCAATTGTCAATAGTCAATAGCCAGTCAATCAATACCAAGCAATGGTATTGATGGCTCAAATCAAATTTTAAGAAATAATATTTAACATATGGGTCATTTTTCAGAAAAGCCATAAAAGCTTAGGGACAAGGGTTCGCTCTTCCTAGAAAAATGAGCCACATACACAACCATTGAATGTTATATTAGAAAAAAATTGAGCTATTAATTTTTACTTAAAATTAACAATTTACTTTAACAAGTTGACCTTCAGGACTGAAGAACGTGAAAAACTCAATATTTAGATCTATTAATATTTCAATATCTATCTATCTATAGAATTTCTTCAAAATATCAGTACTGTAAAATTATAACAGCTATTTTTTCATAAAAATTACCTTTCGGTTTTTTGTTGTATGATCTTTTCTTCTTTTCCAAGTTATTATTTTCAGGAACAAGCAACGAAGTTCCTGAAAAACTGTTATTTTTTCTACATGATGGTTTCCCCGGATTTCTTTTCCTCTTTGATGTTTTTGAAGCTGAGATAGAGGTGTTAGCTATAAAAACAGAAATCATTTTAAAAAAAATTTGTATTGTTCAATAAATGCGGGCTACGGGAATACAAGCATAATACTCCGTCGTGTCTGATTTTATAATTCTCTGTTTAGTTGTAGAAAAGTTCATTTAATTAAGGAAACAACTAATTTTCATTACCATAGTGATGTGATATAGTACGAAGTAGTTCAAAGTGTTCTGAAGCGTTTTATGTTATTATTTTTGTTATTTGTTACTATATTTATGTTCTTTTGTTAGTGTTCCATGTTACTTTATTGTGTTTTAGTTTTTGGACATGTTTTGATTATAGTTTCAATAGATTTCGTTTAAAAGTTAAAACAATACAGGTTAAGGTTAACCTTGTGGATTCCACGAACGTTTTAACTTTCCTTATTAAATTCCCTACAGACATTAAGGTGGTGCTACGGCTAGAGGATTTTAAGGTAAAGTACCTTTTGAACCTTTTAAGTCACTGCTTTGCTAAAATTATTTATCATAACTTTGATAAGATACTAGGTTAAGTTTCATTAATACCTTTGTAATTCAGTTATTAAAGTCTCTATTTGACATCAAATAGACATGTCTCAATCCTTAGTAACAGCAATGGAGGAAGAAATGATAGATGAGCAAACCCTAAAACGTACAAGGTCCACCGCGAAGAGGCAGAGAAAAGGATCTCCTGATGCCCGGGAAGTGCCTGAAAAGGCACGAATCGATGATATCCTCCTACAAGACGCTAAAAGAATACAGGATAACATCAGAGTGTATATGAATACCAGTGACAAAAACATAAACTCTAAAGTCCAAAAGCATATAAATAGTAAGATACAACAGATAATGGATATCATGGAAACGATCAATGATAAAAATGAAGAACATAAAAGTTTGGTCCAACGGGTAATTACTGAAACATTGGCTTCTCCTGGAATTTATGAAGACATAATGAAAGGTATGATTGAGCAGGCAGTACCTCTGATACTTCAGGGACTAAAGGCAGTTACTGCAAGTCCTCTAAGCGTGCAGGCTGAACCTGCAGTCTGGACCATCTCGGGAACCAAGTACTGTAAGAAAAGAACAGTTATCCTCCGATAACCAGACTACCGTAACGGAAACTGAAACCTTTAGTGTAGTTAAAAAAAGAAGGAAGAAAAAGCAGGCTTCCCAGTCGACCAACAGTTGCGATAATACCCAGACTGAACCACCAGAAGAGCCGTAGTTTCTAAAAAGAAGACAATGGCAGAAGTAGTGAAAGCTCTCCCATTAGAACCAAAGGAAACTTCCAAACCAACCTATGTTACTATAGTTGGTGAAGGCAAGAGTACAGCTGAAATAAATAATTAATAATTTGCCATCTCCTTCTGAAATAGGGGTAAAAGCAAAAGTTGTTCGAGCAACCAAAGCTGGTTCAGTTTTGGTTTGTGTGGAGGAAGACACACATGCGAAAAAACCGCTTGGGTGGCAAAAATTAAAGGATATAGGAATGGAGGCTAGACTATCCCTCAAGAGGAAGACGAAGGTCGAGGTCAAAGGTGTTCCCCAGTCTTGGACAGCGGAAAATCTTGAAAGAGTTCTGTGGGAGAAATTAGTAGCGAAATCAGTTCCCACCCCGGAGAATAAATCAAATTATATGAAGCCCCTGTTTTTCACTAAAGAACGAAACAAGGTTACGAACAATTGGGTTTTAGAGGTGCGCCAAAACGGTAAGATATAATCTTTTAAGGGAGGAAATCCTAGCTGGAGGTTGGTGGGCATTGACATTAGCAGATTATCCTGACGCACCTCCTTGTCTTGTTGTCTTGTTGTGATGCCAAGGATATGGACATACCAGAGCAACCAAGAAGCAGGCATAGTTTGCAGATGGTGCTCGGCGATCGGTCACATTGCAAAGGATTGTTCCGAGAAAATAAATAAGTCCACTCCAACCTGTGTTAACTGCTTGAGGGAGGGTGTATTAAGAAACAAAGCTAGGCACCAGGCAGGGAGTCGGGACTGCCCGGTGCATATTAAGAAGTCACAGGAAGTTGTAAGGAGAACCTTTTATTACTAGATTAAACATTCTTCAGTTAAACATGGGCCGCTGTCGCCTTGTAGCTGATGAGCTCCGAGCTCTCTCCAAGCGCTATGATATATTGGCGGTACAGGAACCGACATGCCGTGGGAACAGGGTGACAGGGTTTGGCCTCACGTCGAGGGTAATAGCCCTGAGCAGTGGAGAGAGGAGGCCCAGGGCTGCCATAGTGATAAATAATCCTAACCTCGACGTGATGGATCTGAGGCAGCACACCATGGCGGATTATGCATCATGCTATATTAAGTGGGGAAACATTGCTTTCACACTTGTATCGGCATACCTGCCTTTAAGGGATAGCATCGATGAATACATTACCGCCATGGACTCAATTATAGGAGACATGAGAAATGTCATTGTGTGCTCAGATACCAACTCCTGGAACACGGTCGGGGGGTCCACCCGTACAGATAGACGAGGTGCGAAAATCGGTGATTTCATTTCTAGAAATCAGCTAATTGTGATCAACGAACCCTCTTCTATGCCTACATTTTCTGGAGGTATGGGAGAGAGTTGGATTGATGTCACTTTCGCAACACCTATCCTTACAAGATACATCGAGGATTGGACCCTCAGAAGTTCCGACCACGCTGCTATAGCAATCGGCCTGGTAGATGGACCAGGAAGTTTCCACGGCAACGATAAAGGCTACACTACACGAAAATGTGACTGGAGAATGTTTAAATCTCAACTAGAAGAAGTTATAGTTGACGATGAACGGGAAGAGGCTGAGACGGATGGAGCAAACAATCTGGATGATAGAGTGTTTCGAATAACAAATATCATCCGCGACGCTGCTGAAAGATCCCTTCGACGCCGAATAGCTACAGCTCAACCAGTCCCATGGTGGACGCCGGCCTTAACTGCAATGAAGAGAGACCTCTACAAGGCCCGGCGTTCGTATCAGAGATGCAGGTGTGACGAGAGGCGCACTGCACTACGTAACGTGTACAAGTCTAAATCCAGGGAATATCGAAATCAGGTGCGCTCACAAAAACGGAGGTCCTGGGACGAGTTCATTGTTGAAGAATCCACGAAGAATCCTTGGGGCATTCCATATAGAGTGGCCATGGGGAAAATTACTCCTTTGCAGACGTTGGCAGCTCTTGGGTATGAAGATGTTCAGGCAACCACCCTTGAAGAGGCGGCCAACATCTTTATTGAAGCTACGTACCCTAGGGATGACCCATCCCAGGATAATGAAGAACAAAAACTTGTGAGACGCACCATGGCACTTCAGCCTGGTACGAACTTGTGCCCACCATGGGATGTATATGATCTTCGTATGGCCGTGGATAAGCAGAAAACCGGTCGTGCTCCAGGACTCGATGCTATAGATGCGGCGATCTTGAAGAATAGTATTCCTTACATCAAAGAGAAATTGTTAGGAATCTTTAATGATTGCCTCGATAAAGGATACTTTTCGAAAAACTGGAAGATCGCCGACTTGAGACTTCTCTACAAGGGAGGAGACAGGGATAAGCAGCTCCCCAAGTCGTATAGACCCATTTGCCTCCTCCCTGTGATGAGTAAGGTTCTGGAGCATCTGATACTGATCAGACTACGACGGGTTCTTGAAAAGGCAAGCCACCCACGACAGTATGGCTGTACAAAAGGAAAGGGAACCGCTGATGCTGTGATGAGGGTACGCGCAGATGTTGCACTGAGAGTGGAGCGATATGTCATGTTGCTGCTCTTTGACATATCCTCTGCTTTTGACAGCGTCTGGTGGCCTCGCGTCCTCCAGCAGCTTCATAAGTACGAAGCACCCAGCAACTTATATGCCCTCGTAAGAAATTATTTGCAAGGCAGGCAGGTTAAAGTGCGAGGTAGTTTTTACGAAACAGGGTCATCCATCGAGAGAGGTTGCCCGCAGGGATCAGTCCTTGGACAGGCTCTTTGGAAACTTGTTTTTGATGAGTTGCTGGGAGTGCTTGAGGAAGAGCGGTTCCCTGCCACGGCCTACGTTGACGATCTGGCAGCTGTGGTGTCCTCAAACAGTAGAGCCGGTATTAAAGAAGAAGCATAAAGGTGCGCCAACCTGATAAAAGAATGGTGTGAGAACAATAAGTTGAAGATGGCCGTTGGAAAAACCCAGACGATTCTTCTAAAAGGAAAAACGGATCGGGCACACCCTATAACCCTTAGAATTGATGGGAAAAGAATAAGTCCAAGTGAGGAGGTTACGTACCTCGGAATAAGATTTGGAAGAGAATTTAACATGAGACCCCACTTGGACTACCTGGGAAGTAGAGTGGTCAATAGCTTAAATGGTCTTAGCCGTGTAGGAGGAGCTTTCTGGGGCCTAAGATATGGGGTAGTTTTGGGTATCCTAAGGTACACTTCACCAGCGTGGTTTTTGAAATTCTCACACCGTTTAAGGAGCAGGTTGGCGACGATCCAGAGAACGGCTCTGCTGCGAATCACCAGAGCGTACCGAACTCTGTCTCATAAGGCGGCGCAGGTATTAGCAGGGGCGGTACCTCTCGACCTCCTAATGCAACAAGATATATATCAATACAGATTAAAGAAGGAAGGCACCGCAGGACTCCCGACACACATTAAAGTGAAAGTCGACCAAGACCCTTCTAATTGGAAAAAATTATCCGGGAGGACACATTTGATGAATGGAACCGGCGATGGACGACAACTCCGAAAGGAGCTACCTTAAGGAAGTACTTTCCCACCGTCCGGTCTCGTATTGAAGCGAAATGGGTCCTCCCGGACTATTGGGTGTCACAATTTCTCACAGGGCATGGGGGCCTTTCGAGCTAAGCTTCATGGCTTTGGGAAGGATATCGATCCCCTATGCCCTAGCTGCGGTGTCTTAGAAACTGCTGAACATATTGTGAATGAACATATAGACTGCGCTGCCTTTGAGACACAAAGAGCCAGGTTGTTGAGGAAAACTGGACTCTTTGTCCTGTCGGAGACTGATCTTCCTCAACTAGTCACTGAGAATAACTACCCGTACTACAAAGATTGAGGACTTAAAAGTTTTTTAATCGAATTATAATATTCTTTAACTTATAGAGAAAAACAAACAGATATGGAAAAGCTATTTTCTGTGAAGTTGCTAAATGGCGTTTAAACACTCATCAAAATACGTTGATTTCTAGACTAAGTAGATTGGTAAGTGTAAGTTATGTGTTGCGTGCACTGCATCAGATTTTTTGCCAATTACAGAAAAGTTAACATCACAAAGCTACATTTTTTTTATTTTCACTTATCTATATATGAAATATATATAATGGGAAAGTATTGCAATTGTGAAAATTGTTTATTTCCTGTCTTCAACGGAAATACATATTTTGGGATCCCCTGAGTCCAAATAACCAAGCCTGCGAAATTTGTGCATGCATGTGTGTTCAAGGAATACATACAATATTGAATTCAAGGAATGAATCTGAGCTAATTTAAGCCTTAGAAATTGTAGAGGTGCAATAATCTAAATAAATTATAAAGTTACCTTTTTGTCCGGTTCCTTCACGGAAAATCATTTCTTCACCTAACGCATTTGCTGGAATAGCTATAATCACAAAATTAAAGTTTTCCATTTTATTTACTTAAAATCACAAATCCAGTTTTTTTAAATTTTATTTATATAATTTTGTAACGCTTTTGTGGGTTAAACAATTTTTATTGAATAAAAATAAAAATTTTCAATGCCACACAAATTATGAGAACACAAATATTTAAACAGGTTGCAAAAATTATCACTTTGTAACACACAAATAATCATATGGCTTTACCTTCAGAACAAGACTAACTCTCCAGTTTAATGCTCCTTATATATAGTCGTAAGGAGAACAATCCAGAACCTTCTGGGCCACCGTCGATAGTACTCGAACATTGTATTCACAAATATGTGCTTCGACTGTTTGTTCCAACTGTTAGTTCGTTCCAGCAATTGTAAATCATATGTTTATCTTATTGTTTTTGTTTAACATTACAGTATTTTATTGCGATTATTTTTTTAAGCTTATTAGATTTTAAATAACAAACTATCCTCCAATGAACTTTATGATGTTACATCGTATAGATGCTCTTGATAAAGAGGTAAGGCTGTATTGCAAAATAAATAATTATTTATATTTCATCCAAAGAATGTATAAGCTTGTTTTAAGCCTTAGTATTCTGGGGTATGATGATCCCACGAAATTATTAGGTCCTTACCTGTTTGTCACATTCCTTCTTGGAAAATCACATTAAAAGGAATTGTTTCTTCACTTATTGCATTAACAGAAATAGTTAAAAGTACAAAATTATAGTTTTTCATTTTATTTATTTAATATTTTTTTATTTTATTTGTTTAGTATTTTCTTGTAAATATATTTCTAAGCTTATTAGATTTTAAATAACATACTATGCTCCTCCAAAGTTCATGAAGTTATATAATATACACTTTCTCATAATAAAGAAATAGTGGCATATTGTTTTTGTGAAAGTTATTACCGGGCAGTAATATGAAAATGCAAACTAAATAAGGAGGTACGATAATCAATAAAAATTTTAAGGTCCTTACCTGTTTTTCCAGCATCTTCGTAAAAAACTTCATTAGAAGAAATTATTACTTCACCTATAGCATTTACAGAAATAGTTAAAACCACAAAATTAAAGCTTTTCATTTTATTCATTTAATATTTTGAACTGATTTTAAATGACATACTATACTCCTCCAATGTTCATGAGGTTTTTTTTTTTTTTTCTTGTTCCTTCCCTTTCTCGCCTTGTAGGCTATACGGGGTATACCGGGCCAGGGGAGAGGGTGGGGGATTAATGCCGAGTATAATTAAATTTTCCCCTGGCTCCAGGATTTGAACTTGCTATCTTCGTATTCCAAACAGACGTTGCCATGGGCAACGCGTATTTTCTAACGCGTTTGCCCACTCGGCCATCCCGCCACCCATGTTCATGAGGTTATTTAATATACACTTCCTCATGATAAAGAGGGTAATGGCATACATGGGCGTCACCGCCGGGGAGAGGGGGGGACGCATCTCCCCCAATATTTTGACAGGAGAGGACCATCCCCCTCAGGGTAAAAAATTAAATAAAAATAAATTTTTAGAATATATCCGAGTTTAACCAATCCATATAATTTATAAAAATAAAATATTAGTTAATTACAGCATTGCTATTGATTTGTTATACCCAATTACTCCATCTGATACTTTATTTTCACAAATAGGCGCCTTTTCGCTTTTTTTAAAGCATCGCCAGGTGTATGGTATATTTGATCAATTATCTATATTATTTTTATTTCATCTTGAAATATATTGTTTTTTGAATTCTTTAACAAAGCTGGATCTCCGGAATCGATCTCCATTTCTTTTTTAAACCAAGCACCTTTATCCTAACTTCCATTTACTGGATGAAGCTCACATAAGTAGATAGAAAGCTATGAAATTAGTAGGATCAGAATGAGAAGGAGTACTGGGATAAAATTCAATCATGAAATTTTGAGCCACATCCCTCAACATGAAGCCTTAGCAACTACCAGTATTCTAAATGAATGAGACTATAAATACCTTTAACATACATCGTTGGAAGAGGAATTAAATGTCCCAACTGTTGTTTTTAGGAATTATTATTTCAACTTTTAGCCTGTCAAATTTCTAACTACCCTATTTAGGAGAATGTTGTGCCCCCCCCCCCCCAATAATTTGGAGCAGGTTACACCTATTCTTCGCAGATGTAAAAGTCGTAAGAGGGGCTGAAATCGGCTCAGACCATATGATGCTATGATAGCTGATACAAAAATTCTGAAGCCATGGAAAATGCCAAAAAGACAATACACAAAAATTGATATTTCTCAGCTCCAGAATCCACAAATTCAAGAAAGATATGCGGCAGAACTCGAAGTAGAACTGAGCAAAACTAGCCTTGATGCCCAGTTGGATGAGATGGGGAAAAATATCAAAGATAGTATCCTACAGGCTGCAACAACCGTATGTGGCCTAAAGAGATATTCCTCCAAGGGAAAAAGGTCAGAATGGTGGAATGAACGGGTGAAGGCAGCTGTACAACGGAAGAAGATCGCGTAGAAGGGATACTTAAACAGCAAGAATGACCAAACGTGGGAACACTACGCTCGACGGAGAAAAGAACCAAAAATGATTTGAGAGAGGCTAAAAAGAAGAGCTGGGAAAAATTTGGCAAAAGCTTACAGAATAATTACAGTGAAAACATAAAAATGTTCTGGAAAAAGATAAAAATCCTAAAAGGCAAGAAGTGTAAACCTATACGGAACGTAAAAAATAGTGCAGGAAAAGTTCTGATCAGGGAAAATGATATTCTGGACAGATGGAGACAGCACTACGCACAGATATTCGATGATCCTCAATGTCAAGAAAATGAAAACATAGAAAGTAAAACAAGTGAAATAACGGACTATGATGGCACCATATGGGAAGAAGAGGTGATACAGGCTATTGAGAAACTCAAGATAGGAAGATCAGCCGGAGGAGATGGTATTTTCCCGGAGCTAATAAAATATGAAGGTTACGAAGTTATTAAAGTGTTGCAGGGCCTATTTCAGAAAATATACAATGAGAAAAGCATTTCCATATTCGAGACTGGGAATATAATGTCATTATCCCCATCCACAAGAAAGGGAATCAAAGCGATTGCAACAACTATAGGCCTATATGCTTGTCACAGGTGGTCCACAAATTGTACAAATCAATCCTCGAGAAGAGACTCAAAGACATAGTAGAAAAAGACCTCGAAGAAGAGCAAGCCGCATTCAGACCTTTTAGACAAACCCAAGACCAAATATTTTCACAAAGGACAATCATAGAAAAGGCTTGGGAAAGAGATAAAAATGTATGTCTGGCATTTTTAGATCTGCAAGCCGCATTTGATTCAGTGCCAAGAGTTGAAATATGGAATGCATTGAAGGCAAAGAACGTCCCTGTAGAACTTATAAACGCCATTAAATCCTCCTCTAAAGGTTCAAAGGGTAAAGTCAGGATTAATGGAAAGGAGTCTGGGAGCTTCGATATGAAGAAAGGTGTTAAACAAGGAGATAGTCTTAGCCCTCTCCTCTTCATTGTTCTTATGGACGAAGTCTTAAAATTACGCAATAGAAGGGCGGCACGAACAATAGTTGGGAAGTGGAACTTGAGAACAGTTCTCGCTCAGACGCTTCTCTATGCTGACGATATCGTGCTCATAACAGACTCTTTCAAGAATCTTCAGCAAGCTTTAATAGAATGCGTAGCCAAGCTGGAGAGGAAAGGCATGAAAATAAATGCAGCTAAAAGTAAAGTCATGCAATTAGGGCGAGAACTTGAAGATGTACAGATCACTTGCAGAGGAGGAATTCTTGAGGCAGTAGAAGACTATAATTACTTAGGCACAGTTATAAGCAGAAATGGTAAAATTCAACAAGAAATATCAAACAGAATTAAAAAAGCGAATAGCATTTATTACCAAATCTGCAATACTGTTGTTGGGAAGCGCGAAGTCGAAAAAAAAGTTTAATTCAATTTACCTTCCCACCCTACTCTATGGAAGTGAGAGCTGGGTCTTACTCGACAGATTGAGGAACAGAATCACCACCTCAGAAATGAAATACCTCAGGAGAGTAGCTGGCCGAACAAGGAGAGAACACATTAGAAATGAGAGAATAAGAGATGAGCTGGGGGTGAAACCTCTAACTGAAATTCTGGAGAAGAGGCAGCTGAAGTGGTTCAGCCATGTGTACCGAATGGATGAGGATCGCGGACCATGCAAGTTCCTCGAGGCTAGACCAACTGGCAAAAGACCAAGAGGCAAGCCAAGAATGTCGTGGTCGGATAGTATGGCTCGAATATGAGAGAAAAGAGGAAAGCAGTTGGATACCATGAAGGCACTGACAAGGGACTGGGACAGTTGGAATACTTGGATCGAGGCACCTCCACGCTTAGAGGCACAGAGGAGGAAAAAGAAGAAGAAAAAGTTACACCTATGATGGCATAAAGTTATTACTAAGCAGTAAAATAGAAATACAAAATAAAACATTATTTATTTTTTATCAAAGGGATGTAGCTGAGCTTATTTTAAGACAGAGTTTGTAGTTACAATAATCTAAATAAATTATAAGGTCATAAGTTACCTGTATGCCCCGTTTCTTCTTTGAAAACTTCATCAGAAGAAATCAATACTTCAATTTACAGAAATAGTTAACATCAGAATGCAACCTTTCTTTATTTTATTTATTTAGTATTTTCTTGTAAATAGATTTCTAAGCTTATTAAATTAGAATTTGTAGGAACAATAATCTAAATAAATTATAAGGTCATTTATTACCTGCTAGCCAAGCTCCTTCATGAAAAACTTCCTCAGAAGAGATTGTTACTTCACCTATTGCATTTACAGAAATAGTTAACATCACAACATTTTTTTATTTTATTTATTTAGTATTCTTAGCTTAAAATATTTTAAAAAACATACTATGTTTCCCCAATGTTCATGAAGTTACATAATATACAATTTCTCATGATAAAGAGGTAATAGCATATTGTGTTTATGAAAGTTATTACCAGACAGTAAAATGGAAATACAAATAAAACATTATGTATATTTTATCCAAGGAATGTATCAGAGATTTTTTTTAGAATTAGAATTTGTAGGAACAATAATCTAAAAAAATGATAAGGTCATCCATTACCTGTTTTTCCACATCCTTCATTAAAAACTTCATCAGAAGAGATTTTTACTTCACCTATAGCATTTTTTACAGAAGTAGTTAACATCACAATCCTACATTATTTTTATTTTATTATTTAGTATTTTCTTGTAAATAGATTTCTAAGCTTATTAGATAAGAATTTGTAGGAACAATAATCTAAATAAATTATAAGGTCATAAATTACCTGCATGCTCAGCTCCTTCATGAAAAACTTGATCAGAAGAGATAGTTACTTCACCTATCGCATTTACAAAAATAGTTAACATCACAACGCAACATCTTTTTATTTTATTTATTTAATGTTTTCTTGTAAATATATTTCTCAGCTTATTGGATTAGAATTTGTAGGTATAATAATCTAAATAAATTAAAAGGTCATCTATTACCTGTTTGTCCAATTCCTTCATTAAAAAATTCATCAGAAGAAATTGTTACTTCACATATAGCATTTTTTACAGAAGTAGTTAACATCACAATTGATTTCTAAGCTTATTAGATAAGAATTTGTAGGAACAATAATCTAAATAAATTATAAGGTCATAAATTACCTGCATGCTCAGCTCCTTCATGAAAAACTTGATCAGAAGAGATCGTTACTTCACCTATCGCATTTACAAAAATAGTTAACATCACAACGCAACATCTTTTTATTTTATTTATTTAATGTTTTCTTGTAAATATATTTCTCAGCTTATTAGATTAGAATTTGTAGTTATAATAATCTAAATAAATTAAAAGGTCATCTATTACCTGTTTGTCCAATTCCTTCATTAAAAAATTCATCAGAAGAAATTGTTACTTCACATATAGCATTTTTTACAGAAGTAGTTAACATCACAATCCTACATTATTTTTATTTTATTTACTTAGTATTTTCTTGTAAATAGATTTCTAAGCTTATTAGATAAGAATTTGTAGGAACAATAATCTAAATAAATTATAAGGTCAAAAATTACCTGTATGCTCAGCTCCTTCATGAAAAACTTGATCAGAAGAGATCGTTACTTCACCTATCGCATTTACAAAAATAGTTAACATCACAACGCAACATCTTTTTATTTTATTTATTTAATGTTTTCTTGTAAATATATTTCTCAGCTTATTAGATTAGAATTTGTAGGTATAATAATCTAAATAAATTAAAAGGTCATCTATTACCTGTTTGTCCAATTCCTTCATTAAAAAATTCATCAGAAGAAATTGTTACTTCACATATAGCATTTTTTACAGAAGTAGTTAACATCACAATCCTACATTATTTTTATTTTATTTATTTAGTATTTTCTTGTAAATAGATTTCTAAGCTTATTAGATAAGAATTTGTAGGAACAATAATCTAAATAAATTATAAGGTCAAAAATTACCTGTATGCTCAGCTCCTTCATGAAAAACTTGATCAGAAGAGATCGTTACTTCACCTATCGCATTTACAAAAATAGTTAACATCACAAGGCAACATCTTTTTATTTTATTTATTTAATGTTTTCTTGTAAATATATTTCTCAGATTATTGGATTTGAATTTGTAGGTATAATAATCTAAATAAATTAAAAGGTCATCTATTACCTGTTTGTCCAATTCCTTCATTAAAAAATTCATCAGAAGAAATTGTTACTTCACATATAGCATTTTTTACAGAAGTAGTTAACATCACAATTGATTTCTAAGCTTATTAGATAAGAATTTGTAGGAACAATAATCTAAATAAATTATAAGGTCATAAATTACCTGCATGCTCAGCTCCTTCATGAAAAACGTGATCAGAAGAGATCGTTACTTCACCTATCGCATTTACAAAAATAGTTAACATCACAACGCAACATCTTTTTATTTTATTTATTTAATGTTTTCTTGTAAATATATTTCTCAGCTTATTAGATTAGAATTTGTAGTTATAATAATCTACATAAATTAAAAGGTCATCTATTACCTTTTTGTCCAATTCCTTCATTAAAAAATTCATCAGAAGAAATTGTTACTTCACATATAGCATTTTTTACAGAAGTAGTTAACATCACAATCCTACATTATTTTTATTTTATTTACTTAGTATTTTCTTGTAAATAGATTTCTAAGCTTATTAGATAAGAATTTGTAGGAACAATAATCTAAATAAATTATAAGGTCATAAATTACCTGCATGCTCAGCTCCTTCATGAAAAACTTGATCAGAAGAGATCGTTACTTCACCTATCGCATTTACAAAAATAGTTAACATCACAACGCAACATCTTTTTATTTTATTTATTTAATGTTTTCTTGTAAATATATTTCTCAGCTTATTAGATTAGAATTTGTAGTTATAATAATCTAAATAAATTAAAAGGTCATCTATTACCTGTTTGTCCAATTCCTTCATTAAAAAATTCATCAGAAGAAATTGTTACTTCACATATAGCATTTTTTACAGAAGTAGTTAACATCACAATCCTACATTATTTTTATTTTATTTATTTAGTATTTTCTTGTAAATAGATTTCTAAGCTTATTAGATAAGAATTTGTAGGAACAATAATCTAAATAAATTATAAGGTCATAAATTACCTGCATGCTCAGCTCCTTCATGAAAAACTTGATCAGAAGAGATAGTTACTTCACCTATCGCATTTACAAAAATAGTTAACATCACAACGCAACATCTTTTTATTTTATTTATTTAATGTTTTCTTGTAAATATATTTCTCAGCTTATTGGATTAGAATTTGTAGGTATAATAATCTAAATAAATTAAAAGGTCATCTATTACCTGTTTGTCCAATTCCTTCATTAAAAAATTCATCAGAAGAAATTGTTACTTCACATATAGCATTTTTTACAGAAGTAGTTAACATCACAATTGATTTCTAAGCTTATTAGATAAGAATTTGTAGGAACAATAATCTAAATAAATTATAAGGTCATAAATTACCTGCTTGCTCAGCTCCTTCATGAAAAACTTGATCAGAAGAGATCGTTACTTCACCTATCGCATTTACAAAAATAGTTAACATCACAACGCAACATCTTTTTATTTTATTTATTTAATGTTTTCTTGTAAATATATTTCTCAGCTTATTAGATTAGAATTTGTAGTTATAATAATCTAAATAAATTAAAGGTCATCTATTACCTGTTTGTCCAATTCCTTCATTAAAAAATTCATCAGAAGAAATTGTTACTTCACATATAGCATTTTTTACAGAAGTAGTTAACATCACAATCCTACATTATTTTTATTTTATTTATTTAGTATTTTCTTGTAAATAGATTTCTAAGCTTATTAGATAAGAATTTGTAGGAACAATAATCTAAATAAATTATAAGGTCATAAATTACCTGTATGCTCAGCTCCTTCATGAAAAACTTGATCAGAAGAGATCGTTACTTCACCTATCGCATTTACAAAAATAGTTAACATCACAACGCAACATCTTTTTATTTTATTTATTTAATGTTTTCTTGTAAATATATTTCTCAGCTTATTAGATTAGAATTTGTAGTTATAATAATCTAAATAAATTAAAAGGTCATCTATTACCTGTTTGTCCAATTCCTTCATTAAAAAATTCATCAGAAGAAATTGTTACTTCACATATAGCATTTGTTACAGAAGTAGTTAACATCACAATCCTACATTATTTTTATTTTATTTACTTAGTATTTTCTTGTAAATAGATTTCTAAGCTTATTAGATAAGAATTTGTAGGAACAATAATCTAAATAAATTATAAGGTCATAAATTACCTGCATGCTCAGCTCCTTCATGAAAAACTTGATCAGAAGAGATCGTTACTTCACCTATCGTATTTACAAAAATAGTTAACATCACAATGCAACATCTTTTTATTTTATTTATTTAATGTTTTCTTATAAATATATTTCTCAGCTTATTAGATTAGAATTTGTAGGTATAATAATCTAAATAAATTAAAAGGTCATCTATTACCTGTTTGTCCAATTCCTTCATTAAAAAATTCATCAGAAGAAATTGTTACTTCACATATAGCATTTTTTACAGAAGTAGTTAACATTACAATCCTACAATTTTTAATTTTATTTACTTCTTCTTCTACGTGGCGCTACAACCCTTGGTGGGTCTTGGTCTCCTCAATGAGCCACCGCCATTTGGCCCGATTTTGTGCTGCCGCTCTCCAGTTTCTGATCCTGAAAAGGCTTCGTGCGTTAGCTGCCACTCCGTCAACCCATCTAAGCCTTGGCCAACCAGTTCGAAGAGTGCTGTGAAGGGCGGTGTCAAATACTTTCCTGGGGATATCGTCTTCTTCCATTTGTGCAACGTGGCCGGCCCAACTTCGTCTCCCTAGCTTGATGAACCTATGTCCTACGTATGTCTATGTCCCTTTAAAGGTCATAAAGCTCTCTGTTCCTCCTAATCCTCCATCTCCACCTCTCACTGGACCAACTATGTGTCGTAAAATTTTCCTTTCGAAAATGTGTAGGTCATTTTCGACATGGTCCAGGTTTGGGATGTATATGTAAGAACAGGACGTATTAGAGTTTTGTAAAAGAGCAATTTAGTTCCCTTAGTAATGGATCTGCTGCGTAAAATTTTAAGCAGAGCGAAATATGCCCTATTTGCCGCCACTAGTCTCTTTCTTATCTCAGCACAGACATCATTTGCTTGGGTTACTTGGGATCCTAGATAAATAAATTCATTGACCCTCTCAAATCTGTAAGGACCAAAAACCAGTTCCTCTTCACTGCCATTTCCGGTAAAATATATTTAGTTTTCTCTTGGTTTATGGTCAGTCCCAAGGCTGAGGCAGCGTCCATGAATTTCCCAAAGGCTTCCAACAATGCCGATCGGGATCTCGCCACAATATCCAGATCATCAGCAAATCCTAATAACTGAACAGAGCGCGTGAAGATAGTGTGGCTTGTCTGGATCCCGGAATTCCGAACAACCTTCTCAAGTGCAAGGTTGAAGAGGAGACAAGCCAGTCCGTCCTTCTGTCTTAGTCCTTTGTCAGAGGGAAATTCATCAGAGCAGTCAGATTGGATCCGCACCTGAAACCTAACGTTCTTCATTGTCAGGTTCACAAGACGTATCAGTTTGCTTGGAATGCCCATTTCTCTCAAAGCCTCTTACAACATAGGACGATTGATGCTGTCAAATGCGCTTTTAAAGTTGACGAAAAGGTGATGCGTCGGGATCTTGTACTCGTGGCCCCGCTCCAGAATTGTCCTGAGGGAGAAAACTTGGTCTATAGTGGATCTGCCTCTCCGAAAACCAGCTTGATATTTCCCGATTTCCTGTTCCGCGAATGGTGTGAGCCTGTCAAAAAGGATATTAGACAGGATCTTATAGGCACAAGACAATAGGGATATGCCACGGTAATTCGTGCAATCTAGTTTATCTCCTTTCTTATGGAGAGGGCATATTATGGCATTAGCCCATTGTCGTGGCAGTCTTTCCTGATCCCAGATTAATAACACTAAATCGTGCAGTGCCCTACACAACTCATCTCCACCATACTTAAAGAGTTCAGCTGGCAATCCATCTGGTCCTGGTGCCTTGTTGTTCTTCAGGCGAAGGATTGCATCCATTACTTCCTCTAAGTCCGGGGGTTAAATATCTCCAATATCGTTCGCCATAGCCTCTCCAGCAATGGTATCCTCTTCCTCTACATCATCAAAAGGCGATTCCTCATTTAAGAGCGATTGGAAGTGTCGGGCCCATTGATCTAAAATGTCAGGCTTATTGGAAAGCAACGTCCCATCTTCTTTCTTACATGCTTGCGTCTTAGGCCTGAATGCTGTACGTCCACTATTTACTTTCTGAAAGAATCTTCGACATTCATTTGAATTCCTAAGAGCTTATATATCTTCCAGCTCTTTCCTCTCCAATGCTCTTTTCTTCTTTCTAAGGAGCTTCTTCTCCTGCCTTCTTTTATCTCTATATTCCTCCGTGGCCCTCCTAGTGAAGCGTTTACTGACCATCTTCCTATAGGCTTCATTCTTGGCATCATTGGCAAGCTTACACTCTTCATCAAACCATTTACCTCGTCTTTCAGGAGCCTGCTTCCCAAGGATTTGATCTGCTGAAACTTCCAAAGCCCTCTCCAATCGGTCCCAGACATCCTGAATGCTTTCAAGGTCAGCTGCTCTGAGACCTTCTCTCACCAATTCGCCCATTTTCTGTTGAAATGCTTGGCAACTTCCTTGGTCTTTCAGTTTTTCAATATTCCATCTTTTCGACCTTTCTGCCCTATGGCTCCTGACTGCGGCAATCCTGGCTCTTATCCTTGATATCACAAGGTAATGGTCAATGTCAACATTCACTCCTCTGTAAGTCCTACTGCTAAGAAGGTTGGATTTGTGTCTTGCACTGATCAATATATGGTCAATTTGGTTTGAGGTGCTATCATTGGGGGATCTCCAAGTAGCCTTATGAATCTGTCGCCCTTGGAACAAAGTACTTCCGACAACTAGATTTCTTGATATTGTGAAATCGATTACCCTCTTTCCATTGTCGTTACTATCTTCATGCAAACTGAATGAGCCTACCGTGGGCTTATATGCCTCTTCCCTTCCAATCTTTGCATTAAAATCACCAACTAGTATTTTAATGTCAGATCTGGGACATGAATCATTTGCTCTTTCAAGGGAGTCATAAAAGGCATCTTTCTCCTCGTCGCTTGATGTTTCTGTGGGTGCATGACAGTTGAAGAGGCTGTAATTATAAAATGCCCCCATTATGCAGATGGTGCATAGCCGATCATTATAAGGATTGGATCCAATTACCCGGTGTGACACCAAACCTCTCACAACAAACCCAGTGCCAAATGTGTTTCATGAAAAACTTCATCAGAAGAGATTGTTACTTCACCTATAGCATTTTTTACAGAAGTAGTTAACATCACAATCCTACATTATTTTTATTTTATTTACTTAGTATTTTCTTGTAAATAGATTTCTGAACTTATTAGATAAGAATTTGTAGGAACAATAATCTAAATAAATTATAAGGTCATAAATTACCTGTATGCTCAGCTCCTTCATGAAAAACTTCATCAGAAGAGATTGTTACTTCACCTATAGCATTTACAGAAATAGTAAACATTACAATCCTACATTTTTTTTTTTTTTAGTACTTTTTAGAGCATATTTTTTTCCAAGCTTATAAGATTTAAATTAGCAAACTATCCTCCTCTTAACTTTATGAGATTATACAGTATACATTAGCTCTTGATGAAGTAAAATAGAAATGCAAAATTAATAATTAATTATCCTAGGGATATGGATCTGAGCTTGTTTTAAGCCTTAGGAGTTGGAGGTATGCTAATCTAAATAAATTTTAATGTCATTCTTTACCTGAATGTCCAGGTCCTTCTTGGATAACTTCATTAGAAGAAATAGTTACTTCACCTATCACATTTCAGGAATAGTTAACATCACAAAATTAAAGTCCTTCATTTTATTTATTTAATATTTATTGCAAATATTTTTCTGAGCTGATTAGATTGTAACACGTTAGGTGCGGCGGCGTATTTTAGGGGTATCCTGAAATGGATGGTATCGGTCCCGGGGGTTCGACTGCTGGGATGAGCCAGACGGGATCGGGCGTCGGGGTCTGATGGGAATGCTCTGACGAAAGTGTTATTTTTTTACTGAAAAGTGAATTAAATGAGCTTCTCAATGGCATTATCTCTAGGTAAGGATTGGGACTAGACATAACAGGCGCTGGACATGCCCCCAGGGTCCGATACAGGATTTACGCCATACTTTATTGAAAATAGCATTAAACTGCTGGAATTTTGAATTACTATCCATATTGATAATTTTTGCAATGTTAAAACAATTTTTAGGAGTCTTTTACTGCTTTACAAACACTTACTCTATAAAAAAAAAAAATTCTTTTTAAAGAAATTAATTTATATATTATAAATAAAGCAAATATTAGCATGTTCTATTTATAATTAAAGAATGTCAAAGAAATTAAATGAAACTACATTGTATAAAATCAAACACATAAAATTAAAGATAACCATAACGGTAGTCGTTGCAATATTATCGGACGCGGAAGGGTGATACCGTCCAGTGGTCTTGTTTTATTACTGATGGCCTGTATCGGACCCCTGAGTCCGATTCTAAAAAACAACAGAATTTCATCTGTTAGCAACTTTTGCTGCACTAAAATGCAATAATCTCATTAAAAATCGACTACATTGAGTCTTTGAGGTGTTCGGCCTTTCGCACATTTTCATGTGATAATCAGCTGTTAAGATAGGAATGTAAGACATTGGACCCCAGGGACCGATGCCGCACCTAAAGTGTTAAATAACATACTATTCTCCTCTAATGTACATGAGGTTATATAGTATATACTTACTCATGATAAAGAGGTAACAGCATATAGTGATTATGAAAGTTATTACCAGGCAGTCAAATGTAAATACAAAAACTGTATTAGAAGAAATTGTTATTTCACATATCACATATACAGAAATAGTAAACTTAATGAAGCTATTTTATTTTTAATATTCAGTTGTTTTTTTTTTGTTTTGTTTTTTCGCAAAGTTTTTCTGCGCTGATCAATTATTCACTCAAGAACCCAATGTTCATGAGGTTACCTGATATAAAATTTCCCATTCATTATGAGGTAAGTACATATTGTGTTTATGAAACTAATCACCATCATTTAAGGAAAATGCAAAATAAATAATAATTTATGAGTAACAGAAGGATTTAAATGAGCTTATATTAAGCCTAAAATTTTTAAATAGATTACTTAAAATTACCTATAAATAGATTAAGTACAATAATCTAAACTAATTATATTACTATTACAACTTATAATAGTACCTGTATGTCCAGTTCGTTCTTGACAAACTTCATTAGATGAAATCGATACTTCACCTATTGCATTTATAGAAATAGTTAATATCACGAATCTAAGTTTTTTAATTTTATTTATTAAGTATTTTTTAGCAAATATTTGTCTGACTGGATTATTTTAAAATAATCACCAACAATACAGGAGATGAGATATAAGCAAGGCTAATTAAGCTGCAGTACACAGAGGAGTTCCACTTGCATTAATATCTGGTTAGAAATAGGAGTTGTGATAAAAGATTTTAGTTCCTCCTAGTGGCTCCACTGAAGTAGTTTTAAACGAGAGTGGCCATCTGTGCATAGGAGGAAGAGGAGAAAAAAAAAAAAAAAGGAGAAAAAGAGGCTTCGCATCCTTCTACCTATCGACCGCTTGGCAGAATAGAAGACGTTCATTGCGATTATTAATAAAAACTAGTACCAGTATAAAAGTTTGCTACCATAAACAAGGTAAACTATATTGTCTTTCAAGTTCACAAATTTATGTATGTAAAATATATATATGATGAAAGATCAATTAAACTTAAATACAGTTTATTTATATATATAATTAAATGGTCTTATTGACATAAAATGAACATAAGTATGAGTGTTCAGCATATAATATATAGATATATACCTTTATTTACATTAATTGGTCGCTAATCCTCAAATAGTCTACGTAAATAGACTATTTACAATTATTCGGGAAACTGGATGGAAAGGAGGTGATTGATCAGGCGGGATTGAAAGGTAGTATTTGTTTACTTCTATCGCTTTTGAAGTAAAAAATATTTCACTTTGTCTTTTATATTATTCAAATATAAAGAAGCATGATTAAAAACAATAAAAATTAAAAAACAATTATTAAATTTGTTTGGCGCTTATCTTTATATATATATATATATAAACCTCGTGTCCTGATGTTTGTCAGAGTTAAAATCTGAAACTACTCAACCGATTTTGAGGAAATTTTGGCTCATTGTGTGTATTTTTGTCCAACTTAAAGGATAGGATAGTTTTTATCTCGATTATTGGCCTTAATAATTCTTTTATTGCAAATAAATGCGTATCATACTACAATCAAGTGTGATTATTTGTAAGTTCTATAAATTTCCAACAGATGGTGGTGTAAGTTGATTTATTGACACAACACTTCATTTTTTTCGATATTTAGGTTGGGATGCATCCAGTTACCAAATCTACTTTTTCTGGCTTGGACTTGGAAAATCAGTATTTTTCCCATGGGCAATTATGTGTCCCCTTTTTACATGTGAGTATAACATTGAATCGGGGCTGGGATGGCCGAGTGGACAAAGACAGTTGCAATAGGTAATCAAAGTTAAGCAACGTCGAGCGTGTTTAGTACTTGGATGGGTGACCGCCCCAGTTGGGTGACCACCCGCCGATGAAAGCCACAAAGTCCAAACTCCCCCTCCCCCCAGGCGTGATGCGGCCCGTCAGTCTACTGGAGACGTCTCATTACAGGTCCTCCAAGGTCAACGGGGGTTATGTGTTGGGTCAATCACCCGACCATGTAAAAACTTGACCTGATTACGAAACCAAAAACTAGCCTCGGAACTGATAGTCTAAAACTGGTAACGATCCCGGCTTTGTATAAAGGACTCCGTCTTGCCTCGTGGAATGTTCGGAGCTTATACAGACCTGGAGCCGCCCAAACAGTAGTGGAGGAAGCTAAAAGGTAAGCTACTGACATAATAGCCGTACAAGAAGTTAGGTGGCCCGAGGATGGTGAACTCACTATCGATGGGTACACGATATTCTACAGTGGAAGGAACAAACAAAACTTTACCGGAGGAACTGCATTTATAGTAAGCCCCAAGGCTCGGAAATCAATCCTAAGCTTCGCCCCTATTAGCGATCGGATAAGTGTGCTTAGATTCAACGGAAGATGGTTCAACATCTCCATCATAAACGTCTACGCACCAACGAAGACAAGGACGATGATATGAAAGAAGATTTCTATGAGCAACTTGAGCAAGTGTACGACGGTATTCAACAGTATGACGTAAAACTAGTCATTGGGGATTTCAATGCCAAGATCGGAAGGGAGCGTCAGTTTCGGCCAACAATTGGATTGCACAGTCTTCATGAAATGAGCAGCGAAAATGGAGTAAGATGTGTAAGTTTCGCAGCTGCTAAGAATCTGGTAGTCAGCAGCACCAAGTTCCCGCATAAGGAGATTCATAAGTATACATGGACAAGTCCTGGGGACAGGTGGAGGAACCAGATCGACCACGTGCTGATCGACAAGCGACACCAAAGCTCCATTCAAGATGTGAGGAGCTTTAGGGGAGCCGACTGTGGTTCGGACCATGCCTTGGTGGTAGTCAAGTTTAACCAAAGGCTTAGACGAATCCAGAAGACAGATAGCGACCTGAAACGAATAAGATATGAAATCCAAAGACTAAAGGATCCGGAGACTCAATCACGATTCCAAATAGAGCTGTCCAATAAATTCGAACTTCTCGACCAAGAGAGTACGCCAATTGAGAGACACTGGGCGGAAATTGAAAAGGTCTTGAAGGAGACAGCGAACAAGGTGATAGGAGTCCAGGCTAAACGTCAACCAAAGAAATGGTACACGGAGGAATGCCGTAAGGCTGTGGAGGATAAAAGGGCACTGAAGATCCTCAGCCTAGGCAAAAGAGACAAAGAATCCCTAGATAGATATGAAGCTGCTCAGAAAGCAGACACTGTTCAGTACACTGCTCAGTAAACAAGACACTGAGAAGGGCAAAGAGAGAATTCTTGTCTCAAAAGCTAAAGGAGATAGAAGATAACTGGCAGGGCGGTAACATATGTGAATTCTATGCTGACATCAGGAAAGAAAGAACCGGATACATGGGTAGGAGCACTCAAATGAAAAACAAACAAGGCAAACTGACAGCAGTCAAAGACGAAGTGCTCGGAATCTGGAAGGATTACTTTGAGCAGTTGCTGAACAGTGAAGATCCCTCAGAGGCTGAGGACATGGACCACGTTGAGGACTATCCCAGCGATGTGGTAGAGGAGCCGGATCTAATGGATGTACAGATGGCGATTGAGAAAGTAAAGCGGCGAAAAGCCCCTGGAATAGATAGCTTACCTGGAGAGCTATTCAAGGAAGGGGGTGAGTCACTAACGAGCCATCTACACCAGCTCATCCTGAAAATATGGAGAGAGGAAAAGATCCCGGACGTATGGAACACAGGTCTCATATGCCCAATTCTGAAAAAGGGATCCATGTACGAGTGCGAGACCTATAGAGGAATAGCACTACTCCCAGTCGCATACAAAATCCTTACCTACATAATTCTAAACAGAATGAACCCGTACTATGAAAAGTCCCTTGGCGACTACCAAGCAGGGTTCAGAAGAGGAAGAAGCACGTCCGATCAGATCTTCATCCTAAAACAGATACTCGAGAAACGTTGGGAAATAAATCAAGATGTGCAAGCCTTATTCATCGACTTCAAAGCAGCCTACGACTCGGTCGACAGGAGCTGTCTTTGGAAAATACTGACGGAACTGGGTTTTCCAGGGAAATTGGTACGATTGACTCGGGCGTGTATTAATGGATCCCGATGCCGAGTCCTGGTACAAGGAGAAATGACTGAAAGCTTCGACATGAAGTCAGGATTAAGACAAGGCGACTGCCTATCCCCGATGCTGTTCAACCTGGCCTTGGAAAAAGTCATCCGAGAATGTACCAAGGCAAGCGGGGGAGTGCACGTGGGGAAAATGCATATCCGCATATCCTCGCCTATGCGGATGATGTGACTGTGCTAGGCAGTAAGAAAGAGGACATCCAGTCACTCGCCGGTTCCCTGATCACTTCAGCGAGAGACATCGGCTTACAAGTTAATCAAAATAAGACGTATGATAGTAAGCCGGAACCTACACGTAATCGACGATATAAGTGTAGAAAGCTATACCTTCCCTAAAGGAGATAACTTCAAATACCTCGGATCTACAGTAACCTCAATAAACGACCAACTAACAGAGGTCGATCAACGAATAGCCAGTGCCAATCGTGCGTTCTTCTCGGTTTCTCGAGTCCTCAGATCTAAGAAAATCTGCTGCCCACTGAAAATCAGGGTCTACAACACAATAATCAAACCCGTGCTAACGTATGGGTGTAAAACTTGGACATTGACCAGCACCTTACAAGCAAGAATCGAAAGATTCGAAAGGAAGGTGCTAAGGACAATTGTAGGCCCGAAGTGGGATAATGAGCTGGGACTCTGGAGAAGAAAGACTAAAGAAGAGATTATAGGGGAAACCCAACAATCGATAGCGCACGATATGAAAGCTAAGAGGTTAAAATGGGTACGTGGCAAGAAGCAACCCATCAGGCTCCCTCAACATAACGATGAATGCAACAGTGGTCGGCACCCGACCGTGAGGGAGACCCAGAACGAGATGGGCTGACATAATCAAGAAGGAAGCCACCGAACATCGAGTGGTGAACTGGAAAGCCATCGCCCAAGATAGACAGAGGTGGAATAGGCTAGTTGAGGCGGCTAAATATCTTCAAGGTCTGTGAGCCAACCGAAAAAAAAAAAAAAATAAAAAAAAAAATAACATTGAATCTATTTGTAATAGCCAAAAACAGGTTAACCAAAATCATAGTGCACCTATTAGCACTACGGTAAATAGAGACTGTGAATTCTAATAATAAAAAAATGTACATTATTATAAAAAGTTAGAAACTAACGTTATCTATTTCATTCATAAAATTAAATTATTATGTTTTGATAAGTAGCACTTTGAGAACATGCAGCATGGTTTGAGATTGTTCGCTTTTCATAACTTGTTTCAGATAGAACCTCCAAATATGATATCTCATATCACCATGTGTTATCTTCTGAATTTAATTAATATTTATAATGGCAAAAGATTAATTTGGTACATTTTTGCTAACTGACTATTGTGATTTTACTAAATCCTATTCCAATTATATTCTTTATTAGTTCCTTTTACATGAGTGTTATTTATATTTAATCTTGGCTCCTGTTATATTTAACCTACTGAAATACTCCATTAAGTGCTAAATGAATGGACCATTAATACTTACTTTAGTCAAATATGAGAAGTAAAAAATAAAAACTTTAACCCTTCTGAATTCTTTACCAAACAATGTGTTAAGTTTTATTTTGAATCCCATTCGTTTTTAGATTACCAGAAACGTTTTTATCTTAATCAGTGAATTTTTCTTTGTTGGTTTTCTTTCGATTCACTTTGAAATTAAACTTAAGAGTGCATGACTTGAAAACAAGTAATTTAAAAGTATTTTTTCGTTGCTTAGGCCAATTATTGCTATATGTTGCTATAGGCGGGCGCAAACGACTATAGGGTGCGCTAGTAGTTTTACAAAATGTCGGAACCAACGGGGATAGACATAGTTGATGTGATAGACATAATTGGTAATTTCAAAAGACCATTAATTGAAGGGCAGGCTATCCTTGATGCAAACCACATAATTACATGTGAAATAATATCTAGAAATAAAAATACAGTTATTTTAAAAGCCTTGTGCCTTCAAACAAGCGATCTTAAAGGACTGCCCCATCAAATAAAAGTGGAAATCAAATTTATTAATAATAATAAGCTATTTTCTTGTAATTGTGCGTGTAAAGCTGGTAGTTCTGGTAAATGCAAAAACATCATTGTAACTTTACTCTACGTTTTTCAGTTAGTAATAACATTATTTACCTATTCATACAATCATTGTTATGACAGCTGTCATTTTCATGACAGCTTAGTTTCTTTGTCATAATATTTATTTATTTGTCAAAACTTTCAGGCATCACATCGAAAACTTGGAACAATTAAGCACAACGGTTGAAAGACAAAAAAAGGGAAAATTAAAAAATAAAAACAAATCTATGACACTATGGTCTCAATGTTATTTGCATATAACCAGCATTTTGGAATAACAAAATGTCAGATACTAATATTACCTGGATAAATATAGTCACCTTCTTTAAAATGAAACAGGCATATAACATATGTTTCGAAACAGGCTTATCTATTCTTAATTTTACCATCCACTCTTTAAGAAGCTTTTTATTTTTTGGAAATAAATGGAATGACACGTCTTTTGATTTTCTAATTGAACACTGAGGGACCGAGCAATAGCTATTAGATATTTTTCAAATAATTTTTTGCTCAATCGTGTTTTAATTATGAAAAAATAAATTAAAAACGCCAAAAAACCCTATGAATCCCATGTAATGGCCCGGCTTCTATCCCCGTTTCTCTTGTTCCTGTAAAGAAGCAGCACCGTGGCTTGCGCCCGCCTATATAAATTCTTAATACCTGACTATTGGGCCAAATGGTGAACGTCAAATTTCTCAGTCCAGTGTATTAAGAAGCCAGCTCACCACTTTTTATGTCGCATATATAAACTTTTTCAGATTCATTTGTTATAATTAAAGCTCGGAATTCCGTGCAGTAAAAATTTGAAAACGTGCAATAAAAACTTTAAAACGTGCAAAACCGTGCAATAAAAACTTTAAAACGTGCCAAAACATGCAAAAAAAAATTTATTGCTTGAAAATCATGAATTAAATTATTTATGTGAACAATATATAGCTACTTTTGAAACGAATAAGTAGCGGAGAGTAAATTGAAGTAAAATCTTTTATTTTTAAAATATTGGTTTTAATATAGATTTTGGTAAAATAGTGATTTTTTCATTAGTAAAGAAAAATTAATGTAATACATTAGAAATGTAACTACACTTCATTATTTTTTGAATCAAAGTTTATAACTGAATTCATTTCTAATTTTTTTTTCTGTAAAACAGTGCCTCCTGTCACTTAAAATTATTTTAATTTATAAAAAGATATCTCAACTGCTACAATCGTTAGAGGACAATATTTATAGGGACACAGCAACTAGGGATCTCCTTCAATTCAACAGTGAATGAATTTCCGTTCCGGCAATCATTACAAATTTTTAATAGTTTGTATTCAGAATTTTTTAGGAAATGATAATTCCTTTTTCGCTCTTGATTGTTTCCAATAATTTTCCAACGTCCTCATCTATTTTCATTAAGTCATATAGAGAATGATTTTTCCCCTCTAGTTCTGTAAGAGCAACCGGCTAAATTCGATCTAATAAATGCCAAATCAGATTGAAAGGTTGGATTCATCAAAATGGTTTTTAATTTGATAATTGACTGCACATTTTCTTCCAATTCTATATTTGAAAATATTTCCTGTAAAAAAAAAAAAAAAAAAAAAATCTGGTGCGTGCGCGCAACACACAACTTTCACTTACCAACTTACTTAGATATATATATAAATACATTTTTTTTTTTTTTTTTTTTTTGTGGCTTTGTGCACTGCGAACTCCTGGGTCTATTGTGCGCCTTACCTGTCTGAGTTCTAAATTGCTATGTTTAGAGCCTCAGTGAATTTTAGCAAACTTGTTGGGTTGACCAGTTCATTGGTACTTGGGTCAGGTAGATTTACCTCTCCAAAGATGCTGAATCTTAGCCTAACAAGTCGTTCGCACCAGCTTATAATGTGATAAGCTGTCTCATCCTCTTTGCCACAGAATCTACAGATTGGTGAGTCTGCGAGTTTGAGCCTGTACATATGTTGGTTGAGTTTACAGTGTCCTGTATAGATCGCTGTAATTTTTTTAAGTGCTTTCCTGTCCAAGTTCAGTAGACTGTCACTTCTTTTGGCGGAGTAGCCTTTTAGGAAGAATTTGGAGTGATACTGTGTTTTGTCATTCCAATTCCGTTTTTTAATTGCACCATAGATTTCCCCTATCCTTCTATGGCATAGCTTAGGCTTATGCCAATTACCGGTTCTGGGGTTATGGGTCTTTTGGCTGAGCCTTTCCTTGCTAGGTCATCAGCTTTTTCATTGCCCTGGATTCCAGAATGTCCATATAAATACATTAAATACCAAGTTTGATCAAAATCTTTAAAGCCGTTTTTGAGTAAATTAAAAAAAACACGTGAAAATGATACAAAATTTAATAAGTAAAGTCCCCCCTCCGGTTAATCAATTTTGATGAAATTTTTACAATCATACGAGGGGTGATCAAAAAGTTCCAGGACTGTTGAGATTGCGCGGCAATGGAGTGTCATAGAGCAGTGCGGTTGGCAGCATTGTTTAGCGTGACTCTTCCTGAGCTCAGCTGTTTATTCAGTTTGTTGATAACCTTCTTCATTGCAAAGTTACTGCTGTTTTCGTAAAAAAAAGTTTTTTGTGTTCGGCGATTTTGTGAAATGAATGTAAAGGAAGAGCAACGCGTTTGCGTAAAGTTTTGTGTGAAGTTGGGTAAAATGTTTACTGAAACTTTTCAAATGTTGCAAGTGGCTTTCGGTGATGAATGTCTGAGTCGGTCAAGGTGTCATGAGTGGTACAAAAGGTTCAAGGAAGGCCGGACATCGTGTGAAGATGATTCTCGTTCAGGGCGCCCATCAACTTCGACTGACGACGATCATGTTGCAAGATTGAACAGTCTCGTGCGTTCTAATCGTCGACTAACCATTCGTGAGATGGCTGAAGAATTGAACATTTCATTTGGTTCGTGTCAACAGATTTTAACAGAAAATTTGCAGATGAGAAGGGTGGCTGCAAAGTTTGTTCCGAGACTGTTGACTGAGCAGCAGAAAGAACACAGAGTTCAAGTTTGTCAGGAACTTCTTGAAATGGCAAATGACAATGAAAACTTCTTAAAACAAGTCATTAATCAAACGCGTTGCTCTTCCTTTACATTCATTTCACAAAATCGCCGAACACAAAAAACTTTTTTTAACGAAAACAGCAGTAACTTTGCAATGAAGAAGGTTATCAACAAACTGAATAAACAGCTGAGCTCAGGAAGAGTCACGCTAAACAATGCTGCCAACCGCACTGCTCTATGACACTCCATTGCCGCGCAATCTCAACAGTCCTGGAACTTTTTGATCACCCCTCGTATCTCGGGCATATTAATACATCAAATACTCAGTTTAATCAAAATCGTTAGAGCCGTTTTTGAGAAAATCGAAAAAAACACGTGAAAATGAAACAAAATTTAATAAGTAAAGTCCTACATCCGGTTAATCAATTTTGATGAAATTTTTACAATCATATCTCGGGCATATTAATACATCAAATACTCAGTTTAATCAAAATCGTTAGAGCCGTTTTTGAGAAAATCGAAAAAAACCTAAAAAGTTAGTAAAGTACCCCCTCCCTTTAAGTAATTTTGATGAAATTTATGCTGTCACATCGCGGGCATATACCTACACTAAATACCCAATTTCAGGATCGCACGGTTTATAGTTTTTGAGCTAGTCTGTTCACACACACACACAGACCATTTCGCGGGACTTGGTCATTTCGACTCAGGGGACCCCAAAACGTGTATTTCCGTTGAAAACCGGAAGTTGAAATTTTTCACGATCGCAATACTTCCACTTACTATATATTTCATATATAGGTAAGTGAAAGTAAAAAACACGTGAAAATGATACAAAATTTATTAAGTAAAGTCCCCCCTCCGGTTGGTCAATTTTGGTGAAATGTTGGCTATCACATCTTTGGCTTATGCATACATCAAATACCCAGTTTGATCAAAATCTTTAAAGCCGTTTTTGAGAAAATAAAAAAAACGCGTGAAAATGATACAAAATTTATTAAGTAAAGTCCCCCCTCCGGTTGGTCAATTTTGGTGAAATGTTGGCTATCACATCTTTGGCTTATGCATACATCATATACCCAGTTTGATCAAAATCGTTAAAGCCTTTTTTGAGTAAATAAAAAAACACGTGAAAATGTTACAAAATTTATTAAGTAAAGTCCCCCCTCCGGTTAATTGATTTTGATGAAATTTTTAGTCATATCTCGGGCATATACATAGATCAAATACTCAGTTTAATCAAAATCGTTAGAGCCGTTTTTGAGAAAATCGAAAAAAACCTAAAAAGTTAGTAAAGTACCCCCTCCCTTTAAGTAATTTTGATGAAATTTATGCTGTCACATCGCGGGCATATACCTACACTAAATACCCAATTTCAGGATCGCACGGTTTATAGTTTTTGAGCTAGTCTGTTCACACACACACACACACAGACCATTTCGCGGGACTTGGTCATTTCGACTCAGGGGACCCCAAAACCTGTATTTCCGTTGAAAACCAGAAGTCGAAATTTTTCATGATCGCAATACTTCCACTTACTATATATTTTATATATAGGTAAGTGAAAGTAAAAACAGAATATAAAATATATACTTAAAATTGTAACAAGGTGTGGAATAAAGAGTAAAACACTCCCATGTGAGCTGTAATTATATTGGAAAAAGGGAGATCTTATAAAGGAAAGATACTACTCAAATTATGGAATCACTAGATGCAATATCCGGTTGCGTAGGCTTATTTTTAAATCACTCTGATGACATGCACTACCCCTGTTACCGTTCTATGGTTATAAAATAATTAGTTACTTACTTGTGCTGCAGTAGGCATCAATTTGTGATTTCCTCTCACATCCAATATTTTTATCACAAGATTTGTCAAACATTACACTACCATCCTTCAGGATATTTTTCAATCCATCCCGCAATTTTCGAAGACACACCTCCAATTTTCGGCATTTTAAGTAACAATATGACAGAAGCTAGATTGATAGTGACAGAACAATGAGAATCAAGAAACAAAATGTAAACATCCAGGAACTACTGAGCCCTTAGTTCTTGGAAATTGGAGGTTTGTGTTTGTTTACGTCTCCCAAGTTCCCTTTATTTTTTTCCTATGTTTCCTTTCTGTTATTTTTTTATTCCTATTCCTAATTCCCTAATTTTTTATGAGTATTTAAGAAAATTAATAATTATAATCATTTTTTTTTTCTTCAAAATATCAAATGACGCAATTTCTTGCAATAAAACTTCAAAACGTGCAAATTCGTGCAGTAACCCCCAAAACGTGCAAATTCGTGCAGTAACCCCCAAAACGTGCAATTTCGTGCAGTATAAAACTTCATTAAAACATCCCATTAGGCTTGATTCGGATAAGTAACTTGAATTCGCTTTATTCTTACTTACCAATAAAAAGATGCAATTGCACGGGAATCCGAGCTCTAGTTATAATGAACACAGCAATAGGCAATTTATATGAGTTTGGGGGAGAGGGCGCACAGTAGGGTAGGGGTGATCCACATGCATCATCCAAATAGCATGTCAAGTTTTTCAGTCATGAGGCAAAGGGTACAACATATGTCCCATCTTTTTTTATTTTTTTATTTTCATGTTATTAAGCATCAAAAACCAACTACAGTTAAACAAAAGAAATAATAAAATTCACCTCCCTGAGCTGTTCTCCAGATAACTTGCTACACTTATAGTGTTAATTATACTAGCAACGATAAATAAAAATAAATTACACTCTTGGGTCAATAAGCTACAAAACATCAGTTGAGTTTAATACTAAAAACTTAATTCTCACCAAATAAAATTTCTTTTCCTTAGCTATTCAGGTAATATAATCAAACTAAAATAAACCTTATAAATAATGTAAAAATGTCCAAGTTACTTAGGCAAGAACTTAAAGCAAACTAAAGAATAAAAACAATATTAACCTTCAAATTTGTTTACTTTTCGAGAAAACTGTGTATCATAAGACTTTGGGTTTATTTCTTCCAAAAATGATACAGGAAAATTAGTTTTACAAATTTCACCTGAAATCAAAAAAATATTAATATTATTATAGAATTTCCCTCACCTTCGAGAGATAATATTTTAAGATGTAAGTTATAAACTAATTTTGTTGTACTAGGTGCCAGGCTGTTTTGACATATCATGTAACCGTGATAAGAGAGTAGCAATTTCATAATACCTTGACAAAGTACTGCCCCCACCTCCACCTTCCCCAGGGTTAGAAGTAAATAATATGTTAGATTACAAGGCAAACTTAGCACTGTAACGTTTAAAAAATCTAGTAAAACAGTCTGAATCAGGTTTTGACAATGATGATTTTTGGTTTACACTGCCCTCGCCCTAACACTGGCTGCTGTCCTCGCTTTTAACACCTTAGAAATATCATTCTTCAGAAATACCTAGTCTGTTATTATAGGTAAAAAGATGGTCAGGATTTTCAGTTACAATGATATTTATTATGGTAAGCCAACGTTTCGATCCAACTTGTGGATCTTCATCAGGGCTAAAAGAAAACAAATATATGAGTATCTATGCTAGAGGATGACAATAAATGGATACATTACAGAACTGATAATAATATAAAAGGTGGTATACATAAATATTAAAATAAGAGGCTGGTTAACAAGATAAAATAGAATCTGATATATACCTACTGAGTCCAGGTGGATACTAAGACTAAAGGTAAAAATAAGGTGAGAGGTAGTGGTAGGGGGTTAGTTTGCCGACTTCAAAGGTTTATGGCGGGGAAATCCAACGCTTTTGAAGTGAAGGCACATGACAGCTGAGTGAACAAAATATTTAAAAACTAACAAAATATATGGTACTGTATACAAATAGTTGTGTCTGGACTGAATAATAACATAAAAATGAGATAATATATAATGTAACAATGCATACAAACGTTGGCTTACCATAATAAATATCATTGTAACTGAAAATCCTGACCATCTTTTTACCTATCGTAATTGAAGAACAGTTGACCATCTCTCATCTCTACTAGTCTGTTATTAGATCACTTCTATTTCTATTTGTACATGTATTTATATATAAAGTTTGAATTATGCATTTTTTTAATATCCCAATTATTAATTACCCACAGAATAATATAGACAATTAAATCAGGTCAGAGAATAAAAAAAAATATCACTGAATAGGTCAACTTGTTTATTATTAGTACCTCCCCCACTAAAATTGCAAAAGAATATTTCTTCTAAAAACATGGTGTTCGATAACATAACATTAGATACCCGTGTAAAAGAGATCTGAAAATTAACTTCATCATAGTGCTCCCCACCCCCTCCAGTAAAATACCAAATGGATATTTTTTTAAAACAAGGTACTCGCTAACATGATATTAGACCATCATCTCAAACAAATCCAAAAAGGTTAACTTTATTATTATTAGTACCCTGCTACTAAAATAAAAAATTAATATTTTAGAAAAACCCTCAACAAAACTTGACTTTCAATACTTAAGTGCTCCCCACTTAAGATAATTATTATTCTAAATGAATTTATAATTTATTAGATCATGATATAATAATCTTAGGTAAAGGGTTAGACTGGGTGAACATGAAGTTGTTCAAATTGTTCATTCGACTTGGGAATGGCTAATGGATTATGATTTTATCAAAATGAAGACTGAAATGAATTTTTTTAAAAGTATAGAACCCGAAATGAATTCAATGTATGGATCGAATAGTTTACAGATACAAATGGTTATTCTATTCCATATACAAGATACTTTCCTATCGAATAAAAAAGTATCTTTTGTCTTCCAATAATTTCATTGTCGATATTATTCAAATACTTTTGTGTATTCTATACAAAAATACATAGTACTTGTATAAACTGTATTCTATACATTTATAGAATTATATTGTAACGTTAAATCGATAATCGATAACGTTAAAACATATGGCGTAACCTCCCGGACCGCATGTTGGAACAAAATAACCGGTTGGAACAAAATAACCGGTTGGAACGAACTGTTTTTGTCTAGATCATTCCGGAATGACGGAGAATTGCCGACATTGTTCTAGAAGATTCCAGGCCCCAATATTTACGATATATATAAGGGGCAGAGACTGAATGAGTTAGTTGAAGTCTGTGTCTTGACTGTGTTGCTCAAGTCATATGATTGTGTGTGATAAAGTTATCAATTCTGTAACCTGCTCAATTGTTTAAGTTGTAATAATTCGTTGGCATTGCGATAACTGTATATTTCAGTTAAATAAATATTCTTTAACCCACATAAGTGTTACAACTGGTGTCAGGTGTGGGGTTTAAAGAAGAAAAAAAATGCCAGGTAAACGAATTGGAGAACTTAAAGTCACGGAGCTGCGGAGAGAATTAGAAGATGAATAGCCTGAAATCAAGCTTATCGGATGAGACAAATGACAAGCTGACCAATTTATCTGGTGATGTGAATGGATTGAATGAAAAGCTGACCAACTTGTCTGGCGACGTGGTTGGGTTGAACGACAGGCTGGCTCAGCAGGAAACAAGGGCTGTGATGTTGGAAGAGGAGTTTGAGAAATTAGAAAGGAGGTTGGAAGAAAAAGTTCGGGTAGCCGTTAAAAAGCATATCACCCAACAGCCACCGATAGAAGAGGAAGGACGTGAATATGCAGCAATAGAGAGCCGAGCCAGAATAAAGCCACCGACTTTTGATGGTAAGTCGTCCTGGGCGAACTACCTCAAGCAGTTCAACGCTGCGGCCAGTGCTAATGGGTGGTCTCCAAGAGATAAGGCGGTTGCCCTTACGGTGGCTCTCCGAGGCGACGCTTTGGATGTCCTACAAACCCTCAACGCTGACGACGCGTACGATTTTAACATGCTAGTAAGCCGGCTAGAGACGCGGTTTGGCCACGCCCACCTCGAACAGGTATATCAGTCCCAGCTGAAGAGCAGGAAGCAGAAGGCAGCCGAGACTATTCAAGAGTTCGAAGCGGACGTTGCCAGGATGGTAAGACTGGCTTATCCAACAGCCCCAGACAGTTTGTTGGAGTGCTTAGCAGTCCAAGCGTTCGTCGATGGTTTGAGGGACTTGGAGCTTCAGAGAGCGGTACATCTGACTCGCCCTAAAGTACTAGTAGACGCTCTATCCACAGCACTGGAATTTGAAGCGGCAACGGAGGCATCTCGCAGCCAGGCACGTGTCTGAGCCATGAACAGTACCGACACAGAGGAGTGTCAGCAGGAGTCGGAGAACCGTAAAAATTTTGAAGATGCGGTTCTGAAAGTTGAGAAGGCTTTGGAGTCCAGGAAAAGGAGACCGGTATGCTGTTGGAGCTGTGGGGAACTCGGGCACATTAGGAGCGCCTGCAAGAAGCGGACCGCTTCTGACGCGCCTAAGCCACAGGGAAACTAAGGCGGGTCGACTCCTGGAGGGCGACATCGACCCAACGACGTCTTCAAGACCCTCCCATTGTTGTGGTAGCCTCTTTGGAGTTAAGGCCGGTAGTCTATATGTGGACGGCTTCGTCAACGGCACGAGATACGCCATGTTGGTAGACACCGGTGCTACGAAAACTATCGTCTGCCCGAAGGTGGTGGGCGAGGATAGGCTGTCGCCCTCCAGGTTGCGACTGAGGACCGCTACAGGAGATGTAGCCAAAGTATTCGGAGAAGCAGAGGTAAGGATACAGTTGGGTTCAAACTGTGTCTCGCACTCAGCTCTAGTGGCTGACATAGAAGAAGAAATGATTCTCGGAATGGACATAATGGACGCATGTGGTTTCCAAATAGACCTAAAACGGCAAGTAGTAAATGTTAGGGGGGGAGGAACTTTTTATGCATAATCGAGAATTGGCCAGCTTAGAAGTCACCTTAGGTGAAGACGTGGAACTTCCTGCAAGATGTGAGACTGTCGTAGCTGCTCGTCTCGATTCTTCAACCCCTACGGATCAGCCTAAACATCCTGTCTTACTCGAGCTAAGGAATCATGACCAGGAGGTGGGGAAAGGCATCCTTGTTGGGAAGGCACTCGTAATACCTTCTGATAAGGTTCCTATACCTCTTTGCAATATCAACGACTACCCAGTTACTGTCAAGAAGGGCACAAAGGTGGGAAGTTTAGAGCCTGTGACCTCCATGATACTACAGGCGCCTACAAAGAAGGAGCAAACTAATGAAAATCTCCGAAGGATGTTGGGAGGCCTTGACCCGTCGCTGTCAAGAAAAAAAAAGGATAAAGTCAAGGATCTTGTGAATCGCTATCGCGCTGTCTTTGGCTCGGAATCCAGGAAGCCAGGTAGAACAAGCGTGGAGCGTCATAGAATCGATACTGGTGATGCACGCCCTATTCGTCAAGCTGCGCGACGACTTCCCCAAGTCAAGAAGGAAGAGGCTGAAAATGCTCTTCAAGAGATGGTGAGAGACTGAGTGGTGGAGCCGTCGAATAGTCCATGGGCTTCTCCGGTAGTGCTCGTAAAGAAGAAGGATGGAACGACCCGCTTCTGCGTCGATTACCGGAAGCTTAACGATGTGACGAAGAAGGACAGCTACCCATTGCCGAGGATCGATGATGCCCTTGACGCTTTAGCAGGATCCAGACTGTTTTCAACTCTGGACCTAAAAAGTGGATACTGGCAAGTAGAAATGGACCCTGCTGACAAGGAAAAGACTGCGTTTACCACTGGGTCAGGACTATGGCAGTTCACGGTTTTACTATTCGGCCTCTGCAACGCTCCTGCCACCTTTGAACGCCTGATGGAAAACATTCTGAGAGGTTTGTCCTGGAAGATATGCCTCGTGTACCTCGATGATGTCATAGTGGTTGGCCGGACGTTTGAGGAACACCTGTCAAATCTTGAAGAGGTCTTCAAGAGGCTTAAAGCGGCCAATTTGACGTTGAACGCAAAGAAGTGTCATCTTTTTCAAACAAAGGTAGCCTATTTAGGACACATCGTCAGTGGAGAAGGAGTTGCGGTGGACCCTGCAAAAATTCAGGTAGTCCAGCAATGGCCTACCCCTGTCAATAAGCAGCAGATTCGAAGTTTCCTGGGCCTTTGCTCCTACTACCGCCGGTATGTAAGGAAGTTTGGAGACATTGCGAAGCCTCTGAGTCGATTGACTGAAGAGGGTAAAGCTTTCAGCTGGAACAACGAGTGTCAAGAAGCGTTTGACGCCCTGAAGGAACGGTTGACCTCGGCTCCAATCTTGGGCTACCCAGTTCCAGGAGGCAAATTCATCCTAGATACAGACGCCAGCGAAGAAGGCATTGGCGGGGTTTTATCACAACTGCAGGAGGGCCAGGAACGGGTTATCGGATACTTCAGCAAGACGCTATCAAAACCTGAGCGTAATTATTGCGTAACCAGGCGGGAACTCCTGGCTGTTGTTAAGTCCGTTGACCATTTCTACAAATACTTGTATGGTACGAGGTTTTTGTTGAGGACTGACCATGCAAGCTTGAAGTGGCTGCTAAATTTCAGGAATCCTGAGGGCCAAGTTGCCAGATGGCTACAAACTCCAGGAATATGACTTTGAAATTGAACACAGACCAGGTGTAAGACATCGTAATGCAGATGCCCTGTCTAGAAGACCATGCCCGCCTAATTGTTCCCATTGTAGCCAAATCGAACAGAAGGAGGCCAACCTTTGCGCCGTTGGAGTAGTGAGTGAAGAATGGACACATGACACAATCCGGGATAGGCAAGAAAATGATTCTGAGTTGAAAATGATACGGGACTGGAAACTAGCCAATCGCCGCTCAACTTGGCAAGAGGTAGCACCATTCTCACCTATTTTGAAGGCGTACTGGGCACAGTGGAACTCCCTTGTAATAGAATGGCTTGCTCAAGAGGGTTGTGGAGAATGTAGACGGCAGCCTATCCAGGAAGCAGCTTCTGATACCGTGCGTGCCGGAGGTACTTCGTCTGCTACATGATGAAGTGTCAGGAGGACACCTTGGTGTGACGAAAACACTCCAGAAAGTACGCGAAAGGTTCTACTGGGTGAACTGCTCTGAGGATGTCAGGGACTGGTGCCGTAAATGTAACACCTGCTCTGCAAGCAACGGACCAGCTCTCAAACGCCGTGCTCGGATGCAGCAGTATATTGTGGGGAGCCCCTTCGAGAGGGTAGCCATGTACATACTAGGATCATTCCCAGAAAGTGAAACTGGATATAAGTACGTTTTTGTAATCGTGGACTGTTTTTCCAAGTGGGTGGAAGCATATGCTGTCCCCAACCAAGAGGCTGCTACCCTGGCTGACGTTTTGGTGAAGGAATTCATCACCCGTTTCGGAGTACCAATTGAACTTCATTCAGATCAGGGAAGGAACTTCGAAAGCACCTTATTCCAGGAAGTCTGCAAGAGGCTTGGGATTCGAAAGACCAGGACTACGGCCCTCCATCCACAGTCTGACGGAATGGTAGAACGGATGAACCAAACCCTTATAAAGTACCTTTCCAAGGTAACCTCTGGCCATCAACGAGATTGGGACCATCAGATCCCATATTTCCTCATGGCCTACCGCTCTGCAGTTAATGAATCCTCTGGACAGACACCTACGAGAGTTCTCTTCGGTCGAGAGATGAGGTTACTTTGTGACCTCATTTTTGGCAGCAAACCTGGGGTGGATCTATCTGGGCAAGACTACCTATCCGGACTCCAGAAGAGAATAGAATACACGCACGAGCTAGTTCGCAAGAATCTTCGTTTGGCCAGCGACCGGATGAAGAGACACTACGATAGTAAAGCCGATCAGGGCGGGTACCAAGAAGGAGACCTCGTTTGGCTCTATAACCCAAAAAGAAAGCGAGGATTCTGCCCAAAGTTGCAGAAGAACTGGGAGGGACCCTACGTGATAAAGAAGCGCATTAACGATGTGATCTACAGGGTCTCCAAGTATCCCAAAGGAAGGCTTATAATCGTCCATTATAATCGCTTGGCGCCATATGCAAGGAACCACGAAGGAGAACAGGTGCAGCGGATTACGGAAGAGACCTTTCGTTTGACCTAGGGAGCAGAAGCATGGAAAAGAAGACATCCAGGAGGAATGTCTCTAAGGAGGGGGCAGTGTAACGTTAAATCGATAAGCAAATAAAAAAAAAAAACATATGGCGTAACCTCCCGGACCGCATGTTGGAACAAAATAACTGGTTGGAACGAACTGTTTTTGTCTAGATCATTCCGGAATGACGGAGAATTGCCGACATTGTTCTAGAAGATTCCAGGCCCCACTATTTACGATATATATAAGGGGCAGAGACTGAATGAGTTAGTTGAAGTCTGTGTCTTGACTGTGTTGCTCAAGTCATATGATTGTGTGTGATAAAGTTATCAATTCTGTAACCTGCTCAATTGTTTAAGTTGTAATAATTCGTTGGCATTGTGATAACTGTATATTTCAGTTAAATAAATATTCTTTAACCCACATAAGTGTTACAATATAATTTATAATAGATAGATTTATATAATTTATAGAATAGTTATAAATCTATCAAATCTAAGTATTTAAATACTTTTTTGTATTCTATAAATTTACTTTTTTGTTCGAATATTTTTCATATTCGGATAAAAAATCTCTGAATAGTATCTAAATAATATATGTAATTTATGCCCAACTCTGTCTATAAGTTGTGATAAAAAATTGAATATTAATTTTAATTGATTAATGAAATAACGAATCACCTGCGGGTCTCCTGAGGATTCCTTTAACTTGTTCTGTTTCTTTTAATGAAAATGTGCCTGTTTCAGATTCTATCAACACCGAAAAGTCACTAAAAGATAATTGGTTTTTAACCACCCTTAATACGGGGCAACTGATAGGCAATTTCAAACCAAACTTTTTTATTAAATGTAAATGTTTATTTACTTCACTGATCACTGTTTTTTCATATGTTAAATCATCACTGTTAACAGATAAATGTTAAGTCCACAGATAAATAATAAACATGTACATGCAAAATAGAATAATATTCATTAATTATTTTGAAAATTGAAGTACTTACTTAACAGCCCCCAATCTTTCTAGAACATTTTTAATTATGTATATTATAATATTTGTTCTACAACATGTATACTTCATGTTTTCCCTTTCTGCCTAAAAAATCACTTTTGTAAATATTAATTTAAGGAATTCATTATGCACACATAAATAAGCTACAAAAATTATAATTGTTGGAGACCAATGCATATTGGCATATTCTGATTTTTAATAATGCAAATGAAATGTATAAAAATGGTATGTCGATGAACTAAATTACTACAGGAAAAATCATTACTTTAATAAAAAATTGGACCTAAAATTGATTTGTCCATACTAATATATAATTTCAGTCATTAGGACATGATCTTTCATTTTTCAGAAAATGAAATATAAATTTAGGAAATGATTATTAATTATATATATATATATATATATATATATATATATATATATATATATATATATATATATATATATATATATATATAAAGTAATATAACGTATATTTATCAAGTCTTAAACACTCACAGAAAAATAAAATATTTTAATGTGCTTAGGATAGACCAAGCTCAAATATGAAAAATTCTTATCAACTTAATAATAAAATTTATATCTGACAAAAAATTATTTTTTAATCCAAGTGAAGACAAGGATAATTTTATTACTTTTTATTACTTTTAAAACCAAAAACAATAAGAACAGTAAAATGGCATTTATTATTCAAAAGAAGTAAATATTGTTCCAACTGTAAACTTAAACCTAAAGAAGGAACCTTACATTTTTGTAAGGAAAAATACAAAAGATGTTTCGTTCCTAACTTGTAAAGGAAAAAACTGGAGAAGAATAAGGAAGGAGAGGCGAAGGCCCCTACAAGAAGTATTAGAACCATCTAAGGCTTCTCACCTCTCTAACTAAAACAAATAAATAAGTAACTTTCCTAAAAGAGGCGAATAATAAAGAATGACCAAAAAAAAAGAATCAAGAGAAGAGACAATCAAAAAAGAATCCAAAGAAGAGGAAAAGAAAGAAAAGTCAAAAGAGGCAAGGAAAGAAAGATAAAAAAAAAAAACTACGGAAGAATGAAATATGACATGAAGCTCCTGATAAATCCAAACATTTAAATATTCTATTTTAATTCCAACTGTTCATTTAGAACAGGGGCAAACATGGAAAAATGTAATATTGTTAAATTTTCAAATACTCTAAAACTCTGACTTAAGAATCAAAAGATGCAAGGAAAAGAAAACCAAGGAAGATGATTAAAAAGAAAATAAGGGAGAATAAAGAGAATATAAACAATAAAGAAAGAATATTTGGAATCATAATAAACTAAGAAGGAATAAAAATGACTAAAGAAAGAAAAAGGAGAATAAAAAGAATCTAAGAAAGAAACATAAGAAAATAAATAAATAAACCAAGATAGAAAAAGGAGAATTAATTTCAAAAATCAAAAAAAGTTCTATAAATAATAAATAAAATAAAATAATATAGTATACAAAGTAAAATGACAATAAAATAACAAATACAGAAAAGGAATGAGTTTCCGAAGAATCACTTGAAATTAAATATAGAAAAGAAGAAACTATGAAAAAAAAAACTGAATCCAAAAAAATTTAACATATGGAAGGAACAAGAATATAAAGAAGGGGCAAACATGAAAGATTAAAATGAATCTGTCATATTCATGAATCTCCCGCATGAATGGGGGGAAATCAGTGTTTGAAGAATCAAGAAAGATGAAAATTATGAATGGAATCAAACAGAAAAGAACACAAAGATAATAAGAAAGAAGAAGGCAATTCAATAACTGAAAATTCAAAGAAAGCAGAAATATAAGATGATTTATTTTTTGCTTTAAGATTTCAGGAAATTCAATTTAGCCAAAGATGATCCTAGGAAAACATATTTAAAAAAGTGCAATAAATAAGAAGCAAAATAGAAGTTATTGAAAGAATGTTCAAAAGAAACTAAAAACAGAGGGGAATCTGTATCTGATAAATCAAAGAAACATAGAAAGAAGAGTAAACTCAATTACTGAGGAATTGAAAAATAATATGCAGAAGAAGAATTTATAGAACATGTAAAGAAAGAAAATCAAAAGGGGCTAAGGAAGAAGAGACAACCAAAGAAATAAGACATGGAAGGAGCTGAAAATCAAAATATATTGGAATACTTCAGTAGGTTAACAATTTTTATTCTAAGAAAAATAACAATTTTAAATGTCACACGAATTATAAATACAGAAATATTAGTATAGGTTACAATAATTATCATTTTGATATTACACATATTACAATAATTATCACTTTGAGACACAAATAATCATATGGCTTCACAATCAAGACTAAGACTGTTCAGTCAAAATCGCTCCTTATATATAGTCTTAAGGAGATGGTCTAGAACCTCGTGGAACAGAGTGAATGGTACTTGAAGATTGCAGGCACCAAAACGTGCTATGACAGTTTGCTCCAACTGTTAGTTTGTTTCAACAAAAGGTCTGGGACTTCTTTTTTTTTGACGCCCGCTTTATGCCACGAGGGCTAATCGGGAGTCTGGGACTTTTAAACCATTTGTGTTTGTTTAATGATTTAACGTTACAATATTTTATATATGTCTATTTTCATTCACATAGTTTGATCATGGATATACCAGAAAAATTTAATTTAGCAATGGATCTCAAATATGGAGCATCTTATCAACCTAATAATAAAAATAATTCCGAAAAAATAAGGAGGAGCAAAATGCACTTTCATCAAGAATTCCTCCTACTTTAACACGTTGAGCGCCAAGCGGTACGATCGTACCGCTGTTGGACTATTGGCTGGGGCCGAGGCGGTCCCCAGGTACCGCCCGCTCCCGCCATCTAAAAGATTGTTCTGGGCCAGGGGACCGCCTGCCGAGCGTGATTTCAAGGCATATTGGACCGCTCCGGCCCCGAACAATTCGCCAATGCAATTGGCCCAAATGTTTTTTTTTTTTTTTTTTTGGGGGGGGTATAAATAAATAAATAAATAAAATAAATTAATTTTATTTATTTTTTTACAAAACAAAATATCTTATTTATTAAAATAACATATTTTAAGGGGACAAGGGTAGACGTCGCGGTCATAACCGGGCAGCCCCCGTACTCCTATAGGTAGCGGGCTTTACCCTGGGGCCGGGCGGTACATACGTACCGCTCACAAAATTATTGTTTAATTGCCAAAATTAAACTTTTTATTTATTTCTTTTGCAATTTTTGTATCATTCTAATCATATTAAAGTTATAAATTAGGAAAAATTGCTTTGGCCCCAGGCAAAAGTACATCATCTTTTCCCTGGCGCTCAACGTGTTAAATTAGTTTCTTGAAAAAAAAAAAAAAATACAAAAATACAATATACTGATGAAATAAATTTATCCTTTTAGTATTAGTGTTTCATGAGGGTTTTTAACAAATCGGCGAAAATTCTTTTTTTCACGGAAAAAACTCACATGAGCCAAAAAGGCGAGGAAGGGAAGAAAAAGAAAGATAAAAATTTTGCCAGTTTTACCGACAAATCATTTTTGTACGAGGGGTGATCAAAAAGTTCCAGGACTGTTGAGGTTGCGCGGCAATGGAGTGTCATAGAGCAGTGTGGTTGGCAGCATTGTTTAACGTGACTCTTCCTGAGCTCAGCTGTTTATTCAGTTTGTTGATAACCTTCTTCATTGCAAAGTTACTGCTGTTTTCGTAAAAAAAAGTTTTTTGTGTTCGGCGATTCTTTCCCTTCATGGGTCTCTTAAGTTTTGGAAACAAGAAAAAGTCTGCAGGGGCAAGGTCAGGTGAATATGGAGGCTGGAGAATGACCGTCATTCCATTTTTGGTGCAGTAGTCGTGAATGAGCAGTGCGGAATGAACAGGCGCATTGTCATGATGCAGCACCCACTCACCGCTCCGCCACAACTCTGGTCTCTTCCTCCTTATTGCCTCGCGCAAATTTCTCAGGGTTTGAAGATAACGAAAGCGGTTAATGGTCTCATAACATTTTACCCAACTTCACACAAAACTTTACGCAAACGCGTTGCTCTTCCTTTACATTCATTTCACAAAATCGCTGAACCCAAAAAACTTTTTTTTACGAAAACAGCAGTAACTTTGCAATGAAGAAGGTTATCAACAAACTGAATAAACAGCTGAGCTCAGGAAGAGTCACGCTAAACAATGCTGCCAACCGCACTGCTCTATGACACTCCATTGCCGCGCAATCTCAACAGTCCTGGAACTTTTTGATCACCCCTCGTATTTCTGGAGTGAAGGTCCCACTCTCAAGGCTAGAAATAAGAATGCTGGTTTCTTGAGACTCAGCAAACAAGGCAGTGAACCAGTAAAGGTGGGATGGGTCCACTATTCCATGGATCCACCGGATTGGTAACATCACCGATAGAAGATGACTTGAGAGAGCTAAAGTAGGGGTATGCTCTAAAACATTTGGCCACTGCCCCAACCTTAAAATAGTTGGTGGAATGGGTTTGTACAGTTAGGAATCTATCTAATAAACTATTTCTAGGAGTTATAAATTTTTGTTTATACCTTACAGATCCCACCAAATAAATACTAATAAAAATTCCTTACTCAAATAATCTTTGCAAAAGTAAATATAATTGCTAGAAGAAACTGCAATACTTAAGGTCAAGGAGCAACTATATGTAATTTCATTTCTGATAATGTTAGTGAAATATTTGAGCTAAACATCCTCAGAGTTTAAAAGTAAAAGTATATTTTTTAAATTAGAATTCCGAAACTGAAAAACAACAATGTTATCCATAAAATATTAATTAATTAACTAGTATTTTACCCTCAAACTTTCATTATCTTCAATACAAATCAATTTTTGTTCTAAAAACCAAGACAACTTTTCGGCGCCTTCCAGCATACCAAACATATCTTGAGGCTCAGGTGCGATACAACTCCAATTATGGAATATATTTATTTCCATTGTAGCAATATATGAAGAAATATTAGAAATAAGACTTCTTATCTAAAAAAAAAAAAAAAAGATATACATACACATTTGACTGCATAACAAAACTTATATCAATAACAGAAAAATTAAGTTTGGAACAACACACTGGGTCTTTTTTACCAATTGGTGAACTGATTTTTGTGTTATTTTAATTAAAAACATATCCGTACATCAGAGTATTTATAATTATAATTTATTTGGAAGGATAATCTGACTCACTGAACTCTCAAAAGGTGACATCATGCATAACAGGAAGAGGGATAGCATCCTAAGGGTCATTATCCGCATTTCTTCTTCCAGGTTTGACCATGTCACAGGTTTTCCAACAGCCAAGCTTTCACCCATCTTGCTGTGGGCTTCTTCAGGGCTAATACAAGAATGAGAGTGGAGAAGGGAATCACTAACTTATAATCTTCCGTCGGGGGCGAAGTCTGTGTTCCCATTGGCTAGCGCCCGAGGGGGCGTGGACAGGTGGAGGGGGTAGGGGAGGGGGGATGTCATCTGCTCTCTGAGATATGTTTTGTTGTCTAATGTTGTTTAGTGCAGGGTACCAGTTTTTGCTAAGTCTGTATCCGTCTTCTTTTTTTATATTATTTGGTTGTTTTATAATTTCTATAGCTTCCCTGATGGATCTATGGTGGTAGTTGTCAATCCTAACTATGGCTTTGGTGTCTTCGAAGGCTATAGTGTGTTGTGTATTGTAAAAGTGTTCTGCTATGGCTGATTTGTCTGTTTGTATTTTCTTAACTGCGGCAATATGTTCTTTCAGTCGTGTGGTAATGTTTCTTCCTGTCTGTCCTATGTATTGTTTACCGCATGAGCAAGGGATACTGTAAAGTCCAGGTTTGTTGAGTCCAAGATTGTCCTTTGGATTGGGCAGGATCTGTCCAATTTTCCTGTCTGTGGTGAAAAATATTATGATGTTGTTTTTTGTAAGTGTTCTGGCTATTTTTTCCGAGGTGCCTTTTACGAAGGGGATGACGGCTATGGGCTTCTTTTCTGTTTCAGTTTCTTTGGGGTGATGGTTGTCGGTCTTGAATTCTTGTTTAATGAATTCGGAAGTTATAGTCTCGTCTGAGTATCCGTTCTTTTTGAGGGCTGTCCGGAGTTTTCTTTTTTCTTTTGGAATTTTTGTGGGTTCAGTTATGGTCAATGCTCTGTGTATTAGTGTAGCAATGATCCCTCTCTTTTGTGATGGAAAAGGATGCGATGAGATTCGCATAAATTATCGAAATAGGCCATGTCCAGAAGTGACATAGGGGAAACTTTACTGATTTTTTTTTTACCAAAAAAGGATATGTCCTGGTCCTAGTAAATATTCTATTCATTGATCTTTTTTTTTTTTTTGGTAAATAAAGTTTATATTGGTTCTTTATTATTATTTCAATTTGATTTATAAATAAGCATGCTATAATAAGCAAACAAGACCCAAAACATTAGATTTGAGCACATTACTTTCTGTTTCAAGAGAAACAATAGTAATATTGTTGTACACATTCATACTTATTGAAAAAAAATATAAATAAATAAAAATTATTAGAAAACAAATTATCTGAAGTCAATTTATACAAAATATTTTTAACATAGTTATACACTATTTACAATCAATCAGGCTGGAGAACACCTAGCCAGGCTAGTCAGGAGGGATGAGTGGGACTAAAGGAGATGAACAAAGACAACCACATTCAAAAGTTGGCTCGACGCAACAGGAAGTGTAAATCAATGCACTATTGAGAGGAAAATTGGCTAACAAACAGATAGAAAGTAATAAAAATACAAATTATAATAGCAACAAGATAGAATTTTCCTGACTACTCTTTTTGAGCTAAATTTTCATTTTTATTGGGCGCTTCAAACAAATCTTCAAACAAAGCCAAAGAAATACAATTTAATTTAATATAATTAGCTAGTAAGTATTAAAAATATAACTATACCTTTTGAGATCTGGTCTATCGCCTACTGAATTGAGAAATAGGAATCTTCTGCTTTAATTAAATGGAAAACGAATTAATTGAAGCAGTGTTATTATCAGTTATGAAAAGTGATTGAAGATTTGTATCATTTTTGACTTGTCATTGTTGTATAAATGTTAAATTTATTCAACACTTTAGCATCTAAGGGTGCTGGACGAAAGCAGCACTGAGAAGCTAAGCGGGTCAGCTGGCCTTTACCGTTCCCAAGCTAAGGCTTGTAGGCCACAGTCTGCCATTGACTTCCTCAACTCCTTATTACCTTTTCCGATTATTTCTTAATGTTTTATTTATGTTTTATGATTCTATAATAACTTTATCATTATTTCAATAAATTAAAATGCCAATTTATTTATTATAATAAAAGATTACGTGATTTATGAAGGTAATGATGAAAAAGATTATAATAATGTTATTACTTATTAAAATTCCTTTAAGACTTCTGAGGGTAGCATGGGGAGGGATAAGGGACAGACGAAAAAAATAGCAGGTAGAAAAATGTTTTCTTACGGCTATTAACCCTTTAATGGCTCTGGACGAAATGTGGGCCCAGTAGTGGAAGGCTGTATATCTCGCAACCTGTTTCTAACTTATTGAACGTCCCAAGCTTCAAACGAGACAACTTTTTGTGACTTGGGCACTTCCTAGCGGATCCTCGGAGACTTAATAAGTACATCTAGCGACCGCTAGGCTAAAGAGGTGTTTCTTTTAGGGAAATATTTTTTCCCGGCTCCCCTCATCGGATTAAACAGGTATTTCACAGGTACTGGGCCCGGAACAAATATTTCCCTAAAAGAAACACCTCTGCAGCCTAGCGATCACTAAATGTACTTATTTAGTCTCCGAGGATCCGCTAGGATGTGCCTAAGTCACGACAAGGTATCTCGTTTAAAGCTGGGGACCTTAAATAAGTAAGAAAACGGTTGCGAGATATACAGCCTTCCACTACTGGGCCCACATTTCGTCCAGAGCCATTAAAGGGTTAGTAGCCGTAAAAAAACATTTTGAGGAAGCTTGTTTGATTTTATCAAGCTTACAATCTTGTAATCAATAGTAAACGATTCCTGGAATAGACTTTTAAAAGGTTATCATCTACACGGTTTAGACACAATTCATTGCATATTTAATTTATTTACATAAAAAAATAAAAGAGGATAGATAGTTCTTTAAAAACAGAAAAAAAAGGTTAAAATAATTTCTAAAGAGGGATTACTTGTTAAAATACTTAATAATAAAATTATAATAGCCTTTAACATGATATTCTATTGCATTTTTAAAAAAATACTCAATGTGATTAAAGTGATTCAATTCCAATCTCTCTAGAGTACGGAAGCAGATGTGGGGGGTCTATGGTATCTAACCTTTTAGAGCCCCTTAAATATATTCCCCTCTGGAATGTTTAGAAATAGTTTTTGAATGTGTCCATTTCAACTTTACACTTCGCTGCACCTTCCAATTCATTGTTATCCTGACTTAGGTGTTAGAAACCTTAATAATATTATGACTGAATAAGAAAGTCTTAAAGTACCTTAACACGAAAAGGATCTATGAAGTATGTTTCATCATTGTGATTTAGAATTTCTTCTTTAATATAACAATCCTCTTTGTTTAAATTACATTTATTTTTACTTAAACATTCCTTGTCTTGGTATTTAACAAATCTGGGTGGCTCCTGGTGAGAAATTTTAGTTTTCCTTGGTCTCTGAAAAAAACATAATATCATTAAGTACAGTAATAAATTTAAATGACTAGAACAAAAAATAAAAGACATATATATATATATATATATATATATATATATATATATATATATATATTTAATAGGTGAAATGATGGTCAGGATTTGCGGATTGAAAAAAAATTTATTTCCGAAAGCCAACGTTTCAATCCTACTTGTCGATCTTCATCAGGGCTTCTGAGTCAAGGTAGATACAAAGTATCTATGTGTATTGTATATGTGTATATATATATATGTGAGTGTGTATGTATATATATGGAAGTATCACAGTTCAAATAAAACTCTCAAGAGCAAATACAATATTTTATTAAGGATATGGCATGCTGAGATAAGGCGGAAATGGTTCAATAATGAATTCAATGATTTACTTAGTTAGTATAGTTCTTTTCCTGATTTATTAGTGCTACTGAATTAACATAAGAATCATTTAAAGTCTATACACCAGAATTATTTTGAATTTCATTAGATTACTCCTCACCTATAAAACAATAATAATAAAGAATGAATAATAATGTCTTAAGAACATAATTACCCCAACACGAAAAGGCTTGGTGAAGTATCTCCCATCATTGTCTTTTGGTAGTTCTTCTTTAACAGAACACTCATCTTTGTTAGAATTACATTCATTATTGTGTAAACAGTCCTTTTCTTGGTATTCAAGAAATCTGGAAGGCTCCTGGTGAGAAGCCTTGGTTTTCCTTGGCCTCTGAAAAAATATTAGAATAGACTGACGAAAAAAAAAACATTAAATCAAGGCATGACAGTTCTATAGTAGCCTAACTAATAATCAGCGCCTATAAAGTATTTTATTAAGGATTAGGCATGCTAAGATAGGGGTTGGACGCTTCAATAATGAATTTAATGATAAGTTTGTTTTGGTGAACGCAGTTCTTTTCGTAATTCTTCAGTGCTACTTGAATCAAAAGAAAAAGATGAGAATTGTTTAAAGTCTAAGGGGATGGTGTTTCGTTTTCAGAGTGTTTGCTGGGTTTTAGTTGATGTGTCTGTAAAATAATTTTCAATCTATGTTTTGATCAGTACAACACTGACACTTCTTCAAGTTTTTATAAACATTAATTTAAGTTCATACCAGAATTATTTTGAATTTTTGTCAGCTTACATCTCACCAAGAAAACTTAATAAGAAAATGACTAAATTAGAATGTCTTAAGAACATAAGTACCCCAACACGAAAAGGCTTGGTGAAGTAGGTCCCATCATTGTCTTTTGGTCCATCAATTTCAACAGAACACTCCTCTTCATTTAAATTGTTTTGTTCAACTTGGTATTCAACTAAATTGGTATTCAACAAATCTGGAAGGCTTCTGGTGAGAAACCCTTACTTTTCTAGGCCTCTGAAAACAAAAAAATCTGGTGCGTGCTCGCAACACACAACTTTCACTTACCAACTTACTTAGATTATAAATTAATGCGTTTTGTTAATTGCCACTTCTCAAATGAACAGAACGGCTTTAATTATGAACAATGGTCTGTCATTAAAGGCGTACTGCGCATGCTTGGGCTCAACGAGTTTTATGAGTTGACTGAATATTTTTCTTTTTTTCTCCTCTTTATGTTTTCTTTATTTTTATCATATCTCAAATTTAGCCATTTCTTATTTTTAGGCGTAACGAGAGACAGTTCATATCTCCATGTAAACAAAAACAAAGGTACTTTATAAGAAAGAAACAAACAAACAAAAAAGGCCCCCGCCAAAAAAAAAGCCCCCCCCCCAGAACATTTTAATAATGATAAAGCTTACCTGATATTAAAGAAAACCTAATTTTCATTAAACATGACGAATTTGATAAAAATCGTTAAAGCCGTTTTTGAGATAATCGAAAAAAATGTAAAAATTGGAAAAATGTCAGGAAATTAAGTGCCCCCTCAGTTGGACCAATTTTGATGAAATGTTGGCTTTTACATATTTGGCATATACATACATCAAATACCCAGTTTCTTCAAAATCTTTAAAGCCGTTTTTGAGTAAATAAAAAATATGTACACGTGAAATTGGTACAAAATTTATTCAGTAAAGTCCCCCCTCCGTTTGACCAATTTTGATGAAATGTTGGGTGTCACATCTTTGGCATATACATACATCAAATACCCAGTTTGATCAAAATCGTTAAAACCGTTTTTGAGTAAATAAAAAAAACTCGTGAAAATGCTACAAAATTTATTCATTAAAGTCCCCCCTCCGGTTGATCAATTTTGATGAAATGTTGGGTATCACATCTTTAGTACATACATACATCAAATACCCAGTTTGATCAAAATCGTTAAAACCGTTTTTGAGGAAATAAAAAAAAAACACGTAAAAATGATACAAAATTTATTCAGTAAAGTCCCCCCTCCGGTTGATCAATTTTGATGAAATTTTTACAGTCATATCTCGGGCATATTTATACATCAAATACTCAGTTTAATCAAAATCGTTAGAGCCGTTTTTGAGAAAATCGAAAAAAACTTCAAAAGTTATTAAATAAAGTACCCCCTCCCTTTGAACAATTTTGATGAAATTTTTGCTGTCACATCGCGGGCACATACATACACTAAATACCCAATTTCAGATTCGCACGGTTTATAGTTTTTGAGCTAGTCTGTTCACACACACACACACACACACACACAGACACACAGACACACAGACACACAGACACAGACACACACACACACACACACACACACACACACACACACACACAGACCATTTCGCGGGACTTGGTTATTTGGACTCAGGGGACCCCAAAACGTGTATTTCCGTTGAAAACCGGAAGTCGAAATTTTTCACGATCGCAATACTTCCACTTACTATATATTTCATATATAGGTAAGTGAAAGTAAAAAGAATATACCTTTGTTAGTATAGTAAAAAATCTGGTGCGATGCGCGCAACACACAACTTTCACTTACCAACTTACTTAGATAAGAAATTGACCTGTTTTGATAAATATATGAACTCTCAAATTCGCACATTTTTTTCTTATTTTTATTGGTATTAGCTTTATAAAGTAAACTAATTTTTACTTTCACTTACCTATATATGAAATATATAGTAAGTGGAAGTATTGCGATCGTGAAAATTTTCGACTTCCGGTTTTCAACGGAAATACACGTTTTGGGACCCCCTGAGTCGAAATAACCAATTCCCGCGAAATGGTCTGTGTGTGTGTGTGTGTGTCTGTGTGTGTGTGTGTGTGTGTGAACAGACTAGCTCAAAAACTATAAACCGTGGGAACCTGAAATTGGGTATTTAGTGTAGGTATATGCCCGCGATGTGACAGCAAAAATTTCATCGAAATTGCTCAAATGGAGGGGGTACTTTATTTAATAACTTTTTACGTTTTTTTCGATTTTCTTATAAACGGCTCTAACGATTTTGATTAAACTGAGTATTTGATCGATTTATATGCCCGAAATATGACTGTAAAAATTTCATCAAAATTGATTAACCGGAGGGGGGACTTTACTTAATAAATTTTGTATCATTTTCACGTGTTTTTTTTATTTACTCAAAAACTGTTTTAACGATTTTGATCAAACTTGGTATTTGATGTATTTACATGCCCGAGATGTGACTGTAAAAATTTCATCAAAATTGATCTACGGGAGGGGGGACTTTACTTAATAAATTTTGTACCATTTTCACATGTTTTTTTTATTTACTCAAAAACGGTTTTAACGATTTTGATCAAACTTGGTATTTGATGTATTTATATGCCCGAGATATGACTGTAAAAATTTCATCAAAATTGATCTACGGGAGGGGGGACTTTACTTAATAAATTTTGTATCATTTTCACAGGTTTTTTTATTTACTCAAAAACGGCTTTAACGATTAACAAAAATAAGATATGAATGTAGAAAAATGTGTGACTTTGGGAAATGATTATTAGCAAAACACGTCAATTTCTAATCTAAGTAAGTTGGTAAGTGAAAGTTGTGTGTTGCGCTCACGCACCAGATTTTTTTTATTGTTAAAAGTTTTTACTTGGGATAATTCAGCAATGCAAACATAGCACTCCATGGCATCTGATTTTATAATTCTTTATTTAGTGGTTGAAAACTTCAACAATATTTGAAATACTTTCTCTTTCTTTATATATCATTTATACATAAGTGAAAGTAAAAAAGGGCATAGCATTAGATCTTATTACAAGAAATTATAGGAATTACAAAAGAAATCAGTGTTTTTCCCGGCGTGATGGAAAAACGAAGGCATACAGTGGTGCAATAAGAACTAAAAGGATATTTTCATTAAAAAAAAAAATTTGAAGAATGCAAACTAAGACTATTGAAAATATCCAAAACAATAGGTTGGAGAAATAATTTTGGAGAAGAGATCAAAGAATGACCAATCATTTGGATACTAAAACTGCTATTTCACTTTATTGCCCGGGCGTCAGCGCTAGAGGGATAGGGGGGACCCGTCCCCCCAATATTTTGGCAGGAGAGGACTGTCTCCCCTATGTAAAAAATCTGGTGCGTGTGCGCAACACACAACTTTCACTTACCAACTTACTTAGATTAGAAATTAATGTGTTTTGTTATTTGCCACTTCTCAAAGTTATACATTTTTTCACATTCATTCTTATTTTTGTTTTCATTTGCTTAAAAAAAAAAAAAAACACTAATTTCTTTTATTATTAAATAAAAGTTTTTACTTGTGATAATTCGGCAATGCAAGCATAATACTCCAAGTCGTCTGATTTTACAATTCTCTATGTACTTGTTGAATATTTCATTTAGTTCCGATGAAACAAATAATTTTCATTAAATGAACAGACATCTTTAATTATAACGCATTGGTTTGTCATTAAAGGCGTACGGCGCATGCGTGAGCTCAAGGTGTTTTATGAGGTGACGGAATATTTTTCTTTTTTTCTCCTATATATGTTTACTTGATTTTCTTCATGTATCATATTTAGCCATTTCTTATTTTTAGCCGTGATGAGGGACAGTTAATTTCTCAATATAAACTAAAACAAAGGTACTTTATAGGAAAACAAAAAAGGCCCCTTCCCCATTTAAGCCCCCTCAGAAAATTTTAATACTGATAAAACTTACCTGATATTATTGAACACCTAATTTTCATTAAACATGACGAATTTGATCAAAATCATTAAAGCCATTTTTGAGATAATCGAAAAAAAGGTAAAAATTGGAAAAAAGTTATGAAATAAAGTGCCCCCTCCGTTTGACCAATTTTGATGAAATGTTGAATGTCACATCTTTGGCATATACATACGTCAAATACCCAGATTGATCAAAATCTTTAAAGCTATTTTTGAGTAAATAAAAAAACACACACACACACACACACACACACACACACACACACACACACACACACACACACACACACACACGCGCGCGCGCGCGCACTCACCCGCACGCACACGCACACGCACGCACACAAACACACCATTTTGCGGGACTTGGTTATTTCGACTCAGGGGCCCCCAAAACGTGTATTTCCGTTGAAAACCGGAAGTCGAAATTTTTCACGATCGCAATACTTCCACTTACTATATATTTCATATATAGGTAAGTGAAAGTAAAAAATAAAATAACGAATTTATCCGAGTTTAACCAATAAAATTTAATCAAATGTAAATACATATAAAATATTAGTTCATAACAGATTACTCTATTGATGGATTATACCCAACTTCTTCATCTGACTTTCTTTTCACTAATGGCCGTCATGTAGTTTGTTTAAAAACATCGTCAGGTATACTATAATAATAATAATAATATAATTTTTATTTCAACTTTAACTATAATATTTTATGGATTCTTTAACAATAATAGATCTCCAGAATCAGTATGCATTTCTTTTTTAAACCAAGCAGCTTGATCCTAATTTCCATTAACTCGATGAAGCTTATAAGAAAATACAAACAGACAAATCAGCCATAGCAGAACACTTTTACAATACACAACACACTATAGCCTTCGAAGACACCAAAGCCATAGTAAGGATTGACAAATACCACCATAGATCCATCAGGGAAGCTATAGAAATTATAAAACAACCAAATAATATTAACAAAGAAGACGGATACAGACTTGGAAAAAACTGGTACCCTGCACTAACCAACATTAGACAACAAAACATATCTCAGAGAGCTGATGACATCCCCCCTCCACCTGACCACGCACCCTCGGGCGCTAGCCAGTGGGAACACAGACTTCGCCCCCGACGGAAGATTATAAGTTACTGATCCCCTTCTCCACTCTCATTCTTGTATTGGCCTTGAAGAAGCCCACAGCAAGATGGGTGAAAGCTTGGTAGTGAAAAAACCTGTTACATGGTCAAACCCGGAAGAAGAAATGCGGATAATGGATTCAGAACATGGAAGCCTGAAACAACAAGCTTATAGAAGTTAATGGTAAGCAATGGAATGAAATGAAAGGATCTAGAGCAAAAGATCTTGGATAAAATTCAATCAAAGAATTTCGGCCCACATCATTCAACATATAGCCTTATTAACTACCTATATTCAAACTGAGACATAAATTGACTAAGTTTCAAGAGACCTAATAGGTATCTTTAAAACACACCGGAAGAATTAAATGTCACAAAAGTTGTTTTGAGGCGTTAGTATTTCAACTTTTGGACCCTCAAATTTCTACCTGCCCTATCTATGAGACTGATTCGCCCCCCCCCCCAATAATTTGGTTTTGGGGATGCCCATGCTTCATTGAGTGATCTATTTAAAGCTGTTAAATATATCCCAATCTTAACTAAACATAACCCGTTTGCGGGTTAATTTATTCCTTGTAAGCATGCCTAAAAAGGTGCTGATATCACCTCTCAAAACTGACCTCGCTTAGAGATATAATAGCACTATTGTTATCTTGCTCTCATAAACGTATAAGAGCAGACCCGGGGAATAAAAATCAGATAAGGTGAACATATTAGCCTCTTCTTATTATACAAAGGCAATGTAACTTGTAAGAAAGACCCAGGAGGCTGCAAGTTACTGCGTGTCCAGACCTATCTATGCCTGCATTATAGCTGCCAGTATCGCATCTCTGGGCTCAGTTGTTCATTAGCAGTGACAGATTAAAGTGCGTATTATGGCATCGTGGTCACGTAGTGAAGTAAGGGCAGTTTTGCTATATAATTTTGTGCGTGCTTTAAGCATATATCACTGCTTAGAAGAAATGAAGATTGCATTGAATAATTATTGTCCACATCATACGACTATATTTAGATGGTACAGAGAATTCGAAAGGGGCCTTTTCACTCTGGAGGATGCTAAGAGAGAAGGAAGGCCGCGAACGTCTGTAACAGAGGAAAACATTTCTGCTATGAGGAAAATGCTTGATGTGGACCGTCAAGTGACATATCAACAGATAGAGGAGACACGGGTGGGTGGCGGGATGGCCGAGTGGCTAAACGCGTTAGAAAATACGCGTTGCCACTGACAACTGGACAGATGATTTGAGAACCAGACGATAGCAAGTTCAAAACCCGGAGCCAGGGGAAATTTAATAATACTCGGCATTAATCCCCCACCCTCTCCCCTGGCACGGGAAACCCCGTATAGCCTAAACGGCGAGGAAGGGGTGGACCCAAAAAAAAAAAAAGATAGAGGAGACATTATGCCTTCATGCACCAGCCACTCATTCAATTCTGAGAGACCATTTAATGGTAAAAAAATCTGGTGCGTGCGCGCAACACACAACTTTCACTTACCAACTTACTTAGATTAGAAATTGACGTGTTTTGCTAAATATCATTTCCCAAAGTCACACATTTTTCTACATTCATACCTTATTTTTGTTAATCGTTAAAGCCGTTTTTGAGTAAATAAAAAAACCCCGTGAAAATGATACAAAATTTATTAAGTAAAGTCCCCCCTCCCGTAGATCAATTGTGATGAAATTTTTACAGTCGTATCTCGGGCATATAAATACATAAAATACCAAGTTTGATCAAAATCATTAAAACTGTTTTTGAGTAAATAAAAAAAACACGTGAAAATGATACAAAATTTATTAAGTAAAGTCCCCCCTCCGGTTGATCAATTTTGATGAAATTTTTACAGTCATATTTCAGGCATATAAATAGATCAAATACTCAGTTTAATCAAAATCGTTAGAGCCGTTTTTGAGAAAATCGAAAAAAACTTAAAAAGTTATTAAATAAAGTACCCCCTCCCTTTGAGCAAATTTGATGAAATTTTTGCTGTCACATCGCGGGCTTATACATACTCTAAATACCCAATTTCAGGTTCGCACGGTTTATAGTTTTTGAGCTAGTCTGTTCACACACACACACACACACACACACAGACACACAGACACACAGACACACAGACACACACACACACAGACCATTTCGCGGGACTTGGTTATTTGGACTCAGGGGACCCCAAAACGTGTATTTCCGTTGAAAACCGGAAGTCGAAATTTTTCACGATCGCAATACTTCCACTTACTATATATTTCATATATAGGTAAGTGAAAATAAAAACTTTGTTGTCTTTTGGTACCCCATAGTCTAACATAATAGAAAATGACTCATCGTGTGACTTGGTGCCGAAAGATGCTGAAACTATTAGATAAGGGACATTCTACATTTGTGAACAGCATCGTGACTGGTGAGGAAACTTGGCTATACTACTATGATGTGCTGGCTCAAAACAAAGTTTGGGTATTTGAAGATGAGGATACACCTGTACCTGTGAGAAAATCTCCATCTGTAAAAAAAAAAAAAAAAAAAAAAAAAAAAAAAAAAAAAAAAAAAAAAAAAAAAAAAAAAAAAAAAAAAAAAAAATGATCGCTGTATATTTAGATCAATTGTAGGGGGGGTTGTTTAGGAGACACAGAAGACAGTCACTGCTCAGTGATAAACTGAGGAGTGCCTCCCAAAAGTCATAGAGTCTATGAAAAACCTGAGACCTAAGTCAAGAATGGACAACACACCAGCTCACCATGCCAGAGCCTGCACCGAGTATTTGGCCACTACTGGGCTGAAACTTCTTGAGCAACCTCCTTACAGTCTAGACCTTGCTCCCTTTGACTTTGCGCTATTCCCACATGTAAAAATGAAGCTGAAAGGAAAAACGTTTTTCAAGCGACGAGGACCTTCAAAGGGCTTGGGACAACGAATGTGCCTCAATCCCAGATGAAACTTGGCAGAGCTGGTTTAATGACTGGTTTCGATGTATGGAGAAGTGTATTAAATGTGGTGGAAATTACTTTGAGAAAATTAAATAAATAAAGCTGTATTGCAAAACTTTTGTAGTACCATTTATATGTACATAACATAAAATGCAAAATATCTGTTAAAAAATTATGTCCTTAATATAAAATGGCAGACTTAGCAGGCACCTTGTTCACATGAAGCCTTCTAACGCAAATGAACATGTGCTTCTTGCTGACTGTAGGTAACAACGTCAGTTTCAAGTAGCAACGTCTTTATCTTAATTTTATTTCTGGGGGCTTAGCCCCTTCTAAGTTTTCAACCAATAACCATTTCCCAGGCTGTAAGATTCTCGTTTGCATCTATATTGTTTTTGATGAGCATCACAAATTCTAAAGTTTATTGAACGTCGTTGTTGTCGCAACCTTTTTTTCCTGAGTTTTATTATTAGAATTATATTATAGAGGTTTATTATAGAATTCTATTATCCTGAGTTTAGAAAGAACAAATAAGTTTTCATATCTAAACTTTACAATATAGTTTCAGAGCAAACTTTAAACTTCAATGGTTACCATATGCTTTAATTAATTAAATCACGCAATTACCCCCCTAAAGTATAATAAAATTTTTTATTGTTAAATGAAAATTTTTATTTTTATTTGATTTACAGAAATGCAAGTGTAATACTTCATCACCATGTTCCAAAACACGTGTGACCACTCTTTCGAATGAACTTATAAACATTGTTTGTCATTAAAGGCATGCTGCGCATGCGTGTGTTCAACATGTTTTGGAACATACATATTTAATGGAAATGGAGCTGTCAAAACATTTTTCTTTTTTTCTTCAGTATATGTATATCGAATTTTTTCATCATTCATATTTAGCCATTTAATTTTTAGGCATAACGAGAAACACTTAATTTCTCCATACATAAACAATAAAAAGGACTAAATAGAAAAAGAAAAAAAATTTCTTCGCCATTTAAGACCCCTCAGAATTTATCTATGATAATAAGACCTATATAAAATTAAAGAATACTTGATTCTCATTAAACATGTGTTTGATTAAAATTGTTAGAGGCGTTTTTGAGAAATAAAAAAAAGAAGATAAAATGAGACAAAATTTATAAAATCAAGTGAACCCTCTGTTTGATCTATTTTAATGAAATTTGCTGCCACATCATGGGCAAATAAATACATCAAATACCCAATTTCAGCTTCGCACGGTTCATAGTTTTTGAACTAGTTTGTTTAAAGACACAGGGACTGTTACACAGCCCCGTCATCAAATAGTACTAACCCTGAAACCTACAGTAACTACCCTAAATAGCGATTGATTTTTTTATTTAACAGAGCTGTGATCAGGTGTTCAATAATTTAACAGTGAATCATCAATAAGTTTAATTTACATTAATACATTATGAACTTGCTTATCTTTATTCTCTACTGTATCTCTACTGTCTACATTTTGAGATCTTTTCCCATCATTAGGATCGCCTTTCCTATCCATGTTGAATTAACATTTTGTACTAACTGTTTTCATCCGAACAATTTCTATGAGTGAAGGAAAAGATTTGAATGAAAAATTCTATTCATTTGTAATATGTTAATTTTGCATGGATCGAGAAAGGTAGACTTGAGGAAGGGGAAAGACACCGAAACGTAAACCAAAAGGAGATAAACGGATAATGAAGAAAATAAGTTCACAAAAATAAATATTATGCTGAAAAATTAAAAAATTGAAATGGTTTAATGTATTAATACTTTAAAAACATTCAGTAAATGCAGGAAGGATAATATATTACTGTTCATAATGTTTAAGAATGTAAAGCATTGCTATAAATAAAAAAACAGCTAAACCATTTCCAAAATAAACTCAATCAATAATGCCTACTGATCAAATGTATAATGTTTCTAGCAAAACCCATTTACAGATATTAATTTTCCAGGTTCCAGCAGAACATAATACAAACATTTGTAAAGTAGTTTAATGTAAAAATTAATTAAATAATACTATAAGGCACTAGTGTATCAATAAATTCATTCTCTATAGGCATCATTCTTAAAACATAAAAATAACAACATTAAAATAAGGCTAAAGAAAATGTTTGGTTCTCATTTCAATGTTCATAAACTGGTGTTTATTAGTAATTCTTTCACATGGTGATAAAAATTATTAATATAATGAATATTGCACTCCATAATAATGGAAATCTTGATGGAAAAGTATAAATTACTACAAAATTATTTATATTAAAACACATAAAAATGTAAGAAACATTACCAAAATTGAATGGCCTTCCTAGTGTATGAAAATATAAGAATATGTATCTTTATAACTTAAAAAATACAATGAAACAAAGTAGACAACAAAATATTTTCACAATTAATGATTTAAAAAGTACAAAAAATTGATAAATATCCCGTAAGATGTTTCATTTCACAGGTAAATTTATGCATGTTATACAATTTCGTAAACTTTTTTGAACCAATAATGATTCACGACTGCCACTTCGCATACACCTCCTTTGGCATATGAAATTCTCCAAATTTCTGGTTTTAAGCATAAGCATCCAATTTTAATGTTAACCCAGGCCCAGTAGACACTTTTGATATAATTAATGACCTAATGATATATTCTTACAAATCCCTCACGGGAATATTAAAAGCCAGGAGGGAAGTAGGTAAACATGCTTAAATATACTGATTAACAAGTTAATAACAACCTGACAAGTTTAGGATTTCCGAAATGATTCAGTAACTTAATAATTGAATCATACTAGCATCAACATAGAAAAGAAGCTAACTCATAATGTATTTAAACAATATCCAAAACAATATATGTAAAAAACATTGAACTAAGAATAAATATCCGAGAGAGTAAATTTAAGCTCACTCAATTAAAAGTAAAAACGAAATTTAATGGCCAATATATAAGATATCATGAAAATATATGACATAGCTTCAAAAACTCTTGTTACTTATCCAAAATTAATATTATTAGACAAGAAAAATAAAATAACTTCATGACTCACCTTAGCATGGCAAATCTGCAGCTTAATAACACTAGTTAATCTTCTTCCACTTCTACGAACATTAGCTGATTCACTTATCTAAAATAAATTAAGTTCTACTTAATTCAACACTTTACCCTTCCAACGATAATACAATAAATTAATTATACTAACAGTCACATACTTCTTCTAAATAAATTAAAAATTAAATAATTTGCGAAATAATACCGATATAACTTCAACATTACTATTTACTCACCCTTTTTATTTTTCCAGACATTTCTACCACAAAGTTTGGGACAAACGAAGCACAGGACAACGAAATGAAGGAACGGACGGATATTGATGCAGTGTTGCCAGGTTAGTCGAGTGAAATCCTCCTACCTGTAACTAAATATCAGCCCCCCCCCCCCCCCAAATTCCCCTTAAGTACATAAAATTAGAAATAAACATTATTTCTATTATTTAGGCGTTTATATAGACATAGACTATGGAGGGAGGGTGATCGACTCCAACTCTGGAAGAGTGGGCTAGAATATAATCCCCCCCCCAACAAAAGTTCGATAAAACATAAACATACACGTTACATTAATTAACTGGTGTTTGGTCAAAAGGGCTTAAGTCATCGAATGTGAAACTTAAACAACAATTTACCAAGCCATTGAAAATCATTATAAATTCTTTCTGATTGTATTTATTTATTCCAGAATAATAAATGAAACTATATTCTTAGACTGTAATAAATTATGAATTAGGAATAAATTATAATCAATTATGAATTTCAAGAAAACGAGACAAAAAATTTGTTTTCTCGACTTAACCCCATTTGCCCAAACATGAATGAATTAAGACTTTAATGAACTTGTTCCATAGTTTTTTTTTTTTTTTTTGTTATTTGATGTATGTAGTTGTAATTTTAAGTAAAAAAATTGATTTAAACCTGTATATTGTTCCAATATTTTATATTGAAAAATTTAACACATTCTTAGAGCATTCGTCAATCAGGTAAACATATCTAATAACTACTTATACATTACACGACAAAATTATAGGCCACCCCATTCATTTTAAAATTGTATAATAAATAATAAACTTTTAATTGTAGGTGGAAATTAGAATAGGAGTTGAATGAATAATTATATGCTGATAATCCAGTAATTAAAAGTATTTACATGAAAATTGATTGCATTTATAAAATTATGTGTATTTTTAACTTTATCAATATTTCGGGCCCTCGTATTTTTCTAAATCTGTAAGCATTCGATTTGGGAGGGATTTAAAAAGTTGTTTATATTTCCTTGCCCAAATTAAACCACTGTTTGAGTTGCTTGAGTTCGTACAGAGAAGTGAAATGGCTTACTGCACTAACCCACTTGCGCTAGTATATTCTCGGATGACTTTTTCTAAGGCCAGGTTGAACAGCATCTGGGATAGGCAATCACCTTGTTTTAATCTTGACTTCTAGTCGAAGCTTTCAGTCATTTCTCCTTGCGCTAGGACTCGGCATCGGGATCCGAGTCATTCCACATCACATCAATCAATTTCAAATTTGGATTTCTCAAAAAGCGTATTTTTTAAAAATCTGAAAAAAATTCATTAGAGTTCATAAGATTGCCATTAATAAGTTTCATAAAAATTGTGATGGGACAGAAATGGCTTCATGCTTAAAATAATTATTATTATTATTATTATCTTGGCGCAACAACTCGTCGACGAGTCCTGGCCTCCTCCACCAGCTTCCTCCAGTCATCTCTCTTCTGTGCCGCTGTCATCCAGCTCCTGACTCCCAGAATATCTCTAGCGTTACCAGCAACACCATCAGACCACCTGAGTTTCGGTCTACCCCTTCTTCTAGTGCCATGGAGGGGTTCAGTCAGTGACTTTTTAGGGATTGCCTCGTCGTCCATTCTAGCCACGTGGCCAGCCCATCGCAGTCTTCCCGGCTTCATTGTCAGAACGACATCTTTTTCATTGAAAATCGAATAAATTTCGTTATTCGTCCGTCTTCTCCAGTTTCCGTCTATATGGACTCCTCCGAAGATCCTACGAAGAATTTTCCTTTCGAAGACTAAAAGGTCTAGATCAATTCTTTTGCTTATGGTCCATGTTTCTGATCCATTCAATAGTACTGGGCGGATTAATGTTTTGTATAGATGAAGTTACATGATTGTATAATTAAAATAATTATTGAATTGAAAAATGTGAGTTTTGCTTGTGGATGAAAAAAAACAATCAGCTATTAAGTTTCTCAAACTGTAGCCTATTTTAACAAACTAATTTCTTTTCTACACTTGTCTCAAATCTTTGAAACATTGTCTAGTTCTCGATATTGTGATTTGACAAATTCATTTATCAAATTTCTTAGTAATTTTTATCTTTTACAGAATTATTGTCTTTTTTCAAAGGATTGTAACAATGTAGTACTTTTTATCTTACCATGTCTACTTGGTATAAGCAACAAAAATCCAATGCTTAGGAAAAAAATAGCTAAAAGTAAAAAATATATTGGTAGTTATAAATTTTTGTTATTAATCAAAGTTAGTTTTGTAGTGTTATTTGAAGTTTTCCTGAAGCATTCAACATTTTAATTATTTAATTTAGACGAGTTTGACAATGGTTTGACAAATCTTATTTATGAGCGTAGGTAGTAGTCTCCTGCACCCAAAAATAAAAAAAATTTTTACATCAAATTTTTTAAGAGATTAAATAAGAACTTATTATGTGATCTTATTTATGTGCGTAGTGGAATAAAATCATGCAAGTTTTTTTAGAAAAAAAAGAGGTGAGAAAAAAAAGCGCGTTGATGTGACATGGAATTACTCATCAATTAATACACGTCCAGATCAATCAAACCAATTTCTCTGTAAAACCCACTTTCGCCAGTATTTTCTAAAAACAGCTCCTATCAACCGAGTCGTAGGCTGTTTTGAAGTCGATGAATAAGGCGTGCACATTTTGATTTACTCCCCAACGTTTCTGAGTATCTGTTTTTGGATGAAAATTTGATCGGACGTGCTTCTTCCTCTTCTGAATCCTATTGCGTAGTCATCTAGGGACTTTTGATAATACTGGTTCATTCTGTTTAGAATTATGTAGGTCAGCATTTTGTATTTGACAGGGATTAATGCTATTCCTCCACAGTTTTCGCACTCTTAACCCCTTTTTCAGGATTGGGCTTATGAGACCTGTGTTCGGCCGGCGTTTTCTCTCTGTATTTTCAGAATCTGAGCTGGAGTGACTCACCTCCTTTCTTGAATAGTTCACCAGATAAGCTGTCTATTCCAGGGGCTTTTCGTTTATTTACCTTATTGATTGCCAACTCCAAAGTGGGCTGTAAGGAGTGAAGAAGATAAAATTGAGGTTAAAAAAAGGAAAGCAGACATTGAGAACGAATTTAAAGAAAAAAAGGGTTTAATCGTCGATAGACCGAAACGTTTGATTCTACAAACGATGGAAATTCTGCTAGACGTTTCTTTAAAAAATTTGTCTAGAGTTCCTCCATTGCAGGTATAGTTGAAAATATTCTTAATAAATTTTGCATACTTTTATCCGCAATTTCATCTGGTTACAATACTTTTGTGCAAAATTTAATTATCCAGTAGATCCGGATCCTCTACGTCACACAGTGGGATGAATCGCCAATCTAGGTGGAAATAGTTAACATCAACGAAATGAAAAAATCATGTACGTCACTTGAAAACAACAGTCCAGCTAAAGCATTTATAAATAATTAATCGCTTGAAGCAAATATTAACAGAACTACGAGGGTTTGAATACGGTAGTTCCCTCATAATGCTTAGTCAGCTTATTTCCAAATTATATTGTAAACCCAATAAAATCGTAGAGTGGATCGTGTTTTTTTGAAAAAAAATTATGCTAGGCAATGGAAGACGATTCAGAAATTAAGTTTATAGAAGTTGTTGGTTCTTTCAATGTGGATATAGTGCAGAGCATCCTCCTTTATTTTCAACAGTCGATAAGCTATTTTTTTTCTTATAAAAAACGGGATTACTAAAAATCTACACCGAGATATTTATACAGAATATAGTCCACACTATATAGAAATAAAGTATTCATTATGAATTGCTAATAAAGGTGTACGGTTTTTTTTAAGGTGTAAATCTCTCATGTTGGGAGCCTATATTTTTAATATTTTGAGGCATTATAGATATATAGCAAACCAGTTTCATTGGAATACATTACGGAAATCTCCGAAGCTATGAAAAAACGAGATTCATTAACCATAAGTACAACAATTAAAAGCAAATAGCAAGATTTTTCCGGAAAGAGATTTTTCCTTTTCTAGGTATAAGGTACTTTATATAATATATGGCTGAATGAATATTTTTGCTCACAATGATTGATGGAAAAGTGTGCAATGCTCTCACGGATGAAAAATCAAGCCAAACCTGCTATATATGAGGATTAACTCCAAAAAACGATGAATGATCTAGCGTTTTATCTCTAAACTGCAACGAAAAAAAATTACCGTTTCGGTCTTTCAAGTTTACAACTGTGGACCAGAATATTCGAATGGTTTTTGATTATTAGGTACAGACTAAATATTAAAAAGTGGGCTGTAAGGAGTGAAGAAGATAAAATTGAGGTTAAAAAAAGGAAAGCAGACATTGAGAACGAATTTAAAGAAAAAAAGGGTTTAATCGTCGATAGACCGAAACGTTTGATTCTACAAACGATGGAAATTCTGCTAGACGTTTCTTTAAAAATTTTGTCTAGAGTTCCTCCATTGCAGGTATAGTTGAAAATATTCTTAATAAATTTTGCATACTTTTATCCGCAATTTCATCTGGTTACAATACTTTTGTGCAAAATTTAAATGATTTCATAACTGAAACGAGACAATTATACATTCTCTTATATCCATGGTATCATATGCTGGTTATGGTATCAATGCATAAACTGTTGATTCATGGCATTAAAATCATAAAATTTTGCCTACTACCTATTGGTATGCTTTATGAAGACGTTCAAGAAGCCAGAAATAAAGATTTAAGAGGCTTTAGGGAGTTTCATGTACGTAAGATCTTCCTGGTATCTACAAATAGGTAGATACCATGAATATGCTACTATTGACATCAGATCCTCTCATTAATACCTTTAGGGATACACCACGAAAATCCAGAAATGCATTACCAAGAGATGTACTTTCCTTGCTAATACCTACAGATGTTGATGACAGTAGGTTGATGGTAGATTCTGAAGAAGAATTGCCTTGTTTGTTTTCTGAATCCATCCTGGGATTATTTGCCACCTTTGCCTAGGCTGAGGATCTTCAGTGCCCTTCTATTCTCCACAGTCATTTCTTTGGTTGACGTCAAGCCTGAACCTCTATCACCTGATTCGCGTACCCTTCAAGCTCTTTTCAATTTCTGTCCAGTTACTCTCTAGGTCGAGAAGTTCAAATTTATTGGACAGCTCTATTTGGAATCTCTTGGATGGGTCTCCGGATCGTTTAGTTTTTGGATTTCATATCTTAATTCTTTCAGGTTGCAACTGTTTTCTGGATTCGCCTTAGCCTTTGGTTGAAATTGACTACCACCATGGTACGAACCACAGTCCGCTCACCTAAAGCTCCTCACATCCCGAATGGAGCTTTCGTGTCGCTTGTCGATCTGGTTCCTCCACCTGTCCCCAGGACTTGTTCTTCCATACTTATAAATGCCCTTGTGCGGGAATTTGGTGCTACTGAATACCAGTTTACGTATACTTATGAATGCCTTTATGTGGGAACTAGGAGCTACTGAAAACCAGATTCTTAGCAGCACCGAAACTTACATATCTTACTCCATTTTCGCTGTTCGTTTCATGAAGACTGTGATCCAGTTGGATCATGGATCAGTGTTCATGGAAGACAGTGATAGTTGTTGGAATCTATAAAACATACCTTTCCCTAAATACCAAGTTTTATTGGCCAAACAAGAGGGACCAGATTACCAAAATTATAAATATAAGTGACAGAAAGCGGAAATCTGAATCTTGTCCTTATATTTTGTTTAAAGTCTTTTTGTCTGTTCGTTAAATTTTAAGTTTTGTTTTTGTGAATTTAAATAATTTTTTAAATTGAAAATGAAGTTTTTTTTAAAGGTTAACTTTACGATAAAATGTAAATTTTTTTACAAATTGATCGAAACACATTGGGATCAGTAAAGAGAATAGATTGACTCAGCTTGGATGTGATCTGGGTGACAAGTGGATATTGCGCCGCACATGTTATGCAGGAGACCCAGGTTCGACTTCTGGCCAAGCCCAACCTTTACTTTTCAAAAATAAAATATAAAAAAAAGATATATACATACATATATATATATATATATATATATATATATATATATATATATATATATATATATGTATATATATATATATATATATATATATATATATGTATATGTTATAGTAGGTTTCTTAAGCTTCAGTCAATTTAATATCAACAATCAAGTACAGTAGAGTTCCGATTAACCGAGGTTCCAAGTCTGGGGGGGGGGGGGGATGTGTATGTATATGAGTTCATTTAAACAAACTACAATAAAAGATTTATTTTCAAAAAAATAGTTTCATAATTTCTGTTATTATTATTGTTATTATGCATTATTATTATTAAATATTTATTAGGTTTTTAAGCATATATGTAGTTTTTATTTAAAAATAACCTACATTTTCAGTTGGTATTGGTATGGTTCAGATTAACCGATTATTTCGATTAACTTAGGTAACCTTGGTCCCCAACGACTCGGTTAATCGGAACTCTACTGTATATGTATTATGTGTAGTAGATATATAATTTAAAATATATATTTTTATGGTTGTGACTAATTTTTTGTTATAAACCTCGAACTTTTGTTAAACTTTCTTATCATTCACAGGATATTTTAAACTTAACACTTTTATGCCGGGAATGGACTGTAATTCATGCTCCTTGCCCATTGGTGGCTGAACTTAATCATTTTCGCTCTATCCGATGGGAGTTATTCAAGATCATTATGCATTATTGACAATCCAACAATAATAAAATAAACCATACAATCCTTATAAATCTTCAAGGAAAGTTTTATGATTGACTAAAGTGTCCGATGTGGCAATCTAGTGCGGGTCACCGGTGGTACACACCGGCGTGAACGTGTCAAGATTATGAGAAAGTTAGAGGTAAAAGATTCATACGATTAAGAGGCATATAACAAAAATCTTCACCTCATACTAGATGAAACGCTTTTGAAAACCAAATTTAGTGTTCCTGAGGTACTAAATTTGGTTAATTTGTTTGAGGCAAAATACATGTAATGAAATAAGGAATATAAAATTTAAGGTAGAAAGATAATGACACCAAAATCACCATACATTACAATTATACATTTATTTAAATAAATACAAAAACTTGAAAGACAAATACAGTCATAACTGTATTAAAGGCACTGGAAATAAACTAGTTATATAAAAAAAAAATCTGGATAAGCATTTTTTCAAAATCATAACAGTATATATAACTACATTCATTTGGTTTTTTTCCCTTAAGACTCAGGAACAAAATATTTTAAGTAAATATTTTGTTTGCTTATTCGAACTAATTAAATGTAAACAATATTCCATTAATTTAGTCACGTATCTCTAACAAAATAGTGCATAAATAAATGCTTTGGATGGAACAGTTTCAATTTCATAAATTAAGTAAAAAGTTGTAAATAAATTACTATTACATTAGATAACTAACATTCTTATTAAACATATTTGCCTATTCCCTATTGTCACTTTTTCTTTCTAACCTAAATCAGAAAGAATGTAATACTGTTCGTTCGTAATGCAACCTGACTAGATCAGATTGAAGGAAACATGCTAATAGAAACTATAGTAAAACTTAGAAATAGAAACAAACATGTCAACTAAATCAGAAGAATAACATTTTAAAAATATATAAAACTAAAATAAAACATTTTAAATTAAAAAAAACTAATTCGACAAATAATAATTGATAAAACAAACATATATCTATTACTTCCTTATTAATTTAAGGTTAAATATTAATTATAATTCACTTTTAACCTCTAAATATTTAAAAAACAAAACAAATATTTCTAATGTTATGTCTTTGGAATAATATAAAATTAAAATATTAGAGCGAATTTTGATGTATAAAAGGCTAAAAATGAAAAGTTGTTATAAAATTGCTAAATCCTATATATTAAACTGAACATTTACACTAAAAAAAGAAAAGAAATTTTGACTCAAATGATTAGAAATGTTGTTTTTATAATCATTAGGACATTATAAGTTATAATTCAAATTTCCTACATCTAATATCATTTTAAATAATGAGAAAAAAACAATTTTAAAGGAAAAACCAATTGAAAAATGCAGTGCTAATACATCATTCCCATCACATCTTTCAAAGAATATAACTTTATAATAGAAATGACTTCGGCAGCCGAAACCCAATCAGAAGAGCCGACAATTAAGAAATTATTCGTGTGTACCCCCCATTTTCATACATTCAGCAATATGACATTAACGGAAATTTACAAAGCAGTTCATACTGGCTTTATGAATCTAAAGAGGTCAAAATCATTTAAGTGTTTACCTAAGCATGTTACTATTCATGACATATGGAACTTTTGTTGGTGGTTATGAATGAATAACAATTTCAGAGATTCGATAAGAAATAATTGCAATTTTTAACAGTGAAACATAAACAAAAGAACCATAGCTCAATAAAATGAAATAATTGAAGATTTATTTCTAAAACCTCGTAAGCTTAGCTTATTTCCAATATACGCACTTACAAGATTTTAGAGATGAGCCATTAATACATTTTCCCACCTCCTTCATGAAACAGCTATTTCTACTAAAAAACTTATATTTTCCCTTATTCCTCTATAAAAATAACTGTAACCTATAATACACATAGAAAAAACCTCAAAAGACAAAACCTAGGATGATGAACCCCTTTCCCCACAACAAAAAACTAAAGAAAAACTGTTAACTGCATACAATTAAGAAAGAAAATCTTCTTCTCATTACCTAAGTATATCAATTTAAAAAAAGACAGATCAAAGAAATATTGAAAGCAGTGGCTTAATAAAACAACTATTTCTACTAAAAAACTTATAATTTCCCTTATTCCTCAATAAAAATTACTGTAACCTATAACACACACAGGAAAAAAAAACTCAAAATACAAATACCTAGGACGACAAACCCCTTCCCCACAAAAACTGTTAACTTCATACAATTATAAAAGAAAATCTTTCTCATTACCTAAGTGGATCAATTTAAAAAAGACAGATCAAAGAAATATTTAAGTATATTTTTCTATCAGATATTAGCTAATAGCTTACTCTCTGATAATAACTAATAACATCAAACTTTACATATTGCCACGAAGCACTGAATATTTAAGATATAGACCCATTTTGTTTTATGATAAAGTTGAATTTTTAAATTCAAGCCATACAGTCCAGCTATAACAAACTAACAAAATAATATTAAGTCAATTTAAATAATAAAATTTTTAGGAAAAACTTGAAATTAATTAAAAAAAGATCGGACTTTGCTGTGTGACTTTTTTTTTTAATTTGTATTTTTTGAATGCGTTAAAATAGAAAAAATAACAACATTAACTTATTTCCAATATTTTATTCATCGAATATTCTATTTAAAAAAACATCGCATCATTAACTATAAGACCATAATATCAATAGGGAAATAGGCCTGTAGACGTAATGCGGAAAAACAGAACAAGAGAATAATTGAGAGACTTGCTCAATATTATTATTATTAATCATATTACTTTGTATGATACAGAATAATAAAAAATAAAAATAATGTGCAACATTCAGTCAAATAATTAGAGTCAAGGCTGTTTTGATGAAATTATTTTTAAACAACCATCATATTTAAAGTTATTTTATGTAAATATTATATTTTTTTCTTCTAACTTAACCATTCAAAGAAAAAACTGGTTATAAATTAATTTAGAACTACATTAGACAAAAGAGTTAAAACCGAGTTCTAAAATGTTATTTTAAAAATGTGGAAAAGGAGGGAAAAATAAACAGTTGAAATAGAAACCTAAAAGGCCTAGCACAAAAAAAAAATTCTTGATTCTCGCTTGAAGAGGAGAGTACTTATTAAATAAAGTATTCACAGTACATTAGAGAGCAGGAATATACATTAGGCAGTAAAATATTTGCCTAGCAGCAGCAATACAATTTTTTAAATACGAGGACATTTTGGTCGATCAGATTAATTTTTTTTAGTTATATTAAGAAAAACATAGAAATAGACTCGTAATATTCATGCATGTTTTTTTTTTTTTTTAATTTTGAATTAAGTTACTTATAATATTTAATTAATAAGTAAGAACATTTTGGATCCTATGAACCGAATGCTATATGAAAAGTTTACAGACATAGATAAAAACATGCAACAATATAACAAAATTGATACAAGGCAAATTGTAGTTCTGTTAATTCAAAATTAGCATTATCATTCTATTTTATATCTGAGTTATCCTTTAAGTAACCTATAGTATTGGGTTGTTTCATTTGAAGCGTCCGATTTTATAATTTTCAAAATACATTTTGAAGGTCTCTGTTGTTTACTTCCAAATGTTTACATATTACCTTTAAGCAATTACTAATCATCTACTTTTCTTTTATAAACGTTGTGTTCCCAATAAATTATATACTTTTTAGTATACCTCCAAACATGAACATCGATCACGCGATTTTTGTGTAATATTTTTTTATGAGTTTAAACTCGGCCATTCGGCAGCTGAGGCTACTAGAAACATCTGTAAGGCGTTCGGGGAAGGGAGCCTAAATGAACGAACTATTCGCCGTTGGTTTGCTAAGTTTTCGGCTGAAGATACTGATTTGGAAAACCAGCTCGAAGAAGACCTCCATCTGTAATTGAAGAGGATGTACTCAAACATACTGTAGAAGGAAACCCCTACCAAACAGAGAGCTCTCGGCACAATTAAATGCAAGTGCACCTACTGTTTTCAGACACTTAAAGTCCATAGTATTTTTTAAATGTATTTTTACTAAACTCCCTTTACCTTGAAAACGGACATTTCATGTGAAAGAACCCAATAGTTGAATACATTATGCCTTATGAATGAAATATATATAGGTAACTTGTCATGTTTAAATGAATAAAATTCCTCTTTAAAATATCTAGCATTTCATAAACCATGTAGAACAAACAAATTTAATATTCCATAGCACAATTATTTAACTGGGGAAGTAATATGGAATTATTGTCTTAATATTATAACTTAGGAGGAATGCAACCGATAACTTATATAAGCAATAATTATATTAGTTTTCGAACAGTTTAAAAACTATCTTTTTGGAGAATTCAGTAATTATTATAATAAAGGAAACAAGATCTTTATTTATTTTCATTTGGTAGAATGCGCATAATTCAAATAGAGAATTTAAGGCAGCTTATTATCTTCTTTTTTAAATGGCTCCACATTAGTGAACTATATTTTAAAAAATATAAAATACTGATTATTAACATCAAAAAGATTTTCTTTTAAGTATTCTATCATCAAAAGCATACATCAGAGTTATGATTGATAACACAATATTTCTTTGCACATTGTTATAAAATAAAAAAATGCGAGGTACAAAAAACACTTTAGGCCTCCCCCCCCCATCTCACTCTATATATGCATATCATAAATGTATATATACGCATAAACAAACGAACAATTTTTTCTTATAATATGGCATCTATTAATAAATTACTAAAATGCACCTTAACAAGATTTAATAAGTAAAATTGCTATTGATTATCACATTAATAAATATTACACTTTTAAATTAGCATTATACTTTTTGATCTACATATTGCTTTACAATGCCTCTAAACATTAGATATGAGGCAAATTAAAGTTAGTTTTAAGCCTAAATTTTTACATTTAAAAATTTGAACATGAGTAAAGAAAAATTATTAAAAATTTTCTTGTTTCTTAATGCCCATTAATTTCAAAACCGTTTAATATTATAGTTCAACCAAAGAATTGAAAATACTTAAATTCAGATCTTCATTACAGTAAATGTTTTAAAATTATTATAAATAAAAGGAAATTGTGAATTCTCAAGATCCTTAATTTGGTAGAAATAGTAATCGTAGTCGATAAAAACTTAATATCACCTTTAAAAATTATTAATATAAATATTGACTAGTTATACTGGCATGCATGACCACAACCAGTTGGACAAAATTTTTTTTTCTCAATCCATTCCTTCATGTGCGCCAAGTGCCCACCATGCATACAACCTTGACACCAAGCATAGAGTCCATGGACAACCTGAAACAAAATATTTTTAGGATGATTTACGGTCAGGATTTTCAGTCAAATATTCTTTATGGAGAACCAACGTTTCAATCCAATCATGTCAGAGCTAAAATGAAGACAAATCTATGAGCAGCGTGTAAAGTATCTATGGTATTAATGATTATTGATTATTTATCATGTAATAATTAATAATAGATGGTAAAACTAAGAAGTAATGAAATAATGGAAACTAAATCCCGCTGATGTTATGTTTACATGACATGGGTACTTAACCCTTTAACTGCGGAGGTAGCGGGACATGAGGTGGTCCACCGTTGCTAGTTATTAGGCAAACCGAGCGGTCCCGTTGTGTAGAGTACTTTTACGACATTCAAGCTCTCCTATCTTATATGTTTTGCGACCTTAATTAATTCTACACAAAGTTCTTTATCCTCATTTTTCGATCCAGACTGTGGACTGGTACTGGTGGAGTCAAAAACTTTTCAAAAATTTAAAAGCTTCCCCATCACTAGCACCCCCTAAGAGCTCCAAAACCTCTTCCTAACTATATAATTTTTTCGCCATCACAACTATTTCACAACACAGATTTACGCCAAAGTAGTAGCAAATAAACTAAAATTAGACAAAGGGTAAGTAGGCAGGTATAGAAAGGTTTGATATCAGGCAAAAGGTTATGTTATTTACAGAAAGTTGAAAATCGGGCAATATAGTAAAAAGAAACAAAAATCAAATGCCACCTAGCAGTTCGGGGAAATATCATAGATCACAAAAAATGTCGAAAGAAAAGCGCTAGTTACCCAGAAAAACAGAGTGGCTCATATACGAACCATTAGCACATGGGACCAGCGAGGACTGGTTAAAGGGTTAACAAACCTGATAAGTATATAAAATATAGTAAGATTATAAAAGACTGCTTGAATAAGTAGCTGGTTAACATGATGAAATAAAATCTGATATTAGCCTAGTTGAGTTCAGACTGAGGGTAAACCTTTAACTTGATGAAATATGGAGAAATATAAAGTGGATATTCTAGGCATCAGCTAAGTAAGAAGGAAGGGTCACAGAGAAGTGCCCCTAGATAAGCAGCACATTCTCATATATTCAGGAGTCGCAGTAGGAGTGAGGGCAAAGGAAGGTGTTGGAGTAATTATAAAAGATAGCCTCTTTGCAAGAGTAGAGGAATGGGAACCCATATCATCCAGAATAATTACAATGTATATGGAGTTGTCGATTGGCAAAGTTGCCATTATACAGGTATATGCCCCAACAGGAAATGCAAATTTAATAGACAAAGATCAGTTCTATGCTGACCTAGAAAGGGAAGTCACTAAAAGCCAAAATAAGAACAGAGAAGTAATTATAATGGGAGACTTCAATGCTAGGACTGGGCGTGACTACACAAGAGCGCATGGAGTTATGGGGCCACATGGAGGCGAACAAGTAAAAAATGGAAATGGCCAAAGACTAATAGATTTCTGTGTGGACAACGACCTACTTATTAATATACATATTACTAATATACAGTCGAAGAATCAGGAGAATGTTTACAGATGTCAAAGTAATAAGGGGAGCAGAAATAGGCTCCGACCACCTTCTGCTAATAGGAGATTCACAAATATTGCATCCAAAAAAGAGACGTCCAAGAAGCTACAAAAAGATTGACATTGCAAAGCTCCAATTACAGGAAAACAGAACGCAATATTCAGAACTATTGGACATAAAGCTTAAGGACATAAACATGGAAGGAAATGTGGATGAAATATGGGCAAGAATGAAGGAAGCCATTTGGGAAGCAGCAACGACTACTTGCGGGATTTCCACCATTTCATCAAAAAGGAAAAGGACCGCGTGGTGGAATGAAAGGGTGAAGGCATCAGTTGCAAGGAAGAAGGAGGCTTGGAAGATGTACCAAAGATGCAAGACCCCGGAAAATTGGGAACTCTACGTCAGAAGAAGAAACGAGACAAGGCTAGTAGTGAGAGTGGCTATAAGAAAGATGTGGGAGGAATTCGGCCAAAGCCTGCAAAATGACTATAATGAAAACGTCAAAAGTTTTGGAAAAAGGTGAAAACAATGAAGGGAAAGAAAAGTAAGCCAATAAGAAATATAAAAGATGAGAGGGGGAGATTGCTCACTAATGATGAGGATATCTTGGAGAGATGGAGACGCCACTACTCTGAGGCTTTTTCAGGAAATGCAGAGGACTCAATGCCAAGTGGAAATTCAGAAGATGAGCACAATGAGGTGATCTGGGAGGATGAGGTTGAAGACGCAATTGAAAGAATAAAACTTGGCAAGGCAGCTGGCAAAGACGGTATAATACCCGAACTCATCAAACTTGGTGGAGCAGAGCTGCTAAAAGCACTACAGCACCTCTTTCAGAAAATAGATACTTATAAAGTTATTCCTATAGAATGGGAATACAACATAATAATTCCTATTCATAAGAAAGGAAGTAAAGTGAATGTGGGAACTATCGACCTATCTGTCTTTCGCAAGTTGTATACAAACTATACACCTCAATATTAGAAAAAAGACTGAGGGTGCTGGTAGAGGATAATTTAGAAGAGGAGCAATCTTTCCGACCACAACGCCAAACCCAAGATTACATATATTCTTTAAGAACAATTATCGACAAGTCTTGGGATCGAAATAAGAGTGTCTTCTTGGCATTCCTAGACCTAAGAGCTGCCTTTGACTCTGTTCCTAGGCAAGAGATATGGAATTCCCTTTCCGATAAGAATATACGGCAAGGATTAATTGATGCAATAAAATCCGCATACCATAAGTCCAAAGGAATAATTAGAATCAATGGGAGAGAGTCGGATATGTTTGAAATGAAGAAAGGGGTGAAACAAGGCGACAGTCTAAGTCCACTCCTATTCATTATATTCATGGACGAAATCCTGAAGATATGTAAACAAAGGACAGCTCGCACTACTGTCGGTAAATGGAATATGAGGACGATACTGGCGCAAGTGATGGTGTTTGCAGACGACATCGTCCTCATAGCGGATTCTGAAGAACGATTACAAGAGGCAGTGACAGAATGGGAGGCGGAGTTGGAAAGGAAGGGGATGAATATCAACGTCGGAAAGAGCAAAATTATGCATGTAGGCAGGGAGCAGGAAGTCGTCGAAATACGATGCAAAGGGGAAGTAATGGAAATGGTGGACGACTACACCTACCTGGGGACAGTGATAAGCAGGAATGGAAGATTGGACCAGGAAATCTCCAATCGAATAAAAAAGGCAAATACTATCTACTATCAACTCAGTAACACCATAATAGGTAAAAGAGAAGTAGAGAAAAACGTTAAAATGCACATTTTTAAAGCCGTTTATTTGCCTACCCTATTATACGGTAGTGAAAGTTGGACTCCATAAGAAAAACACCTTAGTCTATTGACAGCTACTGAAATGAAATATCTCCGAAGAGTGGCTGGTCGAACAAGGAGAGATCGAATCAGAAATGAGCGTACAAGAGAAGATCTCGGAGTTGCTCCCCTGAAAGATATTCTTGAAAAAAAACAACTTCGATGGTTTGGACACCTCTGCCGGATGGACGAGAACCGTGTTCCCCGAAAATTCTTCGAAGCTGTACCCATAGGGAAACGATCAAGTGGTCGACCAAAAAGGCAGTGGATAGACCACATTAGGACAATTGGCCAAAAGCGAAGCAAGCCACTAAATGCAATGAAGGCTATGGCATGAGATAGAGAGGCTTGGACCGAGGCACCTCCACGCTGAAAGGCACTACGGAGGAAGAAGAAGAAGAAGAAGAAGAAGAAGAAGAAGAAGAAGATATAAAAAAATTTCATTATTTATTTAAAGCCTAATTTTTGTCTATTCAGTCATCACTAGACTGTATTATATGAGGCGTTTGGTTTCAAAACCGGTTACATCTATTTTTTCCAAAAACATTTTTTTTCTTTCTTTTTTCAAGTTTTTAATGTTAGAAGTAATGTGTTAGACGCGTTTTTTTTTTAAAAGACATCTAGATCCTTCAAAAATCAATACTTAAAGATTCCATTTCTTATCAAAAGCGGTTCCATCCAAGCTTCACTTTTCAGAAAACCTTCAATTTTTCGAAATCCCATGTTTCCAAACAGTCGGATGATGTTGATACTCTATTAAGAAAAACATTATGGAGAAGATTGGAGATCAATAGGTACCCTAGAATTCTACAAAGTTGTAATAGACAGTAAAATGTCACCTATCCAAGTAAATATGCATGATACCAATATAGTTGTGGGTCAACATCAAGATTTAAATGAAAATTTGTATATTTAAAAAATAAAAACTATGTATATATTGTTCATATTAAATAAAGAGATTTGTTTTTAAAAAAGGTCTATTCATAATTTAAACAAAAATTGATATTTTCTTATCGAAGCCCAGTACATCCAACATATTTTTTAATGTTAAATGAGATGTAAAAAAGAAAATGTGGTAAAAAGTTGTCAAAAATTTTTGCTTGAAGGCAATTGTTAGCAAACGACGAAAAAGAACAAAAAAAAATTGTTAAATTGATTAATTTTTTTAATTGATCTTTTTTTGATCAGTCCTGAAAAATTGTTGAAAATGGATGTAGCTGGTTTTTAAACCAAACGCCATATATATAAAGTTAAATTTAATAATAAAAGAACATCACCATGAGAGTCTTGGTGCCCCAAGTCACCATATCATGTGTAAGCATAAACAAGGAACCTAATAATAATAATTTAAAAAATATAAACTTAAAAATAATTCTAAAGCGAGGTTATAAATATTAATAATTATAGTGTAACAACTGTGCTATATTTTTAGCAAACAATTTTCGTATCTCATTCCGCTCAGGTATAATAAATTAACCTATTCTGTTCCTGCCGCATTGCTAGTACACCAAATACACCAGTTGGGAAGTTCAATGACCAGGAAAATAGACGGTGAGACATTATTTGTTAAGTTTTTTGATGGCGACGTATTACGCTTTGGAATAAACAAATTTTATTATTTATTTTTTGCACCAAAGGATTTGTTTTATTACTTTCACTTACCTATATATGAAATATATGGTAAGGAAAGTATTGCGATCATGAAAAATTTCGACTTCCGGTTTTCAACGGAAATACACGTTTTGGGGTCCCCTGAGTCCAAATAACCAAGTCCCGCGAAGTGGTCTGTGTGTGTGTCTATGTGTGTGTTTGTGTGTGTGTGTGTGTGAACAGACTAGCTCAAAAACTATAACTCGTACGAACCTCAAATTGGGTATTTGGTGTATGAATATGCCCCCGATGTGACAGCAAAAATTTCATCAAAATTGGTGAAATGGAGGGGGTACTTTATTTAATGAGCTTGTTCTTATGTCCACGTGTTTTTTTTTTATTTACTCAACAACGGCTGTAATGATTTTAATCAGACTGGATATTTGGTGTATGTATATGCTCACGATGTGACAGCCAAAATTTCATCAAAATTGGTCAAACCCAGGGGGCTCTTTGTTTCATAACTTTTTTCCAATTTTCAACTTTTTTTCGAATATCTCAAAAACATCTTTAATGATTTCGATTAAAATCATCATGTTTAATCAAATTCAAGTCTTCTTTAATATCCGGTGAGATTTATCATTATTAAAATGTTCTGAGGGGGCTAAAATGGGGAAGGGGCCTTTTTTGTTTTCCTATAAAGTACTATTGATTTTATGTTATGGAGAAATTTACTGTCTCTCATTTCGCCTAAAAATAAGATAGAGCTAAATATAAAATACGAAAAAAATCAAGTAAACAAATACATTTTCAACAATTTTATAGAGAATTATCAAATCTGACGACTTGGAGTATTATGCTTGCATTACTGAGTTATCACAAGTAAAAACTTTTATTTAATAATAAAAAAAAAATAGTGTACTTTAGAGCACAAATAAAAACAAAAATAAGAAACGAATGTGGAAAAATATGTGACTCTGAGAAATGGCAATTAAAAAAACACGTCAATTTCTAATGTAAGTAAGTTGATAAGTGAAAGTTGTATGTTGCGCGCACGCACCAGATTTTTTTTATATTATGGTTTTTATTTCAAGTTAAGATAATTAAGTCTTACATCTTAACAATAGTTTATATCTGATTATAATTTTTCATCTAACTATAATTAGGGGGAAAAAAGATGATTGGCTAACCTGGTGACAGAGACTGCAAACAACTGACTGATCACATTTAGAACACATCCAGCCTGCCTGGGTCAAGGGTTTATTACAGTAAGAGCAGCCTGTATACACAGTAGTTGATTGCTGATTCAGCTGCGAGACACTCGGTAACCATGAAAGCTTTATTATCTACAGGGAAAAAAAAAAAAAAAAAAATCAATACTTATTTCAATATTAAATCATTATTATCTAAACTTGCAAATTATTAAACCTGATTAGAATGAAGCCACAGCCTATGTTGCGAAAGAATATCCAAGTAAGCAAATGTCCATGTTTCCTGCTCTACAGGTTCAATATGAGATATAAGATTGCTCCTCTTTTCACCAAGTGCAATCAAAATACAAACAGGTGTCTGCACATCACCTTGTTCTGCATGACTGCGCAGAGCATCAGCAAGCGTTACTCCTGCTTCCCAGCTCATCGGTTTACAGCTACCAATAGCTTTAAGAGATAGAGAATTTTCCAAGTTCAATCCTTGCATCTCACCTAAATCAAAGAATAATGTTTATAAATATATTGTAATATTCATAATTTGACATTTATTTTATAAAAAAAAAAAAAAAGATATATAAGTGTATAGGCGGCAAGTCAATTTATTTTAAGTTGTATTAAAATTGTAGCATGTTAGTAATTATGTGGGAATCCCAGGGAATATGTATTAAAAACCAGGTATTTATAAAAGGATAAAGAAAGGAGACATTTGTGTCCTTATAAGAATCGGCACAAACAAAATCTCAGCATACGAGAATTAGTACTCATGTTTTATAAAGTATCCTGGGCATACAATGGACTAACAAAAAATGGATCAAATGAAAAACGAGAAATTGAGGGTACATTTATAAATGAACATTCTCTTATTTTTACGAACATCTTTAATTTGTCATAAGAAGATATTGGGCTGAATACAAAGATGATAAATATTTATACTCTATACTAAAGATCGCGGGTTCAATTCCAGCGGTGGCCCTAGGATTTTTTAATGGGAGTAAAAAATCCTTAGCTATGCCGTCTGTTCATGGAACGAATTTTTGGCAGTTTCCAAGATGCCCCCAGCGCCATCTATGGAGAAACTGGGGAACTAAATCCCTAAAGGTAAAAGTTCACCTGCAAAAATCATGCTTAGGACCTGTAGAGTACCTGTAGAGTTCAGTGAGTGCACTTAGACTGAAAAGTACTTCTGTTTTTCATGAACTTAATTTCCTCGACAAAATGATAGAGTAGAACAGACAGGCAGCCGCAGGGCAGGCGGCAAGGGGTAATAAAGAATGGCCATTCTTACCGAAAATTAGCAAGTATTCTCAAAACTACCACAAGTAAGAAGATTATTTTAACTTTGACTTCAAATTATCCACATCAACCATCTCATCGTTCAACTGACTTCTAATACCTGTATTTAATAATTTTAATATGTACAAATATAACTTTTATGTTTCCAGCAATTTAATTAATATCTTTTATACAGTCCACTACCATTCTTTCTTCTATATATTAGCATGCATTCATTTCCATTTCCTTTTTTTTATTTCATTCTAATTAGTGTTGGTCAGACCGGAGAAGCCGATGGCCAATACTAAACACCGTCCCTCGGATAGGACGTAAAATGGAGGTCCCGAGCCTGTACGATGTCAGGTACTCGTTAAAGATCCCTATCCTAATTATACCTGGATAGGCAAAATTTAGGACTCCCACTGCAGCATCGTCCGATTAGCCTTAGTAGCACAAAAATGGACGTTAAACAAACAAACTAAACTAATATTTATACTCTAGTTCGGAAAATGATGAAATTCCAAATTTTAATGCAACATCATTTTTTGTCATTTTTGGTAATTTATCATACTCAGCTAAAATTCTCTCTTCCGCGATACTGACCTATCCTCTCTTTTAAGGCAGGACATGATGAACTGGAAAAACAATAATAAATGTTCACTATTTGCGAACTAACTGATATGAAGTGAATAATAAACAAGGTCCCCTTCCCTAGCAATTTAATTAAATTCCACGAATGTCACATTCAATAATTAAAAAACAAATATGATTGCTACATAAGTCATTCATAGAATAAGATAAAATTTATAAACAGGATTATTTCTTCTATAATACTCCTAGATCGAACAAAAGATGGATTCCAGGAAGTAAGGACAGTCCCGTCGGTAGCTAAACATTTGTCACCGCATTTCAGGGGAAAAAATAATTTCCTAAGAAACAAGGGATTAACTAGAATGCAACAATGCATTATCCGATAAAAAATATATTGTAAAGGACCATTTGGTTCTGTCCTATAATTTTTCAACGGAATATCCAACGATGGATTAAGTTGCAACCACAAGATAGGTAAAAAAAACCATATTTAAAAGAACAATATCTTAATCTGACCATTGTTAAAAAAAAATTTGTATTAAATTTAATTATTAAAGGATTACAAAAAGTTGTTGAATGGATAGATCGGATAATTTAAAATGTAATTAATAATTTTTAAATAATTTATTTTTTGAAAAGAAAAGATCTGGCTCCGCTGGGAGTCGAACCCGGGTCTCCTGCGTTACATGCGAGGATGCTAACTGCTACACCACAGAGCTCGGCTCAAGGCAGAGCAAATCCTTCCTCTTCACTGATACCTACTCCCCCTATCTCACAAGTTTTGCGAGTAGTAGCGGGAGGTGCTACTAAGGGGGGTGCTACTTAAATTATATTTAAAAATAATTTAAAATTGGTGGTCAGCCACAATTTAAGATTGGATTAAGTAAGTAATAATTCTTCAAGAAAGAATTGGGATGACTTTTATTCCATGGAAGATCCTTACTTACTTACTTAACGTGGCTTTACAACTCAGTTATGAGTCCTGGCCTCCTCCACCATCCTACGCCAATTCTCATGGTCAAGTGCGGCACCCATCCAATTTCTGACATTTAGTAGCTCTCGGGCATCTTCCGAGACACAGCCAGCCCATCTCATTTTGGGTCTTCCTTGGCGTCTTGTGCTGTACAACGGTTCTGTCAACAGCTTCTTTGGGAGCTCCTCGCTGCTCATTCTAGCCACGTGTCCTGCCCACCGGAGTCGACCAAGCTTCCAAACCATCACCACATCTTTGTACAGTGCGTAGATTTCGAGATTTGTTTGTCGCCGCCATCTTCCATTGTCCCAGACTCCTCCAAATATTCTTCGCAGTATCCACCTTTCAAATATGAGCAGGTCTTGCTCAGATTCCTTTGTAATGCTCCATGATTCCGACCCGTACAGTAAAACTGGTCTAATCAGTGTCTTGTACAGGTGGATTTTTGTTTTTCTCGTAAGGGCACAACTCTTCAGATGTCGCAGGAGTCCAAAGTATAGTTTGTAAGCAGTGGAAATTCTCTGACGAATCATGACGTTGTTATCATTATCCTGAGTAACCAGATGTAAATGGAAGATCCACAGAACAAATTCTAACCTTCTACACGAGCTAGAAAAATTTTTAACCAATGTAGGACAAGGTACTTTTTTCTCATTGTTTAAGAATAAAATTAAATCTAAATAAACCATTAAACATCATTTCGATTCGGATTAAAAAAAAAATTATTAACCTTTTCAAATGTCAGATTGTTGTAGAAAAAAGGAAAACCAATACACAGTGAGCATTTAAAAGGAAAAGTATTCAAATCAATCAACAGAACAAAAGTAAAAGTAAAACAATATTATTTAGTATTTTTCAATAAATCATAAAGACGTACCATCAGCAGAATCTGGAGAGTCAGGCGCCGTGTACTGTTCCGGTGGAGGAGATCTATCGAGAATTTCATGCCTCAAAGGAAAAGCTTCCATGGGGAGGCTCCAGTCTTGAGAAATTAAACCGTCTAAGCCGTTAATTTCAAAATCCATCGACAGAGGGTCCATTTCGGCATCGCCAAAGAAGAAATCACCGACGGAATCTCCAAGTCGTGTTCCTAAGTCATCGTCATCTTCTCTCCTATTATCATTATCTCGCTCACCTTCCACTTCGCCATCAGTTTGTTCTTCCTTGGATGGAGTCTGATGGCCGTGATCAGACGTTCTTGGAGTATACAAAGTCTTAACTGTGGTCCACAATAGACTTACCTACAATTAAAGACCAACGATATATTAAACGAATGTAATCAAATCATGAATAATGATTTGAAAAATATTACTATTGAGCAGACCCAGCCTCGCATTGCTGTGGCTAAGTAGCTATAATGCGTTGAATTAATTATATCCTATTCTTTTTTTATACAGTCAAATCAAAATTCACTGATTCAGCTAATCTAAAAAGCAACGGGAATTAAAATAGAACTTTACGCCAAATTTAAAATTGTTTGGTAAAGAATTTAGAAGGGTTAAAGTTTTATTTTTTACATCTCAAATTTGACTATAGTAAGTATTAATAATCCATTCATTTAGCACTTAATGGATTATTCCAGCAGAGGCAAGATTAAACATAAATAAAACAAATGTAAAAGGAACTAATAAAGAATATTATAAAATATGTTTTAGAACAATCATAAGAAACAGTTAGCAAAAATTTACCAAATTAATCTTTTGCCATAATACATATTAATTAAATTTAGAATATCGTCGTCACCATGCCAAAGTAACGAATGTGCATATGTTTTTAGTTGCACATTCGTTACTTTAGCATGGTGACGACGATATAACACATAATCATATGAGGTATTGTATCAGTAGGTTATAACTGAAACAGGTTATGGAAAAGCGAGCAATCTCAAATCATGCTGCAAGTTCTTAAAGTGCTATTTATCAGAACATAAATATTTAATTTTATGAATGGGAAAGATAACATTAATTTATAACTTTTAATAATAATAATTTACATTTTTTTTATTATTAGAATTCACAATTTCTATTTATTGTATTCTATGTAATGCTTTACATAGGTGCACAATGATTTTGGTTAACCTGTCTTTTTCTAAAACAAATTGATTCGATATTTTTCCCACACATGAAAAGACGACACATAATTGCCCATGGGAAAACCACGGATTTTCATAGTCCAAGTCGGAAAAAAATACATTTGGCGACTGGATGCTTACCCACCCTAAATATAGAAAGAAAATGATGTTTTGGAAAAACTTAAGGATGGAGTAAAATGGAGGTCCCGAGCCTGTACGTTGCCAGTCTCAATGTCAGGTACTCGTTAAAGATCCCAATCCTAATTATACATGGATAAGCAAAATTTAGGACGCCCACTGTAGCATCGTCCAATTAGCCTTGGTAGCATAAAGGGACGTCAATGAAACAAACTGAGTACTGGTATTTCTCCAAAAAAAAAGTTTTGGAAAAACGATTTTAAAGATTTTTTTTTTTTTTTTTTTTAGTTGTAGTTGCAATAATTTTCTTTTGTTTTTTTTGTCTCTTGTTCTTAAACTTGGAATTCTATACGCCAGTTACCTCAAATTTATACCCTACTTAAAGCCCTTTGAGCTTTCCTCGATATTATAAATGATTCTAAAAAAAATTTCCTTACATCAGAATTCTTCCTAGCACATGATATATTAACATAGTAATAGAAAGAAAAAACAAAAATTAATATATTTTTGGGACCAAATGGGTTAAGAATGCACCACAATCGAGAAATTTTAAGAACTAATTTAGTCTCTACATACTGCTAAACGTCCTAAACGTCTTGCGACATCAGCATTATGATCACAAATATCCGCCAAAGGCTTTCCAGCTAAAATATATTGCTCAGCACATTTTAAAAGCCAGTCTAATTCTTTGTTGAGAATTCTTCTGAAAACATTTAGCGCACTGCTAGCTTGCCAAAACTCCTCATTGCCTGGTTTCCTATAAATAAAATTAATTATATTCATTAATCAACGAGATATACATTCTTTATTGTTTTAAGGCCTTACGGCCTTTCTTACAGAGAAAGGTACAAATGCACAAATAAACTTAAATAAGATAGAATTGGCTAAGAGGGGGAAATACTCCTAATTGGAGAGTATATAGGGACACCTAGCTGGCCGGGTATTTGATGGATTCAATATATACAATTTAACAACCCAAAGTTTTAGGTTCTTATTATATAGATACATATACTATCTCTTTAATCTTAAAACACCTGTTTTATGGGTTCAGGCAAGTTTATGAAGGCCAGATAAGTTTCTATTTGATGTTGTATACAATGAATAGTTTGGAAAAGATTTTTGTTCAACAAAAAATTTAAGTCCATATGTATAATGAAAGGTTTCAACAACTTTTTTTTAGCTAAGAGCTCACTTATAGGTTATTGCTAGAGTAAATGTGTTTAAGTTGGGCACTCAGGTAAAGTAGGTGGAGTGTAGAGGATCATTCTGATGAGACTATGTAATATAAGAATAAATAAATGATGGATGAGCTAGCATCGAACATTCCAAGCAGATGTTCATATATGTGATTGAATCAAATTTAAATGATGCCTTGTTATTTAAAATTTATATTTGGGGATAAGAAAAGATGATTACACCTCATTTTCTTAGACAATCTCCTGATTCAGACACACATTTTCCCTGAGAGTACAGGTGATTTTACTGTAGTATGCAGTAGGCCACTTATTCAATCAATTTGGCACCATATTTTAATCAAGATATTTGCGCTATCGATAGCATAGTTTTTATAAGAGATACTGCCACAAGATAGAATTGTTTGTTTGATCAAGAGGCTTTTTATATGAATGAGAGCAGTAATCACCGACCTCTTACAAGTATCGATGCCAACAACATCCTCATATTTAACAACATCTAAAGCAGATTATTCAATGCAGCGAATTACGTTGTCATCTGGCATAATGCTAAAAACAATGTCATCTACTGATCAGAAAAGTGAAATTTTTGCAGGATCATGCTCATCATCATATAGCAACCCTGACTAAACTCTCATCACAGACCACCTTGAGACTCTCACATGATTGGTCCTCTCTCTCTCAAAGAAGGTGTAAAAGGGCAGATTCATTTGTGGTGCTGGAGTTAAATCCTAAGCTTAGCCCTACGAAAATAGATCAGCGAAATTATCAACAATTACTGCATTTAAAATAAAATAAAATGTATCTAAATCAGGAGATTATATTGAAAATTAAGGTTTAATCATCTTTCTCTTAGGTCCAAATTTGATTTGAATTCCAAATCAATAAGTCTCATGTCTATTTGATTCACCCAAGTACATAAAACAAATCATCAAATAATTGACAATTACCTAGATATTCCAGCTAGCTTATTTTGCTTAGATTGACCAGCATTAATCCGAAAAGCAAAGGCAATTTCACCAGATGGACTAATGTCTAAAGCCTGCTGATTGGAATGAAGAGCAGGATAAACAGCATCTTTGAAGGTATGCTGATAGAGAGTACAGTCCTAAAATATATATAATTACATTAAATAAGAATAGGACAAAAGTATAGCATTAATTAAAGTATATTGTTTGCATAGCAAGAATATTATAACGAGTTATTACCCTACTTGTTGTTAGAAGTACATCAGGGCTTCCACGCCATGCTATACCTGTAGCAACGTCTTTATGCTGCGTGAATGCAGCGTATGGTATATAAGGCCTCCTTACATCCCAGACATTGACAGTGCAGTCAACAACTAAAGCAACTGAAGCTATATGAAATGTACTTTGGGGTCTCCATTTGATTCGTCCAACAGAAGCAATAGTACTAATCGTATGTTCCAAAAGAGGTCTACCAGACAAATCCCACACCTTATAGAAAATAATGTTTAAAGTAAAAATGATATGATAGTAAAATGATGAGAAAAATTATCGAATTAAGTATCATACTCACTTTTATTGTCTTATCTCTAGAAGCTGTTGCAAGACATGGCTTTTCAGAATGCCAGTCACAAGCAAATATAGGACCACTGTGTGCTGTGAATTGCAGAACACATTTTTCAGTTTTTCTCATGTCCCATAACTGTACATTACCATTTTCAGAAACAGAGGCAAAGGTGAAATGAGAATGAGGTGAAAACTGTACATCTCGAACGCTTTCAGTATTGCTAATAAATATTATTAATAATAAGATTTACATTGACAGCTTATATCACCAAATATAATATTAAAACTCTACCTGAAAAATGTTTTGATGACTTCTTTGGTCCTTAAGTCGAATGTTTTCATGGTTCCATCTTGTGATCCCGAAATCAACCAGTTTGCTTCAACAGGATTAAAGCAAACTTTGTTGACTGTTCGTTTATGGTCTACAAATACATGTTCTTGCTTGGATCTTGATGCTCTGTTCAGGTTCCAGACAACAACAGCTCCATTCGTAGCAGCAGTTGCAAGAATATGATCTATTTTTCAAGAAAAGATTGAGGTTCAACAAAAGTACTCCACGATGTCATAAAAAATTGATGAAAAATAAATTCTACAAAAACATAGTCAATGACCGATTCTTACCATCAATGTTATTCCATGCAACATCATTGCAAGAAAAATTTAAATTCAAATTCTTTCCAACCCTAAGGTTACAGACTTCTACAAATTCTTCTTCTTCGATAGAAAATATCTTAAAAACTGAAAAAAAAAATATTTTATCATTAAATGAATAAAGTAAATTAAATTAATAGATAACAATTAAACATACCATTTCTTCCGGCAATAACAACTTTATTGTAATCCTTATTTAGAGCTAAAGCATTTGCAGGACATTCTTGTGCTATAAATATCGTCTTTAACATAATTCAAAATATGACAGCCTATTTAAAACCTTCACTCCCATAACACAAATTCTTGGCAACTTGAATTCTTTAATTCAAGTAAACTCTCGGCTCTCATCCCACAAGCATGGCAAATCATTTAGTTCTATTAGGTTATAATTTAAAAATTAACCATAAATTTTGAAAATTGTAAAATAGCTTTAAGAAATAATTCTATAAATTCTTTTCTTATTTTTATTTTTCCCAAGATAGGTTACCGATAATAACAGATCAACAATCGGACGAAACGGCCGCTACTTACAACTTCGATATCAGTCGACAGCCTTCCTATGTGATACACTGTGTCGGGTGTGTTTGACGAATTGTAATGGAATGTATTCAAAATGAATTCGATGTATGTTTATTTACGTATTAAATTAATCAGTGACCCCCACTAATATGTTTGTGTTAGGTAAAATAAACTGATTTAATTTAAATAACCTCTTCAATATTTACATCTGGATCTTCTTATTTTGAAGTTGATAAATTTCGAGAACTTCAGCTCAGGCTGTTTCTTTTTATTAATTAAAGATGCTACACGATTTGCAAGATATAAGCTGAGAGCTGGAAAGGGAAGTTGAACTGATGAACAGAATATTTTCAACTTAGCAAAAGTTCATATTTATAGGATAATGGTTTTGAAAGTTTGTGCAATGAATTGGAGAAAAATGACGGCAAGATGTTTTGGAATTGAGTTGTGGATATTTCCACATGTGTAAGTCACTTGGAGTTCCATGAAGAAATCAGAATTATCAGGTGAGTCAATATGCATTCAGTGACTCAGTCTTTATCTTTACAAGCTGAGGTTGCAAGGATCCCATTAAATTTCCTGTAAATTGTTCTTAGATCAACCCTGAAGAAGACCCTGGCTATCGAAACGGCGCCCAGGTCAAGAAAGGGCAACTCGGTAGCAAGGCGAAGAACTACAATGTCACGGGCGCCAAATCAAGATCTCCCAACTTACAAATTAGTTGTTGTTGGAGATGGGGGTGTTGGAAAATCTGCAATTACCATTCAGTTTTTTCAAAAGCTTTTTGTTACGGATTATGACCCTACAATTGAAGACAGCTATATTCAACATACAGAAGTAGATGGCCAGTGGTGTGTTTTGGATGGTTTGTAGTTTTTTTTCTATTATATTAAATGTAATTGAGTGGTTATAACACAGTCAGTTCACTTTTACATGAGTTTCATTATAATTTAGATTAAATAATATCATTAATTATATTTATAGTCCTTTTTTTTTCATTTTAAAGTAATACTATTCAAGATCGAAATAAATAAATTGATTTTTTTTTTTTTAAGCAAAATAGTTGCCTGTGTAGCCTGAATGATTGTTTATTCTAAGGTATCTAGTGATCATGAAATATTAGTATTGTTTTGTTTTGAATTTAAATATTTCTTTGTAAAATTTTAAATTATTCTGCCTATGTATTTTTAAAATCAAAGTATATGATTTTTTGGAGGTGAGAGATGGTCAACTGTTCTTCAATTACGATAGGTTAAATGATGCTCAGGATTTTCAGTTTACAATGATTTTATTATGGTAAGCCAATATGATTTATTTTGATTTATAATGATTTATTATGGGCTTACCATAATAAAATCATTGTAAACTGAAAATCCTGACCATCATTTAACCTATCGTATATGATTTTTTGGAGATGAATCACTGTGAGTAAAACTCTCTTGATATCACCTGTCTTTATTTATCGGTTTCTGCATCCATATTATTATGTTTTAATCCTGACCCTCATGTGGATTAATTTTTTTTAAATAAGGTATCAGAATTAAACACTTACTATGGTATTTGCATCCAATATATTTATTTTATATTTACACAAACTGTAAGTAATCTGAACTAAAGAAAGGGTTTTATTGCGGAATTGTTCTGAATTTACTTTTTACTAATCGGATATAAAATGTCATATCGCATGTTGGGAAGAATGCTGGTGTACCTCATAAAATATAAATTTTTGAGTTTAAAGATCGATATTCGCCCACATATAACAGTAGCACTAATTTTTTTTTTATTTGTCTCTTTGTTCTATTTAATTTGAATTTTATTCCTCTGATGTATGTCTCAGCTAAAGCCTTTTGAGCTTGACTCGAAGGTATAAATAATGCTAAAACTTTTTTTTTTTTACTTATATTGTTATTTATCCCAGAGAGGGATATAGTAGAAAATATACATTAAACTCTCAATTTTCAATGGGATCGTGTAGTGCGATCACTGTGGGTAATCCACAAAAAAACATAAACATATTCTTTTTATTTTATTTTTTTTCAAAAACTTTATCTAGATGTAGGTTAAAAATACATTATTTCTCTGGTCATTCCCAAAGAGCTTTAAAAATATTGTATTACTTTTAAAATTGAAAAGAAAGAAATTTTCAGAAAAATTTTCTGCAGCCCAGAGATTCAATACTTATGGGCCAGGGATAGCCGAGCATGTTGGAGCGCGGCTTTAACACGCTCGAGCCGAACGGTGGCGGTTCGAATCCGCCCTGGGATGGTTGACTTTTATTTCGTGGAGGCCCCACGGAAAAATCTCGACCTACCCACCATGGTTAGGATAGGTTGGTTACGCCTGTAGAGTAACCCCCCGTATGCCCCACATGGCCAGGTAGGGGTACCGAACAAAAAAAAAAAAAAAAAAAAAAAAAGATTCAATACTTAGTTTTAATTTTTATTATTTATTTATCTGTTATCTGTCACTTAAAATAACTCGTTCAAGAAATGATGGATGAAAATTCTTTGAGTTATTAAAAAAAAAAAAGACCTGGCTTTCGTATTTTTTTCCTAAATTTACACCTTCAGTGACCAAAACTATTATTATGGATCTGTTTTGGCTGCATTAAAAATTAGCTAAATAAATTCAACTATGAGGCACGGATATTCTACAAACCAGATAATTTGGTTGCTTATAATCTAGAGTTTACTGTAGATGGATATATTAATGAAACATTTAGTTCATCGATCAATTACAAAATTATTTAAATTTAAATGAGCAATAATGGAGGTGGTTTCTATGAAGACTGTAATTTTAACATTTTTTCTGCTATTCTTTCAGAAAGATAATTTCCGTGTGTTATTGTATTTATTTGTGCACGGTGAATTCCTCTGAACAGAGCTTCGTTGCTTGATATTCATATTTTTACAAATATATAATATAAATGGCTTCATTTAATTAAAATTTGTTTTAAATTTTTGAACAATATATGTAAGGATTTTTCTATGATTTCTTTTTGAACTTGTCAATTTCTGCATTAATTCACAAAGGTTCATTGTTAGTTATAAATTATTGTTAATGTTATAAGATCTTAACATCTTATTCCTTTGTTAAGTCATATAGCTCTTGGTGCGCCTTCACAACTCACTTCCTGCTCTAATTCCTCAATAAATACAGCGGAGGATTCGCCTTTCCATTACTTTATGTGAGTGTATATTAGCCTCAGAATCATAAACCATATGTGAGTACAGGGCGTACCAACACTTCGTAGAGAAGTAGATTCGTGTCCCTTGCAATAAGATTACTTCTCATTTACGGTCTGAGGCAAAGAAACACCTGTTAGCGACAATTATTTGGTTGCTTATCTCAGCAGAGATGTCGTTATCTGAGTTGACCTGTGTCCCAGGTATGTAATCTCTCCCACCTCTGCACGCTGGCCAGTGACTTTGTATTTGGTCTTGGTTTCATTGATTGTTAATCTTAGACTACGGGCATTCTTCTCCAGCTCCAGGAACGCTTCTTCTACTGCTTTTTTACTTCTGCCAATGATAATTATTATACATTAGTTATAATTAATATAATACTTAGTAATTAAATAAATTACCTAATACATATTAACTATATAATGTTATATCATATTAAAATATTTAGTGATAGTGAACATGTAATCAGGTGATTAATACTATTTGGCCACTAAACTATCAATATTTAAAAACAGTATTGAATTGTTAAATTTGCTTTTTATGTTCAATTACTTTTTATTTATTTAATTATTTTAAAACTTGTGAAGAAATAATATCACTAATCATACTTATTCTTCTAGTTCTTGATACTGCTGGTCAGGAAGAGTTTTCTGCTATGAGGGAACAGTACATGAGGAAAGGGGATGGCTTCTTGTTGGTTTATTCGGTCACCGATAAGCAAAGTTATGAAAACATTATCAATTTCCACACTCAAATTCTCCGAGTTAAAGATAGGTTTGTAGTAATTTTTGGTTATATGAATTGAACTTGAGGTACTTTATACTTTTCAGGTCACAGACAAACTGGTACTGTAACCTAACCTCTGTTATCTTTTCTTATGCTGTCCTCTCTTTTTATTATTTTTTTTTTATTTAGTGCTTTTAATTTTGATATTTTCTTAATTCACTCCATTTTCAGGGGTCATCTCGCATCGCAGCTTACAATATTAAAGGTTGCAGGATCGCATTCCGTCAGGTGGCCGTACGATTTTTTTAAAGGGAGTAAAAAATTCTTGGCTATGCCATCCTTTGGATGGGGCATTAACTCTATGTAAAATACTCATTAAAGACCCCTATTATTCTAATTATACCTAAATAGGCAAAATTTAGAAGTCCCACTGTAACATCGTCCAATTAGCCTTAGTAGCATAGAACTTTAGAAGACCAGCAGTTTTGCCTTGGACTATTTGGTGCTATTTAGTGTGGCATTGAAGTCTACTGGAAACGACACGATAAAATTTCGGTAATATAATGGTATCATAACCTGCCATGCAATGAAACCACTTTTCCAGATTTTATAAATTATTTGAAGTAGGTATTAGTATAAGGTATTTCAATTTTGATAAATATATATAGCCACATATATAGGGCTTAGGAGTCTCTCAGGTTATCGCTGATATCAGTTTGTTTGAGTCCTCAAAAGTAAGAAGTACCAAAGTTCCATCTATTAAATATGATAATTTTTTTTTTTTTAATTTTAGAGATGTTTATCCAATGCTGCTTGTTGCCAATAAAGTGGATTTAGTACATCTGCGGAAGGTAACGGAAGATATGGGAAGAGACCTAGCACAAAAATTGGGCATCCCTTACATTGAAACCAGTGCAAAAGACCCACCGCTTAATGTTGATGCAGCATTTCAAGAAGTTGGTATTCTATTTAAACATTCTTAACTATATTAGAGGATAATAATATTAATTCTTAACCCGGCATTGGTCACTAGACCAACTTTAACATTGATGGTCGCACGTGAGAATTTCTCTCACAACAATCACTACCTTTTTTTTCATTTTAATCATAGTGTAACGTTAAGTCGATAAGCAAATAAAAAAAAAAAAAAAACATATGGCGTAACCTTCCGGACCGCTTGTTGGAACAAAATAAGCGGTTGGAACGAACTGTTTTTGTCTAGATCATTCCGTGATGGCGGAGAACTGCCGACATTGTTCTAGAATATTCCAGGCCTCACTATTTACGATATATATAGGGGGCAGAGACTGAACGAGTTAGTTGAAGTCTGTGTCTTGACTGTGTTGCTCAAGTCATATGATTGTGTGTGATAAAGTTATCAATTTTGTAACCTGCTCATGTATTTAAGTTTTAATAATTTGTTGGCATTGTGATAACTGAATATTTCTGTTAATAAATATTCTTTAACCCACATAAGTGTTACAATATGTTAGTTTAAATTTTAACAATAAAGCTGTACTTACAAAAGGGTCAATTATTAGTACAAATTATGAAATCTTGAAAAAACTTTTTTATTAAGAGAATAAAACAACTATAATCATTCAAAATTACTGTTTAACATTTTTTTAAGAGTAAAAAAATTAAATACATAAAGAAAAAGTATAATCTTAAAGCCAAATTAATACTACAAGCATTTAGTTTAATTAATAATAGTGATTATAATGTTCAATTAGAAATACAATGTATATTGGAACTTCCAAGTTCGAATATAAAGTAGACAGAAAATTCTACTAGAAAACTATTCTTAAGTGTAGTCATTGAGTCATTTTTCCCTCTTAAAGAAAACATTTTGGATCATAAACATTGGTTGGACATGTTTACGCACACTCAGTTGTACGTAACACTGACAGTCGCGCGTGAGAGAATCTCTCATGAGATCGGATTGAGCGGAGTTGAAGGAAGCTGGAGCAGGTATAAGGCTTTCTATTGGAGCGGAAGAGTTCAGGGAGGTGTGTCAGTCTGTGAACTACAGATAGTGAGGAGGGGAGGTTTTAAGAAGCACCAAGAGCCGTTTCTTGCCAAAAAAAACAAAATATGTGAGAGAAATTCTCACGCAGCGACTAATGACGGGTTAAAAATCATCTCACCGTATTTTTAACACACAACTTTCACTTACCAACTTGGTTAGATTAGAAATTGACGAGATTTGGTAAATGGCATTCCTCAAAGTTGCACATTTTTCCAGATCCATTTACTTATTTTTGTTTGTATTTGCTTTCTAAAGTTCACTAAATTTTGTTATTATTAAATAAAAGTTTTTACTTGTGATAGTTTGGCAATGCAAGCATAATACTCCTTTGCGTCTGATTTTATAATTCACTATGCAATTTTTAGAAATTCATGTATCTACCATGAAACAAATCATTTTCATTAAATGAACAGAAGGTCTTTAATTATAAACAATCGTCTGTCATTAAAGGTGTATTGGGCATGCATAGGTTCAACGTGTTTTATGAGCTGACGGAATATTTTTCTTTTTTTTATCCTGAGTATGTTTACTTGATTTTTTCATATTTCTTATTTAGCCATTTCTTATTTTTAGGCGTAATGAGAGGCAGTTAATTTCTCCATATAAACATAAATAAAGGTACTTTATTGGAAATCAAAAAAGGCCCCTTCCACATAAAAGCCCCCTCAGAACATTTTAATAATGATAAAGCTTACTTGATATTAAAGAATACTTGATTTTCATTAAACATGATGAGTTTGATCAAAATCATTAAAGCTGCTTAAGTTTGGATAAAAGAATTACTTTGATTTTTGTAATGAAGATAAAATATTTTTCTACCAAAGAGAGAGTTGAATTCAGTTTTTGTCGAAAAATAGCTGAAAATATCTATTGAAATATATATTTATTTATAGATATGTCCTGACTGTGAAAATAATTGAAAGAAGTAATTTATAGCGAGTTTTTGTCTTCTGAATGATAAAGGGGATAGGTAAACCAACATTTGAGCAAATACTTAGGATGGGACTTGTTCTGAATGTACCGGTTGCAATCTGGATATCAGCATGATGGACTGCATCAAGCTTGGCTATTTTTCACTTTCGGGCAGAGAGAAATTATCCAACGTTGTACCGACCAAGGTCCGATATAGTGTTAGCATGGTTGACCTGTCCGTCCGTCCCCCTTCCAAGAATTCTAGAAATAGATAACGCTTGACAAACCCGAAGGCCCGGTGCCAACCTACCAATCGCTCCCTATCCACCTCCACCAGTCCAGTCCCAAATTCACAAGATCAGCTTTTACCTAATCCTCCCACCTTCGCCTTGGCCTACGCCTCGGACGTTTTCCAGACGGTAAAGCGTTTTACAATCTTTTAGGTAATCGTTCGCAAATAAGACTAGCAACTTTGCATGCCCACTTTAACTGTCGCACGGCTATAACTTCAATTATGTTTACCGGGTACAGTTCACGCAATTCTGCATTGCTTAACCATCTAAATTCTTCTGTTGAATAATCCTTCTCCCAAATCCCAAATATTCTTCACAGTTCTTTATTTTCAAAGACCTTAAGGCGTTTCTCAACCCTTACTGTAAGCGGCCATGTCTCACATTCATAAAGAACCGTTGAAAGAACAATTTTTTTTTTTTTTTTTTTTTTTTTTTTTTTGTGGCTATGTGCACTGCGACCTCCTGGGTCTATTGTGTGCCTAACTTGTCTGAGTTCTAAATTGCTATGTTTAGAGCATCAGTGAATTTTAGCAAACTTGTTGGGTTGACCAGTTCATTTGTGCTTGGGTCAGGTAAGTTTACCTCGCCAAAGATGCTGAATCTTAGCCTAACAAGTCGTTCACACCAGCTTATAATGTGATAAGCTGTCTCATCCTCCTTGCCACAGAATCTGCAGATAGGTGAGTCTGCGAGTTTGAGCCTGTGCATATGTTTGTTGAGTTTACAGTGTCCTGTATAGATTGCTGTAATTTTTTTGAGTGCTTTCCTGTCCAAGTTCAGTAGAGTATCACTTCTTTTGGCAGAGTAGCCTTTTAGGAAGAATTTGGAGTGATACTGTGTTTTGTCATTCCAATTCCATTTTTTAATTGCACCATAGATTTCCCCTATTCTTCTTTTGGCGTAGCTTAGGCTTATGCCAATTACCGGTTCTGGGGTTATGGATCTTTTGGCTAAGCCTTTCCTTGCTAGGTCATCAGCTTTTTCATTTCCCTGGATTTCAGAATGTCCAGGCACCCATTCCATTCTAACTTTGTTGCTTTTAGCTAATTTGTTGAGCGCAGTATTACAGGCTTTGACAATCTTTGATTTGACTGCATGATTTTTAATTGCTCCGATGGCTGCTTGGCTGTCAGTAAAAATGGTTATATTTCTATTTGTTATTTTCTCAGCCAGCAGCTCTGAAGCGCACTGGTAGATTGCTAATACTTCAGATTGGAAAACTGTAGTATATTTCCCCAGTGAAATTATTGTACCTTTATTGGGTTTGTCATCTCTCCAGATTCCCGCTCCAGATCCTGTCTTGGTTAGCGAGCCATCCGTGTAGCAGTTGATTCCTTTATATTTTTTATGTGGTTTCAACTTGTTTATTATAGCTTGATAGTTAATATCCATTAATATCCATAAAACATTTAGTTTTATGATAGCGCTTGTCTTTAACCCTTTAACTGCTAGTGGCTAGTATACTAGCCAGCCGCGCGCTGGTCCCCAACTTATACTCCACCCCGCTACCTCCGCAGTTAAAGGGTTAATAAAGAAATTTGTGGTTACCAATTCAGTATTTATCGAATTTAATAATATGAATACAGTTTTATTATTATATTATTTTTAATCGGCGTTTTGACAACCCACTTATGCACCTTAAGGTCTGAGGACTCTAATCCTTTACAAATGGTTGGAAATAATTCCGAAAGAATTCCAGATACCATTCAAATTTATTTTCATTATATTGTAACACTTATGTGGGTTTAACAAATTTTTTATTCAAAGAAAATAATAATTTGCAATGCCACACAAATTATTGAGACATAAATATTTAACCCTCTGGCGGGCGCGCAGCCTTGTTTGGACCGTGTCTTTGTTTTTTTATACATTTTATTAGAAAATAAGCAATAACTTACTTTATTTTATGTCGTTTACTCGTTCCTTTAGGCCTATACCATTTCGTATGAATGAAGATTATAAGTTGTATAAAGAAAAGGATGGCAGAAAAAAAAAAAATTAAAATAGCTTTGTCGATAAAAAAAAAAAAAAAAAAAAAAAAACTTACAATTGGTAGTATAATGAATAGAGATAATATTATAATAAATTTTGCTCATATGAACATAGGAATAATGGTGGAATATGGGTTACCGTTGTTATAATGAAGAGGAAATGGTTGGGGGTGCAGTCAGAATAAATAGCATTAATATGTAAGAATCACATATTTTATTTTTACCAACATATCGTTGTTGGTGTTGTTCATCTGTTTTTCATCTGTTCATTGTTCTTTCATTAGTGCTCGTATTGTAATTATAAACATTGGCATAGAGGTATGGGTCAATGTTGCACGAATGCTAATTCAGTAAAACAAGATTAAAAATAATTGTATGTGTAAAAATATTTCAAACAATATTAGACAACGTAAAAACCATAGTACTTGCATTTTAAATTGTAAAGAAAGCGTATAAATGATAAAATAATTCAGCAGAGATTGTCTGAATCTATAACGCAAAAGGGCGCGCCGTGGTGTTTGGACCGCTCTTACAGACCTACTGAAAATAACGCAATATAACTATTGAGGAAAACCGGAAGACGGTGGGCAGGACCGTCTAATGCTGTCAGAACATGTCGGTCTACAAATACCTGGAACCCTCAGCTCACTGATTCAATTAGTAATCCTAATATTTTGACAAATGTTCAGATTGCGGTCCAAATTCCGCAGCGCGCCCACCGAAGGGTTAAAGAGGTTACAAAAATGATCACTTTGTAACACGAAGATTACCTTATACAACCTGAGCTTTTCATGAACCAGCCCAACTCTCCAGTCCATCACTCTTTATATATAGTCTAGAACCTCCTGGGCCGCCTAGATGGTTCTCGAACATCATAATCACAAACCCATGCTATGACAGTTTGTTCCAATATTCTAAACCACATGTTTTTATTGTTTTTGTTTAACATTTCAATATTTTTTGCAAATATTGTGAAAGTGTGTTCATTTAAATATATATATTTGATTTTGTTGTATGATTCAAGATTTTTTCCACAGGTTGTTCGAATTATTAGAAATCAGCCTCCAGCAGATGTGGAAAAAAGTCGCAGGAAAAAAAAGAGAGGTTTTTTTGGTAGGTGCACTATTATTTAATTGTTAATACCGTGGAATGTAAGATACGCATTCCTTTAACATAGCAGCGTTAGAGCCTGTTGAAGGTCGCATTGGGAAATGTTGCGTCTACCGATTCACACGTCTTCAAATGTATCATCCATTTTATTTCCTGATTTATTGTGTACCGAAGGTATCTGATTAAATACAAATGGCCACAAAGATTCCCGTCCTCTTATAAAGACTATTTTCAAACGTTGTACATTATCCATTTAATTAAACATGCCTGTATTATTTTTCAAATGATTAGGGTATAATAATTTTAAATTACTTGTTTGTCATATATGGCCTACAAAATATATTGTGCACTGTTTATATGTTTCATATTACGTGTACATAGGCTTCAATGCTTTACTTGTGTAGCTTTCCGCTTTAAGAGTATAATATTGGACAATAAAATCTCTTAGCGGTAAATAAATGAGGTGTCTTTAAGATAGCGTTGACTTAACAAAATGACCAAATAGTATCTTCATCATTCTCTTGGTGGATGAGAGTATCATTTGAGATTTTTGAAATTTTGTAAATCTTATATTTTGATGCAAAATACTAAATTAAGAAACAGAAAAAATAAATATACATATAAAGTTATTATATATATATCATTGAGTAAATAAAAACTGTATATAAATATGTAAATTTGTAATTCAATTACTTTCTGTGCACACATTCATACCAGGCAGCTGTCAATTACTTCAGAAATGATAAACCCTATAGTCCTAAGACCTTTTGCTGCTTATTGAAACGAATAGATTATAAAACACTTCAAACAAGGTGTTTAAAAAAAAAAAAAAAGAGAAAAAAAATCCTCACTGTTTCATTTGAATGTTCCATATTGTATAATTGTAAACTTGTAACACTATCATAATTGTTGTAAAGTAATTTAAAAAAAAAAAATAATTAGTTCCATTAGGATATAATAATTGGTAGTCAAAACTATGGAATGATGAGATGAATGATGATTTTAACTAGCTTGTAAGTCAGTACGAAATGTGGTTGTTTCTATTCACAGAGCCATATTTTGATTATAAAAACATTTTGGTTGTTAAAGACAAAAAATTATCTTATTAAATGTCATGCAATGTAATAGTAATATATCTTTAAAGGACCAGAAGTCTGGAAATGAAAAATTATTATATTATGCTCAGTACGATGGCTTTAAAATTGTATCCAAGTCGTGCGTCTTATTATTAGATTGCTCAACACGTCATTACTTGCAGGTTGTTTTGTTAAAATTTTCTTTAAAAGATAAAAAGTTATATTTATAGAAGTTTTGTATGAAATACGAGGGTCATTCAAATATAAACCGGAATTTTTTTATTAAAATTTATTGGTGATAAATAAAATTACGAAAAAATTATGTTATTTTTCTACATAGTTTCCTTCCACAGAAATATACTTTCTCCATCGAATAGGAAACTTTCTGATCCCATCGTAAAAAAAAGAAGATGGCTGCACAAGTAACCAATTGCTCACGTATATTTCGACGGCATCGTCGTCTTCAAATCTTTCCTCTCCTAATGTTTCTTTCAGTGGACCAAACAAATGGTAGTCACATAGGGACAAGTCCGGACTGTATGGGGGATGTTCAAGAGATTGCCATTGTAAACTGTCCAGTTTATCACGAGATAGAGCTGCTGTGTGGGGCCGTGCGTTATTGTGCAGAAGAAGGACATCACGAATCGGTTGTTGGCGTCGTTTGTTTCGATAAGCTTTTTTTGCGTCATCCAGCAGCTGGCAGTAGTAAGCTGCATTCACCGTCTTTCGTTCACGTAGGTAGTCAATGAGTAAAGCACCTTTAGAGTCCCAAAACACAGTAACCAAAACTTTCCCAGCTGAGAGTCGAGTCTTTGCCTTGATCGATCACGACCATCCCGAAATTTTTTGGCCCAATCAAACACTTGGGTTTTACTCAGTGTATCATCACCAAAGTGTGCTTGAAGTCTCGTCAAAATCTCACTCAGTTTTACACTTTCGTTAACGAGAAAACGAATAATAATGCATTGCGCAACACACACTGGTACTTCTTGTTCAGTCATGGCGATACAGAAGTGGTGGACGTGACTGAGACCTCCTTGTGCATGTCTATCCCCTCTCCATACCCCCACCTATGATTCGCGCTGCCCGCGTAAATACGAACATCAAATGAACAAAATTCCAGTTTATATTTGAATGACCCTCGTACTAAAGGCATTTGGATGTGAAACGTTAGTGCAATGGAATCACACAAGTAACGCTGCTCTTTGAATGATTTTCAATGTACTATATTGATAAAGATTAAACTTGAGATATCTTAGACAGTTATCTCAAATACTTTCTGTCGATCAAATATTTTCAATTGTTGTTGGAGCCAAAATGGATTTAGTTTTTGCTAAAGGGGTATGATTTCTTATTATTAGCCTCTGAATACCTTTGTTTTTTTATTTTATTTGTCTAATAATTACAAAATTAAGTAAGTTTTTATTATAATTTATCTAGCATTGAATGCGATTGGGATTTTTAAATATAATCGAAACGTTTTCTTTGCTTCCAGCATTTCACATCTCAATTGCCTCAATTACTTTTATCCAAATAACCTGAAAGGTTTTACTCTAATACCTTTTTATTGAATTCAAAAATTTAGAGTGATTGTGCCAATATTATTGCTCATGTAATGTTTATGTGTAATTAAATCATTAATCAGTTGCATTTAATTAATTTTGTATTATCAAAATATTATAAAATAGTCTTGTTAGATTTTAATTGTATTATTTTATTAGTGTTTATCTAAAATTCAAACTGCGAGTATAGAATTTTTTTTTTTATCTTTGAAAAGTCTCATTAAAGTTGTTATATTTTTTTCTTAAAGATATTGTCAAAAGAGTTGAGCGATTCTCTTGGTATTAATATCATTGCAATGACATTTGTTGAATGTACAACGCACAAATAATATTACTTATATGTATATAAGATATATCTTTGCAGTATATTTATATGCGTTTGTGTCCCTTTGCACAAACACAAATGCGATAAATATATTACGTGTATTTTAGATTGTAATTTCCTGAGTGAATCTCCGTGGGTTGTCTGATTAAGATGTGAGCTAACAAAGGCCTATATTCTCTTAATATATAAGTTTTTATCATTGCTATTTTACAACTCAGTTTGAAAAATGTTGTATTTAAATCATTTAATTTTGTGTTGAATTTGTATTATTTTCCAGTCCTCAATATCAGTATTTTTATGTATGGTCAGCATATTCCAAAGTAGAGCAGATTAATTATTATTAGTATTCAAATATTTGTTTAAACTTTTTCTTTTAAATTAATTTTTCTTTTATGGTCAGTTATATAAACGTCCCACTTTCCTTTCCATAATCTTGTTTGATGTTAGAAAGTATACCTCATCCATGTCGAATACTTAAGATACTTTCAAATCAGTATTTTCAAATAATGTTTTACTGTATTATTATGATTTTTTTGTTTTCAATGATAGTATTTATGTAAAAAATTATTCATAGAAGTTCCTAGATTATTTTGCAAGATTTTTTTGCAAAAACTTTGATATCTGACTAGAAACATTGAAGGGACAGAGGTTAAATTAAGTCAAATGTCAATCCATTTCTATCTTGGTGGTTAGCATAACCTCCCACTTAGTTTGCTTCAAAATTGTGTTTTAATTTTTCAGAGTTAAATTATTTTCATGAACACTAAAATTGTGTAATTATTAGAAATTAAATTGTGAAGTAAAATTGTGTAATTATTAGAAATTAAATTGTGTAATTATTAGAACACTAAAATTTCAAAGTTGTATCTGTTATAAAAACAATTCTGTTTTGTTTGTGATTTTTGTTTTTGGGGGGGGGATCAGAGGCTAATTAATGGATTTTTTTTTTCAATATTTAATGTTGAATTTTTCATTTCCTAGTGTTTAATACTCAACCATGATTCCTCCTCTATCCATGTTGAAACGAAATTGAAATGGAATAACCCTCTATTAAGTAGACATTGTAATAATAAATAGTCTGCTCTGCTCTGAAATATAGTTTGTTAACCAGTCCGTAATTATTAAGTTATTTTATGTATTGTGTGATATTAATATAATTTGAAACATTAGTAGTAACATATACAACTGATATTGCTTTTTTGCATGTGACAATTATTTCAGCAATTCTAGTTATATGTACCCTTATCGTAGATTATTGTGATTTTACAAATATCATTAATTTAATCTTTTTTTTTTTTTTGCCATTTTTATACAGAATTTATTACAATGCCATTTCTTAACTCAAGGGTGTATCTTTGGAGAAATACTCTTCAAAGACACCGCAGATTGTTTCGATGTTTATTAGATGTTATCCCAAGTGAAGATGTTTGATTGTTAATTTTATAATAAAGACTTTTATATTCCATTCGCTGTAAGTTGTCATTTTACAATGAAAAGTTTGCTTTATAAATTTTGCTTCAATGGAGCCTTCACTGAACCATGATGAAATATGTTAATTATTAGCATCAATTTTTTTTTTTTTGTTTATTTCTCAATTAGTTTTTCATGTGTAATTATTTTAATGGCAATTGACAGTGAATGGATTTTTCTCACAAGCTTGAAAATTCTATTAAGTTTGGAATGACAAGCTGCTGCTATTTTAAAAAAATAAATAAAATTTTTCAAAGTAATCGTACATTTTATTTACCTTTTCCGACATCCTAGGCATTGTTTCATGAATATAATACAATTAAAGTAGAACAGTTTTAGGAAAATATATTTTAAATAGCTGACAGTTTGCAAATAACTAAACAAACAAAATTATTAAGAAAATCTTAAAGCTGTTGTCTACTGAAAATAATTATATCAATGGTAAAACAGGAACAGTATGGCGTTATTTCTGCCACAAAATATGAATAAAAACAGTCAGTAAATAAGTATAAAAAATTAAGTGTTATTATAATAGTCTAATTAAGTTTTTTTAAACATAAATAAGATCAAAACCATTTTCAACACTTTAAGTTCAATACATATTTTATGAGCATGTCTCATTTGGGACTAGTCCAATGAACGCTGGGGGCCATATTGTTTATTTGTCAAAGGAGGACAAAATATTGTAAATAAACTTTTGTTTCTGATTGTTATTGCCTTTTTTAAGATACATTATTTTATTTTTTAATACTTCAAGATTTGGTTTGAAGCTATAATAAAAATTACCCTAAACCACTACAACCTATTGAAGGTTGCCCCTGCTAACCACTATAATGCAGGTGACCCCATATCTATGAATATTTAAATTCGCGCATACGAGTATTATAAGACTTTTTGAATATTTACCTTTGTGAGAGGTAATTTGCTAGGGTGAAAAACCCATAGTAATTAGTTAATGAAAAGTTGGTAATACTTCCCCTATACCCCTGCTGGCTTTGACAGCTGATAAGCACACTGCTACCTGTTGGTCACCATGGGAACTACCATCCCCACCACCTCTCTTCTTAGCCGTTAAAGGCCCCATTTATGGCTAAGTTAGAATTATATTACCCGCCTTTTTTTACAGTATGAGACCGTCACGTCATCTCAACTCTAAACAACTTCACCTATTCCTGGCAAATAAACATCGATTAATCGAACTTTCTGTACATATGATTAATTTTGAAAATCCCGCGTCTAGTGATGGGTATAACAGTGAAATTTCGAGAACAGGTTATCCAGTAACTGCTATCGAGTGATAACAGGTTCCTATAACAGGTGATTTTAGTAACATATGCTACTCTACCTATTATTGGCTTTGTTTCAGTAGCGGATCTAGAAATTTTCTGAGGGGGGGGGCGCATTTTTTTTAATTTTTGGATCATAAAGGATCCCGTAGTTTATGAAGTAAATAAGTCTTAATTTCATTAAAAACTTCCAATCGATTTCGGAATTGCTGATAATTCTAAAAATGGTATGAAAGCCGAGGGCGATGATTTTTAAGTCGGAGAACATATTTCATAGCTTCGTTCCAAGCCAGCCAGATAACCATAAGATAACTGCTAGAGACATGCGCAGTACGATTTTAGCGTTCCTACCCAGCCGCTTACAGTAAGATTATTACTAGTAAGCTGTTCCAAGCCAGCCAGAATTCTGTAAGATAACCACTTGCTTATTACCAGAGCTGTCAGCATAAGGTTCGTTCCAAGTTGATTTTTCTAGCTGTTTTCTGGTAATTCGCTGATAGGTTAGTGCGCATGTCTGGTAAGATAACCATCAGAAATTTTAAGCTCACTTGGAACGCTTTTCTTACGACTTTCTGATAGATAGGTTCTTCTCCATCGGGCAAGGTTATCTCTCCTGCTAACCTAGTCGCTTTACTATAGTCTTGTTCAAGTATTTAAGTATTATTCCGGAATATTTGATTCATCAATGTAAATTTAGATTGGGTGGGGTTTGTTCTAAGTTTATTAAATTCACTAGTAAATTAGAATCATTTACTATCTTCATTGGGTTCATGATTTTTGACATTTCTTTTCATTTTATTGATTGACACATCATTTAGTGCATCTGATATCTTAATTTTTAATCAAATAAAATGTTTTGATTTAGGGTTAGCCATTGTATCATGCAGTGATATTCAATAAACACAAAACTCTGGTAGTTGATTTTAGACACAATTCCCAACAAAAAGTTAATTTGATGCCTAATCGTGTTGTGATTGAAAAATATATAAAATAAAATTCTAAAGAGGGTTTAGGTTCTTATTGAATATTTAAGGGCTGCTTAAATTTTTGAAAGATTATTGAAGTTTTAGTCTAATATCATAAAATAGACATAAAACAGATATGAATTGTACTCATTGTTAAAAGGGAAATCTGAAGATATAATTAGGATGAGATGTGATACTCAATATCTTAAGAGGTTTATAATTCCTCAGTACTCTGATGGAATACAGATTCCATACTCTTAGTGAGACTTATTCACCATTAAATCTCTGCAAAAAAAGTTGATGTTTATTGAAGAATTTATTATATGATTGAATATTTGGCAAAAAATGTGAAATGAAGTTTTGTTACTCTATTTTTTTACATTATTTGGGATTCAGTTCATAATGTCTCAACTGTGAATAAATTGCATTTTTCAAATAAATAACTATTTATACCTAATTAACTAGTTTATTCATAAAGATTATCCACCTTTTGATACAATTCCTGGTACCATTAATTTTATTTCATATAGCTTATACTTAAGTGCATTAACTTTTAATTAGTAATGTGGATTGATTCTAGTCATGGAAGCTCTGCTAATCTTAGGTCTCCATTTTGATAATGGAAACTAGGAACCTATTGAATGGCAAAATATATACCTATCACTACTGCGGAAGAAGAGTGCCACAATTCTCACAACTGAAATTTTATAGAAGCACATGTTATGATCATTATTACTATCTCACAACTCCATGGAAGACTGCTAACCATTAAATATTGGATTTAAAAATTTTTTTTTCCCAGATAATATCATTTTATATCTCTTAAGCAAAGACAAAAATTTTTGTACAGTGGCAGTCTTCATCCAAAGGAGTGATACATTTGTAATATGAAGGGAGACCTTCTTTAATGAATAGAAAACACCTTTCATTTAATAAGCGTTAAATTGCTATATAGAATTGAATACAAAACACATGATTAGAATATAAAATTAATAATTACTAAGTATTTGATAACAAAAAGATATATGGGTGATTCTAAAATTATGATGGTATTTGTGTCACAATGTGATCAGTTGACAACCGCCTGAAGGAGTTTTAAATTTTGTTTTCTATTTATTACCTCATTGGTTACGAACACTGCTATCTAATTTTCAAGCGCCTAAAGACAAGATGACATTCACTAAAATCAACAACAAAGCTCTTTTTGTCTGTCACAAAGTAGCGGTCATGTACTTTGAAAAGTAATTAAATTCTAAAAACTCAGGCACCAATCTTATCAGCGAACTTTCAGGATGCAAAAGAAAATTGGCAGGGGTATAGGCAAAGTACAACAGCTTTTCTCATTGTCACATAGTTGTGAGGTCACTCACTAGCTAGTTTTTTAAAAACCCACCAATCCCTCATAAAATGGAATTTAGTGATGGGAACATTTGGTTATGAACCTGACTATAAGTCAAGTCACATCATTTTTCCTAAATTTACTTCAGTTGCTTTCAGGACGTGGAGGAAGGTGTAATGCTAAACAATATTTTTATAGTGAGTCACTCCCTATACCTTATCAACATGATTAAAGTTAACTAAATATATACTTAACTATTATCATGTTGATATATACAAACTACATATATACTTTATTTATTACAGTTTTATAGACCTTTCAAATCTCTTCGCAGCCATAACCTCCTTTTAGTAAATTTTGTACCAGTTTTGCCAAAATTTATGGTAAATTGCCAATTTGTCACTTCCTAGCCTGATAGTGATTTTGTTTTAGCTAGGGAGTGACAATGTTGGTCAGGGAGAGACTTGCGATTAAATTTATAACTTTGTTCTGTTGATTAATAATCATTGTCAGTTCAGAGTTGTTTTTCGATTAAGTATGCATATCTTATAGCTCCCCCATCCCCCTCAAACCGCCAAATAAACTTTTGTTTCAATAGTTAACTTTCTTAACTATTTTGATGGAGGGATCGATATCATTATATCTCTATAAGAACGAGATTGACTTTAGACAAGACTTTGAAATTTAGATAACTCTTTTGAAAAGATTTAAATTAATATAATAATGTCATATGTTACATTTTGTCACTCCCTAGAACATTACTTTTTCTGAAAATCATTATCTCAAAAACTATGAATATAAGTGTGTGCACACTTCACATCATTGGTAAGGAGAAAGTGACCAAGCCATCTGCAACCAGAAACATAAGAAAAGATGACTTTGAAATTCCAAAAAAATTAAGAGCCAAACACCACCAAAATTTTAGAATCACCCATATCACACTATAAAAAATTCAATTATCTGTTCTGAATTTCATTGAGAAAAATATAATGCATGAAGTATTGCCATCGATAAGGATACCATTTCAATATTTAAAAAAAATGTCTTTAATTTGTGAAAAGCAAGGAAATTGCTGTGAAAATAAATTAGTGAAGGTGTGCAGTGAAGAACAAGATCTCAAAAAAAATTATCTTTTATTAACAAACAAACAATTTGATGTTTACATAACTATACAGGTAACGTGTAAACAGATCCGAAAAAAAAACATTTATGACATCAGTTTGCTGCATTAAATGGAAATTGGTCAAAATACTTTCTAGAGATCACTCCTGTTAATAAATTAGTAGTATTGCCATGTTACTTCTGGGTGTACCTTATATTGCACCATTAAAGAGTTGCCCGGATCTCAACTCAAAGGAATCCTTTGGGGTTTATTTATCACTGAAAAGCAAGTGAGGGTCGAAAGCTGGAATCAAACAAAGTATTCGAAATGAAATACAAAATCCTGGTGTTTTTCTTGGTAGTCTGTGTAATCTATCTGTTGAGCTTTCCACAGCGGATATATATAAAATATTAAAAAAAAAAATTACATATACATATATATAATATTTTTTTAACTTTAATTGATCCCATTCAATGTTGAATTTTGAATGTATTTTTTGCCTTATGAAACCATTCTTCATTGCTTTGTGGCTAGTTGGATGAATAAATAAGAAAGTCTTCTAGCTCTGAAAATAAAAATATTTGTTTAAATTTTAGGAAAGAAATCAAAATTACATTCAATCAGCATTAAGGTCACACCTGTTATTTTCTCAGCAGGAAACGTCCTGGATTCCACAATATGTTGATTTCAATATTTCATAGATCCTAAAATAAATTAATTAGAAAATTAGAAATAAAATGAAGTATAGTAATAGAGGAAATAAAATGAAGTATAGTAATATAAGAAATAAAATGAAAACTATCTTATATCCCTTTGACAAATATTTTTAGTGAAAATTATGAAATTAAAATAAAATACAACCTGTTGAATCAAATAGTTTTCTGGTTCAATATTTACATATTGTCACTTATATTTTCAAAATAAGAACAAGCTGAGAAAGGAATATTACACTATCAGGAAAATATATTTGACAATATATAAAATCACTAAAAAAATTTACAAATAAAAGATCATTAGGATGGGAAATATTTGAAGAAAGAAAATAAAAGCAAATATTGAGAAATCTATTTAAAAGAGTATTGAAAATGAGTATGTGAAAGTTCATCCTCAGGATAAAAATTATAAAAATAATGGAAAACAGGACTTTATTCCTTTAAAATTCACCAAGAAATTTCTGGAATGCATTATATTTAATTTATAAAATTTAAATAATTAATTATGCAAGAGATAATTCTAAATATTATGTAAGAGAAAAATAAAGTGCTTACCTTTAAGGTTAGAATATTGGGATCCTGGACACAAGTTGTCAAAATTGTAGCCTTCCCCACCAAGGTTAGCTGGGCTAGAAAAAAAAAATTCATTGCGCATGTCGCTGACGAGCTGTAAGAGAAAAATACGCTGACAGCTCTGGTAATAAGCAAGTGGTTATCTTACAGAATTCTGGCTGGCTTGGAACAGCTTACTAGTAATAATCTTACTGTAAGCGGCTGGGTAGGAACGCTAAAATCGTACTGCGCATGTCTCTAGCAGTTATCTTATGGTTATCTGGCTGGCTTGGAACGAAGCTATATTTTTCTCTTACAGCTCGTCAGCGACATGCGCAATGAATTTTTTTTTTCTAGCCCAGCTAACCTTGGTGGGGAAGGCTACAATTTTGACAACTTGTGTCCAGGATCCCAATATTCTAACCTTATAAGTAAGCACTTTATTTTTCTCTTACATAATATTTAGAATTATCTCTTGCATAATTAATTATTTAAATTTTATAAATTAAATATAATGCATTCCAGAAATTTCTTGGTGAATTTTAAAGGAATAAAGTCCTGTTTTCCATTATTTGTATAATTTTTATCCTGAGGATGAACTTTCACATACTCATTTTCAATACTCTTTTAAATAGATTTCTCAATATTTGCTTTTATTTTCTTTCTTCAAATATTTCCCATCCTAATGATCTTTTATTTGTAAATTTTTTTAGTGATTTTATATATTGTCAAATATATTTTCCTGATAGTGTAATATTCCTTTCTCAGCTTGTTCTTATTTTGAAAATATAAGTGACAATATGTAAATATTGAACCAGAAAACTATTTGATTCAACAGGTTGTATTTTATTTTAATTTCATAATTTTCACTAAAAATATTTGTCAAAGGGATATAAGATAGTTTTCATTTTATTTCTTATATTACTATACTTCATTTTATTTCCTCTATTACTATACTTAATTTTATTTCTAATTTTCTAATTAATTTATTTTAGGATCTATGAAATATTGAAATCAACATATTGTGGAATCCAGGACGTTTCCTGCTGAGAAAATAACAGGTGTGACCTTAATGCTGATTGAATGTAATTTTGATTTCTTTCCTAAAATTTAAACAAATATTTTTATTTTCAGAGCTAGAAGACTTTCTTATTTATTCATCCAACTAGCCACAAAGCAATGAAGAATGGTTTCATAAGGCAAAAAATACATTCAAAATTCAACATTGAATGGGATCAATTAAAGTTAAAAAAATATTATATATATGTATATGTAATTTTTTTTTTTTAATATTTTATATATATCTGCTGTGGAAAGCTCAACAGATAGATTACACAGACTACCAAGAAAAACACCAGGATTTTGTATTTCATTTCGAATACTTTGTTTGATTCCAGCTTTCGACCCTCACTTGCTTTTCAGTGATAAATAAACCCCAAAGGATTCCTTTGAGTTGAGATCCGGGCAACTCTTTAATGGTGCAATATAAGGTACACCCAGAAGTAACATGGCAATACTACTAATTTATTAGCAGGAGTCATCTCTAGAAAGTATTTTGACCAATATATTCATGTGTATGTCAGAGTCCATATTTATCATAATTCTCATTTACAAGTAGTAAACTTATTTAATTAATCACTACTTTAGCGTTTACATTATTCGGAGCTCTAAGGCTTAACATTGCGCTAATTACTGCGAAATAATTTCAAAATAAAGAGTATAAATTTTGAATTTTAAGTTATTGGATGTGTCATTCAGAAGAGTCAAATAATAGCTATTACATCATTATAACAGTGAGGGAATAACATTTTCTTTCAGACTGTTAGAACAACCAGCGATAACACCTGTTGCCCAATCACTCCTCTGCATTGTAATAATAGCTAGCGATAACAGCTGCTGCCCAATCACTCCTTCGACTGTTACCGAATTACTCCTCGCACTGTTATAACAGCCAGCGATAACAACGGTTGCCCGATCACTATTACCCAATCACTCTTTTAGCCTGTAATAACGCTCTCTCCTGTTATCGCGCCTGCGCAAGTGATAGGTTGCTCAATAATGGAGTGATTTCAATAACGAAGGTATACTGGTAACAGGTTATTCCAATCACTGTTATTTTATAATAATAGGTGATTTAAGGCTGTTATGTTATTTAGACCCCACCACTAACCGCGTCCCTCCCCCCGCATCTATAGAACATTACCCTTCATCGAAATGTTATCATTTTTCGAAGAATTAGTATTTTAGAGTCCCTGAAAAATATTAATATTGCACCTGTACCGTTCCGAATACAAGTAATTACGTAACTATTCGTTATGCGTATAAGTTCCTTACCAATCAACTTTTTTATTAACAATTTATCCACTTCTTTGTTTTTCTATAACCTATTTTCTTTTCATTATGCCTATAATTTTTTGAAGAACTGACATTGACTTACATACGTTACATAAAGTTAAAGTTACAAAAAAAAAAATTAAGAGTTAGGATTTATTTCATTGAAGATGCTTATCTAATTCCACTGTTATTTTTCACAATATGAAACCACCTATTTTGTGGGTAATGTTTACATTTGAAAGAAGAAATAAAAAGGATGTCAGCTTATATGTCAGCTTCTTTCAAATTTTAATATATCTAAATCCAACAATTATATCATATCCTATTCCTCTTAAAAAAAATAGAACCTTTATTAACCAAAACTTGTTTCTATATTATAAACCATTATACCGGAAAGTATAACTGTATTATAAATACTTAATATAAGAATTTTCACAAGGAAGTAACCATTGCTATCTTTCCTCTCCTCTATTTTTCACTTATAAGTGGTTTTTAAAAATGAAAGTTTAATGAAAAAGTAGGTTATGGTATACGTTTGAATTATTCAGCGACTCCGAATATAGTTCAGTTCGAAATACTGATTCTTCGAAATATTCAGAGAAAAGGCAAGGGTGGGGAGACGCGGGTTTTTTGAAAGTTAGATAATTATATCAACTGGCACAAAATCGATGTATTCCTTTCAGATGGGGTGAGATAGTGTGTGACGTAAAAATGACGAAATACTGAAGCAAGGTGGTTATTTTTCAAACAGGAGGGGCAATAAGGGAAAGATGGCGGTGTTAGTAGTTTGAAAGGTGACCAACAGATGGCACCGTGCTTATCAGCTGTCAAAGCCAACAGGGGAATAGGGGAAGTAGTACCGAAAATTTACGTGTGGGAGAGCTAACTAGAGCGCGGGGGCAACGAGTTGGCGGCAGTGTTGGTCCCTGGTGAGGTTGGTGAAAACCCTCCCCCCTCCATAACCTGTAGTCTTACCTAATAAAGACTTTGGACTAATTGCCTATGCGAGGAGGTAACTAGTCACGAAAAAAAAACAAAAAAAACCGTATTAATTACGGTTTGAAAATTTAAGTTCGCGAGAACTAACTAGAGCTCGCATGGACAAAGTTGGTCGTGGTAGTCAAGGGAGGGGGGCGAAACTTGGGTGCAGTACTCTGTAAGGAAGCACTCAGCTTTTTAACTGTTAATTTTTCAATTAAGAGTACCCACATTTTGGAGGCTGGGTTTGCCCCAGGAGGGTCTCTCGACCACTGAAATGATCTGTGACAGAATATTAAAGATATCCTACCCCAAGCCAAATTCGAATTCGGAATTCGGAGTGCCTTGAGCACAGGAACTGAATGCCTTACCAATGAACTATCCCGCTCCTTATAATAGAAATTAATTTGACCTTTTTATGAGAGTGGTAAAATTCTTAATAGCTAAGTCTGACAGACTCATTGACAACGATCAGAATGACCATCTGGCTAGATTGGATGCTCTGCTCATTTTTTGTTCACCAAAATACCATAAATTTCTTAGTTGTTTGTTTGTTTGTTGGGGCTTAGAGGCGTAAAACCCTCGGGTCATCAACGCCTTAAATTTCTTAGTTTCTTAAAGTTAAAAAGCTCATTGCAAAATGATGTGCTCAAGCATATCTCTCGCCATTCTCTTTTTAATCTTCGTTAGACGGGTAAATGGAACCTTAAGACTTTATTTATTGTACGTTAAATATTATTTAATAAATTATTAAACATTGTCATACAAATATCCCTTAAATACATTCTTAATAAACTAATTGAAGAAACATAATTTTTTATTAAAGTGAAATTAGAAACACACTATTTAAGGCTTTCAGCATGACGACACCAGTTAATGGTTTATATATATTTAATTTATATAAAAAAAGGAATTTTATGTTGAATTGATGAAGGCATTGTTTAAAGCTGGATAAATTACATCCGTGTTCAGATTGAGACTTGAAAATGGCGACATACCGAAACGTTGAAAATAAGCAATAAATGGTAAAGTTGAGATTGTCCTGGTGATTGCTCCAATAAGGTTAACAGCCACTATACCCATAACAAAATTGTATACTTTTATCAATACAAACATCTGATAATTTTTAGACTACAATTTTGTATATTATTTTTAATTGATAACATTTATCTACTTAAATTGATAAAAAAATTTAGTAAATTTTTATTTTATAACAAAAATACTGCAACTGACTCCTTGCCAAATTAGATCAGCAACTGGCCTGAAAGAAAAAACACGAAACAGTTTTTAAAATAAAATTAATTTCATAAAAACACATATTTTAAATATAACAAGTAAATAAAGTAAATTAAGGATTTTAAAAGAATTTAAATCAATACTACACCAATCGTTAATATTGATAGTTTTTATCAGAGTTAATAAGTTATTATATTACAAACAAAATATAATAAATCTTAAATTATGTAAATAGCATAGTGTTTGCTCACAAGACTTTCTAACCATACAAGTTTTTACAGAACACAATATTTATTGATTTCTCAAATAGGCCCCTACCCGATAAGGTCATTAGTAATACTTTGATTATTTATTAAAAAAAATGCTATTTGAAAGATCACAAAATGCACTAAAAAAAAAAAAATCATTTGTTTGTATTTTCACTAATATTGGTCCAATTACAATGTTAACAAAAATATATATTAGTTTAATTATTTTTCAAATGAGCATTTGGAATGTTTTAAGATACATAATATTAATAGTTTTTGAGTTATTAAAAAAAAAAAAAAAGATTAAATAACAAACCAATCGAATTCAGATTCCAGAGCACTTTTAAAAACATAGATATCAAGTATTACAGTATCCTCGCTAATGCTGTCTAATTAATTTTTTTTTGTTGAAGTTAAAAGTAAATGGCAGAGATGATAATAGTATTCATTTCAAAGAGAGCGAAATCACCTTAATACACGGAGGGCCCTGGTACAGAACTGAAAGTTTGAGTATTCTATCAGCTTCACGGATTCCTGACAATCTTGCACCATGCAGAGTAGAAAAAAATCCAGGAACCGTTGCCTCGCCAGCAAAAAGTACAATCGGTGGTGGATCGCAGGCAGCCGGGATGGGGCATGCCAAGGCACATTGATCTCCCACTGAAGATCTTAATCCGAGAAAACTTTTTGCACCCATAAAGTAAACATCTGTAGACCATTTTGACCTGTGTACAATCATACAAATAAATAATATATAATCAGAAATAATTCTCATTTTTAAAATGGTTATAGTTGCTCTTTTAAAAAATCTGGTGCGAAGGGCACAACACACAACTTTCACTTACCAACCTACTTACATTAAAAATTGATGTGTTTTGATAAATATGCAACGCCTTTCCTCAAATTCACACATTTTTCCTCATTTATTTACTTATTTTTGTATGTCTCCATAAGTTATAGATTATTATCATTTTTATTAGAAAACTTGAAAGTTCTCAGTACTTTTCGAATCATTATTGTTAATTTTTTTTTAAAGGGGCCTAAAAACCCTAATTTCATCAACAGATGAGTTTTTTTTACTTCATGCTTGTTTTTTTAATACAAATCTGCTTTTTGTAAATATATCGTGAAGGTCGATCAATAGAAACTGTATTTACAGCACATAGTAAATTAAAACTTAATATTAAAATGATTCTCTTAGGCCTTTCCGGAAACCGAGAACTATTACTATTCCTCTAAAACCACTTTATATTGCATTCAGAAATCTATTCTGTAACCATGGGCTTTCCCAGCGGGGGGCATGGGGCCCCCTTGAAGGCTGGATGCAATAATTTTTTAAGGTGGGAAGCAGTAATAGGATAATTTTTTTCAAGTAAATATTTGTAATAACTTAGTTGATAAAGCACTGTTATAATTATACATAATTTTGGTTTCATTCACCTTTTCAGCGGTAAGGTGTTACAACCTGAACGACCATAGCTTGCCCCCCTAGTTTTGATCCTGGTTGCGCCCTTTTCTGGAACTAAAGTTTGTAAAATAACAAATAATTAATTAAAGATTATCATGTAGTTCACACAGTAAACTGTTTTTCAATATGAGCATCACATATTTACTCTCCAAAGAAAAAACCATTGTATAAAAAAAATTAAACCGACTTCGAAAACTAGGAACCAGTAAAAATAAATGCACTGAAAAGTATGAAATAATTACCTTCTGATTTTTATGAATACGCAGCAAAATTGAAAATCGTATGAAAAGCGGAAAAATGCGTTAAAACGGGTAATTTTATTTTGATTAGTACGAATACATACTAACTGTTAATAAAAATTATTAAATTAAAATATTAAATACCATGTTCAATACTTAACAATCCTTTCGGAGGCGGCGCAAAATTTAAACTTGTTAACACTAAAAATTAAGAAAATCTTAAAAGATTTTTTATTTTGCGCCGCCTCCGAAAATATTTTTAAGTATTGAACATAGTATTTAATATTTTAATTTAATAATTTTTATTACTAGTTAGTATGTATTTGTACTAATCAAAATAAAATTATCAGTTTTAATGCATTTTTACGCTTTTCATATGATTTTCAATTTTGCTGCGTATTCATAAAAATCAGAAGGTAATTATTTCATACTTTTCAGTGCATTTATTTTTACTGGTTCCTAGTTTTCGAAGTCGGTTTGATTTTTTTTATAAAATTTTTTTTATTTCATACTTTTTAGTGGTAGAAGATAATTTTTAATATAAGGCGGAAGGAAGCAATGCGTTGATTTCTAAAACAAATTCTGTATGCTTTTTTTTATACAGATTTTAAGCGCATTTTGAACTGATTTCGGGTTTTCGAAGTTTTTTTTTTTATTTATTTATTTTTTTATTTTATTCGGTACCCCTCTTTAGATACTACAAGTGAGTTTGATTCATTAGTTGGTTGTTCTATCCATGGTGGGAAGGACGAGATCTATTCTGTGGGTCCCTCGCGAAATAAAAGTCAGCCCACCCAGGTAGCACTATACCACGTTCGTCTATCCCGGGTCTTTATATTACAATTATATCAATTTTAATCAACTTTGTATTATATAGTCACATTATCAATTTTATGAATATGCACAGAAAATTGAAAATCGTTTGCGTTAGGTGCAGTACATACCTTTTAACATCCTGTCTACTTTGATTTTTTGTAAAGAACAATGTTCCATCGGGAAAACACATAAAACTTTTTTTCCACAATGACAATATTTTTCTTTGCGGAATATTGTCCTCGGTACTTGTTTATTACATACATACTTCCGAGTGGAGGTGTTCAGTTTTGCTCCGCTGTAACATGATTCTGGCCAGTTCAAGATGCCGTAGATATGCCACTGAACAGTTGGGATTTTGACCGTTTTTCGACCAGTTTTATTGGTAAATATAATAAACAACATATACGTTTGTTATTTCGTTATCTGAGAATATGACTACCTCGAAATGGAAACAATTCTTGACAAATGACTATCTTTAAGAATTTCGTCTCTAGACTGTCTTATCGAGTGACAACCTAGGGACGTTATCGTAACTTAAAGAAAAAAAAATTAGACAATTCACCATCATAAATGGAATCGGAGATGGAAGAAAATAATATTAAAATTTTTTAGCGGGACGTATTTATTTCATGCAACTGGAATAATAATAAGTCCATATTATGGTCATATCCATAATATTTTTCTTAATTTTCAAACCAAATTTAAGCTTAATTAATAGTTATTTGTTATCTCAAAATCAATAATTTGGCACTTACAGCAATTTTCATCTAAACACCTCAATAGTTGCAGAAAGATAATTAAAAACCGATAATAGTAATCTGGATAACATAACAAAAGTGTCACTCTAGAGTGAAGAATCCGCACAAGATTTTATAATTACATTGTATATTAATATCCGACAGAGACCGAGTGTATCCGGAAGCTGACAGAGGGGCCTGAATCTTTTGTTAAGGCCTCTAAATCAAATGAAAAAGAGCTTTTCCAGGAAGCATTGAATTCCTTTTTAATGTGCATAACGAGTGGAAGGCGGAAATCAAAATCCAATTTAAAACAATAATGGCTACGATTTTACGAATCTCTTTTAAAAATGGTTATTAATGCTCGGCCTTTCTTTAAATTCTATGAATTTTGTGGTTTTATGATTATGCTGTCCATCCGTCGTTTAGACATTCATTTAGGATTTTTTACTATTATAGGTGTTTAATGTGCTTTAATCTTCTTAAATCTATAAAAAAAATCTTTTAAGCAACCCAAAAAAATGTTCTTGAGTTTTATTTCTTGTCAAAATTTTCCAGGAACAGGGTCGAAATAACAATAACTTTGCCGGAACCATAAAGAGATGTTTCATTTTTCAGAAAACGACAGCGGTATTCCACTGATATCATACATCTTTATTAAAATCTATTGTTGAAAATTTATTTAAGATTATGTATAAGGTTTGTTCCAACAAGCACTTAAACCACGTCAATAACTAACACACTTCACATGTTCTCCACCACTCTTTTAATTCTGTATTTGATTGGTTTGTTTTCCCAACCGATTCATCGACCATTAAAATATTATTGAGCATTGCTTAAAATCAACCAATCAAATTTAGAATAAAAAAAGCGGGGATAGTACATGATCAGTTTGTTATTTATCAACGTGTTTTAATAGTTTGTTGGAGCATACCTTATATATGTCATATGTTTTTTCAAATAAGTAAATATTTTGAGCGATAATTAAATAATTATTTTCATGTTTTTCCCCAATAACTTCTTTAATAAATTAAGAACCCAAAAAAGCTTTTAATGGGACCACATTGTGAAAATACTCTACAAGATGCAAAAGGTTTCGTTCCAATTGGTCCACCCATCTCGGAGTAATCAGTGGACATACATAGAAAAAAAAAAAAAAAAAAAGGCACATACGTATCGAATTGAGGAAACTCCTCTTTCGAAGTCGGTTAAAAAATAAAAGTTTTTTCTTTCGTGATAATATGAGACTCAGGACACCCCAAAACATGTATTTCTGTTGAAAACCGGAAGTCAAAATTGTTCACGATCGCAATACTTTCCCTCACTATATATTTCATATATAGGTAAGTAAATGTAAAAAATCAGCAGATCTTAGGTGACAGCAGTCAAATTGTTCTACCAAGCCTGCCTCAGCAACAGCTTAATTAATCAAGCTCAGGCAAAAGTCCACCAGACAGCGAAAGTCCACAGCCTCCTACATCTAGTAATTACACATCAGACTACAGCCTCCTATATCTAGTTATATGTTATTAACTTTTTTTAAAAGAAAAATATTCTGAATTGTTTTGGCTCCTTTCCCATATAAAAATATTTCCCCAGAAAGGGGAAAGAAATTTATCTTGGAAAAAAAAAAAAACTATGCATGAAACAAAATAGGCGGGCGCAAGCGACGGTGCTGCTTTTTTCATGAACTAGAGAAACTGGGATAAAAACCGGGCCAGTACCTGGAATTCATAGGATTTTTTGGCGTTGTTAATTTATTTTTCCATAATTAAAACCCGATTGAGCAAAATATTATTTGAAAAACGTCTAATAGGTATTGCTCGGTCCCTCAGTGTTCAATTAGAACATCAAAAGACGCGTCATTCCATTTATTTCCAAAAAATAAAAAGCTTCCTAAAGAGTGGATTGTAAAATTAAGCATAGATAAGCCTGTTTCGAAACATATGACGATATGTAGTCTTCATTTTAAAGAAAGTGACTATATTTATCCAGGTAAATATTAGTATTTGACATTTTAATATTCCAAAATGTTTGTTTTATGCAAATAACATTGGGACCATAGTGTCATATTTGTTTTTCTTTTTTAATTTTCCCCATTTTTGTCTTACATCCGTTGTGCTTAATTGTTTCAAGTTTTCAATGCGAAGCCTGAAAGTTTTGACAAATAAATAAATAATATGACAAAGAATCTAAGCTGTCATAACAATGATTGTATGAATTGGTAATTAATGTTATTACTAACCGAAAAACGTAGAGTGAAGTTACAATGATGCGTTTGCATTTACCAGAACTACCAGCTTTACACGTACAATGACAAGAAAATTGCTTATTATTATTAATAAATTTGATTTCCACTTTTATTTGAGTGGAAGCAGTCCTTTGAGATTGCTAGTTTAAAGGCACAAGGCTTGTAAAATAACTGTTTTTTTACTTTTAGATATTATTCCACATGAATTTATGTGGTTTGCATCAAGGATAGCCTGCCCTTCAATTGATGGTCTTTTAAAATTACCAATTATCTCGTATCACATCAACTATATCTATCCCTGTTGTTTCCGACATTTTGCAAAACTATTAGCGCACCCTATAGTCGATTGCGCCCGCCTATAGTTCTAATATTGTCATCATGTTAGAACTATTTTGATTAACCATTGTGAGTCGTTTAATAGTCACATTAAATTAATTACCGTAAAATGGGGTGACTTTGTGACAAGCCTATTTTTCTACAGTTATTGAATTTCCCACCTTAAAAAGAATCAGGTTAGGCAATTCAGTGTACTTGTCAGTTGGTCAGTAATGTGCTGCAACCTACTGGCCACATATAACTTCTTTCATTCCATTTACCATGGTGCTTTATTTCAAGGTTTCAACTAAATGAAAACAATCAAACATAACCTTGAAATAAAGCACCATGGTAAATGGAATTAAAGTAGTTATAGAGGTCCATAAGTGGCCAGCAGATTGTACCTAGGGATGGGTCAGGTTGTATGAATCAAATACTTTGTTTCAGATACCGGGTACTGATACTCACTGATCCATTGATACTCGGTATCAGTTGAGTGTGAGGTACAAATACAATGAAGTTAAAGCCTCTGATCGCCTCAGCTAAACCTCTACACCAACTGGTATAAGAGCAACGGATTAACCAAGTAATCATCATGATTGCCAGTAATGATATGCACATTCACTGAAGTTTCAGAATCTTTTAAGAAGAGCTCAGTTGACAACCTACTTTTCTTACACGATGTAAAAAAAAAAAACTAAAATACCTCTTTATGTTCACAGGACATGGTATAGAAGGATCTCCAGTTAATTTTCTAAGAAAATTAGTAATGTCTTCAGCTAGGGTAGAACTGGAGCACAGTTCAGTCTGCATGGCTTCCCGTCCTCCAACATCAACACGTAATATCCTTGGGGCTACTTCTCTAAAGGAACCTATTGATCTTATCCAACTCTCGGTTTCTCGTAAAGCTGAGGGACTCCAACCTATCTGTCAAAACAACAAAATTATTATTCTAGGATGTTTACTTCCGTCTTTTAAAATCATAAATAAGATGTATACCTTCACTTTCCCTTCCCCTGGTCCCCAAAAAGGTTTATCATATTCCAGGAATATATAATTTATATGGCCATAACCTAAGTTGTTTATGGCTTCAAGTTTTTCAAATGGTAAAGATGGTGAAAAAAATGTATCAGCTTGTTCCTTCAAAACACCAAGTGAAACTGTACAAATAATGAAATCGCAAGGAATTTCCTCTCCATCGCAGCATAAAACTGATCCTCGATTGGTTACATCACATGGTCTTCTATCCCAACGTATATTTTGCACAGGTTTATTGAACCTTAAAAAATTCAAAAGTATTGTCAAATTCATAAACATTTTTGAATTCAAAAAAAGAAAAAAAAGCAAACAATAGAAATTAATAACTAATTATTTAAGACAACTAAATTTCAAATACCTTATTTTTTCCTTCACTTTAGCTAATAGAGGATCAATAAGTGTTTTTCCACCATCCTTTAATGTAACTCGTCCAGAAGGAATATGAACAAAGCTTCCATAATAGTCAGCCGAAATGTTAGATAGATTTTCTCCCCATAAAACTTGTATTTCATTCATCATGCCTTCAAAAATTCAGTAATCTATACCATAAAGACATAAACAAAAGAATGCTGGGAAATTTGAGTAGAAGATATAATGGCAATTAACTATTGAATATTTGTAATAATTACCATTCAGTACAAATTTGTATTCACTTTTTTCTGGTTCCGGAATTCCAGAAACTGCCTCATTCAATAATGGATCGATAAAACTTCTTAAACTTGAATTTACTCTTTTTTCGGCTAAGAATAACGTAGCAGCTTGGGTAAAAGCCTCTTTGATAATGTGGTACGGCTTATTTATCTCATAAATAACTAATCCATCTAGTGTATAATATGGCGATAAAATGGTATCCCTGGTAATAGGAATTTTTTCTGATACAGCTAGTGAAAAGGCAGCATTAGCCAAGTTTGCTCCAAATATCTCATCACCTCCAAGATCAATTTTAGCATGGCCCATCTGGCACGTATGTATTCTTCCTCCTGGTCTATAAAGAATGTTTCAATAATTAAATATTATATGTTTATAAATATGAGTATTTTTATAAATTAATGAAAAATGATGAATAAATATATACGGATAATTGATGATGTAGTATCCAAATATTTAAAGGATCTAGCATATTTTTAGTTTTTTCCTTCCTACTTTGAATATTTATTTCCTTGATGCTCATGTAATTAAAATTTTTATAGTTTGGATTGTGAGTAAAGAATACACTAAAGCTGGTTAGGGACATGGTGAGTTGCTGTGATAAATTGTTTAAGACAGATCCTAGATTGTAGGAATAATCTTAGTAGGCTGAAATTTCATCATGAGTACACGATGGAACCTCAACCACTCAACAACACCAAGAAGTGTATGTGAAGTGAAGAAAGTATGAGGGACATAAATGTTAGAAAGCATAAAGACATTAAAAAAAATAGTTCTTCAAATTTTTATTATATGATAATATTTATATCTAGACACGGGTGTCACCGCCAAGGGGGACGCGCCCCCCCAATGTTTTGGCAGTTGGAGGGGACCGTCCCCCCCAATGTAAAAAATTAAATAATAATACAATTTTATGAATATATATCAGTTTAATCAACCAATTTAATAAAATATAAATATAAAATATTAGTTAAAATTACAGCATTTTCTACGGATTAATTATACCCAATGTCTCCATCTGATACTTTATTTTCACAAATGGGTGCCGCGACACTTTTTTAAATGCATCATCAGGCCTATTGTATATTTGATGAATTATATTATTTTTATTTCATCTTGAACTGTATCATTTTATGAATTCTTTAAAAAAGTTTGATCTCCACAATCAGTCTCCATTTCTTTTTTTTCAAACCAAGCAGCTTGATCATACTTTCCTTTAACTTAATGAAGCTTATAGAAGTTGATGAAAAGCAATGAAATTAGTAGGATCTTATTTTTGTATTGAGTTATTGCTATAAATGGATGCAAAATGAAAAGTTACATAATTAGTTTCAGAGTTGGATTATGGAAAAATAAATTCAATAAGCATTGTATGATGTACAGATAAATCAATCAATTACTCCAAAAAAAATCTACATACAATTTAAATGAGCAGGGGTGGATTTAGCACTAAATTTGGTGTTATGACCCTCCAGACTCAAAGTCACATGGCTGACAGCACCTATTTTCGTATGAGATTATTTATTACCTTGTATTAAGAAGAATTTCGATCTAAACGACCTAAAATGTTATTTTGATGCATAGTAACCACCTAATTGCATCATTAATTTAAAAATACAGACACTTTTAATGCCAAAATATTTGAGAGGGGTCATGAGGGTGCTAAAATGACAGTACAGTAAGACAATGTTGTTGAAAAAGTAAATGTACCTTAACGATAAATTACTTATTTATTTAAACAGGGTTAGGGGCTTCCTAGTTATGAGGAAACATTAATTTGGATCTTAGTCTCAATTTATATTATTTTCTTTATTACATACGTTTCAACCTCGAGGGCTGTCATCAGTGGGTCTTAAAATGTTACATACCGTATATGAGGTAATATGATGATATGTAGCAATTATTTTAAGACCCACTGAAGACGGCTCTGGAGGTTGAAATGTAAGTAATGAAGAAAAGAAAATTAGTAGAGACTAAGATCCAAATCTATTTTTCCTCTTGACGTTAAATTAATACTGTCACGTGGAAAATCTTAGCTGAAAAGCTAAGCAGGTCATTGAACCTAGGAGACCCTGAGAGAGAGGGAGAACTCCTAGAAGAGGCTGGCCCAGGCGAGTAGAGAGGGAGTGGTATAACACGCGGAGGCCCCTCAACTCCTATCACATCAAGATGAGCTGCACCACAGCGAAAATAACATAACTTAGCATCTCAAAACACCTTCAAATACCACAGGTAGTATAAGGTAATGAGGTGAACCAGCTTCGTTCCATTAGTGTTAATGGCTCGAATTTCATATTTTAATACTGTTTTTCTGTTTTAGAGGGAACAGAAAAAAAAAAAAAAAAAAAAAAAAAAATAGAGAGGGAGTCCGACTCTGAAGCTGGGGCAGGCCAGGAGTGGGATTCGTAGTAGTATCGTAGTCCCAAGTATCGAGTATAAGAGTGGCCCCAAGTATTTATGTGGTTGTGAGACCCCCCTTTGGTAGATGGGACCTGTACATTGTTTATTGTAAATAATATATGGTGTAAATAGCCTTCAATTTAATTTATTACCACACAACCCTTGCCCAAAGATCCCTGTGTCACGATGGACTGGTAGACTAGAAGAGTGATGACAATACTGTAAATCATTATTATCAAAGAAGATAAAGTATTTGAAGGGTCAGGGAGAAAAACCACGGTAGTCCACTTTTTGTTGATTTGAAACATGTAGTGCTATCTGATAGTACAGGAAGTATACTTTCTTTTCATACATGTTACTGTCGAGAAAGAAAGCGATAGTCCACATAAAATCGATACAAGGGGGAAAAACAGCTTAAGTCCTGAGTGTCGGGGAAAGATTAACAGTAGTCCATTTCTGTGGTATTTGTTTGTGATTGAAGGTTATCAATATTTGTTATTGGTTCTTCAGATTACATTCTATTCTAATCTATTCCAGTGTTTTACATTAAAAAAGTGATATTATTATTACGTTTGAAAATAAACAGTGACTTTAGTTCAAGTGAAGATGGTTACAAGTGTACAAAATTAACAAAAAAAAAAAAAAGAAAAAACACGGACGAATGTCTGATGTCATGAAAAAACTCAGACTTTCAACTCACAAGTCAGGTGAAAACTGTTTTTGTAAACGATTTAAGTTAATTAAACGATTAACTTGGTGAAATTAATTTTGATCCTCCATTTTTCAAACCACTTCTCTAGTTCAAATGGATGGTTTTGAAGGGCGAAGGATGCGATAGTAGGATTTCGATGTGATGAACAGATAGCCGTGTCATCAGCGAAGCTAAAGATGGTAGTGCGAGGGTGTTCAGGGATATCTGATGGGTAGACTGAGAAACAAATCTATTTATATTAGCAAATAGAAATAAAATTGTTATTTAAAGTATTATTGTTTTATTTGTTTACCCAAAGAAGTAATAATAATTTCCAGGTCACAATAAGCAATTGGTACAGCAATGGACTACAGTGGTTTTTCCCGCCAACAATGAGCAGTTTAGTGATGTTTTGTTATTCCAGGGGCATTAATAGCCACTATTTGGTTTTGGAAATTTTGTGCAGTGGCAAACAGTTATCTGGGTTGGAGGAATATGTTTTGTGAAACTAATTTTAACTTTTGGAAAATGGATAAAGGGGACCATAAACTTTAAATTTCATTTTTCACAGATTGGACTACCATGGTTTTTCCCCATGACCCTTCAATTATTTTAATGATTAAGATTAATATTTAATAATTAATATATAAATTGTATGTAATTAATGTACATTTACCTTCTGGACAAAATATTCTTATAGAAAAATTGAAGAACACCACTCTTCCTATACACTATGAATCAAGTAATTAAGGTATTATTAAAGACTATTTTTCCCTTGAATTTTTATTACCTCCCTAATGCTTCTAAAATGGTGAAGTTGGTTAATCCGTGCTCAAGAAGTCTTTCTGCTGCAGATAAACCAGCCATCCCAGCACCAACAATAACCACTTTCGGTTGCTTCCAACTTGGATCAAACTTCATCGCTGGCTTAATTACTTTCATCAGACACTCAGGAACAACAAGTACGTGTTTTTTACCTGCTTTTGTATTGTCAACATTCTTTGAAGAACCTGGTTCCATGCAGAGGTAGCAGCTTGTTTGTAAACTCCTATGAAACATTTTAATCTAAATTTAAATAGCTAAGAATAAACGAAACCTAACCAAGTGCACTAATGATCCTATTTAGTGAATTTGTATCTTTAATATTGTTACATGAGTCAGAACTTCATGTGGTATGAATATAAAGCTAGCCACAAAAGTGACAACCAAAATAAAATAGATAACTAATAAGAATAATGATATGGATAGATGGTTGACAGTATAAGTTTATGCGATGGAAATGGTTGGGGGTGCGGTCAAATAAAACAACACTATAGGTGTAATAATATTTATTGCGCCGACCTTTCGACCCAAGATTAAGGTCTTCATCAGGGCTAAGAATGAAACAAGATAGCAACCAATGAAGATATACGAAGAAAAGAAATATTTATATATATATATATATATATATATATATATATATATATATATATATATGTGTATGAAAATTATTTAATAATTATAGAACAGAAGACTATGAATAAAACTTTGAAATTGGAATTTACAATATTTTTTCGTTTGGTTTCAGAATAAAGATACTGGATGACAAGAAAATGTTAGAGCAAAAATATAAATAAATAATGAACTAACAGCATCCCATATGTTTTTTCAATCTGATTGACGTTTCGGACCAGTGTGTCCATATTCATCACCTGTGTTTATAGTGCTCAATTAATTATAGCAATTTACTTGTACAATTATAAACAATAAACAATAAAACACCATTATACATACAGACATAGATTCTAAATAGGTATAAATATGATATATAGGTACGTCAAGCTGTTCAATTTTAAAAGGTTACATCAATAAATATCAATAAAATGGCAAGAACACTCACCAACCTTCTCTTTTGAATATTAAATAATTGGTCATTCTAATGGAGAATTTGTCAAATATTGCTGAATTGGTGTTTTAATATATGTACACATGTTTTTATGGAGTTGCATGCTACTTGGTATCTGACCTGTGGGGAGTCTGCTATATTTTTTAATCCTGATGGTGTTATATTTTATTTATTACTGCAAAGTAATGTTTGCTGACTATTTCAGAATATTTTTTATAGTTTACTAGTTCTATTTCGTTTTTTTTAATATATACATGGATTTAATCATGTTTCTTTTTATTGCATTGCTTACCCTGTGTATGTGCAATGGAATGCTGTTAGTTCATTATTGTAAATAAATGAAGCAGTTTACCAAAATAATATGAACAAATAAATAATGAAAAGTGATAACGAGATCATTTGGATGTTGAAATTAGAAAGTTATAGGGGACAGCGGGGTTGGTTGGCATAGGGGGTAGGTTGGCCATCGGCTTATAGTTTCCGTCACACCTGTTGTGAAGGCCCCACCATTGTACCATGTGACCCACTCGACCTCGGGAGTCTTGTCCTGAGTTTTCGATCCGATGCTAACAGTGTAGAGACGAGTGTGCTTCATTGATTGATTTTACAACATATAAGTAAATTTTTATATTTTCAGTAAATTTGGTTTTAAGGCATGGTAAAACATTTGACTCCGATTCTGTTCACATAGCCCCAAACTCCTTTGAAAAACCTAACCTTTCGAGTAACCAGTTTCTTGTTTGGTTGTTCTTCCCTGTCCTGGCAGCCATCTTTCATATGATCTCTCCTGTGGGGTTAGTTGGCTCTCTTCAACTGGGGTTGGTTTGCGCAGTAGCAATTCACAAAAGCAAGGTAAACATAAACAAAGGTGAAACTACCGATTGTCTTTAGTTCCAGCAAGGAGGATGAGAGCAATTTTTCTTATGCAGAAAGTGACGACAGTCTAAACTTCTATCTTCTTCTATTGTCATTCTATTTTCCCTTAAAAGCTGTTAGAAACCGATTCCAAATTATTATACCATTATAGTGCAGTTTTTAATAACAATAATATGTGTCAGGCAGTACTTGAATGAGATTGCTACAAAAACCCATCTTCTAGGCCAACCTGCCCCACCTTGGGGGTTAATTGGCATACTCTGGATTGACGAATTCTTCAATTTTCTATTATCTTAGTATTAAATATTATGTGGTGAAAAAAATACATGAAGTACTCTGGAAAAAATACTTGAAGTACTCTAATACTTGGAGTTTACAGTGGTATCAGCCCTATTGGGATTATATTAACAGGAACGACTCAACAATCAAAAAAGTGAAAACTGTTGCAAACCAACCCCGCTCTCCCCTATATATTAAAAAAAAAAAAAACTATGCATTTAATATCACTGGAATTTGGTCAAAAGGGGTTGTCATCGAATATGAAGCTTGAATGATTTACCAAGCTTTTGAAAATCAATATAAATTCTTTCTGATTGCATTTCTTTGAATGAAACTATATTCTTTCAACAGAGACTGTAATAAATTATGAATAACGAATCCGTTATAGTCAATTATGAATTTTAAGAAGACGGGACGAAAAAAAAATTTTGACTTAAGCCCTTTTGCCCAAACATGAATGATATACCAACGAATAACAATATTAAATGGTTGAGAGATATGGAACAGATGATAGGAGGGAACGCATGGAAGAATGAAAATTGAAATAGAGATGGGTATTTTCCTCACATCATCTATTCCGTATCCCTCGACTGTTATTGATTAATATATCGTATGCATAGTTCTTTTATTTATATAACTTCCTAATTTTAACATGCATATGATCTCACTATAACTTTTCATTTTTTTCAATGAAACAACTACAACAATTCTAACATATTCTTGTCATCCATATCTTTATTCTAAAACAAAACAAAATATTTTAATATCCAATTCCAAAGTTATGTTTTATTTTTTTGTTCTGTAATTATTAACTAATTTTCATTTACTTTTTTATTTAATATTTTCATTAGTTGATATCTTGTTTCATACTTTGGCCCTGAATCTCATGTCGAAACATCGCCACAATATTTGTTACTGCATATATAGTGTAATTTTATTTGACAACACCCCTAACCATTTCCATCACACAATTATGAATAGTAATTTAACCGGTAGTATAATTTAGTCAGAATAATGAAAATTCTTTCTCATTTTTTTTTGCATATTTACCATGGGTCAATTTTTTCAGGTATACTCTGTACCACTTATTATACACTAAAAACATTCAAAGCTTGGTTCGGTCTGAACTTGAATGGTTTTTTCTTTTTTAAATTTTTTCTGAAGAATAGGACAGAAGATCCCCAAAAATTTCACATGATTATAATTTAGAAACTTACTTATGACATAAATGAACAAAAATAATAGAGAACGGAAATGGATGCTTAGAAATCAAATTAAATAAATTAAGTGTTAATCTTCAAATAGAAGAAAATTAAAAGACCGCTATAATGATGAAGGAAGGTTCACAAATTGTAAGCTATTCGGGTCTCGACATTATTTTTGACCATTAGGATTCTTCCTATATATATATATATATATATATATATATATATATATATATATATAAATTATTGTACTAAATGAAACAATTTTTTAACTTGTGAATAGTTCATGAATGTGGTAAGATTATTTTCCTAAAATTGTACTAATATTCATTATGTTTTTAATTGTTAAAAATAATTTTAACCACAAAGCTGTGATTTCCCTTTTGATTTTTTAGCTTTGAAAATGCTCAAACAGGAGCGAAACGTCAGCCTTTAGAACTGTGACTATGACTGTATAAAGGTCAATAAAGAAAATTTTTTTCAAGACCCGAATAGCTTACAATTTGTGAACCTTCCTTCATTAAATAAATTGAAATGTTGGACAGTAGCAACTTGTGAATCAATTTTTTGTTATCAATTAGGGCATTATCCACTATCACCTATATGGCCACTAATTATGTGTGGATGTTTTGGCTGTCAAAGTTTTATCTTTTCTTTTTTTTTTTTTTTTTTTTTATTAATTGTGTATCTATTTATATCTATTTACTTATTTATTCATATATTTATATGTTCGTCTAGTTATTTATCTATTAGCTATATTTTTTTTGCTCTGTATGCGTGCCATGATAGGATGGGGAGAAAAATGAGAGAGAAAGAGGTTACAGATTTGCTCGAGAGTGATATAAACTATAACAAGGGAAAGAAAGAAAGAAAAATGAAGGGTTAAGGAAAAAAAAAATAATAATAAATCAAATAAAAAGGAAATAAAATATTAGAAAAGAAAAAAAAAAAATGTAAGATTATGTAACTGTACGTGTATATGCATGAAAAAATTAAAATGTAATTTTGGTTTAACTAATGTACAAAAGTTGTATTGATAAGTATGCTGTGTGTTATAGCAACCCAATGTATCTGGGCAGCATGGTTTTATTTTATTTAAAAAAATAAAGCATTATTTACACAAATATTAATATTACATTTTAATTTTAAGCATTATAAAAGTGAGACGGATGGTTAGCAAATGAATGTTTAGATTTTCAAATTTAAAGAGAATATAGGAAGACGTATGAGCTGGTACTGGTCATAGTGAAGCTATGGCAAAACTTGTTCTTTTGGCAAATCTAAAAAAAATAATATAAAATAAATACTCTTTCCTGTACATCAAACCTTTCAGTTTTCCTCCTAAATGAAATGAGAGCCATACGATCGAGAAAGTCTTGTGTTCTAGAATTTAGTTAGAGCAGAAAGGGGACTGCTATACCCTGTACTTGAACCCTCAGCTATATTATGCTGCTCCAAGCTCCAACCACATGGTTTTAAACCGGCCAGTAGGTTTCATTTAAAAATAATTGAGTCTTTTTCGTTAAAGCTAATAAAAAATTTTTTTAAACAGGGGATATATCTGTTATAGAAAAGTATTAGCTTTTGTTATGCCATATGTTGTTTTATATTTGAAGAAGCTTATCTACAATTTTCTCCAATTGGCTATAGAGTTTACAATGAATAAAATACATTTTAAAAAGGGCCTTAATTAGATTTCAGCTTTTGACTTGTGCTCGCTCAAAAGGGATAAAAATCACCAAATGGTCCTTTTCGGGGCCATTCTAACGGGACCTTCTCAATTTTCTATTTTCGTAAATAAAAACCTACTAAAATACTTGTGTATCCATCATTAATAAACAAATTTAATACCTAAATAACAGATGTTTAAATAATAGGGGAGGGAGCAGGATAGGTCAATGGTAACGAATTGAGCAATGAAAACAAAACGCTAACAACGGGGTCTAGCTAACCCATCAATAACTCAATTATTTATTGAGATAATCTAAATGTTTAAGAGGGAATAACATATTCTTGGATTTCATTTTTTCAAACTAGTTTAGCCATTATGTCTTGGTGCAATTTCACAAGAAAATACCACACCCAAAACATTCATGAAGAAAGTCACCTATGGTGCATTGGTTAACATAGCAGCCTACAATACTAAACATTCTTGTCCCACGGAGGCCCTAGGATTCTTTTAAGGAAATAAAAACCCTTGGCTTTGCTGTCTCATGGACAATGGAGTGCCGAGCCTATACGATGTCAGATGCTCGTTAAAGATCCCTATCCTAATTATAAGTGGCTAGGCAAAACCTTTGTCCCACTGTAACATGGTAAGGGAATAGGGTGATGTTAAACAAACAAAAATTTATGAGTAATCTCTTTAGACTTCCATTTGGTATATGAACAATCAGTGCGTCAGAGTTCCTTGAAAACCGATCAGCTAGGAAAAAAAAGTAAAATCCTCTCTCCCCGAATCTAACATTTATGTACTAAAACCAGAAACATTCCCCGTAGAGTGCTCAACACCACAAAGTTTCATGGCAATAGGATAAATGATTTGAGAATGCATAAAAGAAAAACAGAATTACATGCATATGTAGATATGGTATAATTGGACACATTGATTAAAAAATTAAACTATCCAATTGTTTTCTTACTTTCGCTTACCTATATAGGAAATATGTAGTAAGGGAAAGTATTGCGATTGTGAAAAATTTTGACTTCCGGTTTCCAACGGAAATACACGTTTTGGGGTTCCCTGAGTCCAAATAACCAAGTCCCCCGAAATGGTCTGTGTGTCTGTGAACAGACTAGCTCAAAAACTATAAATCGTACGAACATGAAATTGGGAATTTGGTAGATGTATATGCCCGCGATAAATAAATTTTTCAAATGTAGGGGGTACTTCATTTAATGAATTTTGTCCAATTTTTACGTTTTTTTTTCTCCAGAATGGATTAAACTTGGTATTTGATGTACGTAAAGCCTGCTGTGTGACAGTAAAAATTGATCAATTAGAGAAGGCACTTTACTTAATAAATTTTGTCTAATTTTCATGTGTTTTTCATTTACTCATAAACAGCTTTAATAATTTTGATCAAACTGGGTGTTAGATTGTATGTGACAGCCGAAACTTCATCAAAATTTATACATTCTCATAGAAATGGCTCAGTTAAAACAGAATAAATGCGTAAATTTTTATAAATAGCTATCACCAATCATTGTCTTATTAATAAAATAACCCTACAACCTAAGCTACAAGGTTTAGTTATGCCATCATTAATAAAATAAAATAAATAATTATCAATGGTTAAAATTGGCTTGAGATAATGAACTATTATTAATTTGAAACAAAACAGAAGTTGCCATTTACAAGTATAAACATGCTCACTATACAGTTTAATACCATAAAAATAAAAGAATTATTTAATTTTTTTTTCGTTAGAAAAGGAAAGATAAAATTTATTTTTATTAAAGGTGTCTATTTGTCATTTACCTGCTTATCGATATTCTTTCATTAGTATATACAGGGTTGGGGATGATCATTTCTTCGATTCGATTAATTAAGATCCATCTCAAATATTAGGGGCCATTAAAATTATTAATGCTTTAACTAGATCACAATGTTTATAATTCTGCTCTGGTTGTTTCTCGTTTCCATTTTAATTATTCTCAAAGTGATCACGAAACCAGCGAGCAAATCGGAGCAGCGATTTGGAACTAGTACACAGAAGAACAAAAACTCCATAAACTTTAAAAAGTTAGAAAAAAATACATCAACTATTAACAACGGAATGGTGTTCCTTTTTTTCTTAAAACAACAGCATGTTACAGAACTCAAACCTAATGGCATAGTTTTTTCATCATAACTAATTGCATAATCATAATAAAATAAATACAAATATTAATGAAAGTAAGGTGCAACTCATAACTGGTCCCAAATTAAATGTATTTGAACTAACAAAACTTTTTTCATATCACTTCAGGTACAGATATGGATGTCAAATATAAAATTATTTACCTGTTCACAGGAGTTTTCCATATTTTAAATAGATTCATTGATTTAGTAACCAAGCCGAACATAATCTAACTAAATAATCAAACAGAACTAAAGTTGATTTAAAATAGAAAGTGTGTTAAAATTTATCATCGTTGCCACGACAACATAATTCTTATTTTTAAAACCAATGATTAAAATAATACAAGCAGGCAGAAACTAAAAAAATAAATAATGAAATCCTAAAAACATATTAATAATAATTTATATTAAAGAAGCACAGTTTCTCAATGGTATAATGGTTCTTAAATATTATAAATAATAGCTTTTTAAAATGTTCAAATTATTGAATCTTGTCCAATTAAAAAATAAATTATATTAATAGTTACAGTCAAAAGCACAAATTTCAGCAAGCACAGAATTATTCTGATAAAGATAAATAATTTTATAAATAACCTTATATTTTATTTTTAATATCATTGATAAATGATAATTTTAATCACATGTTTAAACATTTGTCATGTAATACGTTACATAAAAGCAATTTTTTTCTGGCACTTATAATTGAGATAAATAATTTATATAACAAGAATTCTTTATTATACACATTTCTAGACAATTTTACACAGGTTAGTAAGCTTGGTTGTTTCATAGAAAAATGCCTTAATGTTAAAAAAATAAAAAAAGAAATATTGAATGAAGTGTGCTGATGCAAATAAAAACAATTCGTAAGATTTGGCACCTTCAAATACTCTGAGCCAATAATAAAAGTACAACGAAGAGAAAACACTAAAATTTGCTGTTTTGTTTACTAATAATAAATTTATTTTGTGATGTACCGCTTCATTCAAATAAACATCTTCTTAACACATTTAGCATAATATATAATATAGAATATTATTAAAAGAAAAATAAATAAAAATTAACAGGATTAATGTCAGTTATATAAAATTCTGACATTATATTGAAGAATATAAATTATAAATTATACTGAAGAATAATTTAAATTACAAGTGTAAATATGTTGAGTAAATAAATACAATTTACACTCCGCACACAATAGTCAGTCATGCACTCGTTTATGAATAAACATGTTCAGCGATCGATTAACAATGACCAATATATTTATATATATTTATAAAAAACAGGCACATTAGCTTATTCTTTCTGACGTTTATTTTTTTCAATGAAGATTAAGTCATTTTATCGAAATGTATATGGAATGATTGCAAGGCAGTTTAAAAATGGCTGTAATGTATTTATATCTTTCTTTCAAGCTACCCATACATCCACCATCTTGACATACACGCCTTTGAGGCTTTTGTACACAATCTGACTAACAAAATTATAATAATGAACATATAATACATTTTAAATTTTTTTATATTTTTCCAATGGCAGTGCAGTGAACAGCCAAGCCTTTGCTTTTCTTTTTTTTTTTTCCGATATCTTTTAACCTGTATTTTACTTTTTTTTTCCTTCTATATTCTGTGTATAAATAGTGTAATGCTTGGAGATCCACTGTTTTCACCGTGATTTCATCTTGATCCTTTTTTTTTTGGTTTTGTACAAAAAGGAAGACAAAAGTTCTCTCTACAAAATTGTACATTTGAGTTTCTTTCTTTTACATCTATCTTTTCCACGACCATTACTCATTTTATTATCTTCCATCTTCCTCGATCGAATCTCTCTCATCAAATCGAAAAAAACCTGTAAACAGAAAAATGTTCTTAGATAATCAGAAATTTATTTATTTAAGCCTATGTATCATCTTTAGATTAAATGGCTATCTGAAAATGACAATAGAACTGCAACATTTCTCAATAGTCTTGGACTTGGTGTCATACCCCTGCGGCATGGGTTTAAAATTTGTAACCATAATAAGTTAATCACTCATTTGGAGAATATTAACAGAAAATTCTGTTTTAATTTAAGAGAAGAAAAAAAAAAAAAAAAGTACTAGACTGCACAAGTACATAAATAAGGGTTTGAATGGAAAGGAACTAGAACTCGCAAATTAAATGAGAAATGACAAATTGGATGTAATTGCTATATTTTTTTTGTTTTTCGGGCTTCAAGTATCATACCTAGAAAGCAAACAAATTGCACGGGAACGGACTAATAGGCAGCCTAAAAATTGCGAATTAAATTGAATGAGTAAAAAGGACTAATTAATTCAAAATATTAATAAAATTAAATTATAAAAAAAAAGGAGCGGAGTCACGGCTTTAAGGGTAGAAGCTAACAATGGGTGATGGAAATTGGATGAGGCCAAAAGTAGGGGTAGGTGCGGGCATATTATCAAAAAATCAGTGTAACCGCTCTCACCCGCCCCCTTAACCCTGTTTTGGGCTTCAAGTATTATACCTAGAGTGTGCCAAGCAAACTCTATTCAAAATCCTAGAAGCAAGAATTAGAAGAGTGGTCGACTGCCATATTGGAGAAGAGCAGTATGGATTCAGAAACTCGAGGAGTACACAGGACCTGATATTCACTTTGAGACAGGTCATAGAGAAATCCATCGAAAAAGGGAAAGAATTTTCTGTTTGCTTCGTGGACCAAGCCTTTGACAGGGTCAAAAAGGAGGATATAGAGCGAGCTCTGTCAGAAAAGCAAGTTGTTATCGGCACGATTCTGGCAGTTACAAGCCTTAATCAAAAGATTAAAAATATTATAAGGACCGGCAACCACATCTCCAAGGAATTTGAGATGACGCAAGGAATACGCCAGGGGTGCAGCCTAAGCCCCCTACTTTTCGCCTGGATCAGGCGTTAAGGACAGCTAAACCCAGATTGCGACATTTTCAACTAGGACATAGGAACCTACAGCCTACAGTCTACACCCACCTCGCTTTTGCTGATGACCTCGTCATATTCGCTGCGGATGACCGGGACCTACAATACAACTTGAACATCATGCAAGAAGAGCTGTCTTGCATTAACATGGATATTAATCCAGATAAGACAAAATGCATGAGAATAGACGTCCCCGCCATGCTATGAGAGTACTGAGGCTGAAAGGACAGATCTTAGAGCGGGTGCATGATTTTAAGTATTTGGGTGCCTGGATAAACAGAAGTGGCTATATCGATGGGGTGATATCGCAAAGACTGGGAGCAGCTGGAAGAATGTTCCACTCAATCCGGAAAGGATTCCTCAACAAAAGAGAAGTGACGAAGAAGACAAAGATATCGGTCTACAAGTCAACGTTCCTGCCCATCCTATCTTACTCCTCCGCTGAATCATGGACCCTCACCTCAAAACACAAAAGCCAGATCCAGACAATGGAGATGAGATACTTGAGAAAGGTTGAAGGAAAGACAAGGAGAGATAGGATCCGGAATACAACTGTAAGATCGAACCTCGAGGTACAGACAGTAGAAACCATTCTAGAAGAAAATAATCTGAGATGGTTTGGGGCACCTCTAAAGGATGGACATCGAAAGAACGGCAAGGATTACTTATGAGATGAGAGTTGACGGAAGAAGACCGAGAGGAAGACCACAGAAGCGTTCAGGAAGTGAGGACTGGGCTGGAACAAGAGGAGAGAACTGGTACAAGAGAGGGGCTCTAAGGGTAGAAGCTAACAATGGGTGATGGAAATTGGATGATGCCAAAAATAGGGGGTAGGTGCGGACTTACCGAACAAAAAAAAAAGTAATTGCTATAACCAATATACAGAAGGTTTTTAGAATAATAATTTGAATATTAAAAGTAAATTTATTTCTGAACATTTTTTTTTTTTTTTTCAACTGCAATTGATAATTATTTCATGAAATATATTATCCTTGTATTGGTTTCAATGTCCTCTCTATCTGTTTGTCATAATTGATAACATAACCTGACACACTTCAAATTTAGTGCCAAAGAAGAAGTGGGCGTGGCTTATTTAATCTCCTCTCTCAGGTAAATTACTTAAGCTGTTGAGCTATAATAAATAAACAGTTCATTAAAAAAGTTCCAGGAATAATTTTTTTTTGTGACTTACAAGAGATTAAAAAAAGAATTATATTTAGTTTTCAACATAATCCCCTTTCCGTTCTATACAAATGTTGCTATGCTCATTCAGCCTCTGGAACGACCTGGAAAAGTATTCTTCTGGAATAGCTTTTAGAGCTTTGGTTACATTCCTTTGTATCGACTCAACGTCTTCAAAATGTTATCCCTTCATGGGCAGTTTCAATTTAGGAAATAAAAGAAAAGTCTGCTGGAGGGCAGATGATTAATAGCGGAGACTGACTTTTGGGCCAAAAATTGAGTGGTTAGTATTGAGGAATGGGCTGGTGCATTGTTGTGCAGCAGAAACCAATCACCGGTGCGGTATGATTCCGGTCTTACACTACGAATTGGTTTCAAAAGTTCAAGGACACCTTTGTGGAATTGTTCTTTCACTGTATGTCCCGGGCGCAAAATTCTAATTGTTAGTCGACCATTCTTGAATCGTGCATACCACTTAAAAATCTTACTGCGGCTTAAACAATTCTCACCATACACAGTTTTCAATTCTTCGAATGTTTCCGAACCACTTATTCCTAATTTAAAACAAAATTTGATCATGGCATGTTGTTCCATAGCGAGAATTGTAAAATTCAGGCAAAGACATGTTCAGTTAAAGGAACACAGCTGGTAAATGAGGTTACAGCCCTCCTATCAGTGTATGTAACTAAGACCTGATATCACATAGTCCTGCCATTAGATAACAGATGGCGCTAGTTGTGATTTTTTTTTATAAAAAATTAGTCCCAGAACTTTTTGAATGAACCGTGCATATCCAACACTATTAAAAAGTTTGAAATTGTTCTAAATTAAAAGAAATTACTGCAATTTTTTTTCGTCCTTAAATATATTATTTAAAAAAAAAAAAAAATTTCAGCTCTATCTAAAACCTTTTTCATCTTGGAAGAATTAAATAGAAAAATCAAGTATTGGCACACCACAGGAAAGTTGGCAATATATCATCTTACTGAAGAGATTCTTGTTTAAAAAAAGGTATCTCTAACTTAATAATTATAAATTGATAGAAAAATGATGTTATTTACTTTGTCAACATTCTCCCTGGTTTTGGCAGAGGTTTCGACGTAGGGAACGCCCCACTCCTGAGCTCTACCTTGCGCTTCAGCCAATGTAACCTTCCTTTTTTCATCCAAATCTCCTTTATTACCAACAAGAAGAAAAGGAATATTTTCATCATTTTTCACTCGTAGAATCTGCTCCCTAAATAAAACAATCAAACAAAATATTAAGTTCAAAACTGACCATTTGTTATGCCAGCAGGAATAATGCTAAAAATTAAAAAAATAAAATAAAACCTTTTGTTGATTGATTTTTATATATTGTTACAACTGTGTCAAAGTAACGAATGTGACAAGAAAATTAAGAAGAATCGCGCGGGTTACCTACTCGCAGGTTGAGCTTTTGAGCGGGTGCGGTGAACTATGGACGCACCTTTAGACTATAATCCATTTTTACTAACCAGAAATAAACTTTTTTTTTTAAATGACCTTTAAATTAAAAAAAAAAAAACTAGTTTTGGATATGCAGAATTTAGTTTTTTAGTAAAAATTAGAGGATGATACTTCAAGAATATAGCTCATTGTACAAAGCAAAATTATCGATACACATATACTAATTATCAGAGAAATAATTTTAAAAAGTATGAAATAACAACCTGAAATCTTGCGTTGCCTGAAAACTTTCTTCTTCTGTGATTGAGAAAACACAGAGGAATCCTTCTCCACTTCGAAAATAATTGTCCCTGAAATCAGAAAAGAGCAATCAGTTAAAATTATATAAACACACTAAACAAGCTTTTACAGACTCTAAAACTTGACTTTGTAAGATACTATAAATATATGTTTATATGCAATTTAACAGCCTGGACAGTGAAAAATACAATTAATTTTGAGTCACTGCTTTATCACTGCCAGTTTAGATATTTTTATATAATAATTTACATCGGTAAAATTGTTTAAACCTTTATTAGAGTTATAATATGACAAACGGTGACAGAGAAGATAAAGTAGGCTTTAGCTAATAGAAGATGTATGTAATGAAAATGGCCATGGGTGTGGTCAGAATATTTGGGTCAAAAACTTTGACACAATATAATATATACTTCCAAATATAAATGTTTTTTCTTCTGACTACATTTCCAACCACATTTATTACATGATTTCTACGGTCAACCATATTACATCATTATCAATAAGACAGAAATGGGAAAAAGGACATTTTTTCTCAAAACGTGTTATGGGCAGATGAAAACTGGGAAAACTGAGTCAAAAGATCTGAAAATAACTGGCAAAAAAAAACATATTGGGTAAGAATGGGATTCTCTGAGCGGAGCCGGAATCAAACATAACTCCTCAGAAAACCTCAGATAATTGGAATGTACTCTTTAAAAACATGAAGTGCAAACCTAAGCTATTTTAGGTCCAAAAATTAAATTGGAGTTTTCCCACACAAAAAAGCTCTGCGACACAATTTTGAAAATTACAATCATCCCCCTTTTCTAACGTAGTCTTCACGTATGTTAATAATGTAACATTTTTGGGCCGGGATATCCAAGCTTGTTTGAGCACGACCCGCTTTAGCACGCTCGAGCCGAACGGTGGCGGTTCGAATCCGCCCTGAGATGGTTGACTTTTATTTCGTGGAGGCCCCACGGAATAAATCTCGACCTACCCACCATGGTTAGAATAGGTTAGTTACACCTCTAGAGTAGCCCCCCGTATGCCACTCATGGCCAGGAAGGAAAAAATAAAATGTAACATTTCAATGTGAATGTAGTACTATTACAATTGTATTTAAATTAAAAATACCATGGTGAAATAGTAATTTAGTTTCAGGGTATTTTTTTTCCCTGTCCTACCGAGCTTTTTTGGTTATAGAGGGTTTTTCCCAAGCCAAGGGTAAGGATTAATGTCACATCATGAACTTGCAATGTGCCAGGATTTAAAATCATCAACTTCAGGTTAAGAAGCATGTAATCCCGCTCTGGCCCACTATTGTTACAGGTCTCTTACATTAAACTGGAAATATTACCTAATAGCGGCATAATCTTCTTGACCGGCAGTGTCAAGAATATCTATCTGCACTTCTTCACCATCAAGCACAACCTTTTTTCTATAAGAATCTGCTTTAGTTGGTTCGTAATCTTCCACGAACTAAAATTAAATAAATAATATATAAGAAAAAGTTGAAAGTAGATAACATTCAATAAATTAATAAAATAATGCATAATAATAATAATGTTTAATACAAGATTTACAGATTTCGCTTGTTTATCCAACTTCAATCGAGGGTACATCAAAGTTAGTTTTATAAAATGAATTTATACTTATCGGTGTTTAATAAGATTTTATATGCTTGTTAAATCTAATGCTTTTTACTCTGAAATTAATTGTTAAATTAAGTGTAGTCACTTTATAACATCCTGGATGTGCTACAGAAGGGATTTGTGGCGATTTGTGGCTGTTGTTAGAAACAACAAAAAATAAAATAGAAATATAACAGGCCGGTTACAACTTATGACCTGGAGTAGCATTGTTCAAAGTTGGTTAAAGCTACTGCTATATTGCTTCTAGGCGTGGCCTATTTTGACAGGTTAAGATACCGATATATAAGTGACCTCCCATCACATCCTTTTCAGTTAAAAAGGGCATAGACAAGCTTTATCACAGCGTTCAAGTCTCACTCCCCATGCTCAGTTGAGAGTGGGATCGCAAGTAACATAGCAGTAGTAGTACCCAGAGCCTTACTCACTAAGTCATCTCCGCTTCCTATTTTTATTTTTATATTATATCTTATATAAAAATTGAGTAATACTAGAGTTTGATAACAGTCTTGAAGAAAAATATTGACCATAATAATAATAGTTAAGTAATTAAATTTGACCAAATCATAAAAATCTCATATATAAAAAAAAAAGGGGAAACAATGATTAGTTATTTTATATCAATTGAATTATATTAAGATTTTATCTTCGCATAATTTATAAAAAGTTGAATATTGCAGTATTGGATAGTCATACCTGCAGGTAAATTGTAATAACGATAATAACTTAATGCACCAATTAAAATAACAATGCTTTTTGACAAACTATGAACTGTAAGCAAACTCATTAATAGTAAAATCACTCATTATCACTATCAAAATAATGATAAAAGTTGATTCACCTGGTACGACAATGTAGATGATTCATAACAATGAGATCAGAAGATATATTAGTTGAATCATCATTAGTTAAGTAAAAATAATTTTTTTTATATAAAACAATGTTATTCAATTTATTATCATTAATCAAGAATGTAATTTAATCTTCCAAACAAAAATTGGCATTTTTCCCATGAAACACAATGGTATTAATAAAATTGTTTCATGATTCAAACAATGCACTAATATAAGATCCCAATCCAACTTTCATTTTCTTTATGTACGTGACCAAAAAATAATTATAAAACATCCTTAATTTTTCTGTAATAAATGTTAAAGATGGATCAGAATTAAATGAAAGCATTTTGTAGATTTTTAAAGGGTTTAATAATTAATCGCTTAGTTATAAAATCCATGAAAAAAAAAATTATTACAATTATTTAATTTTGTTATAAAAAACCAATTTAGAAATATTATAGATAAAAGAATGCCAACCGTTTACAATGTGATTTGAATAGATGCTCAGAGCATTTCCCTATAAAAAAAGAAAGTGATAGGACCATGAAAATTAATTTAACAGCTCACTTAGCAAGTGAGGCATGTTAACGACTAACTTTAGGCAGAAAGTAGGTTCCTTGCATTAACAAATCAATAGGCTTCTAAGTTTAATAATGGTTGTTTACTAACCTCATCATACATAAACTGAAGGGTTAAAGCTGATTTTCCAACTCCTCCGCTACCAACCATAATAACCTTATGTAGAGCAGGCTGAGGTGCAGGTTTTTTAGACATCTTGATTGAACTTGAAACACAAACGTATACTGTTATCCTACAAACCTCAAAACATATTCACTAGCTGGGAAACTTTTCAATAGCACTATTGTTATTTAATTGTCTAGGTCACTTGACTCCCACACTTTAGAGGTTATTGCCTAGCAATAAACAAATACTGTTTAGGCTTAAAGACTTATAGAAATGGATCATTGTCGAAACAAAAACTAATAGAAGAGGTAATTGTGCATATCAGCAGCTCTTATCTCATAAATTAACACCATAAATTAAGTATTAAAACGTTCAAATATGTTCACAAAATACTAAATTCCACTTACCAGTTTCTTTAAGTATTATTTTTAAAAATATAAAACGCAGTAAGAAAATGAATTGAAATTAAACTATTCCTTTCCCACGCCCAGTTTGATGTTAATACAACTGTCACTTCAACAATATCACATCTAGAAAACCTGAAACACCGAAAGCCAAACTGTTAGCGCCCTAAGCGCATCCAAGTGACTCATTTCGGAACTACTATGGGAGGGAACTTCAAGATTAGGATGAAGTTCAAAACCTTGGAAGAATATTTCTTTTAATTCTATTATGTATTTTAATTTACAACATTGGGATAATTATGTCCAATTTTTGTGAAAGTAGGTTGTTTATGCTGTTAGGTACTAAATTTTTTCCTTTGGCATATCATTCACACTTCAGCAGAAACAATTTATAGCGTCAACATAAAAAATGGAATAAAAATTACAATTGGCAAAAAATACATTATTACAAAATCAGACGACTTTATGAGGAGATAATGGAGTTAAAAAATAATAATAATAAAATTACTTTATAAGTTTATTGAATTAATCCATGTACCACATATTAATTTTTCTTAGCATGTAACCCATGCTTGTGTGCCCACTCTTGAGACTCTTGTGTGCCCACTCTTGAGACTCTATCCTAAATTTTGCACTTTTTAAATACATTTTAGGTAAGAAAGAGAAAAATATTAATTTTGTTTATTTTTAATGAATAGAAATCATGAATTATTTATGTACAACATTAAAAAAAGTAGTTATTTTCTACTTTCCATTCCACATAATTATGAGACAGGAGGATCATGCCCTCTTACCAAATTTTGTGCATACATATATATATATATATATATATATATATATATTTCTTCTTTTTTCCTTTTTTGAAAAAGTGACTTCATAAGCATATTAATTAAGTAACAGGTTAACACATAAAATTTATTTTATTTTTTTATTCTATAAAGAGAATTACTATCATCAGTATAAATACCAGTGGTGTGCCTAGGCCGTGGCAGATACATTTTTGTGGCTCCACTCCACAGTGGGCCTAGGGCAGCTATTACTTTTAAAGTGGATTCAGTGATATCTTTAATTTTTAAATTTAATTTGCCATGGAATTAATTCAAACTAATGAATTTAATTTGCTGTCTATTTTATGCTGATAATACTTCTCTTTCTTTTCTGTAGTTTATAAAGAGAATGTGGTGAGGATCTTTTGTTTAAAAACAATTTTTAAGATTAGTTGTAAGAACCTTTTTATATTTTTTAGTTGTATTTTGTGTGCCCGCTGCATCAGCAGCCTATAGTATAATTTACAATTATATTACAGACCAGAAAATTTTAAAGTAAAAAAAAAAATCATTGGACTATGAATTCACTATTAAAACTTTTATCTAAGAAAAAAATCATAAAAATGAAAGAAAAATTCACTCCTGCAAGTACTTACTGTTTTTAAGGAACGTTTGATGAAAATGAAACTGAATTATTTCCAATAAGCTCCAAATATTTTATATAAGGTTTGCAAAAATATCACCTTAACCACATTGATCATCTAACATAACCTTACCTAAACCAATCTCTGATATTGATTTGTCTTACATGGGACAACTGGTTTGCTATGTGTATCATACACATTTCAGAACTCTTCTGCCTCTCCAAAATCTCAGTACAAACCTGAAAGCTTTAAAAGGCATGCATTTAGAGAGGCACAGTGCATTTAGTTACGAGCAACAGTCCAAAGCCAGGGTACACAAAAAAAACAAATCCATGTGCAAATGAAAATTTGCACATGGATGAGTAAGTTAAGGTAATTTGAAAATTTGAAATAAAAACTTTACTGACTTTCTACATATATATTTGGGTACAAGTTCATAGGAAAAAAATCAGGTGCGATTTGGGCAACACACAACTTTCACTTACCAACTTACTTTGTATTAGAAATTGATTGATGACTTAGAAAGTGGCATGATTTGTTAAATGCCATTTCTCAAAGTCATGCATTTTTCCATATTCGTTTACTTATTTTTGTTTGTATTTTTTTAATTTTAATTTTATTATTTATTTTTATTTTATTTATTATAATTTTGTACATTCTAAATTTTTTTATTATTTTTTATTAAATATAAGTTTTTTAAATATAGTACTCGGCAATGCAAGCACAATACTCCAAGTTGTCTGATTTTATAACTCTCTATATAGTTGTTGAAAACTTCATATAGTTACCATGAAACAAATAATTTCAATTAAATGAACAGAACATCTTTAATGATAAACAATGTTGTTTAATCATCTTTAACGATAAACAACGTTCACGTACCACCGGTGGCTCACACTTGACTGCCTTCTCGACCGAATAATTAAATCTTTAACACTTTGACTGCCAAAAAAGAATACCTGAAAGTCACACTCTCGTTTCGAGACAATTTTAATATTTAACATTTACTCAATTTCAGGTGACATGTCAGTCAAAGTGTTAAGAAAGTAGAAATAATTTCTATATAGCTGAAAATTAAAATTTAACGTGAACTCATTTATTTTTATATTCATATACTTATAAACATTTATTTTTTAATACAATTGTAATTAATATCGTATTATAAACATAACAAGTAGGATATTTTATTTTATTTTTTATTTTATTAATGTTGGATTGCCAATACTGCATAATGCCCTGCAATAGCTGCCGTCCGATAGAGCGAAAAGCATTAACAGTCCCGGTGTGAATGTGTTAAAGGCGTACTGCGCATGCGTGGGCTCAATGTGTTTTATGAGTTGACGGAATATTTTTCTTTTTTTCTCCTGTATACCTATATTTACTTGATTATTTTCATATCTCATATTTAGCCATTTCTTATTTTTAGGTGAAGCGAGAGACAGATTATTTCTCCATGTAAACAAAAACATAGGTAGTTTATAGGAAAACAAGAAAGGCCCCTTCCTAATTTAAGCCCCCTTATAGCATTTTAATAATGATAAAGCTTACAAGATATTAAAGCATACTTGATTGTCATTAAACAGATGAGTTTAATCAAAATTGTTAAACTAAAACTATATATTCGTAAAACTATATTGAGAAAATGGAAAAAATCGTAAAAATGGGAAAATATGAAATAAAGTGCTCCCTTCGTTTGATCAAATCACATCAGTAAATTGTTTTGAAGGATTAATGCTACTATTAATGAGTTTATCCAATATATTCCATATCATGATAAAACATTATTTATTGGGAAAGGAAAATAGTGGAATTTGGTAAGGCAGTATAAATAAATCAATCAATTATTAAATATTCTACTTTCTTCTATATTTTCATTTATTAAACACTTAAATGAGAGTATATATTAAGCTACAATTAGTTACAACATCAAACAGATACAGACAATCGTGGGCATGCAAATTCCGAAAGACATACCTATAGACAATAATATACATCAATGTCCTTAAAAGTTTTAACCTTACAAAAACTAATAGGAACTTTGGTTTCATTTACTCATAATATACATTTATTTACAGAAAAATGTGTTCATAAAATATTTGACACCAGTTGTGCACTGTACCAAATTATTTCTATATCCAATCGGCCAAAATCTAAAAAAACCTTAATATAATAGTGTTCATGATTTAAATAGGTTAAAAACAGATGAACTATATAAAATAAAATAAAAATGAAGCTGAAACGATTGAGTGTCAATAAATCAGAAGGAAACATGTTTATACTAATCTAAAATCATTTCTTACAAACATTCATTTAATTTTAGATGAGGGATAATTGTAAGAAAAGAGGAAACAGTAAGATATTGTTTAATATATCATGGCTGGGTAAAACTTTGAGGATTTAATATAAAATTAATATAATGATTTAAAATTCAATTTATTATGAAGGTCATGAAGAAAAGACAGGGAGTGTTTTTTTTTTTTTGTTTTTTTTTCTAAGACATTAGTTTATACCAAATGGGCTCTATCAAAAGACCATACTTTTTTTTTTTTAATGCTTGAACAATAAGTTATTAAAGTACATCTGGTTTTATAAAATAGGTTAACTAGGTTAAGATTATAATAAATTTTATCAAATACTCATAATCTACTTACTGTTTAAAATATATAATACAAATCCACAATATTTTTATTATGAACTGTCACTTTTCTAAATAAATAGTTTTTAGTTTTAAATAATACAGACCTAACAACAAATAGACTATAACGGTTATCGGTTACCGTCATTTGGTGTTAGTGAAGTAGTACATTGAATATTATGGCATTGTGACTCATTTACGTAAGCCTATGGGATGTGCAAACAGTTCATTTATTTTTTGGGATTAAAGATGTTGGTATCAATAAAAATGGCCGAAAAACACCTCTAAAGGTTAATCATAGAGTTTTTAAAATTTTTATATATTTTTTTATCACAATATAATAATTTAGAATTTTCCTTAATCTCACTTTTAGATTTAGTTTACTTAAATAAATGAGTCTCTTATCACAAGTACCTTGTGGTCATTATTATACATAAATACAAATTAAGTCAAATAAATCCTATGATCAATATTTAACAATAATAATATACACAAAAATAAATAAATGTTCCTCGTTTAAAGTGATGATCATAAATTACACTAGGCCTAACCAAAATACTGTTTTAGTCTTAGGTCCCGTATTATATACAATACCTTTATATGCATATTGTACACATGTTCATATATACATAAAGAACCTTTACATTTTGGACGAATAGGCTTGTATAGGTGCAATATTAGCAATATGATAATTAGATGAGATCATAAATAATTTATATTAATAAATATAATTATTTATGTGATTATATACTGGTAATTTAGTTATATACTTTATAATATATACATATATCTTTTTTTTTGGAACAAGTTTTATATCACTATAAAAACACTCATTGGCTTTCGTGAGAAATCTCTAAATAATTCATAACTTTCTATGTCACTTTGTGAAACACGACTTAATAAGTGAAATTCAACATTGCATAATATGCACTTACATGGTGCTGAAAAACTATCTATGTAATTATTTACATAATACTTGATAAATTAAAGAGTGCTTAAACTCTTTATATGGCCACGGTCAACAAAGTGTATCATATATTCATGCTCTGTAAAGTCATTTACTCTGTTAGAGTTTATTTTCCTTGCGAAAGAAATGCAAAACACATCAATGTCCTTTTTGCAATGAATCGAGTCCAGAATATACACATAATTTTTACATGTTTTTAACACAGTTTAATTGTTCACTTTTAACACCATAACTTGCTTACGGCCAGGCAGGCGGGAGCTAGGTACAGCCTTTCGACATCATCCTCACGGTGTTCTTGAGCGCCTGGCGTTTGTTGCAGAACCAAATTCGGATCACTTCCCTTTCGTATCCCAACTGGTGGGCTAGCGTTGTTATTTCTGTACCTGAAATTCAAAGATTACTTCATTAAAATTAAAAAAATAAAAATAAACCGCATTAAACCTCAGGTAAATACTTATCATGAATACTATAAAGTTTTTTTATAAGATTATTAAAGAATGCTGATGAGGTTGAAAAGTCATACAGCAAGCAGTGACTGAATGGTATGAGGAACTTCGCTGAAAAGGTATGGAGACCAATGGCAGTAAAAGCAAGGTGGTACAAGTTGGAAGACGGATCGAAGACCTACATGTACATTGCAATGGAGAAGAACTGGAAGTGGTCACGGACTTCACCTACTTAGGAACAGTCATAAAAAGATTTGGGAAAGTGGAATCGGAAATATCGAACAGAATAAGTAAAGCTAATACAGTCTACTACCAGATCTGCAACACAATCGTAGGAAAGTGAGAGGTGACAAAGGACGTCAAGCTACATGTATTTAAATCAGCGTACCTTCCAATATGTTTGTACGGCGCAGAAAGCTGGGTATTCAAAGACAAGAGCAGAGTCACTGCTGCTGAAATGAAATTTTCATGCAGAGCTGCCGGTAAGACTACGAGGGACTGTGTTCAAAATGAGAGAATACGACAGGAGATTTCCCCATTAAAAGTGGTTCTGCAAACCCGCCAATGGAAATGGTTCAACCATGTAGTTAGGATGGAGGATGATAGGGACCCATTAAAGACTATCGACTACATTCCGCATAGCAGAAGACCTAGAGGACGACCAAGATTATCTTATCTTGAATACATCGATAGATTTTGAAGAGGAAGAGGCAAAGATCTCCGACAAGCCAGGAATCTGGCAAGGAACAGAGAGGAGTGGAATTCCTGGCTATGCACTCTCCTACACTGAAAGGCACAAAAGGGAAAAGCAAAAGAAGAAGAATTCGTTCCTTGAATGAAGTGAAGTGTGTTTTCATCAAGAATGCACTATACAGCAAGAATGCATTACAGGGTATTGGACACCAATATCGTATGTGTTGAATAATTAACTGTTTATCTTGAATAAATTTCGTTATATAACAATTTTATTTTCCCTATTAAGAGAGGCAGATCGCAATTGAATAATTAAAAAATCTGGTGCGTGCGCGCAACACACAACTTTCACTTACCAACTTACTTAGATTAGAAATTGACGTGTTTTGCTAATTATCATTTCCCAAAGTCACACATTTTTCTACATTCATATCTTATTTTTGTTAATCGTTAAAGCCGTTTTTGAGTAAATAAAAAAACCCGTGAAAATGATACAAAATTTATTAAGTAAAGTCCCCCCTCCCGTAGATCAACTTTGATGAAATTTTTACAGTCATATCTCGGCCATATAAATAGATTAAATACCAAGTTTGATCAAAATCGTTAAAACCGTTTTTGAGTAAATAAAAAAACATGTGAAAATGATACAAAATTTGTTAAGTAAAGTCCCCCCTCCGGTTAATCAATTTTGATGAAATTTTTACAGTCATATTTCGGGCATATAAATCGATCAAATACTCAGTTTAATCAAAATCGTTAGAGCCGTTTTTGAGAAAATCAAAAAAAACGTAAAAAGTTATTAAATAAAGTACCCCCTCCCTTTGAGCAATTTCGATGAAATTTTTGCTGTCACATCGCGGGCATATACCTACACTAAATACTCAATTTCAGGTTCCCATGGTTTATAGTTTTTGAGCTAGTCTGTTCACATACACACACACACACACAGACACACACACAGACTATTTCGCGGGACTTGGTTATTTCCACTCCGGGGGTCCCAAAACGTGTATTTCCGTTGAAAACCGGAAGTCGAAAATTTTCACGATCGCAATACTTCCACTTACTATATATTTCATATATAGGTAAGTGAAAGTAAAAATGAACTAGTTATAAAATTCTTTGATTAACATGTTAGGTGGGGCGGCGCATTCTAGGGGTATCCTGAATTGAACGGTATCAGTCCCCGGGGTCCGACTGCTGGGATGAGCCAAAGACGCTATCGGGCGGGGGGATGAGATGGGAATGCTCTGACGAAAGCGTTATCTTTTGACTGAAAAGTGAATTAAATGTTTTCTCAAGGGCATTATCTCTTGGTAAGGATTGGAACTATACATAACCTCTCCGGGATCCTATACAGGATTTACGCCATACTTTATCGAAAATAGCATTTAACTGCTAGAATTTTGAATTACCATCCATATTGATAATTTTTGCAATGTTAAAACGATTTTTTGGAGTCTTTTACTGCTTTACAACCACTCACTCTATGATAAACAAAATTTTCTATTTAAAGAAATGATTTTATATAAAATAAATAAAGCAAATATCAGTAAGTTTGATTTATCGGTGCGTATCTGGTATCGGACACTGAAGGGTTATTCCGTCCAGTAGTCTTGTTTTATTACTCAGGGCCGGTATTGGAACTTGGAGTCCGATTATAAAGAACAACAGAATTTCAGCTATTAGTAACAGTCTCTACACTAAAATGCAATAATCTCATTAAAAATCAACTAAATTGAGTGTTTGAAGTGTTCGGACTTTCGGACATTTCCATGTGAAAATCGGCGGTCAAGAGGGGAATGTAAGACATTGTACCATGGGGACCGATGCTGCACCCAATGTGTTAAAATAATGAATGCTTAATATTCATTGCAGAATATTTTTTATTACGTTTTAAACAAACTTCCACTACAATTCATTTCCTAAACTATTCCTTAAAAAAGATATTTTAATAGTTTATACTTACCAGATGGATGGGTATTTCGTTCGAAATGAGCATTGAGCAGCTCTAGTGCTTGAGGTGTGAATGAAGTTCTTCTTTTCCGTTTCTTTGATGGCTCCACCCCGATAAAGTCAGTCAAGTGGTTTTGACCACTCTTATACCTGCTCAAAATTTATTTTACAATTAACTTAATCAGAATTTTAAGCAAATGGAAATAGTAATCGTTACACTAGTTCATTTGATTTAGTTGAATTATTTAAATTAGCCATGTTGACATGATTCTACTATGTCTATGTTATATAGAAAATGCAAAGAAGTATAAAATAAAAAATATAGTTATTTATTAAATAATCCAAAATGAGTGAAAGGCAAAGTAAGTAAATTACCTCTCTTCAGCTTCTTTCATCCACTGTTCCAAAACTGGTTTGATTTTTTGTGCACTTTTTGGAGTTATGTCGAGTTTTTCAAACCTGCAGATAAAATAAATGTTCTATTAGGTGACATAAAATCAAAACTCATGCTATGAACTATAAGTTATTAGAATAATAAAAATGCCAAGGAAAAATTTTCGTTTTAATTTCAGAAAATTATTCTGCGCAGTATATTGTTTAAGGAGATATTTGAAAATTATTTGATGGATCTGATCTTTTAAATTTAATAGAGGTGAGAGACAGTCAACTGTTATTCTTTACGATAGGTTAAATGATTGTCAGGATTTTCAGTTAAAACTTTTTTATTTTGGAAAGCCAACTTGTGGATCTTCATCAGGGCTTCTGATTCCAGAGAGGTATTAACAGAGATTCTGGACTCAGAAGCCCTGATGAAGATCTACAAGAGGGATCGAAATGTTGGCTTTTCAAATTAAAAAGTTTTAACTGAAATTCCTGACAATCAATCTACCTAATTTAAATTTAATAGTTACGTATAGAATTTGATGTATATAATTCGGATTAGATTTTTTTATATCTATGAAGATCAATTCTGATAATTAATATATGGCTATGATAATATTTAGAATTAATTTTTAGACGAAAGAAGCATGAGTCACTTAAAGAATGATAAACATAAAAGAATTATATATATTTTATTAGTAATGAGGTCAGTTCTGCAAGCTGCAAAATTAGCAATTAGCTTCAAGTTCCATTCAAAGCTAAAAAATGATTTTTTTTCTTTGAAAATTTAAACTTTTATTTTCTTTATCGAAATAAAAATAAAAAAGTTCCTTCCTTCAAAAACTTCTATACAAATATTTAAAAAAAAAAAAAATGCCACTTAGTACTTTTAACACGTTCACGCCGGGACTGTAATTCACGCTCCTGGCCCATTGGCAGCTGAGTTTAATGCTTTTCGCTCTATCGGACGGGAGCTATTCCAAGGCATTATGCAGTATTGGCAATCCAACAATAAATAAATAAGCAATAAAAAATACTATCCTATTAGTTATGTTTATAAGTATATTAATATAAATAAATGCAAATAAATATAGAAATAAATGAATTTACGTTAAATTTTCATTATTCCAATTTTCAGCTACATAGAATTATTTTTACTTTCTTAACACTTTGGCTGCCATGTCACCAGAAATCAAGTATCTGTTCTCTTGTCAGACAATTAAATATTAAAATTGTGTTAGAACGGGAATGTGACTCTCAGGTATTCTTTTTTGGCAGTCAAAGTGTTAAAGATCTAATTATTTGGCTGAGGAGGCATTCTATAATAGTGCGAGCCACCGGTGGTACACGCCTCCCGATGAGGCAGTCAAGTGTGAGCCACCGGTGGTACACGCCAGCGTGAACGTGTTTAGGAATTACTTTCCGCTTATCAATAAAATACAGCAAAATAATCATGTAAAACACAACTATCCAATCACCATAACCATGCAATTTCACATGCAACTTTAACTACAAGGAAGAAAATAAGGGTTCGGTTTTATAAGCCACAGCACCCTGGCACTCCACCAAATATATAAATATTTATGAAAATTTATATTTTTTAAATGAATATTAAATTTGGAAATCAGCGCCAGAGCCCTGTGTGGCATGATTGGGGTAGTTAGTTTGTATTTTAAATGGGAAAGGTGCGTTACAACACACTCACACACATCAAGTGTTAATGATTACTATACAAAACAATAATAAAATATAATACATAATTATAAATTATATAACATACATTGACTGTTGCTGGGAGGCGAGTTGGGCACAGTACATCTGAGTTGCCAGGGCACTGAGACACAAATACTTAAATTAATATTATGCGATTTAAAAAAAACAAAAAAAAACACTATAATGAATTATTATTTACTTATTTCAAATACGACAATTTCAGCAAAAAAGTTATTTAAAATTTGTGATTTTGATAGATTAAAAAAAGTTTAACATTTAAAGGTCTCAGATATATCATTGAATTATTTTAGTAAAACTAGAGAATATATAATGAAACAAATAAATTCATAGAAAAAATATTATAAATCTTTTAAATATTTAAAATAATTCCAACAGGTTAAAAAAAAGCAAAAAAAAAAAAATTGTGTAAATATTTTTTATCTGTAATTTGTATATAAGTTTATACAAAAAACATTTAACTGCCTTGAAAAAAAAAAATAAATAAATGATCTATAGTTTAATTAAAAAAAAAAAAAAATTATACCTGCAAATAGCAGATTGGCTGTAAGCTGGCCCTTCTGTTATGCTCAGTGCTTGACCGACTTGTGTTTGCGTAAGGCCCAAAGATAGTCGCCTCAGCTTAAAAGCTTTCGCAAATTCTTTGATCTCGTCCAAATTGATCCCATCAACTGTGTTACCCCTGCTCTCTGATATCATTGGCTGATCTAAATAAAAATATGGATTGCTTTAATGAATTGCGGTAATGCATACCATCGTGGTATAATTTAATCTAGCTAATGTGAATAAAAATAATTATTGAGCCACGCGCACTTACTTGATTCCTCCATGAGATCCAGAGGTGAAGGGCTGTGCTGGTACGGAGGTACCTGGGGTTTAGTGGAGCTGGTCGTGATTGTGAGATCGCTATTACTAGCTGCTAAACGGCTAATCGTATTGAGAGGTGACGATGATGGATTTGTTGTAGAACCATTGCTCATTCCATTTATTGGTGGAGATTTTGAACAGTTAGGAATTCCACTCTATAAAATGTACATTCATTCAAATTTTGAGCACATCATTCATATTTATTTACATTTAAAATATTGACATTTAATTTATTACTTACGGAATACTGGTTTAGACCAAGAGGTGATTTCTGCGATTGTTGTTGACATAATTGTTGAGGAACTTGCTGTTGCTGTTGTTGTTGTTGCTGCTGCTGCTGTTGTTGTTGGGCTTGCTGTTGAGCTTGTTGTTGGGCTTGCTGTTGAGCTTGTTGCTGCTGAGCTTGCTGTTGAGCTTGTTGATGCTGAAGCTGCTGCTGTGCCTGCTGTTGTTGGAAAGCATTAAGTAAATGCTGCTGGTGTTGCTGTTGTGCGCTGTGCCCGTTCAAGAGGTGAGGTAAAGTGTTCGTCAAGTTTGGTCCAATATTATGATTAACTCCGCCACCAACTGCAGCAAATGAATAAGGCTAATTATTTACAGAATCAAATAAAGTAATAAGTATAAAATGCTAATGAAATTCATAAATTTATAAATATTACAATATTATAGGAGACAAGTTTTACCATTGGTGTGGGCGTATTGGTGAGCTAAATTAGCGAGAGTAGTAGTCATCACTTGGCCATTGCTCATGGGCATATTGACCATTTGGTTGTTTGTAACGGCATTGATTGGGATCGTCAAGATTGTCTGGGTTGCTATTCCTGTTAACATAAATTAAACAATTATTGCATATTATATTATTTAGAACATAATTGTAATATATTTAGCTTTGGAATTTTCTGGAAAAATAATTTGAACCAATTTCAAAAACAATGAAACACTATCAAGAAAGCAAAATAAGGGAGTGAAATTGTGTATGAAATAAGTCCATGAAAATTCCAAAGATAAATGCAGGATGGAGAACCTATTATACCCATTAACATTTTTTTATTGAGTTCAATTATCTTTACATCCTATACCTAATTTTATATATCAGGTACACCAGAATTCATTAAACCCGTGGTTTTCTCAATGGTTAGGAGGAGTGCAAACAAATGTTAGACTTTTTAAATACCTTGAGACGTCGGTATAAGAAGTTGAGCTCCTTGAATGCCTTGTATTATTTGGCCTGAAGCAAGTATCAGCTGTGGCATAGCAGTGGGCTGCGGCGGTGTTAGAACTTGCTGGGCAGTTGGCAATAAATTGGTATTCAAATTACCTAAAACAGAATAGAGTCATGCACATTGATAATTAGGTTAAATTATAAATTAACATGCATGAATAAATGGAAAGTTGATTCTGTACTAAATTAATAAATAAAACTAAATAAATATACGTATGAAAATAAAATAGATTTAGATTTATTTCTGATATGCCACCAAATTTAAATAGTTTGATGACACTGTATCACTTATAATTGATAATTCAACTTTAATAATATAAAATAAAAAAAAGCAATCAATTGTTTTCCATATCCGCAAGATTTTAAGATAACTATCGACTTCACAATTATCAATTCAAGTAATTCATCATAATAAACACAAATATTCGCACCATGAGGTATTAATTAATTCAACTAATTCATAACAACTGTGATTGCAATTGTTCTGAATCAGAGTATATGACAGACATGATGAAGACCTTAATCTCAGTTCCTAACGAAAGCATGTATATGCGACATTCACATAGTGTTGTTTTTCTACAGTCAACAATCTACTATAATTCTCTTTATAACATTTCGTAATTTGCATGCCTCAATTCCATTCATAAAAAAAAAGGGTCTATTTTGAAATAATTATTATGTATCCTCAAAGATAGTAATTCTCATTTTCACCCACATTCTCAAGAACCCCCTCAAATATATTGGCTATTTAAATTTGTTTGTATCCTTAAACGAATATTGCAAGTAGGTAGTCATTATACCCTATACATAACAGTTATTATTGTGTTTAGATAAAAGTAATTCTTAATACAAGATTATAATCTTATACTAAAATGGTGCTGTCACCCAAGTGATTATGAGATGGGGGATTGAACCGCAAACTTTAGTGCTAAATCCTTCCCTCCTTATCTAAATGGTATCTAGATTTCTTTTGAGTTATTGATTGATATCTGGACGTCATACAATGCTTATATAAATTATTTTTCCCTATTCCAACCCTGGAACTAATTAAGTAACTTTTCATTTTGCATCAATTTATATCAATTAATCAATGCAAAAATAAGATATTTTCTGACTGTTAACTTTGGTATTTTTATATTTGAAAATAGTTTGAACCTGTTAAGGTCTGAATTCATGAATCCTTTTTTAAAATATTATTTTTATTAAAATAGTTTGGGGGGATGTAGAATTTTTGGCTAGGGGGCAGGCTGGTGAAGTTCTTACATGTAGGTCAAGATTTGGAGGTATTCTGACGTTATTCGTGATCGTAAGCGACGGTGCTGTTTCTTGACTGGAACTAGAGGAACAGGGATACGGCCAGTACCTAGGATTCATAGGGTTTTGGGGAGTTATTAATTTATTAGACCATAATTAAAGCACTAGAGCAAAAAATTATTTGAAAAATGTCTAATAGGTATTGCTCGGTGTTCAATCAGAAAATCAAAAGATGTGTCATTCCATTTGTTTCCAAAAAATAAAAAGCTACTTTAAGAGTGGATTATAAAATTAATAATAGTTAAGCCTGTTTTGAAACATATGACGCTATGTAGTCTTCATTTTAAAGAAAGTGACTATATTTATCCAAGTAAGTATTAGTATTTCACTTTTTATTGATTAGATGATTGAGACCATAGTGTCATATATTTGTTTTTTTTTTAATTTTCCAAATTTTTGTCTTACATCCGTTGTGCTTAATTGTTTCAAGTTTTCAATGTGATGCCTGAAAGTATTAACAAATAATATGACAAAGAACCTAAGCTGTCATGAAAATGATTGTATGAATAGGTAATTAATGTTATTACTAACCGAAAAACGTAGTGTAAAGTTGCAATGATGTTTGCATTTACCATAACTACCAGCTTTCCTTAATTTAATTTTTCAAATAAAGCCTATTGATATTTTAAATTTAAAATAATTGTTTAAATTGTGGTAAATTTATATAGTAAATGAATACGAATTTATTTAATTTTTAGTTTTTGGTTCTCAAAATTTCTAGGCTCCCCCCCCCCCCGCCTTGCGGACGTTCATGATTCTAATCATTACAAAACTCAAATTAATGGTTGTAAAATGAACTACATAATATATTGTCTTAGATATGTTAATTTTATCTCTTAACGATATGATTGAAAAAAGAATTTTATACCTGGAAGCTATTAATTAATAAACGGTTTTGATATATTGAAACGAGTTTTCGTTGTTCCTTTTATAAATTTAATGAAGGGAGCCACTGAAAGTGGTTATGGTTGTATAAAAAGACATTAAACATAACCGAGCAACCTAAAATTTACTTGAGGAACATATTAAACGGTTGTTTATTATGCATAGCCGTCACAGGCATGGAATCAATCTATAACCTTTAATAACCAGAAAACGAAGCAATGAATATGTATACCATAAATAAAATCTGATGTGCCATATTAAAGGGAGGGTTTCTAATCTTCGTATAGGGATAATTATATCAGCTGTGACCTCGTTTTCTATCTAGGAGTCACTTTGCATGAGGATTACGGAATTTCGCTCCCCTATACCTTTCCTATAAGCAATGTTCTCATGTTAGCATCTGTTATATATTTATGAAATGATAATATTTACAATAATAAATCTTATTTAATGAGAATTATATTTGGGGAAATTTCTAAATATATTGTTTTTACTCAAGTAACATGTATTATTCGCGGGCGCAATCGACTATAGGGTGCACTAGTAGTTTTGCAAAATGTCGGAAAGAACGGGGATAGACATAGTTGATGTGATAGAGATAATTGGTAATTTTAAAAGACCATTAATTGAAGGGCAGGCTATTCTTGGTGCAAACCACATAATTACATGTGGAATAATATCTGGAAGTAAAAAAACAGTTATTTTACAAGCCTTGTGCCTTCAAACAAGCCATCTTAAAGGACTGCCCCATCAAATAAAAGTGGAAATCAAATTTAATAATAATAATATAAATTTTCTTGTAATTGTACATGTAAAGCTGGTAGGTGATTGCAAACACATCATTGTAACTTTACTCTACGTTTTTCGGTTAGTAATAACATTAATTACCTATCCATACAATCATTGTCATGGCAGCTGTCACTTTCACGACAGCTTAGTTTCTTTGTCATATTATTTATTTATCTGTCAAAACTTTCAGGCATCGCATTGAAAACTTGGAACAATTAAGCACAACGGATGTAAGACAAAAATGGGGAAAATTAAAAAAGAAAAACAAATCTATGACACTATGGTCCCAATGTTATTTGCATAAAACTAGCATTTTGGAATAATAAAATGTCAAATACTAACATTTACCTGGATAAATATAGTCACCTTCTTTAAAATGAAACAGGCATATACATATGTTTCGAAACAGGCTTATCTATTCTTAATTTTACCATCCACTCTTTAAGAAGCTTTTTATTTTTTGGAAATAAATGGAATGACACGTCTTTTGATTTTCTAATTGAACACTGAGGGACCGAGCAATACCTATTAGATATTTTTCAAATAATTTTTTGCTCAATCGGGTTTTGATTATGGAAAAATGAATTAAAAACGCCAAAAAACCCTATGAATCACAGGTAATGGCCCGGCTTCTATCCCCGTTTCTCTAGTTCCTGTAAAGAAGCAGCACCGTCGCTTGCGCCCGCCTATTGTCCTCTGAACATTAAAGTTTTGTTTGTTTAACGTCACTTTATGCAACTAATCGGGACTTCCATATTACGTCCTATCCGAGGGACGGCACAGCCAAGGATTTTTTCCACCCTTTAAAAAATCTTAGGGCCAACACGGGATGCGAACCCGCGACCTTCAGTATTTCCTTACAGTCCAAAATCCTTTATGCTTCATATTTTGTAACAAATAAAATAAAAGCCCTATCCAGATACTAGTCCTTTCATAGTAAACTCCAGACCTATCAGAACCCACTCGTATCCACCCTCGCTTCCTCCTCTATTCCAGACAATCCTCCAAGGCGTCTAAAAAGAAGATGGCCTCGAGATTTTTTAAGTTAGACACTAGTTGAGGGCTATCAGTGGATAGTTCCTCTATATTCTTATTCAAGACATGATTTTCTTTCATTTTAGCACATTTAATTACTTTTTTATATGCAAATACAGCTGTACATTTCAATAAATATATATTTAAAAAAAAATTATTTTTTTAAAACATTAACGGTGCCTATATTAACCTCAGATGCCCGTATTACTACCAGTACCTGTAATAATAAAGGCCATATGAAGAAGCAATGGCAATGCCCGCTTGGAACGGACAGTCCTATATCGGGGAGTGATTTTTCCATATTTCTTTTTTAACTTTTCTCTCCAAATTGATTCAGAAAAAGTGATTACTATTATGTCAGTTTTAATTTAACTTTTCATCAAGGCATATAACCCCGGCAATTACTTAATTGGAATTGAAATCCTTTGTTGAATTAGTGTTGGAAAATGGGCAGTAATTTAATTGTTTTTTCCTTTTTTTTTTTCTTTTTTTTTAATTTTCCGTCTCCTAAAAAGACCGACCATCCCTGCCCCAAATTGAGTAGTGTAATTGACGTTAGTAATGAACAGAATCGATATTCCATTTGAAAAAGAACGAATAATAAAAAGAATAAAAAGAGGAACAAAACAGAATACAGGGAGTAAAAAAAAGTAAAATGTAATATGCGTTGAACGGCCCGACCTAAATTGTTAATACTCTTTAATTACACACTAGGAAATTTGATGAAATTCGGACAGCTGTGGCACAGTTGCGGAATTGAGATCGGAGCTAAATATCTCGCATTATTAAAGTTCAAATCCCACTTTTTCATTAATAAATAAATATGGACTTGCCCACGCCCATATAATAAAAAAAGCTTATTTCGCAAGTTCTTAATCAATTCCGGCCAAGCGGAAGTCTTTTTTTTTAGAGTAGCCATAAACAGTGCAGAATTTTTTGTTTAACGTCACTTAATGCTACCAAGGCTAATCGGACGATACTGGAGTGGGAGTCATAAATTTTGCATATCCAAGTATAACTAGGATAGGGATCTTTAACTAGTACCTGAGAAATCGCACAGGTTCGGGACCTCCATTTTACGTTCCATCCGAAGGAGACGTATCGTAGGGCCATCGTGGGATGCGAAACCGCGGGTGTGGCCTGTTTCGGGATGTTTAAGAGGAATCTCATCACTTCCTTTTCAGGTAAAAAATGCTTTCGTCTCGCTATTCTCTTTTTTCAGAGATAAATAAACCTCCAAACGCATCGGCGCCAAAGAACCAAATTATTGGTAGGGGGGGACGAATCTTCCAACGAAGTATTTTAAAGGTATTTACAAAACTAGCCAATTTATGTCACATTTAGAGTGTAACTAGTTTCCCCCTTCCAAAATATTGGGAGGATGCTTCTACGCTTTTCGGGAACATTATAGATTGTTCTAATTCAGATTAAAAAGAAGGAGCCATGGACTGGAGAGTTAGTCTTGCTCTGAAGATCTAATCATATGGTTATTTTTGTGTTACTGCATCGTTACAAGTCGATACTTTTTGTAACCTTGTTAGTTATTTGAATTTTTATTGTTTGCCAAGCATTGTTATAGCTCGACAACATAAGAAATTTACATGAGAATCGCATGCGCGGACCGTGACGTCAATTTGGTGGCCAATAGTGAGGCTCTATAACAGCTGGCGTACCTATCTTACTTTCTTGTTAGTTTAGGCTTTTTTTTTTGTTGTTTTGTTTTTTTTCATAGTCTTTGTTGTTAATAAGCGTTTTCTCGTTTTTGTTTGTTTCGAAATTTAGAAAAGTTTTCTTCTTACTGGAAATATACATTTTTATAAGATATATAACACCTATATACAGTACTTTGATACAAAACAATTAAAATGGATATCTTATTATCAAAGTGTGTTTTTATAATGCAATCGATAATTATTTCTTGAAGTATCCTCATATTGATTTAAATGTCTTCACTCTGTCATGATTTATAACACAACCTTTAACACACTTCAAATTTAGCGCCAAAGCTGTAGGCGTGGTTTATTTAAGCTCCGCCCTCAGGTAAACTTATGTTGTGTTATAATTATTATTCACGTCTAATAAAAAATATTTAAATCTAAATAAGTGTTACAGTATTATATTTTAGTCTTGATAACTCAAGTAATGTTCTAATAAAAAAGTAACAATATCCTCATTGTGATTTGTGATAACTAGGGATGGGATTTTCATGTATTAGCATATTTTCTTCAGAGGCCAAGGAATTGCACGTATATGCATTCTAAACGGTTTTTACCATGATATAAACCGTTTTGAACCATTTTTATTTTCATATTTTGTGGTTTTTAAATATTTTTACATATATTTCGATATATACATATTTTTGTCCATATTTTACAACTTTCAGGAAATTTGCTTTTAAATCATGGTTAGTTATATATTTGTTTTAAGTAGATTCATTAATACCTAGAATAAATAAATTGGAAAGCAGAAAATGAACGTAGGGATTAAAAAAATTATTGGAAAATCAAAAGGCACAAAGCAATATCGACAATTCTCAGAAATTTTAATCCATTCCTAAACACGCTTATTTATTCTAATGAATTTTAAAAATAAAAAAAAATGAAGCCAAAGGAAACAATGCAACGCTTGTAAATCAAAAATTAGAAGATGTTGAAGATGTTTAAAAAAAATTCTGGACTTGACGACTTGAAAAATATTGCACGGTAGTACGAAAGAGAAAGATTTGGCCCTTAAACTTTAAGAGCTAAATGCTTTTAAATTCACACCCGTCACGTGAGTCGGGGTGGAGAGATCGTTCAGCAAATGCAAAGCTTTACTTAGATCACTAACCGTGTCCAAAAAAAAAAAAAAATAATAATAATAATAATAGAATTACAGTTAATAATTTCGAAATAAAAATAAGAAATGTTGAAGATATCCCTCATTGAAATCGATCTAATCAATAATTGTACAATTCTTCTCAGGTTAGCTTCAGCTGGGCTAATCAAGAATACAAACAATAAATAATGAAGAAAATAAGCGCCTTGTTGAAGCCCCCCCCCCCCCATTCTACATAATTTATTCCGTGCCCTCATTAGGCCTGTCGATACGTCTCTGAATAACATTCAGGCCATTTATTTAATTTGTATGTCTCACATGAGGGATAATCCCTTCGTTAGGGCAAGCAAACTTTAAGCTTATTTCAAATCAGAAATTATTGGCGAATAAATGCAAAATATCGATAGTCAAGTGAATTAGTATCGAATTCTATGTCCTCGCAAAAGAATATGCATTGAAACTATCTATAATGCTAAAGAAATAAAAAAAAAGGCAATAATCTATATAAATAAAGATGAAATCTGTTTTTTTGTTTGTTTGTTCTTTAAAGAAATCCATACCATTTATCCTAAATTCTCCAAATTTCGCTCAGTGGTTCATCCAGACTAGGCGCGAACACCTGTCCATATTAAAATTGCATAACTTCAGCCGATCTTCAGCTGATATTCTTTATTGTTATAAAAATCATAATGATCTCACATTACAATGTTTTTTTTACGAAATCGACCGTTTCTTTAGAAAAATGAAATTCCTCGTGTGAAACCGGGTTATACAGTTATAATCTATGAATATAAAGATGAAATTCTGTTTGTTCTTTATAGAAATCCATACCGTTTGTCCTAAATTCTCCAAATTTCGCTCAGTGGTTCTTTCAGACCAGGTGCGAACACCTGTCCATATTAAAATTGCATAACTTCAGCCGATCTCTGGGTATATTCTTTATTGTTATAATAATCGTTTTGATCTCGTTACATTAGTTTTTACAAAATCGACCGTTTGAGTCGATAAAAGTCTCAGTTTGTAGATTTTGAAAAATGAAATTCTCCGGGTGAAACCGGTATATATAGCCCGTGATCTCTAAAATTAAATTTATTAATGGACGCAAACAAAGATATAAAAATAAAAAATAATGGAATCTTAATTAAATTTCGAAAAAACAAAACAAAAACTTTTAGCGGTAGACATGCTATTAAGATCATTCCATCAAATGAGGAATGAATTATTCAAGATTTCATCTCATTTAAATATTCCAATTGGATAGCATTTTGTATTAAATAGCTAGGATATTTATTTATGGAATACTCATATTTCAAACTCTCATGATTCAAATAGAGACGCTTTGGACCAATCAATATATTGATGGTTATATAAAACAAAATGTATAGATTATTTTTTACTTTCACTTACCTATATATGAAATATATAGTAAGTGGAAGTATTGCGATCGTGAAAAATTTCGACTTCCGGTTTTCAACGGAAATACACGTTTTGGGGTCCCCTGAGTCCAATTAACCAAGTCCCGCGAAATGGTCTGTGTGTGTGTGTGTGTGTGTCTGTGTGTGTGTGTGTGTGTGTGTGTGTGTGTGTGTGTGTGTGTGTGTGTGTGTGTGTGTGAACAGACTAGCTCAAAAACTATAAACCGTGCGAACCTGAGATTGGGTATTTAGTGTATGTATATGCCCGCGATGTGACAGCAAAAATTTCATCAAAATTGCTCAAAGGGAGGGGGTACTTTATTTTATAACTTTTTAAGTTTTTTTCGATTTTCTCAAAAACGGCTCTAACGATTTTGATTAAACTGAGTATTTCATCTATTCATATGCCCGAGATATGACTGTAAAAATTTCATCAAAATTGATCAACCGGAGGGGGGACTTTACTTAATAATTTTTTTATCATTTTTAAGTGTTTTTTTTTATTTACTCAAAAACGGCTTTCACGATTTTGATCAAACTGGGTATTTGATGTATGTACATGCCAAAGATGTGATAGCCAACATTTCATCAAAATTGATCAACCGGAGGGGGGACTTTACTTAATAAATTTTGTATTATTTTCACGTGTTTTTTTTTATTTACTCAAAAACGGTTTTCACGATTTTGATCAAACTGGGTATTTGATGTATGTATATGCCAAAAATGTGATAGCCAACATTTCATCAAAATCGATCAACCGGAGGGGGGACTTCACTTAATAAATTTTGTATCAATTTCACGTGTTTTTTTAATTTACTCAAAAACGGCTTTCACGATTTTGATCAAACTGGGTATTTATGTATGTATATGCCAAAGATGTGATAGCCAACATTTCATCAAGATTGATCAACCGAAGAGACACTTTATTTCATAACTTTTTTTCTAATTTTTAGATTATCTCAAAAACGGCTTTAACGATTTTCTTCATATTCGTCATGTTTAATGAAAATTGAGTGTTATTTAATATCAGGTAAGTGTTATCATTATTAAAATGTTCTGAGAGGTTTATAGAGCAAATGAAAACAAAAATAAGAAATGAATGTGGGGTCACCTGTGGTGTTGTGGTTAGCATGGCTACCTACAATACTAAAGATCGCGGGTTCAATTCCAGCGGTGGCCCTAGGATTTTTTAATGGGAGTAAAAAATCCTTAGCTATTCCGTCCCTCGGATAGGACGTAAAATGGAGGTCCCGAGCCTGTACGATGTCAGGTACTCGTTAAAGATCCCTATCCTAATTATACCTGGATAGGCAAAGTTTAGGACTCCCACTGTAGCATCGTCCGATTAGCCTTAGTAGCATAAAAATGGACGTTAAACAAACAAACAGAAATGAATGTGGAAAATGTGTAACTTTGAGAAGTGGCATTAACAAAATGCATTAATTTCTTATCTAAGTAAGTTGGTAAGTGAAAGTTGTGTGTTGCGCGCACGCACCAGATTTTTATTCATATTACGGTATAACTTCAATTAACCGCTACCTTCGGGATCAGGTACGTGACGTCAAGGGAATGAACGCGTAACAGAAATACCATTAAAAAAAGATCATTAAGAACAACTTTAATTAACAATCAAATAACCCTAATTTTGGATACAAATTAAAACGGTTAGCAATTTCAAAACTTTTATTGATAAATGTCAAAAAAATATTTACAATTGAAAATTAAAATTAAAAGAAAAGTAATCTACCTTTCGAAAAATGTTCCTGATTAGTGATTGATTAGATATGTTATGATATTTACAATATTTAATATGCTAAGTACTACCTTATTAGGTTAAAAAGTGATTATTTAGCTTAAAAATAATCTGTAATCTTTTTAGTAGAGATTAAGATTAGGTAAATATTTTTGTTGTTGTTAATTTTCTTCAAAAAATCGAATCGTAAGTTGTTTGTTTAACGTCCATTTATGCTGCAAGGCTAAGCGGATGATACTTCAGTGTCTGACGTTGTACAGGCGATTTGATTTGATAAAAATCTTGGTTTTCGAAGAGAAAACTATAGGCTAACACTTAGCTACCGAAAGATCCTACTCGGCTTAATCCTGCCTCTATAAAACGGCACTTTAATAAACTATTAAATATTTAAGTTTAAAAATATAAAGAAAACAATTCTAAATACAAAAAATATTACTTTTGTACTCACTGGTGGCGTTGAGGCTGAGGTTGAGCGGGGTGTTGATGAGTTGGTTGTTGATGATGCCCGGGGGGGCGATGGGCGGCCCGGTCGGACCCACCCCACCCAGCCCCGGCACCGAGCTCAGGTTCAGCAGCCCTATAAGCAAGATCCATTATAAAATACCTCTACATATTATTTACAAAAATAAAAATTGGATAATATTTTATTGTAGCCTAAGTTTCGATTCAATAATGCATGTATTCTTCAAGGGATAAACTAAGAAGATTCATACAAAAAGAAAATTATAAAAATATACCTAAAAATGTGAATAGCTAAATAATGAGGGGGAGGGGGAATAAAAACTTAGAAGACAATATATTGTAACATGAAACAAAACATAAAAACGTAAGGTTTAGAATAGTTCTAGACTCGCTGTTGGAACAAACTAACAGTTGCAACAAACCGTCATAGTACATGTTTGTGACTACGACGTTCGAGTATCTACGTCGGCCTAGAAACTTCGAGGCTGTTCTCCTAACGACGAAATATAAGGAGCGATGAACAGGAGAGTTAGTCTTGTTCTGAAGTTGAAGTAATATGATTATTTTTGTGTAAAAACTCGTTTAAATATTTGTGGTTTCATAATTTGTTGTCATAATTGAAAATGTTATTTCCGTTTAATAAAAATTGTTTAACCCACATAGGTGTTACAATATTATTTCAATTAATCCATTATAATTTTCTCTTTGGTGGAGGCTCCCACCTGTCATACAGTTTTCTTTTCTCAAACGTATCCAGTTCGGTGGAGCCAGCCTAAATTTCGCCGGGAAAATGACTCTCGCTCCTAAAGCCATTAGGATCTGGATCACCCAGCATAGTCTAAATATTAAAACCTAATTTCTACAAATAACCAGTAAAATATAGTGAGTGAGAAATGCTTGAAACGAACGAAACAAAATTGCCAAAGAGAAGAAAATTAATAATTCCTAAAAGAGAAAGTCATAAATCAGAGATATACTTATAATAAATGGCGGTCTGGTTGGTGGGGGGGGGGGGGGGTTTAAAGCGGTACATTAATAGAAGGGTGTGTTGGCAGCAGTGACGACTGTCAGAGGACCTCAAGGGTAATTGGTACAGGGCTGCCAGCCCTAACTTTGTTTAATGGAAGAGGACCATAAGGGTTGGCAGAGCTGGTTTTTCCCTCTCCCTAAGGGACGGCATAACTCACGTGTTAGCCTTCGCAAAACCCAGCGGTATCCTGTTTCCTCCCACCCCCCCACCCCCCCAAACAACAACTGACGCTAACCTTTATCCAATTTAGACTGGTGTATGTTAGCAGCTTTTTATTATTTTTTTCTTCTTTATTTTAACCTCAATAGAAAAATAAAACACGTGTTTAGTTATCTCTTTACGGAGGGTTAGAATTAGAAGAAGGTTGTGGTTATTCTGCAATATAAACGTACATAATCGGTCATAAGCTTCCGGATAGCAGAGCTACACATAATTGTTTTATCCAGGATGAAATCACAACTTAATTTACATGCCGGCGTGTATCACCGATGGCCCGCACTAGACTGCCGCGTTGGACATTTTAGTCCAGCACAAAACATTCCACTACTTTTGGGCATTAGTTAAGATTGTATTGTTTATTTTATTATTGTTGGATTGTCAATACTGCATAATGCTCTTGAATAACTTAGATGGAGTGAAAATCATCAACCTTAGTCGCCAATGAGCGAGGAGCAATAATTACAGTCCCGGAGTGAACTGGTTAAAGATAATACAGTTGTGTATAAGTATCTAGTCATCCTAAACCGAATTATCTAACTCAAAAGTTGAAAAATATTAAATATTTCGAAGCCATTTTGAAGCACAACACCTTTCAAATCCGAGCTTAAAAAATAGTTTATATTAAAAATGGGCAATATTGGAAATCAAGAAGTGCACTTTAAAAATAAAATGGAAATCACATTGTGAAATCGCTAAATTTTAATTGCGGTATAAGTACCATTAACGATTTTATTAAAAGATACAATGAAGGAGATATCCCAAGGCGACGGAGACCACGTGACCATTCAATTGAATTGATGGGACCACCAGGAAATCCGTCGGTTCCTTGCGTAAGAATTCTAGTAGCAATGCAGAGATATCAGACATGATGGATACGTCTTAAGTTAGCCTAATTGTATAGAAGAAAAGGATAATTTGTGCTTTTTGGGACGAGTTGTATTAACAAAAATAAAACAACACACATATCATAAAATAATAGAAGAGTCGCTTATTTAATATTTTGGGTACTTTTCTGTTATAGTCACGCCCAGAGAAAATGTTTTTAATTTAGTTACTACATTGCTTTAAGGAGAAGCAGGGTTATCGCCAGTGTTGCTAGGGAGGTAACTAAGAGTTAATTTTACAACTGTTCGCTTACTGGCAACACTGTCAGGAGAAAACAATTCCGTGCCGAATCATTTTTTTTTACTAGATAATTAATCACATTAAATATGGTTGAGTATCAGTATAATTTAAAAAATATTTTTAGAAATATTTTGGATGAGGAAATTGCGGTCAGGTTTTTTCAAAAGCATAATATTATTCCTGAAATGAGAATATGTAATAATAACCATGAGATGAATAAACATTCAAAGGTAAAATTAAATGGGGGAACAAAAGAAGGAAGGGTACTAAAAGGAATTTTTTAAAATCTTATTTAGCGGAATTTATGTGACGCCAAAGGTTAGCAGAAAAAGATCCTTTTAATAAAATATTGAAAGATATTAAAGATTTTTACAATGACATTTATAACATATAATTTTTTTTCAATGTTTATACTAAAATGAAAATAAATAATTTAATTAAATTTCATGTATAGTGTTTTATTCAGAAAACGTGTGTTTTATTTATTTAAAGCAATGTATTAACTAATTCAAAAACATTTTCTCTGGGCGTGACTATAACAGAAAAGTACCATATTTTGTCCTAATTTAAACGCTTCTATAACATTGTTGACAACATGGAACATATGAGGATAGTTCCAGTTTACTATGAAAAACAGCATATTTTAATGGTACTTACGTATTATACGGCCGGAATGCAACCAACGCTGTTGCCTAAGTTACTTCTTGTAACCTAACATCTTGTTTTCTATATGGATTATTTTCAATAGTTTTAAATTCCTTTATCTTTATTTTTCTATAGCTGAATGCACTGTGTATTTATATATATAAACTGCCCCAGTCCTTAATAAAATGAATATAGTTTTGTTATAAATGAATATGTTTTGTCCAAGTTATTATTATAAGAAATTTAAATTTATATGAATAAAAATAATGCTTTATCGGTTAGTGTCAGGATATAATTAAGATGGCCGATTACAGTTTATTCCGCCACCCGTATAATACGTAAGTACCTTGAAAATATATAGATTCGATTATTATAAAGTAAATAAAGATACATACCGTTCATCTGCTTGGATTGGTCATTGCATGATTGAGGAGGGCTCTGACCTCTTTGTTCAGGAGCGCCTCCCATTCCTCCTTCTCCGCAGGAGTCGAGTGAGCTGCAATCCTCGTCGCTTTCCTGTTAAATAGAAAAAAAAGTATTATTTCATATAATTCCTCATATTTATATAATTATAACAAAAATATAAAGAGGAGATTTATTATTTATTATATAGAGATATTTATATACGCCTGTCTTACACAGTTAAATGTTTGGAACGAAGTTTGGAAGCAAACGTTGTTTCTCTATTTGACCGCCAGGGGCGATTATAATAGACTAAATAGATTTGTTTACAAGGTGAAGTTTTTTGATAAATCGTACCATGAAAATGTTGTAGTTCAATAAATAAACGGTCCATGATAATGATGATTATCACTGGTTAATAATCATAAATTAATAACGACTCTCTATCGTAGTTTTCATCGAGTAATCACTCGAAAAACAAAAACACTTCGAATTCCAATCACAAAGAGAAAAAAATTGTGTGTGCGTGCATGAATAGGTTGTGTATGTATATATCATGAAATAATAATTATTAGAACAAAGAGGTGAACAAGTATAAACAGGATTAAGTAGCAACAACCTAAAGCCTGTAACTGTGAGGTGGCCTAGGAAAGAAGTGTAATCTGACATAATTATTTATTTACTTATGAATTGATGTATTGTATGGTTCTAATATATGTATATAATGAATATAATGTAATATAGGATTTTAAATTATAAATGGTTCCAAATTTTATAATTATAGTAAATTAATTTTATAAAAATTGTAAATATTATGTAAACTATTGTTGCAGTACACCTGAAGATAAGGCATTAAGCCTCGAAACGTTATGAAGTTTTAATGTATTGAAAAAAAAAATATATATATATCATAACGGAAGATGGGATTTTTCAATGTTGTATAAAATTGGAATAATAAAGACCAAAAGTAAAAAATAATATAATTATTTCAAAATTAAGAAAATTATTTTTAAATTTTGGAGGTTTACCAAAATAGAACGATTAATAAACACATTAAAAAATAATAATTCATTTATTAGCACTAACTGACGAAAGCAGATTGTGGATCAAGAGCTCAAGTCCATAAAAAAAGCCCTAATCTATAACAATAACAATAGTGGAATACAAATAAAGAAAAACTGAAAAATAACGCTTTTAACAAACAAGTTATTAGAACACCAATTAACCACTATATTCTCATCTTACGTGTTGATTAAGCAAGATTTAACAATAATGAGATAATAGGAAGTAATAACCTAAATAAAATAATAAACCTAAATTATTTTGTATCAAACAAAATTATTGATTGATACTCATACGATTTTCAAACCTAATGTTTTTAATAACTGAATAGTTATAACTATTCATTAATATAATTGAATAGTTATAACAAGAGCAAGTTTATATTTTTTGATGTTTCATTTTTATTTAAACAAAATATGGTTTAAATTTTATAATACATATAGAGGAATATATTTAATTAAAAAAATAAAAATATGTTTACTTATTAAAAATTTTGTTGCCGTATAAAGTTTCTTTGAACCGTAGTTCATTTATTCAATTATAATGCGAAGTTCATTCAATTTTGTGTATCAGATACAAAAGTATCAAATAAAAGTATCAGATCCAAAAAAGTATCAGTATCATTTGTAACAGATACAAGAATGGCCTTTACTACTTACAAACTGTCGTTCACTCGCGACTCATTACAAATAAATTGGTCGATTGTTAAGAACTACAAGATTTTGATTACAAGATTGATTAAAAAACTTGTAAACAAGACTATTTGTTCCACTAATATCAAGTCAAAAAACGAAGCAACGTTCGTTCCAAAATGTTAGCGTGAAATAGAAATAGTTTAATATTACCGAGGCAATTTTAGATCAGCTTGTTATTGATGAAAACTCTCTCTCACTACCGGGTTGCCTGCGAACTGTGTTGGCTGAGTCGGAGATGAAGTATATAGGAGAGAGAGAGGGTAATATCCTCGCCCTATTAATAACTAGCTAATTACTAATTACGACCGAGGGAGGAAAACCTTAATTACAAGCTCCCTATATATGTAATCTGGATCGGGGAATCGGGGTTCGGGGGAATCTACTTACCCGGTGAACACGTGAGGCTTTAGGGCCGCGTCCTAACCCAGTTTAGTGGAGTAATTACTCGTGGGGTGTCGGCGGGGTGGGGGTTGGAGGAGGAACACAGCTAATGGCACAAAATCAAATGGGATGGAGGCCTAAGTATCAGGCCCAAGGAGCTCATTGCTAATTCTAAGCCCTATCTTCTTCCGCCTTAATTCTTTACCATATTTATAAATATATATCTAGGGGCAAAGGTAATAATATATATTATGGGCCCCATTAATATTTTTAAAAAAACGCACGAACATAATAGAAGAAACGATGTCAACTTGAAGTCACGGGGGTCACCATCACAATTTTTTTTTTGGGTGGGGGGACTGCTAAATATTCTCGTAATTAGGTAAAATTTTGAAAGGCTAATAGTTGAAATAACAACGCCTTAAATAAAAGTGTTGGGACATTTCATTCCTCCTCCAACACATTATTTTAAAGGAATTCATAAAACTTGCCAATTTATGTCTGATTTAGAGTGTAGGTAATTGCCCCCCTCCAAAATATTAGGGGGGGCCTATCCCCTCTATCCCCCCCTTCCCCCGCGGTGATGCCCATGAAATAAAAGGGTATAAGAAGGTGTGTGGGAGCACTGGTGACGACCTCACTTGCAGTTAACGACTTGTCTTGTGTTTGATGTTTATAACGGTACAAAAACTTTCAAATGCAAGTATTCCTCTTGATTTTAAGACGATTGGAGGGTATTAACGCATGGTACTAGTAATTTTAGTATCATAGTATGGGCATGGGCATCCTTAATATTTAAAAAATACTCTAACAGTCATATTTGTAGAAACGGCCTCAACTTGATGAGAAATGTTCCATCAGAAGATCTATGGAAGGACTGATGTCGAACTCTGTTGCAGTTTTAGTAAGTTTTCATGTGTTTGTCTGTGAATCCATTGGAAAGCGAAGTTAAAAAAGAAATATGGATAAATCATTTTGTCATATACTGTCCATTTCAAGTGGGCATTGCTATTGCTTCTTTTGAAAAAAGTTAAATGATCTTTATTATTAGAGGCAAAGGTGTTATTATGGGCACCTGATTTAGAAACCATTGGTAGATCCATATCGAGTAGTCTAAAGATGGTTGCTCCACCATTTTAGAAATGTTTACCACCAATTACTTATGGAATCAGTAGTTCAAAAGAACTTTTAAAAAATGTTTAGGGTCAAACGTTTCAAAATGGTAACCATCTTTGTTTCACCATGCAGGCCGATTTTTGAGTTTTGCAAGCTCTTACGGAATACTCAATTTCTCAAAACTGGTGAGTCACAGACTAATAATTCAGACACGGTTGTTTTCCTATGTTAATACTTTTACGGTTGTAAGAGCATGAATTCATGTTCTTTTATCCTTAAGTAATACTAATTAATAAACTTGTGTAGTACTGGAAGGAAGGTGGTGTGGATATTGGTTCTCTCGAGGAATCAATGGCTCTCGAATAAGGAGTGGGGAAATCAGTCAGTTTTGGCAAGTAATGAGAGCGGAAGAGACGCTGCGAAGTTTGGCGCCACTCTCGAGGATCCACGGCCTTATTAATAAACTTCATTAACTTCCTTACACGTAATCTTGGCTGGGGGCAACTTTGCTATTCTGTTTACGTAGCAGTCCGCCTCATATGCAAAACGGACCTCCACCCACTGTACTCATGCTACCACCCCTCGCAAACCCCTAAAGACTCTTCCAAGTTTAATCAGTTTAATTAATTTTTTAATTATACAACTTGAGCTGTAATTAGTAATTTTATCAACTTTGTTATCTCATTGCTCCGAGTGGGGAGCTCGGTACTAGGCTTTTATTCAAATAGGGCAACATAAATTCATACATTTCTTTTTATTTGAAATTTTTTTTTATGAATTCAGGGATATAAAATAATAATTAAATATTAATCATTCAATTTTTATCTCTTTTAGAGGTACCACTGGTAGTTGATTCCGGGTGTGTTCTATTTGGAGAGATTTAGCTGTTTGTATTATGGTTGCAATCATTGTTTGGATAATGATTTTTTATATATTTGAAAATGATCAATACGGGCACACATTTCATAGGGTATTACTTCTGAAGAGTGACTTATAGGCCTGGCCTGTTTTGAGATGACCTTGATGTTATCGAAGTCCCATCGCGTATTTTTCTATTAAAACTTCCTTCATTAGCTTTATTTGGAATCTAATAATAATCTTTCGATCCCCCGCTCGCTACACTCGCTCTTCATAGATAAATAAACCCTCAAAAGATCAAAAGGTTCATTTTCAGTGGATGTCGGGCCTCACTGTGAAGGGCGCCTTACCGGACGGTACTTGAGCCACTCTTCTGAAGTTCTACCTTTCATACAGATAGTAGTATATATATATATAAGTATTTAAACAGGTTACAAAAACTATCATTTTGTAACACCGAAAAAAAAAATATGACTTGAGCTTCAGAACAAGACTAACTCTCCAATCCATCGCTCCTTATATTTAGTCGTAAAAAGACCAGCCTCGAACCTTCTGGGCATGCGTTACACTATATATCATTTGTATTTATGCTCTAGGTGGGTAAAATCTCTCCGGCTAACGAAAAGCGAACCGTATCACAGCTAGTACCTTTTCAACCAGACAGAAGCTTAAATTAAATAACGATATTTCTTTTAAACATCGCTACCCTCACATAATAATATACTCTCATATCAAAGAAATCCGTAATGTTTAATAATAGAGAACCCCCTCCACTAAAATTCAGAATTGGTATTATTTTTTTTTGTTAAAAAAAACACCGTACTCGGTTACATAACGTTAGACTTATATTAGACCTAAACTTTAAAACATAAATTATTCTTAATAAATAGGTGGTCATGATATTAGAGTCTGCTTAGGTAAGGTCTTAAACCTGGTGACCATGAAGAAGTGGTTGAATTTGACTTGAAATAATGCTTAATAATAGTGTGAAATAGGAGGGGGGATCAAACCCCAATTAAATTATACAACTGTTCATTCGATTTACAAATAAATTTCATGTCTTGAAATAAAATGTTGCACCGTATCTAAAAATGTTTTTTACAATAACGAGATGGTGTTTTTCTTCAGTGAAAAACAGTATACCCTTGGAATAAATAACTCTAATTTCGGGATCCGAAATGAAGGAAATTGGCCTTTTATTTTTAATTTTCTTAATTCTCATCAATTTAATGGTTCCTTTCAGAGGACAAAATTAACGCCCTTCAAGCCCTTTATTCGATCTATTTAATTTACCTGAGCCTAAATAGGTCATTAAATGAGGGAGAAAAAAAAAAAAATAAATAAAAAAGGGGATGGAAATAAAGAGGGTTGTTAGTATAATATCAACTACATTTTTTATAAAAAAACTTTTTTTTTTTTATTAATCAGCTGCTAAAGTAATTATGAAAACTCAATAAAGACTGAAGAAGGATTTATTAAGGATTAATTAGAAGGAAGATTAGAATTAGAAGGGTGGTGGGGGGGGGGGGGGGGGGGTGGAGATAAGTTAATTTTATGTCAGGGAGATGAGTTCCTGTAAGTGGGTTCAGGCTAGTGTTACTCAACCCAACTCTTAAATACTTTATATCTCATATTTATTTATTTATTTTTTCTTTTATTCAAATATTTTTTAATAATATAAAGTTTCCTAAGAAAATAGTGTGAATTAAAGATATCAGGAGAACATTTTTATTTATATAACCATGAAGATTTATTAAAATTGTACACATCTTATAATGAATATGTTTAAGTTTTAATGATAAGTTTTTTGATCGATTTTGGAGTGAAACTTTTGGAATACACTTCTGAACTCAATTTTCCTAAAAATGGACGAATTTTTTTTTCTAATGGGTCGTGAGTGAACGACAGTTTGTAATAAAGTAAAGGCCGTCTTAATTTGATTGACACTATATTGCTTGATTGATAAAATGAGCTTATATCTGTTAAATATAGCTCACTTTTCTAGTCCACCAATTGAAAATGAATTGTATTCAAACATTTACAGTAATTTACAACGTTATTATGTACTAATATGCATTTTAAATTAGGGCCCTCATTACTCATGAAATGTAAAAAAAAAAAGTGCGCCACCTCTCAGAAAATTTCTGGATCCGCCACTGAGTAAAATATAGACTTAATTAATTTTTATATGAATAGATGTAGATCATCTTTCATTGATTTATTGAATATTGTTATTAATTAAATGTAGAAAGAGCATAGTGTGGCTCCGATCTCCACCCGATTATAACTTCCCCAAAGAGGTATGATGTGATGTTTTCTAATGATTATATCAAGAATCGATATTCAATTGAATATTTGATAATGGAGCAATGATAAGGATACTGAAGAAGGATCGTCATTAGCTAGTAACCAATTGTCCATCTTGAATTGTTAAACACTTCTCAATTAGCCCCAACCTTCCCTAGTACAAACATAGAACAACTGAATATTTTAACTTGCAATTTATATGCTTCAACTATATTTGCTTTTTGTTTGTTTTTTTTTTCTCTGGAGGATATATTGGGGTGGTGGTAGAGCCCAATGGCGGTTTCATGGAATTTTATAATCTTCTAACTTTTTATTTCAATAAGGCCTGTTTACACGGTTGTTTTCTTATTAATCTTAGCAAGAAAATGTTGAAGTTCAGATTTAGCTGATTAATTTGGAAGAATTTATTTGTAATGAGTCGCGAGTGAACGACATTTTATAATTAAGTAAAGGCGATGTAAATTTGATTGGCACTGATCCCGATTTGTATTTGTTTCTTTTATCACTTTATTATTTTATCTTGTTATGTTATTTGAGCATAATTATTTTTGTTATTACTGTTTTAAGTAACATATTTCTATTTATGACTGAGCCAAATTAGATATAACATATTAGATGAGAATATAGTGGTTAATTGGTGTTCTAATAACTTGTTTGTAAAAAGCAACTTTTATAGTTTTTGTTCATTAGTATTAATTGTAATTGTATAAATTCAATATTAGTTTGTTCCACCTCCAATTCCATATCTATTGGATAATTATCTCATTTTTTCTTCAAGTATCGAGAGTTGAGGAAAGTTATCGTATCGAAAGAGAAATCGATACTGAAGAAGTCGTACCATAACGCTAAAACTAATCATTGTAAAACCACGAGACAGCGTTTGTGACATCTGTTGTCATCTCTAGATACAGAAACCCTCAAGAAAGGAACTATGTATTGTAACGCTTCTTTGGGTTAAACAATTTTTATTAAAATAAAATAACAATTTTCAATGCCACACAAATTATGAGAACACAGATAATTAAACAGGTTACAAAGATTATCACTTTGTAACACAGAAATATCAATATGGCTTGAGCTTCAGAAGAAGACTAACCCTCCAGTCCATCGATGCTTATATACAGTCGTAAGGATAACAGTCTAGAAACCTCTGGGCCAGCGTAGATGGTATTCGAACATCGTAGTTACAAACACGTACTATGACAGTACGTTTTTCCAACTGTTAGTTCGTCCTAACAAAAGGTCTACAACTATTCTAAACCATATGTTTTAGTTTTGTTTTTCCTTAACGTTACAGTTTCTTTCTTTTTTTTTCTTTTTTTTTTCGATTTTCGGCACTAACAGCTCTTCTAAATCAAAAAGCAGCCTCAATTATTTATTAATTTGTACAAGATTAAAAAAAAGTTCCATCTGAAAAGATAAAATCTTTATTCTACAAAATAGTTTTATTGAAAAAAAAAAAACTTAAAAGATTAAATATTTCAGGATATATAAATGTATATTAACTAACTGCAAATATACGATTATCCTACCATATACAGTACCAGTTAAAAGTTTAGACTCACTTGTATTCAATTCACAATCTTCAAGTTTAAAAAAAATAATTGTAACTCAAGAGATAACATTTTAAAAATTATATGATCGTTTCGAATACAATCTATATAAAAAATAAAGATAAAATTCTGTTTGTTTTTCTTTATAGAAATCCAAACCGTTTGTCCTAAATTCTCCAAATTTCGCTCAGAGGTTCTTTGATACCAGGTGCGAACACCTGTCCATATTAAAATTGCATAACTTCAGCCAATCTCTGGGTGTCTTCTTTATTGTTCTAAAAATCGTTATGATCTCGCTTTACATTAGATTTTTACGAAATCAACCGTTGGAGTCGAAAAAAATCTCATTTCTCTCCTAACGAACTTTTCTTGACCCACGGCTTTTCTCATTGTTTTCAAAATTCCCTGGGTGAAACCGGGGTATACAGCTAGTTATAGATCAATTAAAAATAATATTATAGTTGTTATGTTGTTCAATAAATAATATTTAATTTATTTATCTTACGAAATCTAATGGTCTAAACTTTTGACTGGTACTGTATGTACCTGGAAAACCCATCGGATAAATACATTTTTACATTTCAAAGCAATAACGAGAGGAATTTTACGAAGCATAAAACGGAGGATGGGAGCATGAGAGACCAAATAGCGAAATTGAACTGAGCATTATATTCCGTTTGTTTTTTGTAAGTTCTATTATTGAAGTTTTTACTGCCGGGATCGTTCGGCGAGCGACTCGCTCATTACTGGAGACCATAACTCAGGGAGCACAAAACGACGACGCTTTTATGAAAAGTCAGTTAGTGGAGGTATAGAGGAGACCGGGGCTGGATTGATTGAGTCATTCCTGACTGATCGTTCCACCAGGGAGAAAATATAGCCCATCCGGGACCCGTTCCCATAAATCAGCCAACAGCGCCCCGGAAGCAGAAATTAACAAGGTTCATGAGGGTCGTGCTACCGGACTGAGTGCTACCAATGGCTACCAGAGTTTCCTGCAAAGAAATGTTTTCTCGCTTACCAAATCGTTTCTTGAACTAAACTAAATCTAAAAGTTAAAATACATACATTTCTAATAAATAGCATACAATATTAATGAGTGAGCATACAGCTCTGCAGCTGTACGAGTATGTTAATGCTGCAGAGCATACTGATCGGCTCCAAGCATCTCATTAATTCCCTTTCTTACTACCCCCTACTTTACCTCAAAGGCCAACCTATCCATTTCCATCCCCATGTCAGAAATCTTGGAGTGATCTTTGACCAGCATTTTTCGTTGAGTAACCATGTTTCCAAAATCACTAGAAAATCCATCGCTATCCTCAAACAGTTCCGAAGATCCCGTGATTGCATGTCCTCCAAAACCCGTCAACTCCTTGTTTCCTCTCTTATATTTCCCTATTTTGATTATGGCTGTCTTGTATACGAGGGACTGTCTGGTATGTATGAGGCGAGGTTAAAGAGACTAATGAATTGCTTCATTACATTTATCTGTGGTGTCCCCAGGCGCTCCCACGTCTCAAGTTACTATGCTGAATTGAAATGGCTCTACCCAGTTTTTCGGCGGCAATATTTCCTTGGTGTATATCTCTACCGAACGTTCAGAATTTAGAAGCCTCTGTATATCCTGAATTTATTTACACCTTGTTCCTCCATTCACTCCCTAAATACCGGTTCCCAAACCTTAAATCTACACATCCCTTCCTACCGAACTGCCTCCTTTACGAAATCATTTATCATCCGTGGTGCCTCCTTTTTGAACTCTAAACCCGTTTCTATCCGTAAAAAGGCATCCCTTACATCTTTTAAAACCCTATTATTCCTCCACCTCCTTGCTCGCTTGCATTATTCCTCGGGGCCATTTGCCATACTTCAGACTTATCAATTACTAAGGTAAACGAATTATTACAAAACAAAGTGATTTCTCGTAGAGGCACCATTCGCCTCCCAAGAGTCCCGATCTCAGTCATCTTGACTTCTTTCTGTAGGGATACCTGAAAATTAGGGTATACGAAAAGAAACCGACGAATCTAACGCAATTGAAGCAAAATATCAGAAGAGAAATGACGGTAATCTCAGGAACAATGTGTCAACGCGTTTTTAGAAATCTGCGTTTGAGATTCGAGGAGTGCCAGCAGCGTTATGGTGGACACCTAGACAATATTGTTTTTTTCTAAATAAATTTCCAGTTCATTGTGTTTAAAAAAAACGTAACCATCCTAATTGATATTCCATATTTGAGATATTATTCAACTTTCAAACCCCGAATACTTTTTTGGGACACCCTGTACTATGGCGTGTTTGCTTAGCCTCAATCTTAGTCCTTCTTAATACAAGGTAATAATCTTATATAAAAATGGTGCTGTTAGCCACGTGATAATGGGGTTCCTGACCCCCCACCTGAAATCACACCTAGGCAACGAAATGAACATACCAACAATAAAATCTTAAAGAGAAGGCAAATACCATACATTACACTCTCCAACGCTATTTCAGGGCGCCCCCCCCCCCCCCCCCCGGGAAAGGTGAGAAAACCAGTTAACTATTACTATTTCTGTATAAAAAGGGCTATTTTTAGTTATTTTTTACTCCTTAAATGAAAATAGGATTGTATTTAAATATTTAATAATAATTTACAATGTAGCTATGCACTAATATTTTAAATTAGGACCTTTATGAAACCTAAAAATTTAAAAATAAAAAAGTGCGCCCCCCTCAAGAATTTTCTGGATCCGCTACTGGATACGAGTAGACTAAAAAGGCGCTGGATGAGAGAGCGCTGCTCTCTTAGGTGATTGATTTAAGCCTGGAAGGGGGTGCTGCTGGGTGCTTTCCATCCTCATGCCTCACAGGTCATTTCCAACTCTAACCATCTCATTCGCTGATTGTCAGCATCTTGCTAACAGGTGCGAATTAATAATTAAAGTAAAAAAAAACTATACAATAAGCAATGACTTCTTAAATCTAAGCCCCGCTTACCCCATTATCACAATTATCAAATGGTGCCGAAAGATGCCGCTGTCAGGTTAGCAACAATACCATCCCCAAATCCAAGCCTCGTTTTAGAGAGAGCCAACCCCTGAAAAATTACACCCGATTTTTTTTTTTTTTTCCTATCCCCACAACCCTGAGAGAGAGAGGGAATTCACAAACACACGGCGCCATATTGGCGGGAATTAATTAAAAATAACGAAGGTTCCCCCCCCCCCCCATCGTGTGTGTGGGGGCTAAAGGGTTAGATGGAGGGGGTAATGTCTGTTCAATACTTTTGTCCGTATTTTTATTTCCCCTTCCTCTCCCCACCGCCCCTCGAATTTTTTCGCTCCCCTTTTGTCCGAAACTCTCGGCCATTGATTACGAATGCAGGAGGGGGGGGGGGCGATCCCCGTTGTCCGAAAATTAATGAGGTTTGGGCGGACCTGAGATGTGGTCGCCTTGACTGACGCCTATTTGACAGGCACCTCCGGGCCATCGAGGTGATTTTTTAATTCAATTAATACCTTATACCACCACCGCCACCCTCATATCTATTCTGCCCCCGGCGTTGATAATGGCATTTTGTTTTTTCATCGGACGTCGGGTATGGGATAAAAATTGGAAAAAAAAAAAACCTCCTAACAATAGATGTATGTATATAGGACGTGGAGGTACTTGAGATTCTGAAAAGGCTTTCGATGATGAGATTTTCCATGGATCACAAGTATTTTATGAACGACAGTTTTTTTTTTTTTCGTTTTCTCCCATCATATCAGCCTCGTCAATGCCTTTTTTTTAATTTTATTAGACCATAACATAACGGATCCAGGGGGGGGGGCTGTGGGGGCGGCAGCCCCTCCCTTTAGAAAATTTTTCGTCATTTAAAGATAGAATTTGACTTTCCTTAATGTAAGGAAGCAAGTTAGAGAACAAATAATGTGCAGAAAAAGTAGAATTTTACTTGTGGGAATGGAAAATAAAGATAAAAAAGCTGATTAGCAGATCAAAATGTGGCTGCACCCCTCCCTTTAGGTCTGCAGCCCCCCCCTTTTACGATCGGCTGGATCCGCCCATGGACCATAAAGAGATTGTTTGTTTAACGTCACTTTATGCCACTAAGGCTAATCGGACGATGCTACAGTGGGAGTACTAAATGTTACCTATCGAGGTATAATTAGGATAGGGATCTATAACGAGTACCTGACATAGTACAGGCTCGGGACCTCCATTTTACGTCCTATCTGAGGGCCGGCATAGCCAAGGGTTTTTTACTCCCATTAAAAAAAACCTAGGGCTACCGCTGAGCGGGATCCTGCAACCTTTAGTATTGTAGGCTGCTATGCTAACTACTATATCACAGGTAACCCCCTTATTAGCACGTTAGGTACAGCGGCGTATTTTAGGGGTGTCTTGAATTAGACGGGGTCCTATGGGAATACTTTGACGAAAGCGTTATCTTTTGATTAAAAGGGAATTAAATGAGCGTCTCAAGGGCATTATCTCTTGAGAAGGATTGGAACTAGACATAATAGGCGCAGGACAGGCCGATACAGGATTTACGCCATTCTTTATTGAAAATGGGACCACGGAGTCCGATTCTGAAAAACAACAGAATTTCAGCTGTTGGCAACATTTTCTGCAATAATCTCATTAAAAATCGACTAAATTGAGTGTTTGAAGTTTTCGGACTTTCGGACATTTTCATGTGAAAATCGGCTGTTAATAAGGGAATGTAAGACATCGGACCCCGGGAACCGATGCCGCACCTAACGTGTTAATAACTAAAAATTATTGTGACGTGAAACACCAACAGATGATTATACTTACACTCATGTATGTACAACATGTTATGGATGTGGCGGGAATGATCTAGAACCTCCTGGATTGTTCCATTTGGTACAAAATATATAAAGCGAGGCAAAAAGTTACTTTTCGTAATGTTTTTACTAGAGGTCACCTGTGATGTAGTGGTTAGCATGGTAACCTACAAGCAAAGTGGCAATTAATTATTCAATATTTTTTTTTACATTGTGACATTGGAAGTAATGAAAAGTCAAATGTAAAACTGTGAGATTGTTATTGTTCCATAGTAACGTTAAACAAAGAAACAGTTTAACAAAATGGTTTAGAATACTTCTAGACCTTTTATTTTGTTATGAACTAACAGTTGGAACAAACTGTCAAAATACATGTTTGTGACTACGATATTCGAGTACTATCTACGCTTGCCCAGAAGGTTCGAGGCTGGTCTTTTTACGACTAAATATAAGGAACGATGGACTGGAGAGTTAGTCTTGTTCTGAAGCTCAAGTCATATTGTTATTTCTGTGTTACAAAGTGATAATTTTTGTAACCTGTTTAAATACTTGTGTGGCACTGGAAATTGTTATTTCTCTTTCAATAATAATTGCAAAATAAATATATGTGTATATGTATGAAAGGTAGAACTTCAGAAGAGTGGCTCAAGTACCGTTCGGTAAGGCGCCCTCCATAATGAGGCCCGAGCTGAAAATAAACCTTTTCAGAGTTTATTTATCTATGAAGAGCGAGTGGGAGTCGAAAAAGCTGGTATGTAATGATATATTGTACATAAATTTTAATTTCTTTTTAAGTATAAAAAGAAATCTATATAAAATTATTCTATTTAGAGTAGCAAACCGTGGGCGTCCCCACACTAGAACATATGAGAAACAAAAGCTACGAATGAAATCAATTCTTATTAATTTACTATATTGTAACTTGAAAAAAAAAAAAAACACAAAACATATGACTAAAGGTCGCATGTTCGCGCCCAGCGGTGGCCCTAGGATTTATTAGTGGGAGTAAAAAAATCCTTGGCAATGCCGTCCCTTGGATAGGACGTAGATGTCAGGTACTCGTTAAAGATCCCTATCCTAATTATTCCTGGATAGGCAAAATTTAATACTCCCACTGTAGCATCGTCCGATTAGCCCAGGTGGCATAAAGTGACGTTAAAACAAACAAACAACAAAACATATGATTTAGAATAGTTCTAAACAGACTGTCATAGTAAATGTTTTTGACTACTATGTTCAAGTACCATCTACGCTGGCCTAGAACCTTCAAGTCTGTTCTACTTAAAAGTAAATTTAAGGAACGATGGACTGGAGAGTTAGTCTTGTTCTGAAGCTTAGGATTATTTTTGTGTTACAAAGCGATAATTTTTTTAACCTGTTTAAATATTTATGTGGCATTGAAAATTGTCATTTCTCTTTCAATATAAATAAAATTATTTAATCCTTCGCGTCAGTGTTAGAATATCTTCCTCTATGGAAAATGTAAATCTGTTAGCCTATAATACTTCTAGTTAAGGTCTCCTATCTAAAACGAAGTTCGGATGAGTTATAAAGCCTAGCGATGAGAGTGAGTGATGAGAGAGTTAGCTTGGGTGATTAGATTTTGTGTGTGAATGAGGATCCTGTAGAGCGGCTCTTTATTAGTTGCAGATAAGTTTCCATTGATCACCTCACTAATAGCAATAGGCGTTCGCTTAGGTGTTTATCTAATAATTAGTAGGGAGAAACTTAGCATGGCAGCCTACAATACTACAGGACGCGGTTTCGCGTCCCGCGGTGGCCCTAGGATTTTTTAAAAGGAGTATTAATAATAAAAAAATTCTCGGCTATGCCGTCCCTCGGATAGGACGTTAAATAGAGGTTCCGAGCCTGTGCCATTACATTTTACATGTGTCATTACGGAGACGATTAACCTTCCAGATTATATTACAGATATAAACTTCAGAAAAAAGTTCACCTGTGGTTTAGTGGTTAGCATAGCAACCTGCAATCCTAAAGGTCGACCGGATTCGCATCCCGCGGTGACCCTAGGACTTTTCAAGAGGTTTATAAAAATATTGGCTATGCCGTCCCTCGGATAGGACGTCAGATCCCTATCCTAATTATACCTGGATAAGCAAAATTTATGACTTCCACTTTATCATCGTCCTATTAGCCTTAGTGGCATAAAGAGACGTCAAACAAACAACAGTGTACTTTACACTACTTTGTTTTAGATATCTACAATAGATTATACAACTCCCAAAACTAAAAATTATAAAAAAAAAATTGAAAAAAAGGGAGTAAAATATCGATGACTATGCCGTTCCTCGGATCGAACTGAAAATGGAGGTCCCGAGCCTATACGATGTTAGGTACTAGTTAAAGATCCCTATCCTAATTATACCTGGATAGGCAACATTTAGGACTCCCACTGTAGTTTTGTCCGATCAGCCTTAGTAGCATAAGGAGAGATTAAACAAACATTAGTAGAGTGAAATTTTAGCCTCTAAAACTAAGAAATTATCCATTATTTTATTTGGAATAATTTTAATAACACTCTTTATTCCTAATAAGTGAATAATATGAAACTATTGTCTTAATTTGAATCAAATAAGACAGTTTCAGGTAATACTATTGGTTTGAGTTATGTTTAATAAGGATTTTTTTTTTTCTGTAAACATATAATGTATACTAACAACATTTAATATGGCTATTGAAACTGAAAACATTGATAGTGTTATCTAATAAGGCAAGATGCATATATATTATGGGGATATTGTATCAGAATAGTGTTTGGTGAGTTAATATGGAGGGAAAAAGGGACCAGAAATGAAGGGGGATTGATTGGTGATGGAGTTATACGAATTATATTTTTTATTTATTATATATTACTTATTTTAACGACACCATAAATAAAACATAACCCCTATCCTTGGCTATGCCGTCCCTCGGATAGGACGTAAAATGGAGGTCCCGAGATCCCTGTTCTAATTATACCTGGATAGGCAAAATTTAGTACTCTCACTGTATAATCGTCCGATTAGCCTTAGTGGCATAAAGGGATGTTAAAAAAACAAAACCTTCTTATTAATTTTTATACGTTAGTAACCATAGCAACATTAAATCCAGTGCCCCATTTACCAAAAAAAAAAAAAGTTATTTTTTATGGATTAAAAATGAAATAATTGCACCGTTAATATTAGGATTAGTAATCTATATTACAGTAATATATATAAATGGTGTAACGATTTCGATATGTTTAATAGTTTCTTAAAAACGTTTTAGTCTTAACCAACAGTATTAATATCAAGATCTACAGGTTAGAAGAGCTATTCACCTCGGAGAGATATAATTAGCCAATAATGAAAGGGAAACAAAAGGTATATTAACAAGTTTTAAGACAAATGGGGGGGGGGGGCCGATATTCGAGTCAGCTTTGTCCCTACTCTCAATCAAAGGCCCCCTCACCATTTTCATGTCTCCCCCACGCTTTCGCATATAAACTCCTCCCACTAATTTGAAGATAGGAAGAAGATTACGATGATGTAATAAAGGATGGGATACACAATATGTATATCGGTGATTCTCATAGACGTGCAAGTTTTGCATTTTATTTTCGAAATTTCAGAGCGGTCAAAAAAAAAAAAAAAAATATTTGTGTTTGGACCCATCCAAAGCAAATAAATCTAGTATAATACTAGTTTATGATAATTTCTTAATAATCAGATAATTCAATCGAAAATTTCATTGCCTAGGCAATGATTTCAGTTACCACGTCGAATTCTAAAACTGTCTTATTTAATTTATTGCTTAGTTTATTCCACATTTAATGCAGAAACAAACAGTACCATAAGAATTCCCATAATAATTCTTTGTTGTGCGGTCATAAGGGATTAAGTCAAAATTTTAAATTTTTCAGGAGAGCAACATTAAAGTTCAAAGCATTATGTAAAATCTAATTATTTATATTGGAACGTTGATCCCAAATTTAAGATTTATAATCCCAAATCTTTTGTTGGAACGAACTAGACGTTCGGAACAAACCGTCAGAACATGCGTTTGGGTCTAGATTTTTCGAGTACAATCCACGCAGACGTGGGACCTTCCAGGAGGTTCTAGAACCTTCTACGCCGGTCCTTGTACGACTATATATAAGGAGCGAAAGACTGAACACCCATTAGTCTAAGTCTGAATCTTTGTCTTGACTGTGAAGCTCAAGCCATATGATTCGTGTGCTATAAAGTTGTTATTGTTATATTTTCGTTCAATAAATTTCTTAACCATCAGAAGTGTTACAATATTATTTGTAGTTGTTATTTACATAAAAAAATATAATTTGACTTAAGACCTTAATACCAACCGGTAGCTCTAATTTCGTGCTATAATATTACAAAATAATCTCCAAATGCTCAAATAGTGACTTGAGCTCTTATGACCGCGCATCAAAGAATTTTTCATTGTGGGGAAAAAAATTCTTAAACATAAAATCATACTTTTTTCCAGAAATAAAAAAGGCATCGAAAATTAACTTAAGCAAATGTTCGAAATAGTGCAGAAGGTAATAAACAGAGGTGAAATCTTACTCGACAGTATTGGCATTATTGAAATTCTCTCTTTGCATCACTTAATTCCCAATGGTTGGTGTACGATTCGATAATTTATCTGCCCACGCTAATAGCGTCGTTTTCAAGTTACAATTTTTATTTTTTTTTCTTCTTGATTTATCATTTACACCAAATTATTAAACGGCGTGTTATTTTCATTTTTCTTCCGTAATTTTACAATCATTTTAATAAATTTTCTCAAATGAATGAGTACTATAAGCCAAAATATATATTATCTAAGAAAAATCGTATAATAAAATAAAAAACAATCAGATTCGATCGGAAAAGCAGAAAAATATGATATGATTTTCATTTCATCAGTTAGAGATATGTTCACAGATCATTTTTACATAAAAAAAAAGAGGCCAAAAGTTTGTCTTTGAAGATGTAGTGACAAGAAGTTGCCCATAGTTTGAGAAACACCCATATAATAATTCTATAAAATATTCTAAGAGCTATTGTTAATAATAGTCAATTATATTTAGCCTTCAGATATAAGTAGTCTTATATGAGAACTAGCTATGCGTAGCACTGTAATTTGTTCTTAATTTTCCAGCTTTTGTTTTCGAAGTATACGATTATATCTTGACTAATGCCAAAAATTGTCGACTCACTTCCTATTTTTTGGTATGTTATTTTCATATTGCGAAATAAGATGTAATGCTTAAGGACAAATACGGCTACTTATTTCGATAATTTAGGATTATTAAAATGATGAGTGCATGACCAGTGGCCATTTTTATAAATTATCCAAGTTCTCTTCCAAATTACACATATTTCATCCACTAATAGGCAGTTCAGGATCGTTTTTTCCTGTTTTCATTTTGAGCATGAAAAGCTAAAATAAAAACATTTGCATGAATAATAAGATTATTTACTTACTACAATATGTTAAATAAAAAATAGCGAAATCGATGACGATGACGGACAATCACATACTTTATATGTTTGTAAATTATTTGATAAACAACGATTCGTACAATTAAAAAATGTGCAAACACTTAAAACTGGAAATTCGAGACGAAACATAAAATTCAAATACAAGACAGACTTTCTAAAGGTTATTTACTTTGACTCACTGACAAACAAATGACGGGCAGCGTAGGTAAGTTTGTTTGTTAACGTCACTTTATGCCACTAAGGCTAATCGGACGATGCTACAGTGCGAGTCCTAAATTTGCCTATCCAGGTTTAATTAAAATAGGGATCTTTAACGAGTACCTGACATCGTACAGGCTCTGGACCTCCATTTTACGTCCTATCCGAGGGACGGCATAGCTAAGCTAACCACTACACCACAGGTGACCCCAGCGTAGCTAAGTAATTTCTTGTTGGCTTTATTTTATTTTATTATTATTTTTTTTAAATTTAGTTTTATATATATATATATATATATATATATATATATATATATATATATATTGTAACACTTGTGTGGGTAAGCAATTTTCATTCAAAGAAAAATAACAATAGTCAATGCTTCACGATGTATAAAAACACGAATACTGGAACAGGTTACAAAAATTATCACTTTATAATAAAATAATTTTATGGCTTGAGCTTCACAACAAAGACAAAGGCTAACTGTCCAGTCACTCGCTCTTTATATATAGTCGTAAGGAAAATGGTCCATAACTTCGTGGAACGGCCTGGATGGAACACGAACATCGTAGTCACAAACACGTGATATGACAGTTCGCTCCAAAAAAAAAAAAAGTTACACTTCCCCATCCTTAGAGAAATTCATACTTGATGTCTTCTTTTTCATACGGGCCTGCTCCCTAGCAACGAAAGGTCTCTTACCGTAATCCGCTAAGTGCAACAATATTTTATTTTTATCATTAGAATTGTTCTTATCTATTATTATCATTTTGTTCAAATATTGTGTTAAAACCTGTAATAACACGTAATAATGTATATTGTAACGTCATCTAGTATGACCTTCATGCATGGAGCATTACATGATTCAAATAAACGCTCCTTACGTTGTAACGCTACATGAGGAAAATATTTGATTATTATTATTAAGGTTTATTGGCTTTAATGTTACACATGTAGCTATTGAGTCTGGCCCATTTCATGTTAGTATGGTTAGTTTTAAATCGAAAAAAGAAAACCAAAGCAATAATTACAATTCATACAACAATACAAGCAATAGTCTTAGCTATAAGTCTATATCAACACTAACATAAATATCACAATTTAATATTCCACTTACTAATCTACAACGCAAGTATTTAAAGATAAATTATAAACAAAATTGAAAACTTGTATCATGTATAAACAAAATTAAAACCTGGTATCATAAATTATAAAAAAAATTAAAAATTGCTAATCAAATTAAAACAGACAAAAAACTGGTATCATAAATAATAAACATAATAAAAATAAAAAATAAAAAACTGGCATCATATTGATTGATCATTGACATATCGATTGCAAATAGAAAAAAATGTCATTCAACTTCCTCATGATATCCACGGTAAGTACATTTTGAATTTATAAATCCTCATCACCCTCAACCATATATTCTTGCAAGTACAGTTTTCTTTAACTAAGGGAAAATGGGCAGAGCAATATTATATGCTTTAAACTATTAATGATGGTTTCTCGACAGAACTTACATTCTTAACCAGTTCTAATGATATGAGTTGAATTTATGTAAACTATTACATGAGGAAAATATTAATATACATATATATATATATATACACACACACAGACACACACAATCACAAATGTAAATGTATATACATTAAGTAACAAAATAGCATTGAAACCAGTTATTATCTCTCTAATATAATTACACCAACAAAACGAATGCCAGATCAATTAAATACATTTTCTAAAAATTAATTTGGTTGTTTTTATAATTCACATGTGTTGACGGGCTACTCCAATTAGGAGAATATTATTTTTACTAATTATTGAAGAGAGACATGGGAATATTAAAAGAAACAATGCATTTAAAACATTTTTTTTTTCTTCTTTGATTAGCGAACAAAGTGCGTGAGTCACGCATATCCACAAGAGCTCTGTTACACGTTGTTTTTCTGCGTCAGGGCAATTCAACTTTCCATTATTCAAGGAATGGCTTTATAAATGTTAATCTTAATAATTCAAATTATTTGTTTTGGTTTTTAAATTAAAAAAAAAACACCAGATCGTCGATTATACGGACTAATCAATGCAGGCCATAGTTCGGATAACCGAAGAAATTATGTTAAAGTTAACAAAGTACTGTGAAAGAATTACCTTGGATATAAAGGTACAATTTTTTTATTTAAACCACTTCTCAGTATTATTAATATCTTTGAAAAAACCAAGTCTCTCTTTTTGAACGTCCAAAGACTGAAAATAATGAAGTGAACAGAAAAAACTGAAGAATCTCGAGAAAAACCAAAAGGAAATGGAAAAAAGTAATAAACCCACCATATAAATTTTAAAAAAATCTGGCATGATGCGCGTAACCCACAACTTTCACTTATCAACTTACTTAGCTTAGAAATTGACGTGCTTTGATAATTTATAAACGCTATTCCTCAAATTCACACATCTTTTAAAATTCATTTACTTATTTTTGCTTGTGTTTTGCACTCTAAAGTACACCGATTTTTTTTTTATTGTTAAATAAAAGCTTTTAATTGCGATAATTCGGCAATGCAGCTATAATACTTCATCGCATCTGATTTTATAATTCTCTAGGTATTTGTAGAAAACTTCATTTAGTTACCATGGAAACATATAATTTCCATTTAATATTATGTTCCAAAACACCTTAACAACTCATTCGCATTAACGGAATGCCTCTCCTTAAACTAAATGGCGTCATTAAAGGCGTACAGCGCATGCGGGTGTTCAACGTGTTTTATGATTTGAAATATTTTTCTTTTTTCTCCTATTTACTCGATTTTTTTAATATTTCGTAATAAGCGATTTCTTATTTTTAGGGGTAATGAGAGACAGTTAGTTTTTCCGTATAAACAAAATGAAAGGTACGTTACAGGAAAAGAAATTCCCCCTTCCCCATTTAAGCCCTCTTACCAGTGGCGGATCCAGATATTGTCTGAGGGGGGCGCACTTATTTTTTTTTTTACATTTCATGAGTAATGAAGGCCCTAATTTAAAATACATATTAGTACATAATGACGTTGTAAATTACTGTAAATGTTTAAATACAATTCATTTTCAATTATTGGAATTGAAAAATGACAAAATATATCTCATTTTATATTGAAATAATAACAATTTATGAGTGTCCTCAACTCTCCCCTGGATCCGCTACTACTTAACACATTATCGTACAGTGTAAAGGCACCTTAGGACGAAGTTGGGAACCAAACTTTGCTTCGATTTTTGACCGCCAGGGGCGATTGTAATGAACCAAATAGATCTCTTTGCATGCTTAAAAATTTGTATCAGTATTTGCATGAGTCTTACAAAGGAAAAAATAATTCTCTTTTATAGGTTAAATGATGGTCAGGATTTTCAGTTTACAATGATTTTATTATGGTAAGCCAACGTTTCGATCCAACTTGTGGATCTTCATCAAGGCTAAAAGAAAACAAATATATGAGTATCTATGCTAGGGGGTGACAATAAATGGATACATTACAGAACTGATAATAATATAAAAGATGGTGGATACATGAACATGGTGTATTCATGTATTCATCATTTATATTATTATCAGCTCTGTAATGTATCCATTTATTGTCACCCTCTAGCATAGATACTCATATATTTGTTTTCTTTTAGCCCTGATGAAGGTCCACAAGTGGGATCGAAACGTTGGCTTACCATAATAAAATCATTGTAAACTGAAAATCCTGACCATTATTTAACCTATCGTAATCGAAGAACAGTTGACCATCTCTCATCTCTAATTCACTTTTAGTTTTCAAATTCTGATTGAAGTTTTCAACTGGCGTTTTATATTAGCCTGAAGAATTTAACTCATTTTCGCAAATTAAAAAAAATGGAATAAAATAATGAATAATAAAATAATAAAAAAATAAAAAAAAATAATGGAAGGTCCGGTTATTCGGCATCTGGATAATGAAGCTGATAATAATTATATATAAACAAATATATATATGAGAAAGCAATATTAGGTTTTATGCTTGGCCCTCTTAGGTAGCAAAAAGCAATAAGGAACGAAAGCTCATCAAACAAATGCTGCGGGTTCTCGAAGATTGTGAAGGCAGGCAAAAAGTGATGATTGCTTCGGCTTCTCAAATGGGAAATAAATCTTCATCCTGGCGCCTTATATATAATAAAACAGCGAGAGCTCATGTTAAGTAAACCCATCTACTGCCTCTCTGCCCTCAAAAGAAAGTTAGTTAGGGCTTAATGCATTTCTCAAACATTATCTATTAATGATATCTTTAGGAAGGGTTTCAAATCGATATTAAACTAAAAAAAAAAAATTAGAATCAGACCAACATTTTTGAATTGGAATTTTTAGAAATTATTTGATGAGTTTCATCAAGAACTAGCTGCATATATCGGTTTCACCCGGGGAATTTCATTTTTCTAAATGTTCTAAAAACCAAGTCAAAGCGAGATCATAACGATTTTTATAACAATAAATCATACACCCAGAGATTGGCTGATGTTATGCAATTTTAATATGGACAGGTGTTCGCACCTTGTATGAAAGGACCACTCAGCGAAATTTGGAGAATTTAGGACAAACGGTATGGATTTCTGTAGAGAAAAAACAAACAAACAAACAGAATTCCATCTTTATTTATATAGATAGATATGATTATATATACTATACAACTATATACATATTTTATATACTATATACCAATTATATACTAAGCAAGGTTTTCTTTTTCCCGAATCCAGACGACAATATCTCCTTGGTTCCTTTCTATTCCAATTCTTTAGAACAAAAAAATTCACCTATATCCTCGATCTCCTTACACCTCGTTCGTCCACCCAGCTATTAAAAACAAGATCCCATCCCACCGAACTGTATGTTCCCACCCGTAGAACAGCCTCCTTTGAGCGATCCTTTACTGTATGTGCAACACATCTTAGGGATTCCTTACCTAACTCCATTTGCAGCACATCCTCCTTGGCCTCATTTAAACACAATTAATTTAACCATCTCCTAGACAATCAATCTTCCGCACAAATGTAAAAATGGTCAATATTTAGATCTAAAAGTAAACAATCATTTTTATTTTATTATCCTATATATACTCGTAATATATAAAGTCATTCCAATGATCTCATTTTAGTCAGACAAATGTACTACCACAGCTTTCCTTTTTTTATTCTTAGGGGACATAAAGTCCCAGAATAAAGTTATATTTTCATTGATTCATTCATTAATAGATATTATTTGAAGTCCGGATAAGGGTCTGGCCACACATGTCCGCACGGGATCCGCACCGTAGCAATAATAAAGGTTATGTTCAGAATATTTTTAATTTAACTTACATATTACCTTTAGTTATGCCTAAAGTGGCCTGTGTCTGACATGTGAGGCTTGAACTTTAGGCATAACTCTTTAGTTCCATAGCATATTACCTTTGTAATATGTAAGTTGAATTAAAAATATTCTGAACATAACCTGTATTATTGCTACGGTGCGGATCCGGTGCGGATATGTGTGGCCAGACCTTAATTAGGTGAACAATACTGTAATAAACTTTTAGCAAGAGATCATCTTCATTTCCGATATGCATTAGAAATAGAAATTGTGGTCGGTTAACCTGTGGTGTAGTGTTTAGCATAGCAACCTACAATACTAAAGGTCGCAGGTTCGCGTCCCGCGGTGGCCTTAGTAGTTTTTAAAGGGAGTAAAATATCCTTAGCTATGCCGTCCCTCGGATATGAAGTAGAATGGAGGTCTCGAGACTGTTCGATTTCGGATACTCGTTAAAGATCCCTATCCTAATTATACCTGGATAGTCAAAATTTAGGACTGTCACTGTAGCATCGTATGATTAGCCTTAGTAGGATATAATAATCATCGAATCAAAATTTTTGAATGTCATCTCTTTACGATTTTTTTTTTAACCTCCCTTTTCAAAAGTACTAATGCTCCACCGATCTTAAAAAAAGAATCTATATTTCAGTACTATGTACATTTTATGTACAATAACCAAAATAAACTATTATTGTTAAGAAATATACATATTATTAACGAGAACCCCAAAACTAAATCTCAAGTCCCCTCAGATAGCAATTAGGTAGTAACTAAACAGTTGAACATGCCAACGATCCAGGCATCACTTGGAAAACCACAAATCGCATCATCACAGGCCAATGAGTAGCGGATATATTGTATGTATGTAGATGTTGGTTATGCAATGCTCAAACAGTAAGCAGTTCGACAAGTACTTACATACAGAACCCCGCTAATCCGACCTCGATAAGTGGCGGTGGGTCGGAACGTTAAAAATTTCGGATGAACCAGAGAAGATGAAAATACTCTTTTAAACACGTTCAATCTATTAATCTCCAGAATTATCAATATTACGAACGAATGTCAGAATCGCAATTTAACAGTGAGAAATTGATTGTCTTTCGTTATTCCTAGGGAGAGAAACACTTTATTGAAAATAGTGGTGTTGCATAATTATATTGGGTTGCTAATACACAGCATACTCATTTATCTCATACAGACTATTTGTTAATTTTAAATACTAATAAGACTAATATATATACAAAGAAACATAATTTTTTTTTTTACATTTATAACTTTATAACATTTTCTCTCTATAGGCTTACCTTGCCTCTAAAAATTAAGTAATGTAATAATAAAAAATTTAAAACTAGGTAAAATATTAATAGTAACAATACTCAACACCAGCTCAAAGGTTTATATATAATGAGATAAAATGATTTAAAATACAAAACAAACAAACAAAAATAACAATATATAAATAAAAGACGAATAGTGGTAAATATATTAATTTATAAATAAATTAGATTAAAAAATGGCTGATTATGAAATATGAAAAAAATCGAGTAAACATATACAGGAAAAAATAAAGAAAAATATTCCGACAACTCACGTTTAACATACAACACGTTTAACACCCGCATGCGCAGTACACCTTTAATGACATCATTGTGTAAGGAAAGACGTTCTGTTCATGTGAAAGAATTGACAAGGTGTTTTGTAACATAGATATTTATTAGAAATTGTATGTTACCATGGTAATTAGATCAAGTTTTTTAGCAACTACGTAGGGAATTATAAAATTAGACGTTTTGGAGTATTATGCTTGCATAGCTGAATTATTAAAAGTAAAAAAATTATAAACAATAAAAAAATTTAGACAATTGTAGAGGTTAAGGAAAGACGTTTTGTTCACGTGAAAGAATTTAAGGCAAACGGTATGGATTTCTATAAAGAATAAGCAGAATTTCATCTTTATTTACATAGATTACATAGATAGCTGTACATCCCGGTTTAACCCGGGGAATTTTATTTTTCCAATGACACGTTCGATTTCTTAAAAAACCAATGTAAAGCAAGATCATTACGATTTTTATAACAAAAAAGAAAATCAGCTGAAGATCGGCTGAAGTTATGCAAATTTAATATGGGCAGGTGTTCGCACCTGGTCTGAAAGAACCACTGAGCGGAATTTGGAGAATTTAGGACAAATGGTATGGATTTCTATAAAGAACAAATAAACAAACAAACAGAATTTCTTCTTTATTTATATAGATTGTAACGTTTGACAAAACAACAGTTTAACCAAAAATGGTTTAAAATAGCTCTAGACCTTTTTTTGGAACGAACTAATTAATAGTTGGAACAAACTGTCATATTAAATGTTTGAGGCTACGATGTTAAATGTCAATCCACTGTTTTTTTGTATGTTGATGTTAGCCTGCAATCCCTGCCCTCCTGACCATTATGGAGAAGGCCGATATTTTTTCAACCGAAAGGCATGGAGGAAGCCGAAATGAGATAAATGTTTTGAATTTCTGGTGAGGGGGGGGGGGAGGATTTGGAGTTCGCCCCCCCCAGGAAGCAGCAGCCGTTGATTTATCACCGCGGGTGTAAAAACCAGTTTACAATAAATTCGGTCCTCAGATCCTGCGGTCTTCCTACCCGACGTCATAAAGTTGACGTACGGTTCGCGTTGTATCTGCTTTCGGAACACGATGTGAAAGTTAAACTGCGGAAATTTGACATGGGGGGGGGGGATCTGGTCCCTGATGGACTGATACAAAACGGCAAAAATAATAAATCTGCCCTTTTGTTCCATCGGCCTGTTTTATGTACTCTTGTTCAGCCGTACTACGACGACGCTATTGTCCAGCCTGTTTTATAGGATGGCCTACCGCGTTTGGAACGCATTAGGAAATAAAAGGTCCCATAAACTATCACATTTCCCGGTTCACGAAATATTAAACGTATTGCTTTCATCGAAGATTTGTTTCATTTTATAAGCATTGAAAAATCAAATAAATAGATCTTCTTGTTTATCAAGGCTTGTATTTTTAGTGGTTAGTATAGCAACCTACTATACTAAAGGTCACTTATAAGGCGTCCCGTGGTGGCCCATGGATTTTTTTAAGGGAGTATTGCTATTTTAAAAAAAGCTTGCCTATAAGAACCTGCTCTTGAATAAGAAGTAAAATGGAGTTCCGAGCCTGTGTGATGTCAGGTGCTCGTTTAAGACCCCTACCGTAATTATACCTGGGTAGGCAAAATTTATGACTCTCACTGAAGCATCGTCCGATTAGCCTTAGTAGCATAGAGTAACGTTAAACAAACAAAAAGCTGTTGCTTCACAAACAAAAAGCTGTTGCTTTGGGCGACGTCAGACCTTTTTACTCGATCAAAATTTTTATCAATCTGGGGATCCGAAAATATTTTATTTCACATATTAAGAGGTTGATGGGCATATTGTTATAAAATGCACTGCTTTTGAGACACAAAGGGCCAGATTGTTGAGGAAAACTTTCCTCAGACAGTGACTGAGAATAAGTCTCCGTACCACAAGAAGTTTGTGTACGGATGGAAAATAGCAATGGGTCCAGAACTTTTTAATCTCGGTAGAAGGAGTTGGGCTCCTGGGAGGCCACCGGATACAGGAAGTGTAGATGGAAGAGGAGATGGAAGAGGGCCACCTCGGGATGCGAACCCGCCACCTTCAGTATTGTAGGTTGCCCTGCTAACCACTAAACCACCCTTGAATTGTTACATTTAAGATGAACAAACGAAAAAACATGTGATCGAAAAGAAAATAAGCCGGTTTAATTTTCATTTAATAATTGTCATATGTTTGTGTGATTTCTTATCCATTTCGTAGGGAAGAAAGAAAATTGCAAGTATTGAAAAAAATAATAATAAAACTTTTATTATTCTTTATTACATTTTTTCTATTTAATACATTAGTGTAAATAAATATGGACGTTATTTGGCTATAAAGCAACATTATGTAAATGTTTCATGTTTTCATGCTGGTTTTCGAGTTTTGTGTAAACAAACATACGTTATTTGATGTTTTATAAAAACGATGTTTCTAAAAAGGTTTCTTCGTTCAGTCAGTGATATGTGTGGTTGTTAATGCGAGTAGACAGGTTTCATGAATATGCTAAAATTATTAAAAGATAATTCTCAATGGTGAGAGATGATTAATAAATATATCTTCTCGAATAACTTGTAATGGATTAGTTGATGATGAATTATGCATGGTTTACAAGCCCCTAATTCGGTAACTGTCTTGGAAAATTGGTTCCAACATACCGTGACGCCTTTGAAATGAGAAAACCAAATTAGAATAGTTGACAGTTTACTACTAATGACGTGTTTGTCAGAATAATGTCAGGTCAAGTTATAAGGCCAAATTATAAGCTTCAATTAGGGCAAACTGTCTGGAGCCAACTCAAACCTTTATAAATTAAAAAAAATAAATAACAATAATTACGAATTATAATTAATATAGAAGGTACTTAATTACTCTAATAATTATGAGCCATGAAAACAGCTGAAGGTGGCTTTACACCTCGTCGAACAACGTGACAATCCCCCGAACCTGTCCGTATAGGTTTGCTACAAACAGTCATTTTGTACTATTGTTTGTTTGCTTATTTAATCTCACTTTATAACACTAAGGCTAATCGGACGATGCTACAGTAGGAGTCGTAAATTTTGCCAGGTATAATTAGGATAGGTGGGATCTTTATTGATTTTGTACTATTTAGGTAAAGTTGAACGTAAAATTAGACGTAAAATTGAAATTTACATATTAATCTAAATTTGAATTGAACGTAAAGTGGATCAAACAATGTGGCCTAACCGCGCCTACACATCTTCATTGGTTATCTTTTTGACCGTTGAGTCGCAGCTGTCAATGGCTACTTACCAATATTATGGTTTTTCGGTCGCAATTTTGAAATAATATTGTTTGTTTGTTTATTTAATCTCTCTCTTTATAAAACTAAGGCTAATCGGACGATGCTGCAGTGGGAGTCCTAAATTTTGCCTATCCAGGTATCATTAGGATAGGCAATCGTTTAAGTTTAACGAGTAACTGACATCGTACAGGCTCCGAACCTCCATTTTAATTCCTATCCTAAGGACAGCATAGCCAAGGATTTTTCACTCCCTTTAAAAAATCCTAGGGCCACCTGGCGGTTGCGATTACATGACCTGAGTATTGTTGTACCACAGGTGACACCAATAAACCTCTTTATAAAACAATTTTCATTACGAAGAAGACTGACGTGGAACGTCAGAAAAATATTAAGGCCTAGCAGCTTTTCTTATTTACTGTACTAACACTAACACTATCCCCGAACATGCGGCCGTAAATTATTATAAACTTTTACTTAATAATAAGGATCAGAATATATTTTTTTTAATTTAGGACGGAAAAATAAAAATCATCCTATGACTTTTCCAGAAAAATTCCAGAATTTTTTTTTGGTTGAATTTTATTTTAACATTTTTTTTTTCAATTATCGATTTCAAACCCTGTTAAAAACTTAATGTGGTGTCACCTTAGTGGTTAGCATAGCAGCCTGCAATACTAAAGGTCGCAGATTCGCATCTCGCGTTGACCCTAGGACTTTTTAAGAGGTTTATAAAAATCTTGGCTATGCCATTCTTCGGATAGGACGCAAAATGGAGGTCCCGAGCCTGTACGATGTCAGGTACTCGTTAAAGATCCCTATCCTAATTATACCTGGATAGACAAAATTTAGAACTCCCATCGTAGCATCGTCCGATTAGCCTTAGGAGCAGCCTAAAAATACGTTAAACAAACAAAGAGCGTACTGTATTATTGCTCAATAACATCAAACTTCAAAACTTTAATAGAGGTCACTTGTGGTATAATGGTTAGCACAGCAACCTCCAATACTGAAGAGGCGTTAAATAACAAATCTTACTATAATATTCAACCTCATCTCTGGAAAAATAAATACAGAAAAAACGAAACAGAAATCACCAGTTTATCAAGGTTCTGTCTGAACCTAAATTCTTCAATTGTATTCTATATTTAGTATGAATAATTTTAATGTTTACATAAAAGTCAGATAAAACTCAATTCGGTTTTACCACGCATCGATAACAATATATTGAATTAATAAACCCAGCAATAAAGTATAAATTAAGGAACTAAAAAAAAAAAAAAAAAAAAGAAATGTACTGCCGATCTAAAGGCCAATAAAACGTGAGGACATTAAAAAGAAAGAAACCTTCAGATACCCTCTTCTGAGGTCTCCCTTTGAGAAGTTTTAATACTCTTTCGTCAACAGGTTGCCGGGGGGTCGCCGAGTTTTAAGTCCCAATAAAACTTCGCCCCTTAAATCCCCTACCAACTTGTCCCCTCGCTTATTTTGACAGGTTTTAAAGCTAATATAATAATTATGGGCGATGTCAGTGCCTGTTCCATTAGCTCTAAAGGTCTCTGCTTTGCCTCGGTTACAAGGCTACGTTATATATAACGTGTTACCGAGGTGAGTTGAAACAGTAGCGAATTCTCGGAACTTAAAATCGCTAGCAATTTTGCAACTTCGTTTATAAATCACTTCCCTCCGCCCGCTGACATGTTAGTCCGCGTCAGTGGCATAAGTCGCGCGGTTATGGAGTTCTGCGTGCCATGTGACAAAAATCGTGAAAAGTAGGTTTTTAACGTTTTTTTATGATGCCTATATTTTCATAAGGGTTTCGTATTTTGGCTTAAGTTATATATGTTTCGAAAGCTCATTAACTAAAGATTTATTATATATGTTTGATACAATTGATTTCTGTGTAGTTGCTTCTTGATTGTGGATTGATTAAAAATTGGGAGGTTTTTTCGTACCGAGATTTGAAACAGGCTGTTTCAACTCACTTCGTTTTGCCCGATGAGGACAAAAACAAGTGAGTGGCATGACTTCCGCAGAGAGGGGAACATCGGTAACCATAGCACCTATCCTGCAGAAGAAGAATCCTTTTGCCTTTGTTTTAGAACCATTTTCAAATAGCAGAGCCAAATAATGTTTGGAATACAACAACGGGGCTCATGAAAGTTGTACTGGTGAGGAACTTTATGTTTGCCGCTACTGCTTGTCAGATTGACCCTTTTTATTATCATAATATTTTTATTTTTGACATTTGTGAGATCATTGTAACATAAATATTTGAAGAAATATTGATCAAAACTGATTTTAATACTTAAAAAACAGCTAAAAGTTAATAATTATTTTATTTCAAAGATTTATAATTTAAACCATTTGTTTATCTCAGTGTTATTTTAATTAATGTTATGAATAGGGCGTTATGGTACTTTTAACTACTTTAGGAGTTGATTATTTGTATTAGACCTGTAGTTAGCTACTTAACTGATATATCTGCACAAAATATTAATAAAAAAGTTTGTTTAATACTTCAAAAGTTTAATTTTAATAAATACCTTTAAATTATATCATCATTTTTATTTTACAGACCTTAATACTTCTCAAAAATCACATGTTTCAACTCTCCTCGACTCCTGTTTCATCTCACCTCGGTATGTGGGGAGTTGAAACAAGTTGACTTCTTACGGTTAAGTGGGTTTTTGACCACAATATTTAACGCTTACAATTTCATTATGTTTGCCATTCGCAAATGTAAAGAATGCCCTATCGATTGGTACTAACATCATACGATTTCTATCAATAGAATTTGGAGTATAAAACAAAATGTGAACATTGTTTCAACTCCCCTCGGTCTCCCCTACGTTATATATAACGTATTAAAATAGTACGTTATGTATAACGAACGTTGTATCTCTTATTCTTGTGCCTCATCCTTTGATATTTACGATGTGGTTTCTACAGTTGGCATTTTTACTTTATAGCCCTAATAATATTTTTACTTTGGCATGGTAAATTTGTTTTCGAATCGAAAAAAAAAAAAAAAAAAAAAAAAAGAATAATCACTCAAGCTATATCCTTTCAGATATATACACACTTATTTCAGAACCTGTTTGTTAGTTTATTTTTGGAAGGAACTCCGGCAAAAAGATGGTTTCAACATAAAATATATCAATTTTGAGTTATACCTACACCTAAATTGCCAGAAAATTTTCATAATAATATTAACAGTTACCTTCACGTAAGGCGCAATTTACCATATTCTTTTATGGAGGGGTTGGTGGTGTAAACGCAGGTAGAGGGCTACTTTTAAGTTTGAGAACATAAAAATTTAATTTTATGATTGAGATAGATAACGTTAATTTATAACTTTTTATAATAATAATTTATATTTTATTATTATTATTATTACAATTCACAATTAGTATTTACTGCAGAGCACAATGATTTTGGTTAACCCGTCTTTTGCTGAAACAAACAGAATCCATGTTTTACCCAGAAGTGAAAAGGCGATACATAATTGCCCATAGAAAAAAACGGATTTCCCTAGTCCAAGCCGAAAGAAATAGCCGACAGATTTGGCTACTGGATGCTTACTCACTTTAAATATCGAAAGAAATTGTTGTAATCACAAATCACACTCAATTGTAGTATAATAAGCATTCAATTTGCAAAAAAAAAAAAAAAAAAAAAAAAAATTGAGGCCAACAATCGAGATAAAACTATCCTATCTAAATAGAAATAGAACTTTACGTTAAATTTAAAATTGTTTGGTAAAGAACTTAAATGGGTTAAAGTTTTTATTTTTTTTACATCTGGTATTTTATCATAATGTGTTAATAATGACACATTTAAAAGGATATAATTGGAACAGGGTTTAGTACTATCAAAATAGACAGTTAGCAAAAATGTACCGAATTAATTAATTAATTTCAGTATATAACCCGTTATGATATGAGGTATCGTATCAGGAGGTTATACTAATAGGTGCACGATGATTTTGGTTAACCTGTCTTTTGCTTAAACAAATAGATTCGATGTTTTCTCAACACGCGAAAAGTCGTCACATAATTTGCCATGGGAAAAACACGGAATCTCCTAGTCCAAACCGGAAAAAATAGATATATGCTTAGATATCGAAAGAAAATGAAGTGTTCTGTCAATAAATGAACACCGCCATCTGTTGGAAATTTGTAGAAGTTGCAAATAATCACACTGTTTTTAGTATATTGAGCATTTAATTTACAAAAAAAGAAATCAATATTTAATTTACAAAAAAAGAAATATTGATGCCAAAAATCTAGATAAAAAGTACCCTATCTTTGGGTAATTTTTGTAAGTTGGACAAAACTAGACAAAAAGAGAGTTGAGCAGTTTCTGATTTTATCTCCTACAACCATTTTTACACGAGATTTTAATATTTATAAAGATTGTTCAAAATTTATAAGTCGTGCCCTGAAAAGTAAGGAAATTTGACCTAACAACTTGTTGACAGGAATGATATTGTCAAAAATTTACACTAACCCTTGTTAAATCCTTCCTTTGTACGTTGTATAATTATTTCTTCAGCTAGGTGAATAAAATATTAAATGAAATCTTGAAGAGTCGCCGAATTTAATATAAGTGGAAGCAACAAGTTAATATATATATATATATATATATATATATATATATATATATATATATATATATATATACGAGGGGTGATCAAAAAGTTCCAGGACTGTTGAGATTGCGCGGCAATGGAGTGTCATAGAGCAGTGCGGTTGGCAGCATTGTTTAGCGTGACTCTTCCTGAGCTCAGCTGTTTATTCAGTTTGTTGATAACCTTCTTCATTGCAAAGTTACTGCTGTTTTCGTAAAAAAAAGTTTTTTGTGTTCGGCGATTTTCTGAAATGAATGTAAAGGAAGAGCAACGCGTTTGCGTAAAGTTTTGTGTGAAGTTGGGTAAAATGTTTACTGAAACTTTTCAAATGTTGCAAGTGGCTTTCGGTGATGAATGTCTGAGTCGGTCAAGGTGTCATGAGTGGTACAAAAGGTTCAAGGAAGGCCGGACATCGTGTGAAGATGATTCTCGTTCAGGGCGCCCATCAACTTCGACTGACGACGATCATGTTGCAAGATTGAACAGTCTCGTGCGTTCTAATCGTCGACTAACCATTCGTGAGATGGCTGAAGAATTGAACATTTCATTTGGTTCGTGTCAACAGATTTTAACAGAAAATTTGCAGATGAGAAGGGTGGCTGCAAAGTTTGTTCCGAGACTGTTGACTGAGCAGCAGAAAGAACACAGAGTTCAAGTTTGTCAGGAACTTCTTGAAATGGCAAATGACAATGAAAACTTCTTAAAACAAGTCATTACTGGAGATGAAACGTGGGTTTATGGCTACGACGTGGAAACGAAGGTCCAGTCATCACAATGGAAGACAAAATCCTCCCCAACCCCCAAAAAAGCACGTCAGGTCAAATCAAACGTCAAGGTCATGCTTACTGTTTTTTTCGACTGGAAGGGTGTTGTTTACCATGAATTTCTTCCACGAGGTGAGACCATTAACCGCTTTCGTTATCTTCAAACCCTGAGAAATTTGCGCGAGGCAATAAGGAGGAAGAGACCAGAGTTGTGGCGGAGCGGTGAGTGGGTGCTGCATCATGACAATGCGCCTGTTCATTCCGCACTGCTCATTCGCGACTACTGCACCAAAAATGGAATGACGGTCATTCCCCAGCCTCCATATTCACCTGACCTTGCCCCTGCAGACTTTTTCTTGTTTCCAAAACTTAAGAGACCCATGAAGGGAAAGAGATTTGAGTCCGTAGATGACATTAAAAAAAAATCGCTGGAGCAGCTACACACCATTTCACAAGATGATTTCTCAAAGTCCTTCACACAGTGGAAACATCGTTGGGAAAAATGTATAGCTTCCCAAGGAGAGTACTTTGAAGGGGACGACGTCCAATAGCCTGTAGATTTTTTAAATAAATTAATAAAAAATCAGTCCTGGAACTTTTTGATCACCCCTCGTATAATCCACTGTAACAACTTAACCCCACTCCCTCTCTCCCCCCTCACCAAGTCTGAAGAAGATATTAACTTTCATGCACCCACAAAGGGAGGGGGAGGGAGTATTCATGGTTCAATGAAAGCTGAAGAAGTGGTTTATTAAGAAATAAAGAAAAATAATTTACGAATTAAAAGAGGCTATAGAGAGGGAGTGGAAAACGAAAAAGCAGGAAAAAGAAAAATGTATATAAAGAAGATAAATCAGAGAAGGGTGTTGAGAAGTTGTTTCTTTCGAGGCGGCGAGTTGAAAGGTGGCTCCGGCATTAATGTTGAGCTCCAGAGTTTTATGGGAAGGGGCTTCCGACCAGCAACCTGTTGTTGTGCTCTTCCTTCCTTCGACCTATCAATTCCCCTCAACAATATATATATATATATATTATAAAAGGACGCGGGTTAGCGTCCCGCGGCGGCCCTAGGATATTTTAAAGAGAGTAAAAAATCCTTGGCTAGGTAGGCCGTCCCTCGGATAGGACGTAAAATTGAGGTCCAGGGCCTGTGCGATGTCAGTTACTCTTTAAAGACCCCTATCCCAATTATACCTGGATATGCAAAATTTAGGACTCGTACATATAGATGAAGAATGTTAAAAAAAAAATCTATATAAATAAAGATGAAATTCTGTTTGCTTGTTTGTTATTTATAGACATCCATACCGTTTGTCCTAAATTATCCAAATTTCGCTTAGTGGTTCTTTCAGACCTGGTGCGAACACCTGTCCATATTAAAATTGCATATCTTCCGCTGACATTCTTTATTGTTTTTAAAAATCGTAATGATCTCACTTTACAAGGTTTTTTTTACGAAATCGACAGTTTCTTTGGAAAAATGAAATTCCCCGGGTGAAACCGGGATATGCAGCTATAATATATGTAAGTGATGATGAAATTCTGTTTGTTCTTTATAGAAATCCCTACCAGGTGCGAACACCTGTCCATATTAAAATTGCATAACCTCAGCCGATCTTCAGCTGATATTCTTTATTGTTATAAAAGTCGTAATGATCTCGTTTTACATTGGTTTTTTACATTAGAAAAATGAAATTCCCCGGGTGAAACCGGGAAATAAAGATAAAATTTTGTTTGTTCTTTATAAAAATCCCTACCGTTTGTTCTAAATTCTCTAAATTTCGCTCAGTGGTTCTTTGGTGCCAGGTGCGAACACCTGTCCATATTAAAATTGCATAACCAGCCAATCTCTGGGAATATTCTTTATTGTTATAAAAATCGTTTTGATCTCGCTTTACATTGGTTTTTACGAAATCGACCATTTGAGTCAATAAAAGTCTCACTTTATAGATTTTATTGGAGTAAAATTTAAAGAGTAAAATTTAGGCACTTTAGGCAAAATTTAGGACTCCCACTGTAGCATCGTCCGATCAAAAACACGAGAATGATGTCAAATTCAAACTCAACCCCCCCCCCCCAAAAAAAACAAAAAAAAACATTGTTCCGATAATAATGTCGATATCATTTATCTAAATCGATATATAAAATACAGCTGTTTAATGTTTTTTCGACTTTAGATTCAGATTGGCACATGAATAATATTTTTTGTTCAGAAACCATCACAACTGACGTGTTCTTCCATTGTTCCAAGGAAAATACAAGATTGCTTAAACTAAGACAAGAAAATGTTTATTTATTTTTTTTTGTTTTTATTACAAATTAGTTAATAGCTTACTTAAAGTCATTCATATTTAGGTGCCTTGATATGATGGACTCCTAGGTTCGACTCGTTGATGATGAAGTGAGAATTATTCTTTTTTTTATTTTTTTTTTCTCGACATGTAATCATGAAAGTAATATTTTAAAAGGGCCTGATTAAAAAGGTAATTATTACATTGTATATTTGATGATGCGAGGGCGATTGCATGTTGCGCGGCAGGAGCGCGGTCATTATGCATATTTATTGATCATTTAATGAACCCCAATTACCCCAAATGGTCCCAACAGCCATTGATCAGCTCAAATTATTGAGAACACATACGAGCTAAAAATAAACTCCCAAGTTAATGACGGTTCCGACTCTATTCCGACAGCTAGAACACTTTTCGATTTTTTTTCCCTCCTTGAGATTTGGCTAACTAATGATAATTTCTTCCATTAACAAGCTGATTAAACATAAACATAAACATAAGAGAATTAAATCAGAAGTTTGTGAAATAGCAGAAACGGTAACTACTTAAACAGTTGAAGATTTTTTTTCTTAGTTTAAGAATATTTCAATTTTTTCCTCGGACTCATAGAAATACAATTCTATGATCCTTTCAGTTCATGGAATAACTAAGTCCAATTTCAAGAATTTTCAGAAAAGCACTCTTAATAATAATTCTCTTTGAAAAAATCTAACCTTTTTCACAAATTTAAAAAACAAAATAAATTATAAAGAGATTTATTTCTATAACACATAACATGAATGAGGTCACCTGAGGTATAGTGGTTAGCATGGCAACCTACAATACTAAACGTCGCGGGTTCGCGCACAGCGGTGGCCCTAGGATTTTTTAATGGGAGTAAAAAATCCATAGCCATGCCGTCCCTCGGATAGGACGTAAAATGGATGTCCCGAGCCTGTACGATGTCAGGTACTCTTTAAATACCCCTATCCTAATTATAACTGGATAGGCAAAATTTAGGACTCCCACTGTAGCATCGTCCGTTTAGCCTTAGTGGCATAAAGTAAGGTTAAACAAACAGTATAACATGAGTCTATGTTCCACAATAAACAGAAAATAAGATTTAAGTTAATTGGATAACTGCATTTAATAATAGATTCCTTAGAATGAAATAATAAAAACAAATTTCCAAGTTTTATTTTATTTCAAAATATTTTTAATTTTACAAGTCCTTTAAAAGGCCTTTATGAAAATATGACTAATTAATTTAATTAAAGTCTTGTCTTGCAATATTAAAAAAAAAATCTCCTTTCAAATACATCACACTGGATAAAATGCTAAACCTAATAGCATTTATCAAAATATCTTGCTTAATTAATATCAAAATCAAGAATAAAGCTATTCAAAAGAAAATACAAAAGGTGCCGTTTTTTTTTTTTTTTTTTTTTTTTTTTTTTTTTTTTTTTTTTTTTTTTTTTTTTTACCAGCATCAGAATGTGTCTGATAAAAAAATGATATATCTAATATTAGTAATAATAATAACTTGTTTATGGTGTAAGTAACAATTTTTGTTGTTGTTGCGCATACAACAATATTGAAATTTCGCTCAAGTTTAATCGTTAAACGGTATTCATAAGAATCGAACCCAGGAAAATGTAACGTAAACGTAAACGTAAATATAACCTTTTTGTTTATTTTTATCGAATATGTGTTATAATAAATAACATGGTTGAAATTGTTTGTTTAATAATCGTTATTTTATGCTACTAAGGCTAATCGGACGATGCTATAGTGGGAGTCCTAAATTTTGCCTATCCAGGTATAATTAGGATAGGAATCTTTAACGAGTACCTGACATCGTACAGGCTCGAGGCCTTCATTTTACGCCCTATTCGAGGGTATACCGTCCCAAGTATTTTTTGTTACTTTTAATAAATCGTAGTGCCACTTTGGGATGCAATCCCGCGACCTTTAAGATTGTAGGCTGCTATGCTAGAAACTAAAATACAGTTGGCCCCACATAGTTTAATTTAAATTGGCGTTAATTGCTAAAAATGTAAATGGCGTTATTTATCTGTATAAGACCCTCCGCACCCTGATTAACGCACTCGTCCCAGAACTGGAATAAGCTAACAATCGATCTTACAAGTTAATTTATCGATACATTAATCCCATTCGGAAATGATAAATCGTCCTTATCTCCCCCCCCCCTCACTTACCTGGTTCTAATTCCTAAGGAGTTGCATCAGAGGCAGAAATCGGCTCAGCGATATAATTATACATTACAAACAGCCATAATTAATGATTTGGTAATTTTACTATCCCGACCATGTTCATAAATAAGATGAGAAAGCTGGGATTGAATTCATGTTTCAGGAATACTCGCGGCATAAATAAATAACTTATTATAATTTCTTGTTTATAAAACGCTGTAATTTACATGAATCTGCATCCTGATTAACGCTTCAAACTAAATTCAATGAACTCAACTTAAAATTTATTCCCCTCCCCCCCACGCTACTTGAACAAGTTATAGATCATTCTGGACAAGCGGATTATTATATTGTGTCCGGGGGCCACCTGTGGTGTAGTGGTTAGCATAGAAATCTGCAATACTAAAGGTCGCGAGTTCGCGTCCCGAGGTGGCCCTAGGATTTCTTAACCGGAGTAAAAAATCTTTGTAAAATATTGAAGCAATTATAATATGATAAGAAGTTTTTCATTTATTCGTTTGCATTTTTATTCTTTTGGGCCCGAAACTACCTGATAATAAAAGTGATCTAACTCCGATAAAAAAAAGGAAAATTTGCGAGGGGGGGATCGGAACCCCCCTTTCAGAGCCATCCCCCAGGGGAGTCCGGGAGGGCTAAAAGGGGGGGGGGGTCAGAAAAAACTTTTAGGTTAATCAGTTGGATTAATTAAACCGTGGGATTACTGATGGCTTGCGTACGCTCTCATCGATTCCTTTCCAAGATGGATTGTATATAACCTCCCAACCAATTTAAACTTATTTATATACGAGATATTTTTAGGACACTGCACTGATTTTCGATTTATTTTCTACTATTTATTAAAATTAAATCAATGTCAGCCCCAGTCCGGATACAGAAAGTCAGGATTGTTATTATTATGATAAAATAAGAAACTATAAAACTATATATATAAACTAAAAATAACATGGGATATAATGGAGTCAGGAGTGTAGTGGTTATCATAGCAGAATACAACACTGAAGGTCGCGGGTTCGCGTCCCGCTGTGGCCTTGGAAATCCTTGGCTATGCCTTCCCTCGGATAGGACGTAAAATGGAGGTCCAGAGCCCGTTCGATTTCAGATACCTGGATAGTAAAAATTTAGGACTCCCATTATGGAATCAAAATTGTCGAATGTCATCTCTCTACAAAGTTTTCTTTTATCCATTTTTTTTTAACTTCTTTTCTCAAAACCTACTAATGTTCCTGAGATCTTAAAAATGGATCTATGTTTCAGTATTACGTACATTTTAGGTTAATAACCAAAATAAACAATTATTGTTAAGAAAGATATTAGATTCCCTCCCAAGCCCGCTCGATTCTGTTCGGTGACGGCCTCACTGAACAGACTCAGTGGCTTGCCATGGATTGAAGAGGTTGGTTACCTGTAGATAACCCGTCCCGATTAGGTTAATAACCAAAATAAACTATTATTGTTAAGAAAGTATTATTATCAAGAATCCCAAGAACAGTCCGTCTGCCTATTCCCCGGCTAATTCTAACATTTCTACATCCAGTTTTCCTTGCCATAATATATAAAACTTGATAAGGAGAAGTCGGATCAAGAAGAAATCCGGATACTTGAATAGTTTTATTTTTTTAAAGTAGAATACACCAGGCAAGAAAATATGAAGAAAAAAAAAACTGCTGTTCTTGTAGTTTACATTAAAAACGTCGATTTGCTGTAGTTGTTAGCATAGCAATCTTCAATACAAAAGGTTGCGGGTTCACGTCCCGAAGTGGCCCTAGGATTTTTTTAAAGTAGTAAAATCGGATAGGACGTAAAATGGAGGTACCGAACCTGTACGATGTCAGATACTCATTAAAGATCCCTTTCCCTATATTTTGGATAGTAAAAATTAACATAAAGCGGCATTAAGCGGATGTAAAAAAAATATATATATATTTTTCGTAAAAGTTGATTTCCATGTCCTCACCACTTACGTAGAAGTGGAAGAACCGTCGATACATCATTCAATGCTGTGCTAATTCATAGCTCAATCTGTTTAAGTACTGATCAAACTCATTTGAAAACAAATTTACAGGATCAAATAAGCTCTACCTGTGAAATTAGATGAAGGTTATCAATGCATGGCCCGGCGATCAATCATCGGCAAATATTAGCGAGAGAGAGAGAGAGAGATGGAGAGATAATGAGGGAGAATTAAATTTTACATCAGCTGTGAAACCGCGAGTACAATTATGCTAAACGGCCCCCGCACACTCACACACGAGGCCTGGAAACATTTTGTTTGAAAACCTCATTTCCATGAAGTGAGGCCGATATCAACAGGTGATTTGCCCTAATCAGGCTCTCCATCCCATTATCTCCGAATAAAGGCAAAACGTTTTGTATAACGCTCATCAATTCAACACGTCCCCGCGTCCAGTTAAACGGTTGAGGCCTCACTCTCAGCAGAATAGTCTTCTTACCTAAAGCAAGGTATAAATGAACTATTTTCAAATAAGTATTTATTTATTTATGTAAAAATCCAAGAATGTGTCATTTTTGTGTGATTTACAATCTGCTACTTAGCAATAAGTTAAATGTTAGGATTTATGTTTAATGTTAGTGTCTCAGTCCGGTATCTGGGATTCCTTTTAGACAAAAGACTAACATGGAACCCACATACTAGACTTAAAAGACAAGAACTTAACCGACGAGATGCCCAATTATACAGACTATTAAACAAATCATCTCATCTTTCAACCGACAACAAACTACTAATTTACAAGACCATATTAAAACCCATCTGGACCTACGGCATCGAACTGTGGGGAACGGCAAAACCTTCCAACATCAGACGTATCCAGTCCTTCCAGTCCAAAGTCCTTCGAACCATAGTCAATGCCCCATATTACGTTACAAACAAAACCTTGCATCACGACCTCAACATTCCATTTGTCCTAGACATTATCCCATCCAGATTCTCAAAATTTCACCAGAACCTTTCCCATCATCCTAATCCTTCAGCTCAATCCCTATCATGCCCCGACCATCCCTACAATCCTCCCAGGAGGTTGAAACGGCAGTGGCCAAGAGACCTCTTGTAATTACTATTGGAGTCCTGGCAATGGACAGCTTCTCCACTCATGTCCGGCATGATTGAAGCTGAGTGCCCTCACCTAGCCTCCACTGGTTTATAACTAGTGAAGCGGCTGGGAGAGAAGCACTGGGATCTCCCAGAGTCTTGCTTTGCCTTCCATAAGTGGCCTGCAAAGCACGAGTCGGAGTTTCCCAGGCTGAATGTATATATTGTAAATAGGTATGAATGTGTGTTCTTTAATTTTTCCGATTGTTATTTTATTTTTTATTTCCCATATATAGGTTTATATTTTATTTATGATTATTACTTTCTTCTTTTTTTTGTACATTTGTATATATTTATTGAGTGAATGTATCCTTACAGCCCTAATATTAATGCCCTTGATTGTGGCAGAATGTATTAATTCTTTCAATAAAAAAAAAAAAAAAAAAAATGTTAGCGTCTGTGCTAAGGGTTTCGTGTTAAAAGTTAGTCTTTGGTGGATGTTTTTGTAGTATTGTGTGGCTGTATTGGTAACTGTTGGGATATTCAGGTCCTTGTGCAGTAAGTCATTTGTCACATAGTATGCTGCTTCTGCTATTTTCCTCAATATCTTGGACTGGAATGACTGAATTCTTTGGATGTTTGAGGGTTTTGCAGAACCCCATAGTTCTATCCCGTTTATCCATACTGGTCGTATTAGTACTTTGTAAATAGTAAGTTTTTTTTGTTATTGATAATTTCGAACGTCTGTCGAGTAACCTAGATAATATTCCAATTCGTTCGTTAAGTTGTTTGCTTTTCAGTCCGATGTGGGTTCTCCATGTCAGTCTCTTGTCTAGGTGGAGCCCCAAATATCTTACAGCTTGGGATTCAGGGATCGGTGTATCATTGAAGTATACTTGAGAGTACATTGAAGTACTAAATTGATGTATACTCAAATAAGTAAAAATAAATATAGATTATAGTATGATAAATATGATTATGTAATGATAATATTCCAGTACTCTATCAGTATGATAGATTATGTAATGATAAATATAGTATAGAGATGTGTAGTTGTCAGCTGTTTTTCTTTACAATAGGTTGATTGATAGTCGGGATTTTCAGTTTGATCTTTTTTTTTTTTATATTGATAAGCCAACGTTTCGGTCCCCACATGTGGATCTTCACCAGGGCTAAAAATAAGACAAATATATGAGTATCTATGCTAGAAGATGACAATTAAATGCTTATCATGTAACTATTAATTATGGATAGTAACAAGGAGTAACGTGGATACTTTACAAAAATGATAATTGTATAAAAGTTAGTTTAGTTATTACTTTTATATAATTACCACTTTTGTAAAATATCCATGTTATGTAAACATACAGTCAGTTTTTTTTATTTTTTATTCGGTACCCCTACTTGGCCATGTGTGTCATACGGGGGAGGGGGTTACTCTCGAGGTATAACCAACCTATTCTAACCATGGAACAACCACCTATTCTCACCATACCGTCAGTTGGATTTTTTTTGCATTATTCTGTTAATTTCATCTTCTAGCATAGATACTCATATAATTCATCTTTTTAGCCCTGGTGAAGATCTACATGAAGGGGCCGGGATGGCCGAGTGGACAAAGGCGCTTCCAATAGGTAATCAAAGATAAGGAACGTCAAGCGTGCTTAGTACTTGGATGGGTGACCGCTCCATTCTGGTTACCACCCGCCAATGAACGCCACGCAGTCCAAGCCTACCTCCTCCCCCCGGGTTCGTGAGGCCCGTCAGCCAAACTACTGGAGGCCACTCACACCGACCGGGCGTAGGAGTGTATCCCATCGAGAATCGTGGTGTGGTTTTCCAGGATATCAGTAACCGCCCGGAGATTTGGTACTAGGAAGGTATGCTTCAGGGAAAGAAATATAGGTCCTCGGGGCCTGCTGACTCTGGGCTGCCAAAATCCTTGGACCTAGACCAGTTTGTCACTGTCCTTCAACCCGAGAGAGCTGACGCCATCGGTGGGAAGGACACTGCCCAATTGGCTCCAATGGGATTATGGAGCTACGGGCAATCTGCGCTGCACCATGGTGACCATGGCTTACAGCAAAGTGAGGTTTGGGCTACCCCCTCCAGGCTGTTTGTGCTCCCCTAAAAAAAAAAAATGTCTGTAAGAAGACCACACTGCGCGGCCAAAGGTCGCATTAGGCCTAATGCGCCAAACGACAAAAAAAAAAAATGGCACGAAGTGACTTTAAACCAACAACAACAACTAGTTACTCATAGCATGAAATAAATATAATTTTACCAAGTTCACATTTCAATTGCTATTCACAAGAGAACATAAGATTTTATCCGGAATAATTATATTACCGGATATGAGAGTTAGAAGAATAAATCTTTGACGTAGCAGAAAATAAGAATAATCTGAAAAATAATGAGCAGGGACTGTTGAAACAAAAAAAGTTTGCTGACGCTGGTGAGAATGCTTAAGCATTGTATATAAAAAAAAAAAAAAAAAGGGATCGCCGAATGTATAACTGCCCACTCACACTAAATAGAAGGAAATATGTGATTATGGAATCTTGGAAATTTTCCAAGCTAATTTAGAGTGGAGAGAATCCTTTTGAGTAATTTAATAACGAAAAGGGGGAGGTGTGAAGGGAATTAAAAAAAAGAAAAGGTCGTGGAGTAAAAACCGCTGATCATAAAGTCCATCCTGGGGCTATCCAACCCCCCTTCCGGTATTAGGCTCTGTAGAGGGGAAATCTCTGAGTGGGGGGAAGGGAAAAGGAAGAAAAAAAGGGGGGGGGGATCGGGAGGAGTAGGGATGACTTTTCCGGGTGTTTAATCTTGAAGGGGGGGGAGGCTCTACAAGTGTCTGGAAGAATAATTGATAGCCGGGCCGTGTTTACCAGCTTCCAGTCGCTTTCTTCTCTCCTTCATTTCCGCACTGTCTGCTCCTCGACTTGTAGGTGAGGGACGTACGATACCAATACTCATTTAAGTACTTTCATCAAATATTCGATACCACCAAGGTATCGAAGGAAAGTATCGATACTTATGAGTACTGATATAAAGTAGTAATAATATTATAAATAAAAATATAGTTAGCACTAGCTACGTTATACCATTAATTAAATTTCATGTTTTTATAAGTTATCTTCTATATAAATAAAGATGAAATTCTGTTTGTTTGTTTGTTCTTTATAGAAATCCATACCGTTTGTCCTGAGTTCTCCAAATTTCGCTCAGAGGTTCTTGCAGACCAGATGCGAACACCTGTCCATATTAAAATTGCATAACTTCAACCTATCTCTGGGTATATTCTTAATTGCTATAAAAATCGTTATGATCTCGCGTTCCATTGGAGATGAGTTGAAATTCCTCCCGGGTGAAACCGGGATATACAGCTGGTTAATTATATGATTGGTTTTATGACACTTAATGTCAAATAAAATTTTTTCACTTACTACATTTATATTTTAATAAATACTCGGGGATGATTGATAGTCAGGAATTTTAGGCATAAAACATTTTCTTTATTTAATCATTTCGAACCAAAATGGGGGTCTTCATAAGGGCTCAAACGAAACAAATACAGTACCAGTCAAAAGTTTAGACTCACTTGTATTTAATTCACAGTCTTCAAGTTTAAAAAAATAATTGTAACTAAAGATATAACATTTCAAAAATTATATGGTTATTTCGATTACAATCTATATAAATAAAGATGAAATTCGGTTTATTTGTTTTTTTGTTCGTTCCTTATAGAAATCCATACCGTTTGTCCTAAATTCTCCAAATTTCGCTTAGTGGTTCTTTCATACCAGGTGCGAACACCTGTTCATATTAAAATTCCATAACTTCAGCCAATCTCTGGAAACATCCTATATTGTTATAAAAATAGTTATGATCTCGCTTTACATTAGATTTTTACGAAATCAACCGTTGGAGTCGAAAAAAATTTCATTTCTGTCCTAAAGAAATTTTCTTGCCCCACGGGTATCGAAATGAAAGTATCGATACTTTACTTATATCGATCGGTATCGTACGTCCCTACTTGCAGGTGAAAGACGAGGAAGTAGAGGAGTCAGTTATCCGGAAACCGATTAACCGGAATATTTTTATTAATTTTGAAAATTTAATTTGGGGGATACCAAAATCGACAGTTGTTCAGATTTAAGCTAACTGAAATAAAAAAAAAAAAATTGTACAAGGCAAACTTATTACCAGCAACACGCTGATTGTTATTTATCGGCTTCCTCCGCTCTCTTTATTGTTTTAATCCTATTCGCTACGATCCCTTCTTAACCTCTTCGGCTTCGAGTTCCTGTCGATGTTCGAAAAAAAATTTGATATACAGCGAAACCTCTGTATAATATCTATATCAGTCTGATACATTGGCGGATCCAGGGTGGGGGGGCTGTGGGGGCTGCAGCCACTCCCTTTGGAAAATATTTCGTCATTTAAAGATAGAATTTGACTTTCCTAAATGTATGCTTAATGAAGCAAGATAAAGTACGAATAATATGCAGAACAAGTAGAATTTCAGTTGTGTTAAAGGAACATAAAGGTAAAAAAGCTGATTATCAGATCCAAATGAAGGGCTGTGGGGCTCCAACCCCCCCCTCCTTTAGGACTGCAGTCCCCCCTTTAAGATCGGCTGGATCTGCCCATGGTCTGATATAGATTATATGTAGATAATCTATATCAGACAGTTATGTTGTACAGGTTTCTTCCGTTTAACAGAGTAGTCGGTTCAGAAGTGGTAACATTAAATATCGCAGGTAGGCAAGAAGATTACAACTCAAAAATTGTTATGTTTCTTTAATAATCACTTGTGAAGTTTCAACTGCATCCTCAATTTTACTATGTACTTACATACAACAACATGAACATACCGACAGTAAAATCTTACATACAATACAAATATCAAACATTCCACTCTTCAACACTACATCAGCCTAACCCACTCATCCATTCTCTTTCCTCCTCCCTGTTACCTGGTGCAGTATACTACACGTCGGCTAAAACGGCACTGGCCAAGAGACCTCTTACTACAATAAATTAAAAAATACATCAAGAAAGTCAAAGTTAAAAAAAAACAGTGACCAAATTTGCTTGATGTGCAGGTGCAAATCTACAAGCGGAATAATAAATTAATAAATAAAAAAATAAAAAATAAATAAACTATGTACCTACAAACAGCGACTAGAGAAATATAAATATAAATTGAGGCAGTTATTGGCACTGCTACTAACTTCAACTCAAAAGTAGCCCTCTACCTGCGTTAACACCATCATCACCTCCATAAAATAATATGGTAAATTGCGCCTTACGTGAACAGAACTAGAAACAATATTGTGACTATATTCTACCATTGTAGGTTTTGTCATTCTGAGTCCAACGGTATGCAGAACTGAAAATGGATATATGTATTTTGAGCTGTAACCATCTTGCCGACGTGCGATTTAGTTCCTCTTAGCATCAGGGACTCCGGTTTTGGAATTTTCCAATTTTAATCTGATTTATATATTTATAAAATTGATTGATGTTTTTCTTATTTATTTATTTATTAAATACAATTCATTTGTCTAGATTTAAAATTTGCAATCTGCAAAATTCCTTTGCAATGAGCAAAGTTCGTGAGCTGCTTCGACAGCGTTCCTGTGCAGGAGTAGTTATTAATTTAAATGGTCTCTTGGCCACCGCCTTCGAAGTCGTCGGGGTGGGCTGTAAGGGTTGTTTAAGTTTTCTAAATTGTCTGTCAGTGGGTTATTGTTGTAGGCCGGTCTTTGGTGAAAGTTAATGTAGTTGTCTTTCGCTGTTGCGAAAACTGTTGGTCCGTATGTACAATATTGTTGCTGACATAATATGGCGCGTCTACTATTTTTCTTAACACTTTCGACTGACAGGACTGAATTTTTTGGATGTTCGATTTCTTGACAGAACTCCACTGAGCACCCCAAAATTGAATGAGATTTTTTTTATAATTTAAATGTGATTTAGACTAAAGTTTCAAGAAAATATAGTTGAAAATTGAATGGTAATATCTTGTATATTGGTTTTAGGTAACATTGATTTTTCCACATACATACATATCATTTTGAAATGGCTTTAAATATCGTTTTATATTCTGAAATCATCTAATCAACGCCGGCAAGAAGATGTTTACAACTCAAAAACTCTCTTTTTTTGTGGATAATCAGATGTGAAGTTTCAACTGCATTCTCAATTTTACTATGTAGGTACCTACATAAAACAACATGAACATAGCGACAGTAAAATGTTACATACAAGACAAATACCAAACATTTCATCTTTCCTCCTCCCTGCTACCGGAACAGCCTCCATATCGGTTGAAACGACGGTGGAGAACTCTTACTGCAATAAATTAAAAAATGCATCAAGATTGTCAGAGTCAAAAACAATTTTGCTCTATGCAATCTCAGATTTCATATAATTTCTCTATGCACTGCGCAGGTGCAAATCTACAAGCGGAATAATAAATAAATAAATAAACTAATAGTCTTTGATCACAAATAGCCTACCATTGGGGCAGTTAGTAACACTGGTACTAACTGTAACTCAAAAGTAGCCCTCTACTTAAGTTAATACCATCATCCCCTCCGTAAAATTTAATATGGTATATTGCGGCTTACGTGAACAGAACTAGTAATACTATTGTGACTTTGTTCTAGTATTGTAGGTTTTGTCATTTTGATTACAACGCTCTGCATACTTGCCGGTATAACAGTCCTAAAATGGACATGCATAGACAAAGACAGGTCTCTGCAGTTCTTTCGAATGGTTACAAATGTTGGATTTTGAGGTTAATAAAAGTTAAAACTGAAAGAGGTTTCAGATTTATCGGCTTCTTATGTTCCGTGTTAACGTAAACTTGGCCCACGGAACGGACAGTAGCTGTTGTGTGATTTGTAGCAAAAGGTGTGGACAGGTTTACTGCCACGAATTTGCAATAATTACCAGCCAATGAGCAATGGTCTGAAGAAACGCGAGCTATGGGGGGGGGGGGGGATTTAAAATCTACCGAAAGTTCGATATTTCCCATTTCGGGGCTGTTTAATATTTGAGTAAATTAGGATTGCTTTTCTGCTGTTACTTTATTTTTTTTCTTATTATTTTCAATTCTAATTTCTAATTTCTAATTCTAAATGATAATGACGATTCGCAGCTAAGCTAACCTTCCAAACAAACATTTTATGAAAAAAGGAGAGACTTCCTATAAACTATATTAAGGCATACAATTACTGTAATCTAAAATAAATTTAATTCTACATCGATACAGAAAATATATATAATTCTTTAATACATATTACTATACACTAATATATCAATATTTTTACAAAACGTGTGACATAGATGCATCCAACGCAACACTTCATAGTTCAATCAAATCTATTTGTTTTAGCACAAGACATTTTCGTAACCTATTTCAGGTTACGATATAACCTAAAGAACCATAAGAACCTATATCGATATGATATCTAATCTCATATCATTATGTGTTATATTCTGAATGTAATTAATATGTATTATGGCAAAAGGTTAATTTGATACAGTTTTTGCTAACTGCCTATTGTGATTTTTTTTTATTTTTATCTTTATCCCCCTTTTATGTCACCAATGAGACCTTACACACTGACCTTGACGTTCCTTACGTGGAAGTAAAGGACATAGATCGCTACCATAGCGTTCACGACAGACTTACTCTAAATCCCAACCCACTAACTCAAGCTCTACACACTTCCACAAACCCTTATAATACGCCAAGAAGATTGTTGAGGCGTTGGCCATGAGATTTTCTGCATTAAACAGTTATCATAGAGTTTTATGTTACATTTATCAACTTATTCGTTTTTGCTTTGTTCTAGTAATAATAATAATAATTTCTTTATTTGTTTTTGGGATATTCCCCATACAAATAGAGTTAGCCATACAGCACATATATAACAAAATAATACTTGAATTCTAATCTAATAACAAATTGAAGTTTACTTATTTATTCAAAATAATTAAAGTTTCCTTGCTTATATTAACAATGTAAATAATATGTCACCTTAAGCTAAATGATAAAAAAAATAATAATAATATAAAAAATTAAACTACAGCTACTCGTGGCCGGGTCTGCTCGTATTTTATAATTTAAATCTAAAAGTTCGCCTTTTGAAATTCCGGTCTAAGTAGGTTGGTAAGAGAAAGTCTCGTGTTGACAGCATCGCACCAGATCTTTTTCTCAATAGGTCGTTACATTCAGGGCAGTCTTTACCTCCCCCCGTCCCACCCCCCCTGCAATTTTCAAGTGTAATCGAGCACACAGAAGAGAAAACCCGCTAGCGTTACGTTAGGTTGACGCAGGCATTGGATGCTCCGACTACCCTGGCATTATGCAATCCCTGCTAGGGTTGGAAGAGATGGCCACATCGATATCCTTTGGGGGGGGGGCAAGTGTGTTTCTCTCATTGCAAGTCCTCTCCTCGTGCCTCGAGCGGGGGGAGGGGGGCCAGGGGGGGGCGAGGAGGGGGTTAGCAGAAGTGAGAGAACCTCCCCCCCTCATTTGAATTGCTAATTACGACGAAAACCTCCATGCAATTATTGGATTAATGTAAATGACGCCAGCTCAGCAAGGCGAAATGAAACGGAGGGGGGCGAAGGAGTGGTGGGGGAATAGGGAGGGGATATAATTAAAATCCGTTGATTAATATGTAAATTTAATAAGATTACAGCTCCGTGTTCATGTATATATAGTGACTAAGTTTCTACTGAGCCCTCGCTCTCTCGCTCTCTCTATCTCTCTCTCGCTCTCTCCCTACCCAACTAGCAATTCTCATCCTTTATCATTTCGATCGCTTTTTGCTTTGTAAACTTTGTTTTCGTTCTTGCAACCTTTTGAACGCGTCCTCGATGAGCGATCTATATATATCTGTGATCCCGGTGAATAAATGGTTAGGTCAAGTTTCGATACTTTTCATGGCAGGTGTTTTGATGTTTGAACAGATTTGGTACAAAATAAGGTTTTCATTATTAATCGTTGTAATTTTATCAAAAATGCCAAAATATTGCGACCATTAAACTAACTGAATATATCTTATTAGTTTAACGTCACTTTACGCCAATGAGGCTTGACAGTGGGAGTCCTAAATTTTGACTATCATTGTATAATTAGTTTAGGGATCTTTAACGAGTACCTGACATCGTACAGGCTCGGGAACTCCATTTTACGTCCTATTCAAAGGAGGGCATTCAAGGATTTTTTACTTTCTTAACACGTTAGGTGCAGCCTGTCCCCGGGTCCGATGTCTTACATTCCCTTCTTAACAGCTTTCAAATGAAAATGTCCGAAGGCCCGAACACTTCAAACACTTAATTTAGTAGAGTTTTAATCAGATTATTGCATTTTAGTGCAGAAAATGTTGCTAACAGCTGAAATTCTGTTGTTTTTTAGAATCGGACTCCGAGGTCCGATTTTCGATAAAGAATGGCGTAAATCCTGTATCGGCCTGTCCTGCGCCTATTATTTCTAGTTCCAATCCTTACCAAGAGAAAACGCCCTTGAGACGCTCATTTAATTCCCTTTTAATCAAAAGATAACGCTTTCGTCAAAGTATTCCCATCGGACATCGACGTCCGGTATCGTCTGTGGCTCATGCTAGCAGTCGGACTAAAAAAAATTTAGGGCCACCAAGGTAAGCGAACCCGCGACCTTTAGTATCATAGATTGCTATGCTAACCACTACACCATAACTGATCTTATTAGTAATGATATATTACTGGTGATTAATGGTTCACCGACTGATTACAAAATATTTAACGCAAATTATAATAAATCATAATTATTTTTATACCTAAGCACATACTCGTATTAACTGGGTTTACAGATTTTTCGTTTTTTTTTCGAGCTTGCCTGAGGATCAATTTTATCACTGACCTAATTATGAACAATAGATTAATAGTAGATGCGGAAATTTTCCTATTAGATATCTTAAGCTGTTACCTAAAAATACGCACCGTGAGAATCACCGAAAATAGTAAATGAAACTATTTAAATACTTAGCACAACTGCTATGTTGGAGTAAGAGTTATCATAAACCTCATCCCTCTATCTCACTCTCTCGTCCTAGATGACCAATACTGCACCTTACATATTTCGGGTTCATTTCTAGCCTGCATCACTATAAATGTTACCATTAATCTAATTTCGTGATAGACTTTTTCTTCTAAATACATTTGGATTTATATAAACCTTATAGTAATTTGATTGATTGATTGATAAAATACCGTATTTTATAAAAATTACAATTGCAGGAGGGGTCTGGCCTAAGTTAAATACTAGCGAAAAGACAAATCAAATTAAATCCTTCACTCTTAAATAAATTTAATTAACCAATTCGTACAAACATTCATATATCTTTGTGCGCGGTCATAAGAGCTTAAGTCAAAATTTGGAATTTTTCAGGAGAGCAACAGCAAAGTTCAAAACATTATGTAAAATCTAATTATTTATATTATTTGTAATTGTTATTTTCATAAAAATATATAGCTTGACTTGAGACCTTAATACCAACCGGTAGATCTAATTTCGTGCTCAAATAGTGACTTAAGCACTTGTGACCGCGCATCAAAGCTATAACAAATGAACTGACTTCAAAATTAAGTTTATCCTTGATTAGTAGTATAAAAGAATGATTATAATTACTAAACTGATAAAGCATGAAAATAGATCAATTTATTAATGTTTCATTGCATCTCTATGTTGATTGCCTGGGCTAAAAATATATAAATATTGTTTTGTTTATCTATGTCCTTTACAGACAAGAGATCTTCCAAAATCAGTTCTGGAGTGCTTAATGGTTTAATATGTCTGGACAACAGGGACTGCCTGAGATCCCCGAAAGTTGAGCAGATCAACAAAAAATGTTTAATCAACCATAAGGTGTAACCTTGGAGGTCTATTCATAACACAAAATCGATTCATAAAACAATTATGTACAGGGTGTCCAAAAAGAGTATTGGGGGTTTGAAAGTTGAATAAAATCTCAAATATAGAATATCAAGCAGGATGTTTACGTTTTATTTAAACACAATGAACTGGAAATTTATTTAGAAAAATCATTATTGTCTAGGTGTCCACCATAACGCTGCTGGCACTCCTCGAATCTCAAACGCAGTAAATATTGTAAATAGTGAGTGTTACTGTGAAATGATAAGAGGTTTTTTGGCCCAAGAACTTCAAGAGTTTAAAGGATATAACTCTACAATCTTAGAGGCACCATTAGCAGGCCTCCCAGGAGTCCCGATCTCAGTCCTCTTGACTTCTTTCTGTGGGGATACATGAAAAGTAGGGTATACGAAAACAAACCGACGAATCTAACGCAATTGAAGCAAAATAGCAGAACAGAAATGACGGCAATCTCAGGAACAATGTGTCAACGCGTTTTTAGTAATCTGCGTTTGAGATTCGAGGAGTGCCAGCAGCGTTATGGTGGACACCTAGACAATATTGTTTTATCTAAATAAATTTCCAGTTCATTGTGTTTAAATAAAACGTAAACATCCTACTTGATATTCTATATTTGAGATTTTATTAAACTTTCAAACCCCCAATACTCTTTTTGGACACCCTGTACTTACCAACACGACTATCTTAGTGCAATACTTTACTTAACAGCTTAAAAAACAGAGCAGGGAGGGAGAGAAACAGGGGATTAGATAAAGGGAGTTAGAACTGAAAGGAGGAAGAAATAAACAGAGGAAATCCTGAATCTTGCCTATCCAGATATAATTTAGATAGGGATCTTTCACGAGTACCTGACATCGCATAGGCTCGAAACCTCAATTTTACGTCTTGCCAAGGGTTTTGTACTTAAATTTACTAATTGTAATTTAAAAATCCAAGAGCATCCTCAGGTTGCGAACCTACGATCTTCTGATTAGTAGTTTGTTATGCTAACTGCTACACCACAGGTGACCCCCAAAAAATGTTAACTTAAGGTTTGAGGAAACCGACACGCAAAACAGAGAAGCGTTGCTTTGGTATCTGCACGCGCCTTGCCATTGCTGCCTAAATCTTCTTAACATTTCTTCCTGATAACGGTCACGTCTCATAATCCTAAAAGTGATTTACTGTCAGAAAAATCTTCCTTGGATATAACTAGGATCAACTTGTCGAGGAAATATGTTCTAATAATATAATTAATATCAGTTGGTATTTATTCAAACATGGATTATTTCTTTAAGATCGATTAAACAGAATTTTTCTATGAATCCAGTGAATTACTATTTAAGCGAAATTCAGAGCAAAATGGGCAATCTGGTCAAAATGCCGTCCTTCGCCATGCCTAACATGCCCTTATTTCAAAAGCACAGCGCACATTTGCTGATTTTCGATGTTTGTTGACAGGCCTAATTAAAATTATGAAGCCAAAAAAAAAACAAAAAACTAATCAATATTCAAACTTATTTTGCCAACTAAATCAGGAAAAATAAGATTCTAAATATTTGGTTAAAACTGAAATGAGAAGTGATGTACGAATCAGTTGATGCGATCGGAATGCACTAATTTTTCATCCTGAGCTCCAACCAAGTTTTCACTTAGCTCTTTACCGAATCCCTTCTATTTTCAATTTTTGATTTAAAACTTAATCTCATGTTTGTTTTTTTGTTTAACGTCCATTTTTATGCTACTTGGGACTGGGCTAATCGGCTAATTTATGTTACTTGGGGCTAATCGGACGATGCTATAGTGGGAGTCCTAAATTTTGCCTATCCAGGTATAATTAGGATAGGGATCTTTAACGAGTACCTGACATCGTACAGGCTCGGGACCTCCATTTTACGTCCTATCCGAGGGATGGCATAGCTAAGGATTTTTTAATGGGAGTAAAAAATCCTTAGCTATGCCATCCCTTTTTTATTCACATGTCTCTCCTTATTTTGTTTGTATATTTATTTAATCTCTCGTAATAATATGAAGGCTAATCGGACGATGCTACAGTGGAAGTCCTAAATTTTGCTATTCAGGTATAATTAGGATAGGGATCTTTAAACAGTACTTGACATCGAACGGGCTCGGGATCTCCATTTACGTCCTATCCGAGGGACGGTATGGCTATGGATTTTTTTCTCCCATTAAAAAATTCTAGGGCCACCGCTGGAATCGAACCCGCGACCTTTGGTATTGTAGGTTGCCATGCTAACCACAACACCACAGGTGACCCCATTTAATCTCCTTGATTATCTGGATAAGAGATCTCCTTCGTTAACAAACCAGATTAATTGAAGCACAACCTCCAGCGGTGGCCCTAGGATTTTTTAATGGGAGTAAGAAATCCTTAGCTATGCCGTCCCTCGGATAGGATGTAAAATGGAGGTCCCGAGCCTGTACGATGTCAGGTACTCGTTAAAGATCCCTATCCTAATTATACCTGGAGAGGCAAAATTTAGGACTCCCACTGTAGCATCGTCCGATTAGCCTTAGTAGCATAAAAATGGACGTTAAACAAACAAACAAAAAAACTAAAGCACAACGCACATTTGCTGATTATCGTAGTTTGTTGACAGGCGCACATTAAGATATCAAGTCAAAAAATACACATAACAATATAATAATAAAAATCCTTAAATATCTGAGATATAATAAAGGAGATGAAGATGGTAATTGGCCGGGAAATATAACTGAATGGGGTTAACATAGTGCTATAGGGCAAGCAAAGCCCTCTGTTAGGGGAGCCAGATATTGCATAAGATTAGCAACCGCCTTCCGCAGTTTGAATATTTTTGTATAAATTTCCTTCTGTTGTTCTCGGGGAGGGTTAAATCCGCCTCGGAGGCTGACACAGGTTTTTAATATCAAATGCTAATGGACAGCGAAGGGAATAATGAAGCTTAATGAGCTGGGGTTTAGGGACCGAGGGCTTTGAGCTGCAGGCCGAGGTGTCGAGGCTTCCCTTTGTAGCCAGCAACGAACAGCGACAGCGAACAGTCTTCACAAAAGATCCCTGATATTGTTTAAGTAACTATCCTCTGACACGGCTGTTAGCCTTCCAGTCAGTCTTTACTGATGATAGAGTTAAATCAGCATCTAAACACCAAAGACTGAAGGGGTCACCTGTGGTGTAGCGGTTAGCATGGCAACCTATAATACTAAAGGTCGCAAAGTTCGCGCCCAGCGGTGGCCCTAGGATTTTTTAACGGGAGTAAAAATAGTTATTCACTGGATTCATAGAAATATTCTGTTTAATCGATGTTAAAGAAATAATCCATGTTTGAATAAATGACAACTGATATTAATTATATTATTAGAATATATTTCCTCGACAAGTTGATCCTAGTTATATCCAAGGAAGATTTTTCTGACAATAAATCACTTTTAGGATTATGAGACCAGACCGTTATCAGGAAGAAATTTAAAATTGCGTCAGACGCAAAACATATAATTTTAAAGAGTCCTAGATTTGTTGGAACAAACTGTTTTAGTACATGTTCGTGACTCTTCGGGAATAATCTAGGCTTGTCTGGAACATTCTAGTTCTAATTCAGACTAAATGGAGCGATGGACTGGAGAGTTTGTCTCGCTCTGAACCTCGAATCATGTGGTTACTTTTGTTTTATTGTGTCATTAAAGTTGATAATTTTTGTAACCTTGTTAATTATTTGAGGGTTATTAATTGTCTGACATTATTAATTATTATTTTTCGTAATTAAAAATAATTTAACACACATTTTTTTAATGTTATCATTTATGTTTGGGCAAAAGTCATAAAAAATGTTTTTGTCTCGTCTTCTTAAAATTCATAATCGACTATAATATATTCGTTATTCATAATTTTTTACAGCCTCTGCTAAAAGAATATAGTTTCATTTATTATTCTGGGATAAAGAAATTCAATCAGAAAGAATTTATAATGATTTTCAATGGCTTGGTAAATCGTTGTTTAAGCTCCACATTCCATGACTTAACCCCTTTTGACCAAACACCAGTGATATGAGTATTGTGTATTGAGGGATTTAGTAAAAAAGTTAACCGAAGAATGTTAACATATAGCTACTAGTCGACACCTGAGCACTCAACCACAAAAGTTTTAAGATTTTTGCTAATTTGACCATTTTGATCTAAATTTCGCTTAAATAGTTATTGCGCTGGATTCATAGAAATATTCTGTTTAATCGATGTTAAAGAAATAATCCATGTTTGAATAAATGGCAACTGATGTTAATTATATTATTAGAAAATATTTCCTCGACAAGTTGATCCTAAGTATATCCAAGGAAGATTTTTCTGACAATAAATCACTTTTAGGATTATGAGACTTGACCGTTATCAGGAAGAAATTTTAAGAAGATTTAGGCAGCAATTACAAGGCGCCTGCTGATACCAAAGTAACGCTCCTCTGTTTTGCGTGTCGGTTTCCTCAAAGCTTAAGTTAAAGAAACATGTATTAGGGTTACCTGTGGTGTAGCAGTTAGCATAACAAACTAATAATCAGAAGATCGCGGGTTCGCATCCCGAGAATGCTCAAGGATTTTTAAATAGAGTACAAATTGGATTGAACCAAAAATAGGGGGTAGATGCGTAAAAATCGGCGCAACCGGTCTTCACCCGCCCCCTTAACCCTGTTTTTGGGCTTCAAGTATCAAAACTAGAAAGCTTAAAAAATTGGACGGGAGTGGAATAGGAGGTAGTCTAAAAATTGATAATTGAATCGAATGGATAAAAATGGCAGATTAAATAGAAAATAGCTAACTAAATATCGAACTCGGCCTTGAAAATCGAAATTGAAGAGGAATCAAAACCTAAATTAAAATAGCTAACTAAATCGAAATATTCAAAATTAAAAAAAAATAAAAAAAAAATTAAAAAGCGGAGCGGAATCACGGCTCTAGGGGTAGAATCTAACTATTGGTGATGGATATTGGACGAGACCAAAAATTGGCGGTTCGAATCTGCCCTGGGATGGTTGACTTTTATTTCGTGGAGGCCCCACCGGATAAATCTCGACCTACCCACCATGGTTAGAATAGGTTGGTTACACCTCTAGAGTAACCCCCCGTATTCCTGGTAGGGGTAGCGAAAAAAAAAAAAAAAAAATGGAGTACAAAATCCTTGGCTATGCCGTCTTTTGGATGAGACGTAAAATTGAGGTCCCCGATAATCATTCACTGAGGCTAATCGGACGATGCTACAGAGGGAGTCCTATATTTTGCCTATACAGGTATAATTAGGAAAGGGATCTTAAACGAGTACCTGACATCGTACAGGCTCGAAACCTCCATTTTGCCTCCTATCCGATGGACGGCATTGCCAAGGAATTTTCAATCAAATCAAAAAATTCGAGAGCCACTTCGGGAGGCGAAACCGCGACCTTTAGTATTGAAGGTTTCTATGCTAATCAGAACACATAAGAAGTGTCTGTACAACCACGACAATTATGTCAGATTTATGAAAATGTTTTGACAAAATATCCGAAATTCCAGGCATGAATATTATGCATTACACAATAAATCATTCTAAAAATTTGAGAGAATGTGGAACTCGTAGGAGTTTATTCGATTCTTATTTATGTGAATAGGTACGGAGAAGAAGACACGAAGGAGAGGATTGGTTCAAGATTTTGTTAAAAGATATTAATCAATTTTATACTATTTATTTCATTTGACAAGTTTTTACAATTTGAATTTGGTTATGTATTTATAAAATAATTTAAATATACGTGTGTATGTTTATGTAAGGTTAATTAAAAAGTAACAGATATAGAAAGTAATCATAGGGGGAGTAAAGTAGAAAAGACCTTACCCTTGTTTTAAAGCTGGTTATTTTCATCATACTGCATCGAAAACGTGTTTTCATACTCGGTTTGAGTCCGTAAAGTAGTACTTTTCAGGCCGCAAATTAATAGGAGGGCGCAATCGACTATATGGTGCGCTAGTAGTTTTGCAAAATGTCGGAAAGAACTGGGATAGACATAGTTGATGTGATAGAGATAATTGGTAATTTTAAAAGACCATTAATTGAAGGGCAGGCTATCCTTGATGCAAACCACATAATTACTGGAATAATATCTAAAAGTAAAAAAAAACAGTTATTTTACAAGCCTTGTGCCTTCAAACTAGCAATCTTAAAGGACTGCCCCATCAAATAAAAGTGGAAATAAAATTTATTAATAATAATAAGCAATTTTCTTGTCATTGTACGTGTAAAGCTGGTAGTTCTGGTAAATGCAAGCACATCATTGTAACTTTACTCTACGTTTTTCGGTTAGTAATAACATTAATTACCTATTCATACAATCATTCTTATGACAGCCAAGATTCTTTGTCATATTATTTATTTATTTGTCAAAACTTTCAGGCTTCCCATTGAAAACTTGGAACAATTAAGCACAACGGATGTAAGACAAAAATGGGGAAAATTAAAAAATAAAAACAAATATGACACTATGGTCCCAATGTTATTTGCATAAAACTAACATTTTGGAATAATAAAATGTCAATTAGTAATATTTACCTGGATAAATGTAGTCACTTTCTTTAAATTAAAAACTACATATCATCATATGTTACGAAACAGGCTTATCTATTCTTAATTTTATAACCCACTCTTTAAGAAACTTTTTATTTTTTGGAAATAAATGGAATGACACGTCTTTTGATTTTTTAATTGAACACTGAGGGACTGAGCAATACCTATTAGACATTTTTCAAATGATTTTTTGCTCAATCGGATTTTAATTATGGAAATATAAATTAAAAACGCCAAAAAACCCTATGAATCCAAGGTAATGGCCAGGCCTTTATCCCCGTTTCTCTAGTTCCTGAAAGAAGCAGCACCGTCGCTAGCGCCCGCCTATACCAGAAGATGGTTTAGAAGAAGCCCAAGAAGCTTTAAACGTATAAATGTAATGTAATGTAATAAATGTAAATATATAAGTACTTTTCTTCTAATATAGGTTAATAAACAGATGTTTAAAAAAAAAAAAAAAATGTGTTTTGATGTACTTAAGTATGAGTAGTATGATGGAAGGTATTCTTCATAACACGTACCGAATTTATCTTTTTGGTATTGGCCTCGCGCTTTAAACTGGACCGCGCACCGAAAACAACCACTTTAGATACTAGTCATGAAAATAACTATTTTGTGTTACTGTATCGATTCAAGTTTATAATTTTTGTAACCTTAATAATTATATTTATAAAGTAAATCGATTTCGGCTCAGAGTAAATTAAAACTAAATTTTCCAATGTTCGTCTCTTATGCCTTCCCGGAAACCGAGAACGATTAATGTTCCTCTAAAACAAACTTACATTTAATTAAGAAATATATGATGGTCCTCAAGTTTGTAAACTAAAACATCATTATTAAATATTTCTTGTACCATAAGTAATTCACTCCGTTGAACTGCATTAATTAATTAGAGCATCTTGTATTTTTCAACCTATTTCCTCAGTTAAAAACAATTGTCTAGTACTAGGTTGTTACAAAAGTCCTTGTGCATATCAAGTTGTTTACATTGAGGTCTCTAATTTAATCCTTATTTAATCTCTGACGAATACAATTCTTATGTCAATGTTTACATTAACTAATCCTCTAATTATCTATATACGCCAACTGTCCCTGCCTTTCATTCAGTTTATTAAATTTCACTAGAAATGTCGGAAGAAAAATTTGTCATCCGCGGCCTTCTTAGGCATTGTTGGAAAAAAGGTTTTAGTGCAAAGGCCTCAGCCGAGGAAATTTGTGCAGCGGAAGGGGAAAGTGTGGTGCATCGAAACACGGCCGCATTTTGGTTCAGGCGGTTTAATTCTGGGAATACAAGCCTTGAAGATGAACCTGGATCAGGTCGTCCTAGATCACTTCGAGCTGGTTCCAGAGGGCAGGGCTATCAACGCTGAGCTATACTGTGAACAGCTCGATAGGGTATATAAAGTTTTAAAAGTGAAATACCCCGCTTTGATTAATAGGATGCAAGCGTTATTTCAGCAAGACAGCGCCCCTGCTCATCGCTCACGATTAGTTAAAGAAAAATTTTCAGAAATGAACGGGATTAGCGTCTTGCCCCACCCTCCTTACAGCCCAGACGTCGCACCGTCTGACTATGGACTTTTCAGGTCAATGGCGCATTTTTTGAAAGGTCGGCGCTTCGAAAACTTCGATGATGTCAAATCTGGATGGGAGGAGTTCTTTGCCTCGAAAACTGCAGAGTGGTATCAACATCAAACACTACTTTTGGCTAAAAGATGGGTTAAAGTAGTTGAAAATGATGGCCTGTATTTTGAAGAATAAATTTGATTTGTAAATTGTGTACTCACATTTGAATAAAATTAATTTTGTGAACAAGGACTTTTGTAACAACATAGTATATTGAAGAATTATTACATCAAAACGTGACTGTATTATTATTTTTGTTTTTTTTTCATTGTCTTCAAACTTTGATTCACGCCTGCCAGCAATCCGGGACAATCAGCGAATGTGATGGCTTCAATGAATTAATAAGTGTTCGTATGTGTTGTTGGATAGACGGTTGTTGTAAGTCTGTATGCAGTGTTAGGTTACTTACGTACCTGGGAGCGTCCGTAATTACTCTTAAAATTTTGGATTGAAAAGTTTGTAATTTTTGTAAGTGCGTCTTTTCAGCTGAGGCGAAAATCTGTGGGTTTAATTGAATAGGTGTGTGTATTCAATTTTACTGCTAATATTATCGATGATAAGGACGAAGTATAACAACTGTTACTAATATAAAGTAAAAATGAATTTAATAATTAATTTATCATATCAATAGGTATGTTGAAGATTGCCTAAAATTAAGAAACCTTTTTACATATATACAAGAATAGTCTTATTTTAATTGCAAAATGTAAATAATAATGGTTGAACTTTATTTTCTTTTTAATTTTAATTCCGATAGGTTAAATGATGGTCAGGATTTTCAGTTTACAATAATTGTATTATGGTAAGCCATAATTTGTAATTGTATACAATACCATCTACTTTGTTAGTTTTTAAATATTTTTGTTCACTCAGTTGTCATGTGCCTTCACTTCAATGATTTATGATTTCCCCATCATAAACCTTTGAAGTCGGCAAACTAACCCCCTACCACTACCTCTTACCTTATTTTTACCTTTAGTCTTAGTATTCACCTGGACTCAGTAGGTAAATATCAGATTCTATTGTATCTTGTTAACCAGCCTCTTATTTTAATATTCATGTATACACCATCTTTTATATTATTATCAGTTCTGTAATGTATCCATTTATTGTCACCCTCTTGCATAGATACTCATATATTTGTTTTCTTTTAGCCCTGATGAAGATCCACAAGTTGGATCGAAACGTTGGCTTACCATAATAAAATCATTGTAAACTGAAAATCCTGACCATCATTTAACCTATCGTAATTGAAGAACAGTTGACCATCTCTCATCTCTAATTTTAATTCGTTTAAGTAAGTTTGTTTTGTTTACTTTAATATTATATCTAAGAATTCACTATTATTCATATAGAGTTAGGAAGAATTATAAATATTGTATGAATAAAGGTACGTATGTACATTGGCTCTTGTACCAAAATACATGTACATTAATTTTGCTAATTTTCAAATTATGTTCTGTTAATTTTAGGAAATAATTTTATTTACATCCTATGCATGCACATGTACACATGCATATCTGCATGAGCACATTTATATGTGTATATTCCTTATTATGTTCTTTATCATGTTTATTTACTTTTATTATTGCTCAACTCTATTTGTATGGGAATTCCCCCAAAACAAATAAAATCCAATCTATCCTATTCAATTTTTTTTCTAATTTTAAATTTAAAAGAAAGAGAGTAAAGAATAATAAAGCTTATGTTCAGTGCCTTTTTTTTCATTTTGACAGGAGGGTCCCAATTTATCCTTCTGACAGAAGTCCAAGGTAACGTACAGTTTCTTTCTGAGGATTTCATAATGGATTTAATAAGCATCAATGCTGTTTTTGTTTTTTTGTAAAGCTAGACTGGGATTTGCATATTACAAAATATTTGTAGCTTTCAATCTATATCTGAAGCTTCAATGTATTATGACCGGGAACACCAGGCAATTAACTGTTAAGAAAGTTTATGTTTCTTAGACTCGTCATTATCCGGAGATATAATATATACCTTTAGCTATAACCGTAAATACTTCATTGGAATCGTATATTTAATTTGAGCTCGTATATCATTCAAATTAAAACAGTTGAGAGGGAATATAATGGAATATATAACAAGGACAAAAGTCCCTTTAATGGTATCAAAATAGGCCCTCATCGTTCTCTTGAGAGAAACACGTCCACAATGTATTTTAATCATCGACCAAATAACTTTGAATTAATTTTATCGATTAAGCCGGAACAAAATCGATTATCAGTTCTTAATAGGAAGGCCATTATTTAAATGAAAACGGATTTTGATCCTGAATATTAATTAGTGCTTTAGGAGGGCCTATCAAGAAAAAAAAAATGGCCTCAAACGTAGAAAAATTTCAGCCAAAAATAATTGGCAATGCATCTTCTTAAAGAAACTAATGAATCATCGCAGTATAGTAACAGGTATTGTGAATCGATTTCTGTGAATCAATTCAGTCCTAGAAACAAATGTATCATGAGACAAAATCATATGAGTTTGTTGATTACATGAATGTGTGAAAGTGTTCTAAACTTTTTTGTTCAAACAACTACCAAACTGATCAAGTACATGTTCTAGATGTTTAGAGAATATTTTACGTCCTTCTAGGATGCTCGATTTCGGACTAAAAATAAGAAGAAATTAATTAATTTAATTTAATAATTCGAGTTTTTATTGTGTGTCTGACATTTTAATTATTAATTTTATCCAAAAAAAAAAATATATATTTAAGCCCAAAATAATGATACAATAGGATTTTTAAAAAATAACAGTTACTTCTTAAAAAGGGAAATTTTAATTAATTTGATCGTTAACGTCTATTTATGCCACTAAGGCTAATCGGACGATGCTACAGCGGGAGCCCTAAATTTTGTCTATCCAGGTATAATTAGGATAGGTATCTTTAACGAGTGCCTGACATCGTACAGGCTCGGGATCTCCATTTTTACGGGACGGCAGAGTTAAGGACTTATTACTTCCCTTAAAAAATCCTAGGGCCACCACGGGACGCGAACCAGCGACTTTTAGTATTGTAGGTTGCTATGCTAACCACTACTCCTTAGGTGACCTTAACTAATTTGTATTATTGAAAATATAGCCGTTTTCACTGAAACGGACACGTTGGAAGTTTCTTCACCCTTTTTGAGAGAGCGGATGTCGAAAGCAAGGATTAAATGAAGCTAGTTAGGTCTATTTTTTAACTGAAAAGGATCCGATGGGAGTTCGCTTTGAGTTGTAATTCCCCCATTTTTACCCAGTTCCCTCGTAAGAATTATTCTATTTTTTGAGGAATTGCAAACCATTGAGTTCCATTTAACATTAAAGATTAAAATGTTATACATAAATTTAAAGGGGGATCACATATTAGCATAGCAAACTATAATACTAAAGGTCGCGGGTTCGCGTCCCGCGGAGGCCCTAGGATTTTTTAAAGGGAGTAAAAAATCCTCAGCTATGTCGTCCCTCGCATAGGACATAAAAATCAAGGTACCGAGACTGTGCGATGTCAGATACTCGTTAAAGATCCCTATCCTAATTATACCTGGATAGGCAAAACATAGGACTCCCACTGTAGCATCGTCCGGTTAGCCTTAGTGGCATAAAGTGACGTTAAACGATCAAACAACAACAACTTCAGTTAAAGGAGGCCATTAATACCTCCTTTTCATCTCAGCTTTCGTTGTCTGCCCGCTAGGCTTGCACAAAAAACAGAAATTCTCAACCGGCCCTATATAGTCTAGATCGGTGCCGATTTTCCAGAAAACTATAATATAATTTTTTTTAATCAAAATTTTCTTATTTATTTCGATTTCTATGAATTCCGACAACACACTGGCGCATTATCAGTGTGTGTTTCATCAGGATATAAACCCATTAAGTGTTCACAGACTGTTTATTATTAATTTTCAATAAAACAGTTCTTAATTTGTAACTGTTTCTTGTTATTTTTAAAGTAACGGTTACATTTAATAACTAAAATGCAAGTTAAGATGAAGCTAAAGTAAATAAAGATCCCTCAGATAATAAAGGAAATTAAGTTTTTAAATCAGAAATTGAAAATAGAAGGGATTCGGTAAAGAGCTACGGGAAAACTTGGTTGGAGCTCAGGATGAAAAATTAATGCGTTCCGATCGCATCAACTGATTCGTACATCACTTCTCATTTCAGTTTTAACCAGATATTTAGAATCTTATTTCTCCTGATTTAGTTAGCAAAATGAGTCTGGATATTGAATATTTCTATTTTTAAAAAATGTACTAATTACCTTCTGAACTCTGGAATAATTTGATGGAATATTGAACTCGGAATATTGGTGAAGTTTTCTTACCTGAAACATAAAAGGACGATTTAAAATTAATATTATGAACAAATAGAAAAAATACAAATAATATAATACAAAGGTTATTTTAAACTCAGAGCATCTTAAATGATTTTTTAATTTTGAATTTCAGTTTTTGGGTTCTGTATTTCCTCTAGTTATTTCATACTTATTTTATTATTTTTATGTACTAATAATTCGGCGCCATTGGTCATTACACAATGGGACAAATAACTTTTACATGCGCACAACAACGTTTACATGTTTTTTTAATAAATAAGCATTTAACCTTTTTTAAAAACAATCTCTTATTTTTATTTATCGTATTATACAGCCTAGCCTTCAGTGCTTAGCACCATATTCATCTAAATAATATATTTTTATACGTTAAAAATTTCATATACAATTTTCCAAATATTGTCACAATTCTTTTTGCTTTTGCTGTTGTTTGTTTCACGTCGCTTTATGCCACTAAGGCTAATCGGTCGATGCTACAGTCGGATTCCTAAATTTTCCCTATCCAGGTATAATTAGGGTAGGGATCATTAACGAGTAAGTGACATCGTACAGGCTCGGGACCTCCATACCATAGCCAAGGATTTTTTACTCCCATTAACAAATCCTAGGGCCTCCGCGGGGCGCGAACCCGCTCCTTCATTATTGATGGTTGCTATGCTAACCACTATACCACAGGTGACCTCAAGTTCTTTTTGCATACATAAACTTTTCAATCCAAAATTTTAAGACTAATTACGGACCTACCTAATTCTGCATACAGACCTACAACCAACTACCCAACAACACATACGAACACATTATTCATGATTTTTTCCAATAAACGACATTTCCACGGCTGACATACCTGTTAGAAGGCGGCTAATAAGAAGCTGGATGAGAGACCTCCTCTCCTGAATTAGTATTAAGCCCGGAAAGAGGTACTGCTGAGAACTTTCCTCATTCCCGCAATGCCTTTCATATTAATACGTTGTAGCCTGCACAATTGCAATTTGTCGCAGATTGATGACATTAAGGAAAGTGATCAAATAGTTTCTTTCTGCAATTACGCTGGCCCAGAAGGTTCGACGCTGGACTAGAATCTTCCAGGCTGTTCTCCTTACAACTAAATATATGGAGAGATAGGACTGGACATTCAGTCTTAGTTCTGAAGCTTAAGCCATATCATTATTTGTGTATAAAAAAGTGATATTTTTTGTGACCTGTTCAGTTAGTTGTGTTTGGACTATTTGTGAGGCATTCAAATTATTTATTTTCATTTAATAAATATTGTTTTACCCACAGAAGTGTTACAATATTAATCATATGCTACAAATCAAAATAATATATATTTCTTCCAACGATATGCATATTTGGTTTATGATATATTTTGTTTTGTTACCATCTTCTTGCGGACATTATTATAATAGTCTTCGGAATTATAATCCCGAACAATAAGAAGCCAGCCCGGTGGGGCTACTTAAATCCCACAAAGCCCAGTGGCACTCCACACAACTTGGGTAATTGCATTCACCGCCCTCTGTTGTAACATAATTTCCGTGAGGGAACGGTTCCGGAGTAGGCGATGTACTTAACACTAGCGCACTCTGTAGCAGCTACCAACAACTTAATAAGCCAATTAATATGCAAATTATCGGGACCCTTCCGACTGCTATCCCAGACTTTTTTGGCCGTTTTTAATTTCGCCCCCCCCCCCCCACACACTACATAACAAACTCTCCATCCCTCCAGCAATCTCCGAGCTACCTGGAATGGACTTCTGGACACGCAGGAAGTGCCGGAGAATTCATTTGCTGTCCCGGGGGCCTACCGTTTGTAATTGCCTTCTGTCCCTATTTAGACCTCTTCGATTAGTCCGAACTTTTTCCAGCTAGAAGTTTACAATCAGCCGCTTCAAAAGAATCATTCCGAAATAAACCTAATTGTGGTTTTGTAGAATAAGTATATATATTTTATTCAATTACATATTCAGTTTTTTATCTGGGCATAAGACTTTTTGTAAAGTTCAACTTAATATTCAGAGTAGCATTTTGTTTGTTTAACGTCCAGGCTCGGGTCTAACTAATTCCTTATATTTAGTCTTTTTCTGAAGCAAGATTCTAGTCACTTTATGCCACTAAGGCTAATCGTCGATGCTACAATAGTCCTAAATTTTGCCTATCCAGGTATAACCAAGGTAGGGAGGGATCTTTAACGATAACCTGATATCGTACAGGCCCGGCACATCCAGTTTACGTCCTATCCGAGGGACGGTATAGCCAAAGATTTTTTATTTATCTCGCGTTAAAAAATCCTAGGGCCACCGCGCAATGGAACCTACGACCTTTAGTATTGTAGGTTGCTTTGCTATACCACTATACCACAGTTGAACCCAGGATTGTTTCGTATCTTTCAACTGGCATTAAAGACGAACTAAATATGTGAATAGAAATTACAATCCGCATAGTCCCTGTGAAATTCCCTTTCATTTCATACCTCATTCATTAAAATACACCACATTTGGGATTCGGAATAGGGAATTCATACAACCTGTGATGGATAGTGTTAAATTTTCATACTGTAACACAAAAAATATTTCATACTGTGGGTTAAAAAATATTTATTTAAAAATTTTCAATCCCACACAAATTATGAAAACGAAATTTTAATAATAATTATGAAAACGAATTTTAACACGAATTTTAATTTTGAAAACGAAATTTGAACAGGTTACAAAAATAATCACTTTGTAACACTGAAATAACTTATGACTCGAGCTTCAGAACAAGACTAACTCTCCGGTCCATAACTCCTTATATTTAGTCGTAAGGAGGTCAATCCAGAACCTTCGATACCAGCGTAGATGGTACTCGAACATCGTAGTCACAAACATGTACAAAGACAGTTCGTCCCGACAAAAGGCCTAGAACTATTCTAAACCAGAGTTGGGCAAATTGTAATCAGAATAATGATTCATGAATATGAATAATTGGTAATCATAAAACAAATGAAAAATGAATAACCATTATTCATAATCATTACGGAGTATTTTTAATGATTATTGAGTGTTTATGGTATTCATTTGAAATGAATAGTAAATAACTAAATACCAGTTATTCATTATTCATTTCAAATGAATACCATAAACACTCAATAATCATTAAAAATACTCCGTACTGATTATGAATAATGGTTATTCATTTTTCATTTGTTTTATGATTACCAATTATTTATATTCATGAATCATTATTCTGATTACAATTTGCCCAACTCTGTTCTAAACCATATATTTTCTTTCTTTTTTTTTTTGTTACAAATACGTTTATTTGTTATTCATTAATATACATATTATATGAAATTTCAATATAAATATAGCTTGGTGATTTACAGAAATATTTATCAATAGCTATTTAAAAACATTTGAACATACAATAATCAAGGACATCTTATTTAAACCAATTGACGTCAAATTAGCTCCTATTTATTTTGCAGATTAATGATTTAACGAAGCAAAACCGACGATTGAACATTTATTATTAGTCACTTACACTAGTCAAATAATTATTAAATTGAAAAACCCGTTGAGGTACGCGCAACACACAACTTTCAATTACCAATCTACTTAATAGTAGAATCGACGTGTATTATCGTCGTAAATGCGTAAGCGCCATTTTTTATTGTTAAATAAAATGTTTTATTTTTATTTGTGATAATACGGGAATGCATATTAAGATTACATATTTTATACATAATACTATGTATAAAATATTTCATAAAATGTCAGATATTAATGACAATAAGGTGTAGAAATCGTTTAGTATTTCTGATTAATTCTTTATTGCAGGTACAATTGTTGTGGCATTAAAGGAATGATCGTAAAGTAAAGTAAAAACTAATTGAACGTTGAAGACTATGTTAATTGAAAAGAAAAAGTTACATGTCACTTCCAACTTATATTGTATGATATTATATTATTTATCTTACAGGAAATATTTTAATTATTTTTAAATTTAATGATCTAAACCATATGTGGGAAACAACCGGCCTGCGCGACATTAAAAAAAATATATTATACCACTTACTCATACTCACTCCAAATAAGGAAGATTAAGATTGATAAGGACTTCATAACTTCGGTGTGTATCGGTATAGCTTCATTTGATCAATAATTTACGTATGTTCGAAAAAATGGTGCGCAAGCAACGAAGTAATTTTGAATATTTGCTCACTAAAGTTGGCCCTAAAGATGTCAAAGGTTGCCCATACCCCCCATACCCCCCTGCCTAGACCTTTTATGTTCGTAACACGTCCTCCATAACTCATTGCCAAATTAACATTATTTAAATTTTAAATTTTATTTTTATCTTTATATATATAAAAATCTCGTGTCCAGATTTATGTCGGAGCTAAAATCAGAAATTATGTGTAGTTTTGTCCAACTTAACTTAGTTTTGTCCAACTATTTTTTCCGGCTTGGACTGGGGAAATCCGTGTTTATTCGATGGAAAATTATGTGTCGCCTTTTCACGTGTTGGGAAAACATCGAATCTATTTATTCTTTATCAAAATCATTGTGTACCTTTTAGTATATCCTCCTGATACGATATCTCATATCATCATGTGTTACATTCTGAATTTAATTAATATGTATCATGACAAAATATTAATTTGGTACATTTTTTCTAACTGTCTATTTGTATTGTAGTAAACCCTGTTCCATTTATATTCTTTATTATTTCCTTTATAATTTTTAAGTATTTTTTATAAGATGAAAAACGGGTTTGAATTTTCCTACTTAAGCTCAATCTAAGGCCAGTGAAGAGAAAGGATTAAATTAAAAATAAAAATATATTGCAAGCGTTTACCTCTTTTGTTTTGAAGTACTGTTTGGACGGTGACGTACAGAAGCGCGCCTCAGTAATTTGGTAAACCATTGACGCAAAATTGGCTTATACTAATATAATATAAGTATACACTACAAATATACTTGGATTAGACAACAATCCTTCTCGAGGAAGTAGTTGGTCTGAAATGAAATGTGAACTTTCGCACCTGGCGTTTTTGTTACTTTTAATTCCATGACATAGCAATTATTTACCCTCTGTACGTACGAAAGCTAATAGGTAGATATACCACTGCCGTATATAATCAAGGATAAGTTAATTATAGAAAAATACTTTAAATATCTGTCGAGCTGCGTAATCACTTAGTAAATATTTGCTCGTTTGGAAAATCCAAGATCAATGTACGTATGATAAAAGAAAATAAATGACTTATAGTAATTGATTAAAACGGGAGTCCGAAAATAAAAACTCATCTTACCTCTTTGTCCTAACTTGTATAACCTAAACCGCGGTTTTGTACTTCAAACTCGCAATCGAAGGCTAAATTAGTGATTTGTATATTTTTCCGGTGTAGGAGTTAAGGAAAGCTCTAAAATAATGCTAACTCATGAAATTTGATGAAGTATTAAGGAAGTTATGGCGTACCGACAAAAAAAAAGGCTTTGAGAAATTTTAGATATGATGATATGATAGACTTAAATCGCACGTTTTTGCTTGTGACTCGCAAACGATGGGTTTAATAGAGATAATGTATGTGGCCGAAAATGTTCTCCTTGATTAGATTAGATTAGATTAGATTGATATTTTATTTGGACGGTCAACTACTCGGTTATTACGTCCTTTTGATTTTTAAATTTAAACTATTTTAATGTTTGTTTTTTTATATTTTAATGTTATATTAAGTATATTGTTATATCTTTTAATGTTATATTATATTTTAATGTTTGTGGTTTGTCGCTCTTTGGCTTCCTTTTTTTTTTTTTTAATAGTTTTTCATATTGCTATTAAGTTACATATATATAATTATTTTACATGGAGTGGTGGTAATTTAAGTATAAAATGTATGAAATGTTTTCGTTTTTTTTTTTTTTTTTTTATTAGCTATTTTTATTTTTATTTTATTTATTTATTTTATTTATTTATATTTTTTATTTATTTGTTTTTTTAATAGCTATTTTTATTATTTTTTTTTTCTGTTTATACCTTATTGTACGCCTATCAATGAAATCAATCAATGTTCTCCTTGAAAACCTGAAAAGATTGACAACTCTTAAAAACCTCTAGGACCATTTCGATTGTCTTGAACCCTGGATTTGCGCTTATAATTCGCAATCGAAGGCAAAAAGAGTGATTTTTATTCTTTTCTTGTGTGGCGGTTAAGGAAAGCTTTAAAATGATACCTCATTCATGAAATTTGATGAAGTATTAAGGAAGCTATGGCGTACCGCAAAAAAAAAAAAAAAGGCTTTGAGAAATAATGTATTATATGATTACTATGATGATAGTAAATTTTAAAATGATTGACCTATGGGAACTCTGTTTTTAATCACGGGCGTCACCGCCGGGGGGGGGGGGGACAGGGGGGACGCGTCCCTCCCAATATTTTGGCAGGAGAGGACCCAATGTAAAAAATTAAATAAAAATGCGATTTTACGAATTTATCCAAGTTTAACCAATAAAATATAAATAAGTATAAAATATTAGTTAATTTAAGCACACTCTATTGTTAAAAGCTAGTCAGGCGTGTTGTATATTTGATGAATTACATATTTTTTATTTCAGCTCGAACTGTTTTGCTTTATTGCTCTACATTTCTTTTTTAAACCTTGATCCTACTTTCCATCAATTCCATGAAGCTTATAGAAGTTAATGGAAAGCAATGAAATTAGTGGGATCAGATTCAGAAGAAAAACTTGGATAAAATTTAATCAAGTAATTTTGGCCCACATCCTTCAACATTAAGCCTTAACAATTCCCTATTTTAATGTATAACTGAGGCATAAATTGACAAGTTTTAAGATACTATAAATACCTTTAAAATACAGCGTTGGAGGATGAATTTAAATGCCACAACGTTTGTTTTTAGGCGTTATTATTTCAACCTTACGCCCTCGAATTTCTACCTACCCTATCTAGGAAAATATTGAGCCTCCCCCCCTCAATAATTTGGTGCTGGTGACGCCCATGTTTTTAATATTTAATATTTTACCAATTCTGAACGGACAACTCTGAATAACAGCATAACTGTCCGATGTTGAGAGGTTTCGCTGCATAATATCAATTCTTTTTTTTTTTTTTTTTTTCGCATAGCGATATATATTGTACGGGGGATATTGTAAATATCTTATCGACAGGAACTCGAAGCCGAAGAGGTTAAGAAGGGATCGTAGCGAATAGGATTAAAACAATAAAGAGAGCGTAGGAAGCCGATAAATAACAATCAGCGTGTTGCTGGTAATAAGTTTGCCTTGTCCCTAATGAGGATTAATGAGGCGAGCTGAGGCGACAGTAATTATCTCCCTTTCTCCTAACCTCGCCACCGATGGAGGCCTGGGGGGGGGAGCTTTTTTTTCGAGTCTGCCTCAGTCCGACCAATTAGTTGGGCGGTAATCTTCCAGTCTTCGTCTCGGCTTAGTTTATATATATATATATATATGTATGTATTGTCCCAACTTTCAAAGGGATTGCGATGGCGGGTAGAGGTTCGGGATGGAACTTTCCTACTCCAACCACCTCACCATAGGGCTAGTGAAAATTTAAAGATAAAAAATAAAATTAAAAAATCTGGTGCAATGCGCCCAACACACAACTTTCACTTACGAGCTTACTTAGATTAGAAATCGACGTGTTTCAGTAATATGTAAACGCCATTCCTCACACATTTTTCCACATTTAAGTATATAGGGTAAACCGTACAGTTATTGGCACTCTTGAGACTAAGTTTCAGTGGTGACATTAAAAAAAATACTTCTTATGAAGGCATCTAATTGAAACTTCCTATAACTCCTCATTATCTATCCTTATAAAGACTCAAGAGGTTTTTTTGGGTCAAAAGTTTAATAGTTTTACAATACGGCAATATTTATTGTTAAAAGTGCCAAATCTAGTTATTGGCACCCTTTGGATTTAATTGTGAAATCTTCCCCATGATTAGTTTGTTAAAGTCTTACTTCATAGATCACTTAAAGGACTCTTTAAACATAAGACTCGTGTATATCTTGTAATAAAATTAGGACTTGTTTACATATTTCTTTAAGTTATAGTTGGGGTGCCAATAACTGTATGGTTTACCCTACTTATATATCTATATCTACATAAGTTATAGAGTATCTGTACAGCGAAATTTGGTAGTTCTCAGCACTTTTCGATTCATTATTGCTAATTTATTTATGAAGGGACTAATTTTTATCTACTGTCGAGTTTTTTTTACTGCTTGCTTATTTTTTACTGCTTGCTTGTTTTTTACTACGAGTTTGATCAAAATCGTTAAAGCCGTTTTTGATTAAATAATAAAACACGTGATAATGAGACAACATTTTTTAACAAAAGTGCCCCCTCCAATTGATCAATTTGGATGAAATTTCGGCTGTCGCATCACGAGCATATAGATACATCAATTACCCAGTTTCATCAAAAGCGTTAAAGCCGTTTTTGAGTAAATAATAAGAAACACCTCAAAGTGAGACATCATTTATTAAGTAAAGTGCCCCCTCAAATTAATAAATTTTAATGAAATTTTGACTGTCACATCGCGGGCATATACATACACCAAATACCGAGTTTAATCAAAATCGTTAGAACCGTTTTTGAGAAAATCGAGAAAAACGTAAAAAATAGACAAAGTTCTTTTTATAAAGTACCCCCTCCGTTTGACCGATTTTGATGAAATTTTGGCTGTCATATCGCGGGAATATACATACACCAAATACCCAATTTCAGTTTTGTACGGCCAATAGTTTTTGAGCTAGTCTGTTCTCACACACACACACACACACAAATTTTTCACGATCGCAATACTTTCCTTACTAATCCGGTACTGTTAAAATCTAATTAATAATGATAAATAAAAACCTATGCGAAAGGTAATTAGTCACGAAAAAAAAGCCGTATTAATTACGGTTTTTTAAATTTTAGTTTGCGAGAACTAACAAGAGATCGCATTGACAAAGATGGTCGCGGTAGTCAGGGGGGGGGGGGGGTAAATCGCCACCCGCCCTCCCCCACCGGTCATCACCCTCGCGCTCAAGTTGGCTCCCGCACACGTAAATTTTCATTATGGGCAAACTAATTACTATGGGTTTTTTTCCTAGCTAATTACCTCTAGCTAAGGTAAATAATGAGTCCTTATTATTTGGTGTAGCGGTGGGGAAGGGCGGGTGGGGATTGACCCCCCCCCTGACTACCGCGACCATCTTTGTCGATACGATCTCTTGTTAGTTCTCGCGAACTAAAATTTTAAAAACCGTAATTAATACGGCTTTTTTTTCGTGACTAATTACCTCTCGGATAGGTAACTAGTCCAAAAATCTTTATTAGGTTTAGGGCGGGGTGCCGGGTTTTCCCCGACCCCACCAGGAACCACCACCGTCGCCGACTCGTCTTTATAATAACTTAAATAATACTTTGAATAATAACTTTATAATAACTTGAAAAATACAGAAACTTTACTATATACTTTTCTTATACACATATTTCATATATAGGTAAGTGAAAGTAAAAAAACTAAAAATAAATAAACTTGAAAGTAATGCCGGATAGCTATATTTTGAACCTAGATACAAAAATAATGAAAACATCATCATCATCATATTCCTTCCCCTTCTACCGCAGTGTGGACATCCCCGTACAGTGTGGGGATGCCCTCTATAGAGCTTGACCCAAGTATCCCTCTTCTGTACCAGTTCTCTCCTCTTGTTCCTGTCCAGTCCTCGCTTCCCGTACACCTTCTTCCCAGGTGATCCGTGGTCTTCCTCTCAGTCTTCTTCCATCAACTCTTGTCTCATACGCAATCCTTGCCGTTCTTTCGATGCTCATTCTTAGGAGGTGCCCAAACCAACTCAGTTTATTTTCTTCTAGAATGATTTCTACCGGCTACACCTCAAGGTTCGATCTTATAGTTGTATTGCGGATCCTATCTCTCCTTGTCTTGTGTTTTAAGGTGAGGTCCCATAATTCAGAGGAGTAAGATAGGATGGGCCGGAACGTTGACTTGTAGACCGATATCTTTGTCTTCTTCTTCACTTCTCTTTTGTCGAGGAAGCCTTTCCGGATTGAGTGGAACATTCTTCCAGCTGCTCCCAGTCTTAAAAATGGTAAAGATTTTTTTTCCACATCAAGTTCTAAATCTTTACCACTTAGCCTATTTCATCAAAGCGTCTTCAATTACCGTTCGAAGGGGGAACCAATGAAGCACTCACATACAGGGTTAGTTAACGGCTCAAAGGTAATTGGCTCTAATCAGTCACCAAGCCTCTGCAGTTGAAAAATGATCTGGTGGTTCCTAAATGTGTAGTCTAGGCTAAATTTAGAACCTTATCGCGGGTAACTATCGATTTTACGATATGGTGTTTTATCAGGTAGGCGTTTTACGTCGTTGCTTGCATATTCCGATTCGGGGGGTAATTTCTAAGCTGTTTTACAATTACAAAAACACTTACGTGGTTTATTTACACAATTTGTATTCAATGAAAATGAATTGAGCTTCAGAACATGACTAACTCTCCAGTCCATCGCTTCTTATATTTAGTCGTACTAAGACCAGCCTCGAAGGTCCTAGCATTATTAGCAGTAAGAGAGCAAAAAAGTACGAAAGAGGCAGTTGGGTCATTCTTGTACCATTACTAATGATTTAGCAATTATGATTCCTAAAAATATATTTTGGTCAAAGAGTATGAAACTATAAATTTTCCAAATCAATAACAAGAGAACTCTACATTGATGAAATTCCTTCAAAATTAGAAAGCTGTATAAGAGATGAAATATTAAAATTTACTAATAACTGTAACAAATCCCGAAATAACTCTAAATTTCACCTACATATATATAAAAAAAATGGACACGAACCTCAGAAATAGCTATATTAGTGACAACCATAAGTTACCATTTATGAAGTTAATTTTTAAGACACGAACTTCTGAACTTAAGCGATGGGACCTGAATAAAACTCAACAATGCAGTATGTGCAATCTAAACGAAAATGAAACCATAATTCATTTCCTAGGAAAATGTTGTGTCACTGTACTCAGTGAGTTCGGGAGAAAAGGGTTAGGAAAATCGGTTCGTGACGAAAGTTCAGTTATAGTGTACCTTAATGGTAAAGACTGGGTTAGGTAAAATAGCTATGTTAGAGAGGCTTATAGTTACAGGAATTTAATTGTTTATTAACAAATTAACATTTAATCACCTTAATGAGGGGCCCTTGTTTGATATTTAAGTAATCTTTCTTTTGTATATATTTGTAAATACCATATTATTATTTATTATGAATTAGGAGCTATTATTGTTCAGAGAACCCATTTGTCAGTACATATAAATCTTTAGTTTAATTTTTAGTTCAGTATTTTTAAATTAATTCTAAATTCAATAATTAATAAGTTTTAAATTCAGTAACTAATATGTTGTCGTTAATTTATAAATCAAATTTAACATTGAATATCATACCAATCTATATTAAGTATTTAATTAACATTCATTTAGTGTTATGTACGTGGGCGTTTTTGATTGGCCGAAGACGCTCTGAGACAAACAAAAGACGCTTCAAGTCAGTCAGCTGTTGATTCTCGCCAGCCGAGTACGCATTACGCCTCACGCTTAAAACATTCATTAAAAACATCTTATGACATTCTCGTTCACCCAGGGTGTTCAGTTGTGTATTGTGCACATTTGCAAACATTATTTTAGAAGAATGAGCGAAGAGGAAGATTAAGTTCCCAGCGGGATGGACCTTTAAAGTAAAATACTTACATCATTATTTTTTTAAATAATGTATGAACATTACATTGTGTTTAATCTTCGACTTTAAATAACATTCTATTAACATTGGACTTAACCTTTTAACATTAAATCAAATTGCTAAATTCAGCTATTATATATCTTTGTATTATATTTATTAATCATTTGTTTATTACTCTACTCTATAGTTCATCAATGGCCATTCGATTAAAACATAATTTTTGTCTATAATAGTTTATAAGTTGTCTTTCATTTTCATTCAATCATTTTAGTTTCATTCTTGTTTAATAAATTATTTGTATTTAATAAATTATGGTTTAAGCTTTAGGTATCAGAGAATTTTCTTTTTTTCCTTTGATTCATATTATTTTTTTCTCCTTTTTTATTATTTTTTAAATTACAAAGGTAAACTTTATGTTAAATATCTTCCATGTTATTCTTTTATTATTTAAAACTTTTTAATACATTAACCAACAAAACTAAGAGCATTAAGCACCCGGCCATACTTTCATCAGGGAAGCGAAAGGTTTTTATTATTAAAACCAAACTTGCCTGAACAATTATTGTTTTTAATATCTCTGTTGAGCCGTATTTGCATATCTGTTCATTCAATAATATTTCGATGTTTTATTTTTACGTATATCTCTTTTGTAATAGAATTGGTATTAAATATATTAAGTTTGACGGTCTCCAAGAGACGGACAATTAGTCCATCGCGGAGGTTTTAGAAAATAATCATTGTAAATAATGTAATTTTTAAACAATAAAGCCATTCATTCAGTCAATGTTTTAGCAAGGTATGATCCACCTCACAAGTGAACAACAGTCAGAAAATATTTCAAACGAAATGAAATATACCTTCGTGGATTCGCTTCCTTGGCTAGTGTGTTTCTGAATTGTAACCCCTTCCTGGGGCTATCCCTGCTGACTATATCATCTACAATGTTTCTCCTTGCAGGAAACAGCTGGCCTAGGATGTTAGAAGATAACAGGGCCCGCTTATCTGTTAGCTGATCTATCATAGTTTCGTTGTGTACAGGGCCATGGCATCAGCAATCCATCTTAGTGGCACACCACCTTCCGCTGTGTAAGGAAAGTCCGGTCCCACCTGGTCTTGCAACTGACACCAAAACTGGACCCAGTGACATTACTGTACATCAAGTACTCCTTGCTATCGAGTATTGAAGCAACAATCGATAGTGCGATACATAAGGCACTGGTTATACAAGATTTATCTAACGGAAGTCATCTATCAATGGATGACATGAAGCATATAGCGAATATATAGCTACATTGCTATAAGTACACAAAGGCACATAAGTATCGAATTGAGTAACCTCCTCTTTCGAAGTCGGTTAAAATAGTATTTTAAATGAAAAAGATGTCGTCTGTTATGAAATTTATAAAAAAAAAAATTAAAAAAAATGACCAAAGATGAAAAAACTTGTACTCAAGTACTTTCACTATACTGTACCATCTATATTGATAGTTTTTTTAAATTCCTTCATAATTTTATTTTCACTTAGTTGTCATGTAGCCTTTCACTTCAAAAGCGTTGGGTTTCCTCATAATAAACCTTTGAAGTCGGTAAACCAACCCCTACTACCTCTCACCTTACCCCCAGTCTGTTCTTTACTCTGGATTCAGAAGGTATGCATCAGATTTTTTTCTCCCAGTAGGATGCTACAGAGGGAGTACTAAATTTTATAATAAAATAAAATTTTATAATAAGTCGCAGCAGTCAATGGATACTTACAAAACTTATGGTTTTTCGGTCACAATTTCGAAAAAATGTTGTTTGTTTGTTTATTTAATCTCTCGTAATAATATGAAGGCTAATCGGACGATGCTACAGTGGGAGTCCTAAATTTTGCCTATCCAGGTATAATTAGGATAGGAGGGATCTTTATTGATTTTGTACTTTTTAGGTAAAGTTGAACGTAAATTTAAACGTAAAGTTGAAATTTACATATTAACCTAAATTTGAACCTAAAGTCGATCAAAGAATGATGTCTAACCGCGCCTACACTTCTTCATTGGTTATCTTTTTGGCCGTTCAGTCGTAGCTTTCAATGGATACTTACCAAACCCACGGTTTTTCGGTCGCGATTATGAAAAAATGTTGTTTGTTTATTTAATCTCTGTCTTTATAACACGAAGGCTGCAGTGGGAGTCCTAAATTTTGCCTATCCAGGGATGATTAGGATCTTTAACGAGTACCTCACATCGCACATGCAAAGGGACCTCCATTTGGCCAAGGATTTTTTACTACTCTTAAAAATCCTAGGGCCACCTCGGGACGCGAACCCGTACCTTTAGTGTTAGTAGGTTGACATGCTAACCACTAAACCACATGTGTTCTTCTTTTCTTCATATTTGCTTCTTCATTTTCTTGTCCGAAGTATTCTCTTTTTTTCTAATAGTAAAATACTAGATACTAAAATTCTAGTATCAGGATTTCTTCTTCATCCGACTTCTCCCTATCAAGTTTTATATATTATGACAAGGAAAACTGGATGTAGAAATGTTAGAATTAGCCGGGAATAGGCAGACGGACTGTCCATAATACAAGAGAGGCCGGATGGACGCGGGGCGCTATTTGGCGAGCGGACCCCGTAGCTCTGTTATTAGATACTTATTGTTTAATTAAGGCCCGCCACGGCCTTATATATACTCGCAATTATTTAACCTAACCTCCGACTTATGTTTATTTAACCCGTCGAATCTCCCCAAACCAGTTTCGTCTTTAATTATTGAGTTTTCGCACACCCTCAGAGCCCTCCTGCCCAGCTCTGTATTGTATCCGAAGGTATGTGGTCTCCAGCGAGCTATTTTCCCAGTTGTTATATTTCGAATTGTATCTCCGCTATTTATGTTTTAGAAACAAATAATAATCTTATTATGATAGATATTATTCGATATGAATTTCGGTTAAAAGACAATTAAAAATTAAATAAGACTAATCTCACAAGTACGATTAGCAGGTTCCAAATTCCAGAGACTCATAATGAACTAAATCCTCTATAATTTTGATCCGAAATCCTTATGTCCTCTTTGCAACAAGAATGAACCAGACAATTTTCAACACTTTTTCACATCATGTCCCATTTTAAATCCGCTCAGAAACCAATTTCTTATAAAATACAAATGTTCCTGGATATCCTAACTATCACGGACTATAATAAAGTTAAAGATATTTTATTTTCATTGTAGAAAGTTTAAAAATAAGAAGTTTTTAATGTTTGATTAAAGGATATAGTCATGTAACATGTCATAAAATTTTTATTTTATTTTTTTAAATTGTCTATTTTTACCGTCATTTTTGTTCGGTGAAACTTAGATAAATTATCAAAAGGAAATGGTATATTATTGATAATATAATTGTGATAATTTTGTACCTATGTATAATATTGTTATTCATATATTTTATTATGTTGGGGAGAGCGGGGTTGGTTGGCATAGGGGGTAGGTTGGCCATCGGCTTATAGTTTCCGTCATACCTGTTGTGAAGGCCCCAACATTGTACCATGTGACCCGCTCGACCTCGGGAGTCTTGTCCTGAGTTTTCAATCCGATGCTAACAGTGTAGAGATGAGTGTGCTTTATTGATTGATTTTAAAACATGTTAGTAAATTTTTATGTTTTCAGTAAATTTGGTTTAAAGGCATGGTAAAACATTTGACTCCGATTCTGTTCACATAGCCCCAACTTTAGTATTGTAGGTTGCCATGATAACCACAACACCACAGGTGACCCCCCCCCCCGAATTCAAAAGGTTCTTCTAGCAATGATATAAGTTTCTCACATATTTTTTTCTTCGTTTTAGCCCTGATGAAGATCCATAGGTAGGAATCGAAACGTATGCTCTCCAAATAAACAACTTCTGACTGAAAATCCTGATAATTTATCATCCTATCTTATAGAAAAGAGTTGATAACATAACACAGCTATAAGTTTGAAATTATTCTTAATTCAGGTAATTGCATTAAACTTTGTTACATAAATATCGCTAGATAGGCAGGATTTTTTAAAAGAAAAAATAAATAAATGCTATTCCCCCGAAATAGCTCTACACGCAGAAGATTAATTTAAAAAAAGAAAAAAAAAGAAGTAAGTATAGAATGAGAACTAATTAAAGCGGAGGGGTCACCAAGCCCCTTCCTCGTAATTAATTAATCAAAACCTAAATTAATCTCCTTAATTAACGTTTTTATTAATCGCTAGTGCTCTGGGCGTGGACTCAGCTCGCCTCTGGCTGAGGTTTAGGTTAGGAACACACAAACCCTCAGCTTCGACTGGAATAAACAAAAATATACAGTTACCTTAAACTTGCGACCTTCACATATCTATTTCATATATTACTTTTTCCGGATTTTTTATCTTAAAAGATACGTACATTGTAAGTATAAGCTTATCATTTGAATTATTTGACTGTATATGAAATTATATGACTACAACCTATGCCCACCGAATATGTGCTTAGTAGCTGAAGTGGCCAGAGCGCTTCACTAGTGTTAAGGAAACCCTGGTCCAGATCCCGGCCGGGCCCAATTTTTTCTCTTTTTGTAAAAAATATTTAAAAATTAAAATTAAAATTTTTGATGTCACATATATGTATATAGGGTAAAAAAACGATTTTAAGTCGCAATTAATTAATAGAAATATTGAATGGTAAAGATTGGAGCAGTTTATTCGTATATGTACCACATTGCGGCTTATAAGTATAGAATGTTTTTACTCATAACAAATATCCTGTACACTTTGTAAATCAAAACTAATTATTATCAGTTTCTCTTTTTATATTTTTCTTTTATCATGCATTATATAGGGTAAACCGTACAGTTATTGACACCCTTTAAGACTACATTTCTGTGGTGAGATTAAAAAAAATACTTTTTATGAAGGGATCAAATTGAAACTTCCTATAGCTCCTCCTTATCTAGCCTTATAAAGACCCAAGAGTTTTTTTTGGGTCAAAAGTTCAATAGTTTTACGGTATGGCAATATTTATGGTACTTTTCTGTTATAGTCACGCCCAGAGAAAATGTTTTTAATTTAATTGCTTTAAATAAATAAAACACATGTTTTCTGAATAAAACACTTTACATAAAATTTAATTAAATTATATATTTTCGTTTTAGTTAGAAATGTCATTGTAAAAATCTTTCAATATTTCATTAAAAGGATCTTTTTCTGCTTACCTTTGGCGCCACATAAATTCTGCTAAATAAGATTTTAAAAACTTAAAAAAAAAAAAAAGAAAAAAAAAGCGATAACCCTGCTTCTCCTTAAAACAATGTACTAACTAAATTAAAAACATTTTCTCTGGGCGTGACTATAACAGAAAAGTACCATACTTATTGTTAAAAGTGCAAAAACTAGTTATTGACACCCTGTGGATTTAATTGTGAAATCTTCCATATGGTTAGTTTGGTAAAGTCTTACTTCATAAATCACTTAAAGGACCCTTCAAACATTAGATTCATGTATATCTTGAAATAAAATTAGGGACTTGTTTACTTATTTCTTTACGTTAAAGTTGGGGTGTCAATAACTGTACTGAGTGTCAAAAACTGTGTGGTTTACCCTATATAATTAATATGATTATTAATCAATGATATAATGTAGATCGAATGTTATTATCATTATACAATAATAATGATCATTTGATACAATAATAATAGTTGGATGTGGTTAGATATTATTCCATAAAATACAATCAAGTTATTAAGATCTCATTAAATCCTGTACTAAGGTCCCGAGTTCGAATCTGACATGGCTTATGATATCTTTATTATTCGCCACAGTTCGTCTCGTGGGCCGAGAGACCCTCCTGGGGCCAACCCAGCCTCTATAAAGTGGGTACCCTTAATTGAAAAATTAAGGGGAAAGAACCTGGTGGTTGAGCGTGATCACGGTCAAATCACCTCCTTGCACGACCGCTGACCAAGAAACAGTACTCTTCCTTACATAGTACTGCACCCAAGACCCTTTATGGGTTGTAGTGGTACAGGTTTTTTTTTTTTTTTTTTTTTTTTTTTAAATCCTGTACAATTAATTATAATGGGAACAATTAGATGTTGTTATATTGTCTGACAGGCACTCCTCGCAGAAAGCCATAGTAATGTCAGTAACGACTATTGTAAATAACATAAAATCTATTGTAATTATTATCAATAAAAGTATTTTCTAGTTTCTATATCACTGGTGTTTGGTCAAAAGGGGTTAAGTCATCGAATGTGAAACTAAAACAACGATTTTCCAAGCTATTGAAAATGATTATAAATTTTTTTGATTGTATTTTTTTATTGTAGTAATTATGAATAACGAATAAATTATAGTCAATTATGAATTTTAAGAAGACGATACAAAAAATTTGTTTATGACTTAACCCCTTTTGCCCAAACATAAATGATATATTCGCGGGCGCAAGCGACGGTGCTGCTTCTTGACTGCAACTAGAGGAACGGGGATAGAAGCCGGGCCAGTACCTGTGATACATAGGGTTTTTTTTTGGCGTTTTAATTTATTTTTCAATAATTAAAACCTGATAGATCAAAATATTATTTGCAAAATGTCTAATAGGTATTGCTCGGTCCCTCAGTGTTCAATTAAAAAATCAAAAAACGTGTCATTCCATTTATTTCCAAAAAATAAAAAGCTTCTTAAAGAGGGTATTGTAAAATTAAGATTAAGCCTGTTTCAAAATATATGACGATATGTAATCTTCATTTTAAAGAAAGTGACTATATTTATCCAGGTAAATATTAGTATTTGACATTTTATTATTCCAAAATGTTAGTTTTATGCAAATAACATTGGGAACATAGTGTTATAGATTTGTTTTTCTTTTTTAATTTTCCCCATTTTTATCTTGCATCCGTTGGGCTTAATTGTTCCAAGTTTTCAATGTGATGCCTGAAAGTTTTGATAAATAAGTAAATAATATGACAATGAAACTAAGCTGTCAATAACAATGATTGTATGAATAGGTAATTAATGTTATTACTAACCGAAAAACGTAAAGTTACAATGATGTGTTTGCATTTACCAGAAAATTGCTTATTATTATTAGTACATTTGATCACATTAACTATGTCTATCCCCGTTCCTTCCGACATTTTGCAAAACTACTAGCGTACCCGCGAATTATAACACTTAAGTGGGTTAAGAAAAATTTATTGAACGAAAATATTTTAATTATGAAAACACAATTTGTTAAACAGGTTACAAAAATCATCAGTTTGTAATTTTCTGTTTTACAAAAATAACCATATGACTTGAGCTTCAGAATAAGACTAATCGCTCCTTATATTTAGTCGTAAGAAGAACAACCTGGAAGGCGAACATGTACAATGACAGTTTGTTGCAACTGTTAGTTCGTTCCAACAACAAGTCCAGAACTATTCTAAAGGTGCCTTTACACTCAACGAACTTAAACTTCGAACACCACCCTCGAACAACCTTCGTGAAGCCTTCACGTCGACTGTTCGGGTGTTCTAGGTACTTCATCTGTTCGCCTGGGTTAGGGGGTAGCGCTAGTGTCACTTTTGATTTGGTGTTTTCCTAAGTGACAGGAGTTGTTTGTGATACTAGTGTAATTTGTGAAACGTTGTAAATCGTCTCCTATTTTTTTATTTTTCAGATAATATAAAATATATTGATAATGGAGATTTTTTCTTTATCATAAGCTAGCTTTGGGTGCGTCAGCCATATTGGTTCGCTTAACGTCACGTGAAGTATAAATGGCTGTTCGCTTCACGTCGGTACGGCAAGGTTCGAAGGAGAACTTGTTCGAAGGTGAGGTTCGTAAGGTGTAAAGGCACCTTAAACCATGTGTTGTGTTTCACGTTACAATAAACATGTGTTGTCTTGCTATTAAATCGATATTCTGACCTAGTAGGTTTTTTTTCTTCTTCAAAGTGCCTACTGTATAAGGCAAAAAAAAAAAAAAAATGGTGGCGAAAAAGAAAATAAGTAATGAGCCAAATGTATAAATCTCATTAATTTTAAACGACAATGAAACAGAAGGCTTTGTCTTGGTTTGAATGAACAAAAATAAAAGAAAAAAAATATAAAAAAGGTGGAAAAGTGTTAAATGAATGAAAAGCGGAGAAGACTAAATCGTGACTTATTCCAATGATAAAGGTCTCATTAACATGATCCCGGGGCGACCCGTTACCTAGCAACCGCCCCCCACAAAGGAGGCCTTAGCCTATGGTCACTACTAACCCCCCCCTCTCTATCACTCTCTCTCTCTCTCTCTCTCTCTCTCTCTCTCTCTTTCTCTCTCTCCCCATAAATCTCTATCTCACTCTCTTAAGGTATAACGTCTACCTACAAGTAACCTCCTTCAAAAACACATTTATTAATATATATTAGTAGCGGGTAAGGTTAGCGCGCCGAAAAGATTTTTCAGGCCTAGGCCCGAAAAGTACTTCTTTACGGGCTCAAACCGAGTATTGAAAACACATGGTTTTGATACAGTATGATGAAAACTTAATATTCATAGTATTTGTAAAATACAATAGACACATACAATAATTTTGGATCGATAATTTATTTTTTTAACCATTAGCCCAAGCGTACAACAAGCTATTAATGCCCCTGATTAGTTTTCCAGTCGAGCAGACTGGTGCTAGGAGGATCAAGGCACCCCTATGCAGGAAGTGACGTCACCACCCGGCCACCCTTACGGGATTATTTTTAATCCTGACAAACGGACCGAGGCTATTAACATAATTATTATGCGGGGGAAGGGGTGATGGCGAGGGGTGGATGGGGGGGGGGGGGGGGAAATCGAGATTAGCCGCGCGAAGGGGAAGATGAACGGGGTCAAATGGAGGCTGTCATATGCTGGAGTTGCTGCGTCCACCAGCTGCTGCTGTCGTGGCAGTCCTCTGGCTATCGAGTTCTCATCATCGGTTATTTTTGAATCGATTAATCGTTATTAAATGAGTCGATGGGTTTGTAATCAAGTTTCGTTTCCAAGCAACGGTTATACAACGTATAATACACATATTTTTTACATTCTCCCAGGTTATGGGGAATTCGTAAAAAGTAAAAGGTAAATATAGAGGTTTGTAATGACTGCTATCAACTGTTAAGATATGATGCTAAGGTTTAGTAAGTAATGGTCAACTGTTAAGATATGATGGTAAAGTTTAGTAAGTAATGGTCAACTGTTAAGATATGACGGTAAAGTCTAGTAAGTAATGGTCAACTGTTAAGTTATGATGGTAAAGTTTAGTAAGTAATAGTCAACTGTTAAGATATGATGGTAAAGTTTAGTAAGTAATGGTCAACTGTTAAGATATGATGGTAAAGTTTAGTAAGTAATGGTCAACTGTTAAGATATGACGGTAAAGTTTAGTAAGTAATGGTCAACTGTTAAGTTATGATGGTAAAGTTTAGTAAGTAATAGTCAACTGTTAAGATATGATGGTAAAGTTTAGTAAGTAATGGTCAACTGTTAAGATATGATGGTAAAGTTTAGTAAGTAATGGTCAACTGCTAAGTTATGATGGTAAAGTTTAGTAAGTAATGGTCAACTGTTAAGTTATGATGGTAATATTTAGAAAGTAATGGTCAACTATTAAGATATGATGGTAATGTTTAGTAAGTAATGGTCAACTGCTAAGTTATGAAGGTAAAGTTTAGTAAGTAATGGTCAACTGTTAAGTTATGATGGTAATATTTAGAAAGTAATGGTCAACTATTAAGATATGATGGTAATGTTTAGTAAGTAATGGTCAACTGCTAAGTTATGAAGGTAAAGTTTAGTAAGTAATAGTCAACTGTTAAGATATGATGGCAAAGTTTAGTAAGTAATGGTTAACTGTTAAGTTATGATCGTAAAGTTTAGTAAGTAATAGTCAACTGTTAAGATATGATGGTAAAGTTTAGTAAGTAATGGTCAACTGTTAAGATATGATGGTAAAGTTTAGTAAGTAATGGTCAACTGCTAAGTTATGATGGTAAAGTTTAGTAAGTAATGGTCAACTGTTAACTTATGATGGTAATATTTAGAAAGTAATGGTCAACTATTAAGATATGATGGTAATGTTTAGTAAGTAATGGTCAACTGCTAAGTTATGAAGGTAAAGTTTAGTAAGTAATAGTCAACTGTTAAGATATGATGGCAAAGTTTAGTAAGTAATGGTCAACTGTTAACATATGATGGTAAAGTTTAGTAATAGTCAACTGCTAAGTTATGATGGTAAAGTTTAGTAAGTAATGGTCAAGTTTAAGATAGGATAATAAATTATTAGGATTGTCAGTCAATGTTTTTTACTTTGAGAGCCTATGAAGACAAATATATAAGCGACATGTAATGTATAATTGCTAGAAGATGAGATTAATTACAGATAGCAACAATAAAAAGTAACAAAATCCAGCTAAAGGTATATATCTTAAAAAACACGCGATGGGTACTATAGTCCATTCCACGTCGAGATGGTAGTAGATCTCGTGCGCTGTTGTCAAATCTTTAAATCTAACCCATTTTCACGTTCAAATTCTGAAAAACTTCATCTTATTTTTTTAACTTTCATAATGTGCAAAATTTGATTCTCTGTCAGCCTATCTTAAAAATAAAACACAAAAGATAAATCTACAGTCGCTATAAATTATTTTTGGTAATTTTTTCACTTAGGTAAATAGTTAAATGGAAATTCTTGTTTCTTTAGTCCCTGTGTCCTCAGTTTTAGAGATTATTGCTTCGAAGTTTTTTAATATGACAACAGTAAGTCGTACACTCGTAACAAAAAAAAAAAAAAAAAATGGTTTTAATGTTGTTCCTTCCCTATTTTTTGGCGAAATATATATAAAAAATTATAGTGAATTCTAATAATTATTTTTGTCATAGCTCACGTTGGTGACTACGATGTTCGAGTACAATTGACGCCGGCACAGAAGGTTGTGGATTGTTTCCTTACGACTAAATATAAGGAGCGTTGGACTGGAGAGTTAGTCAGGTTCTGAAGCTCAATATTTGTGTTACAAAGTGATATTTGTAACCTGTTTAAATATTTGTCTGGCATTGAAAATTGATATTTTTCTTTGAATAAAATTTATTTAACCCACGTAAATATTGCAATATTTATTCGCTTTGAGCTGCGTGACTTAAAAATATTATTCATTAAAGGACTACATTATTACCCGGGACTCTTACGGTAGGGAATAGCTTATATTCATAACTTTATAATTTTATTATTATTATAATTAAATTCTTGCAAGATATAAGTTAGTCGCTCTCATGTATAAATGAATGCGAAGATTTAAATATTTCTGGCATAAAATTAAATACGTATTCATGAGAGAGTGTAATATACTTGTAACGGTGTTGGAGAGTAATTTAACTCTAATAGTAAGCTGGAGTTTAAAACTCCAAGAACATATTCCAAGTTAACTCAGTTCAGCCTTTATAGCTATCTTTCAACGACTAGTAATATATACTATACTATTAAAGATGTGAAACTCTCTTCATAAATAGCAATAAAAATGCTGTTTGTAAATGATATAAAGAAATAAAAATATTCGTTTTGATTGGTTTTTGTATATTTGAAAAAACAACACACACCCTCAAGCAACAAAAATTATTAAACCTTTTCGTTCATTCTTCGAAAATTTATGAAATGAAATATTCATTATAAACATTTATATGGATTATGTCTTTTCTCGTTTTTTTCTTTTTTTTAATTTTAGAGCGTCGTGTAGGATTATAAATCAATATATATTATAAAGCAAAGTGTACAATGTGCGTTCCGAAAAGGCTCAGAAACGACTCCACATACGATTAAGAGATTTATGTCAGCGTGTAACTGTATGTCCCCTAACGGAGAAGAAGGTTTCCGTTTTTCTCTTAAGGGTGTAAAATTTAAAATAAAAGGACTGGAATTTTAAGCCTCTCGCAACATGTAATTAGCCCACCTGAGAATGACATACGAGTTTATGAGTGAAAAATTTAGTTCGAGCTGCAGACCACCAGGAAGCGCTAGGATGTGTTTCACTCAATGTTTATTGTTCATTCATTCCGTTATATTTGTAAAGGTTATATATTTTGTCAGCTGTTCTTTTTAAATTACTAAAAAATCAAGCGAAAATAATTAGTTTCACCTTTTCTTTTAAAATAAATTAATGATTTTACATATCTGCAATCAATGAGAAAACCGACTGGATACTTTACAAAATTAATTTTCTCATAAGAAGGTTAATTGATTAACACATTACATTTACTCAATATCTAAGATATACTTAAGTAAATTTAATGCAATATGAGTGAGGGAATAAAAACAGACATAAAACGAAAAAGAAGAGCTGAATAGACTGATTATAAAACGAAAATAACAAGTTAGAAGTGTTCCTATTGTATGTAGTTATGAAAAATGGTTTTATTACTATGTATGATGAGCATTCCAGTTGACAAAATGATGAATTGACTCCAATAATACAATTTTTTCAATAAGGTTTTATCACCGCTCATAGTTCAGGATAAAAAGAAATATGATGAAAAAATTGTGCCCTCATGATATTTTGGTTTTCACTTAGTAACAGTAGTAAGATTGGAGAAGTGCAGAGTTCGGCCAAATTAGGGTGAGGGGGGATATATTAAGGGATGTTGAACTGGAAGAAAGGTCTTACAAAGAAAGTTTCTATGAATCTTCGGTATTTTCTAAACTTCTGGATCTAATGGGACCATCACAGTAGTCGGCGCTTAAGTTGTACTCCAAATATAGTTTTTTAAACTAGTAATCTAATAAATTATTATCTGCTGACTGCTTGGAATCGGCTTATAGGATTCATAATCACAGAAACCATCAAAAGCGATGCATGACTCGACAAAGTTGCAGCAAAATTAATTGTTCATTTACCATTTTCAACCCCCCTGTAAATTATACCGGGTTCCTTATTTGGACGGACTCTGCAGATCTCAAGTCTGCAGAATATTGATACCAAGTTTTCAAGAAGGTGCTAATTTTGTTCTATATTTCCTTTAATTTTAAAGTTTTTCTGTTATTGAAACTGCCACACAAGTACCGGAGCGAAGCCGGGCACACTAGCTAGTATTATTATAAAATTAAAATGCACCTGAAGCCTAATGGCAAAAATTTACAAGTGAAATAAATCGGCATCATCCGGAAAAGTAACACACACCAGTCAAAAGTTTAGACTCACCCTTAACAACATAAAAACTATAATTTTATAATTAATTTATTTGTAATTTTTTTGATTGTTTCTTTAACGTCCCTTCATGCTACTAAGGCTAATCGGAGGATGCTACAGTAGGGGTTCTAAATTTTGCCTATCTAGGTACAATTAGGATAGGAATCTAACGAGAACCTGACATCGTACAGGCTCGGGACCTCCATTTTACATACTATCCGAGAGACGGCACGGCTAAGGTTAAAAAATCCTAACCCATTAAAAAAATCCTAGGCCGCCGCTGGGCGCGAACCCGCGACGTATTGAAAATATGTATTTATAAATAAATATAACAACATTTATAGTTATAACAATCAGCACATTTAAATGTAAAAACTAAAAATTGTGATAATATACATTAAATTAATTAAGTATTAGAAATTCAGTTCTTTTCACGGCAATTATTATTTTAAAGAAATTATTCATTAGAATTTTTAATGTTTTTTTTAGGATGCCTTTCTTAAGACCGCGGACGTTCATTTTCTAGTCTATTCGTTTCCGCCGCCTCTTGGAAAAACTCTATTAAAGCTCAAAATGGCTATTTTATGCACTTAATATAAGAAAAACTTGTCTTCAATCTCTTCATTCCCTCCAGATATCAAAGAGGAAGGTGAAGAAGGTTCTGTATTAATCTCGAGTGCTAATCACCCCAAGGAGGTTATAACCAAGTAACTTCCACCATTATTAATTTTTTGTTATTGTATCTTACACCCGTTCCTTTTGCTCATCAGAGTTCGAGAATGAGATTCGTATTCTTCTTTTTATTTTATTTTTTTCTTCTATAAGGAATCGATTGTTCTTCTTGAGGAAAGCGATTCTCTTAAAATATATTACATAAGAACTAAAAATATTTTTAATCCTCGAACTATATTATAGCGACATTTTGAGACTATATTGTTCTCATAATGGTGGCCTGCAATGAATAAACATTAATATGAGCTTCAAACTTTAGGACTCCTACTTCGAACTTTCTTTAGGGTTATTGTTTTTTTCAAGAATTTTATAAATGATTGACGAAATTACGGGTAAGCCATAATAACTTATCGACCAGAGTAGTTGGCAATGAATTGTATGCTTAGCACAGTCACGACAAAAGGCTGGAGGTAGAATGGAAATAGTAAATATTTTAGGTCGGGGCTAGGTTTGAGGGCTAACAGCTATCGCACAGGGGCAGCTGCTATTAATAAAGGAAATCCGAGTCTTTGCTCTCTGTGTATACCTCATCTTCCTGGCTTTCATATAATTACCCCAAATATTACTTCCGTATAACATCATACATTGTATTACAAAACACATATGTTATTTCAGGCTAAAGTATAAAATTTATAAAATTTGGGGGGGGGGGGTCATGACCCTCTGTCTCATAATCACATGTTTTCAGGGAACCCATTTTTTATTTTAAATTATTTTTTAGTTTATGTTTTGTTTAATTTATTATTTTTAAATTTAATTAATTATTATTGTTAACGTATTAATTACGTGCCAAGTTTATTAAAATTGAAAATCATACCAATCGATATTAAGTATTTAATTAGCATTAGTTTAGTGTCACGTGCGTGGGCGTTTTTGATTGGTCGAAGACGCACTGAGAAAAACACAAGACGCTTCATCAAGTAAGTCAGCTGTTGATTCTCGCCAGCCGAGTACAATTTACTCCCTCACGCTTCAACATTCTTTGAAAACATTTTATGACATTTTAGCTCACCCAGGGTGTTCATTTGTGTATTGTGTACATTTGCAGACATTATTTTAGAAGACGGATCGAGAAGGAAGATTTAGTTCCCAGCTGGATGGACATTTAAAGTAAAATAATTCCAATATTATTTTTTTAATAATATATGAACGTTAAATTTTGTTTGATCTTCAAATTGATATAACATTTCCTAAAAATTGGACTTTACCTTCTAGCATTAAAATTAAATTTCTGAATTCAGTTATCTATCTATGTATTATTTTAATTAATCCAATCTTAAATTGTGGCTGACCACCAATTTTAAATTATTTTTAAATAATTTATTTTTTGAAGAGAAAAGATTTGGCTCCGCCGGGAGTCTAACCCGGGACTCCTGCGTTACATGCAAGGATGCTAACCGATACACCACAGAGCTCGGCTCAAGGCAGAGCAAATCCTTCCTCTTCACTGATACCTACTCCCCCTATCTCACAAGTTTTGCGAGTAGTAGCGGAATCTCTAGTAGGGGGGCTCCCATCGGAGCCAAATCTTTTCTCTTCAAAAAATAAATTATTAAAAAATAATTTAAAATTGGTGGTCAGCCACAATTTAAGATTGGATTAATTAAAATAATTTTAAAAAATTGACTTATGTCAATAAATATCATAAATTGGACAAAAATTGTCCACCTCCCGCTACTACTCGCAAAACTTGTGAGATAGGGGGAGTAGGTATCAGTGAAGAGGAAGGCTAGGATTTGCTCTGCCTTGAGCCGAGCTCTGTGGTGTATCGGTTAGCATCCTCGCATGTAACGCAGAAGACTCGTTCGAACTCACAGAAGACGTTCGACTCCCGGCGGAGCCAAATCTTTTCTCTTCAAAAAATAAATTATTTATCTATGTATTAGTTATTAACCGTTTGTTTATTATTTTATTCTATATTTTAACAATGGCCAATCGATTAAAGCATATTTTTCGTATATAATAGTTTATATAATAGTGTATTTCATTTTCCTTTAATTAATTAAGTCTCATTCGTATTTAGTTAATTATTTGTGTTTAATAAATTATTGCTTAAGTTTTATAAGCTAATATTTTCTAAACTTCAAAGGTAAACTTTATGTAAAATATCTTTCGTGTTCTCCTTTTATTATTTATACCTGTTTATTAAATTAACCAACAAAACTAAGAGCATTGAGCACCGGCCATACTTTCTTCATCAGGGAAGCGAAAGGTTTTTATTATTAAAACCTAACTTGCCTCAACAACATGGTTGACAACACCATTTTTTTATAATATTACGACCTTGTATTAAGAAGGACAACCATAAGTATTATGTTTCGGGCGTAGTAATTACGTCTTTAGTGGGAGCAAAAAATCCTTGGCTATGCCTTCCTTCGGATAGGACTTAAAATGGAGGTACCGAGCCTGTGCGATGTGAGGTACTTGTTAAAGACCCCTATCCTTGCCTATATCTGTATAGGCAAAATTTAGGACTTCCACTGCAGCATCGTCCGGTTAGTCTTAGTACCATAAATGGACGTTAAACTAAACAAACAAACTATATATATCAATATATTATTATCATTACTACCGTAGTTTTTATTATTTTTTATATAACTATAATTAATTTCTTATATTACTATAATAGTTATTATATCTGTATTATATACTATTTTTTCTGATTTAACATTATTTCTATCTTCTTTTTAGAACTGTACCAATAGTTGACAGTTTAAGAAAAAACAATTATATTATTGACACTATTTACCAATATATTGATGTTAGGATAATCTTTGTTATGAATTTATTTAGCCCAATCGCTCTGAAAAACTGGGAATACAATATCCTATGGTTTACATTTACGGTTTTTATAAAAAATGATTTGAACTATTGAAATTATGGATTAATTTCTGTTCTAATAGTTGAAACCTACATTCAAGCCCTAAAACAATGTATAAATATATTAAAAAACAATCTCAAATGATTCTCATGAACTTAATAAATGCCATAAAAGTAATTAAAACATAATTGAACTCAAATAAACCAACTAAAAAGCTTATTTAACTTGACTTCCACCCTAATGAAACAGGGTGGCAGAAACCAAGTTTTCAGACCACTAGAAAATTCGTCATTATAACCTCTCATATTTAAGCCTGAGTTTTCATCAAACTAATGTCGATGCTAAAGTATAACTTGGCAAATTACCTCCAAACTTTGAGCAAAAATAATCAACCCTGAATCTTATTACTCACACTTTTTGTGCAAAATGTCAACTAGATAGATAGATAAACATGTTTATTTGAACGAACAATATACAAACATGATTACAGCATGGGTCACCGCCCGCCTGCTGGTGAGGCGGCCAACAGAAATATTAATTATAATATAGAATAATATATGTATATAATTCAAAATATATAAAAAAAAGAAAACAGTAATCTTAGCTATAGGGTCTCAACAGATTACAAATAATAATACAACTGACTGAGCAGTCACAATAATAAATAACATTGCTGATAACTGAAACTTATCTATGTATGTACACACATTTACATATATACACATATATCTACACATTATCACACATATATCTAGATATTAACATATCTATATCGCTACACACTTATATACATACATCTACGCCAGTCAAAATCTATATACATTCTCTTTTACTACCGTTATTATCATTCTAGGAGTTATATTCTTTTATTAACTGCCTTCTATAGTTCCCAGCCGTTCTTAGGTATAGATAGAGGTTGTCCCACTGTTTTTCATTCAGTAAATTTAAGAATTCATTTATAAGCCAAATCTATTTTCCCAAAGTATCTCACCCTGAACTCATTTAAAATTGGGCATACACCTACAAAATGGTAGCAGTCTTCGACCAATCTTAAATTACACAATGTACACATTAGTTGTTCTTCTGCTCTATCGATCGCATAATTCAAACCCAGCATCTCCCCTCTAGCTCTCATAATTAATCCCATATAGTGCATTTTTTTTGTCGATGTCAACTATTGGAGCACTGTCAACTCATGGTACAGTTACGCTACCTTTCCCAGAGTTGGGTTTTCTATTCCATTTTGTTATAATTATCCAACAGTTTATTTAGGCAACATCTCCTCAGGAATTATCATATGATAATATACCAAATGGAATGGCGTCAGATACCATCCCATGGCTTAATGCGAAGCTCATTCTCCGCTAACCCAATGAGTCATATAAGCCATCTGCTTGTTATTCAACCCTTACTTACCATGTTCCATCTTCCCTATTAAAGCCTAACAATTGTCACGGATAACAGAGAGAGCGCGGTTAACGAGGTGAATCTCGGTTATAGCGGACTTAAAGCGAAGATCTTGCTTGCTTGGTGTTGATTTTGCCACTTGCTTCAATGGCTAAGGCACAATAGAAAGCAAACAGGATCAAGGTCCTTGCCACCATCTGCATCTCTGATTAATCCAAGCCTTCATTTCGATTTAAATTATAATTATTATATTTTTAAAACAACTTCAAAGGTGTGTGATAGTCAACTATTTTTCTATAAGATAAGTTAATAAATAATCAGGATTTTCAGTTATATTTTTTTTCATTTTTGAGAGCCAACGTTTCGATCCCTACTTGCGGATCTTCATCAGGGCTAAAAAAAGACAGCTACATGAGTATCTATGCTAGAAGATAAAAATTAAATGTTTATCATGTAATTATTAAATATAGATATTAACAACAAGGAGTAACAGAATATTGAAAACCAAATCCAACTGTAATGTATAGGGGAGAGCGGGGTTGGTTGGCATAGGGGGTAGGTTGGCCATTGGCTTATAGTTTCCGTCACACCTATTTTGAAGGCCCCACCATTGTACCATGTGACCCGCTCGACCTTGGGAGTCTTGTCCTGAGTTTTCAATCTGATGCTAACAGTGTAGAGAAGAGTGTGCTGCATTGATTGATTTTACAACATGTAAGTAAATTTTTATATTTTCAGTAAATTTGGTTTAAAGACATGACAAAACATTTGACTCCGATTCTGTTAACATAGCCCCAAACTCCTTTGAAAAACCTTACCTTTCGACTAACCAATTTCTTGTTTCATTGTTCTCCCCTGTCCTGGCAGCCATCTTTCATATGATCTCTCCTGTGGGGTTAGTTGGATCTCTTCATCTGGGTTTTTTTTTGCGCAGTAGCAATTCACAAATGCTAGGTAAACATAAAAAAAGGTGAAACTACCAGTTGTCTTTAGTTCCAGCAAGGAGGATGAGAGCAATTTTTCTTATGCAGTAAGTGACGACAGTCTAAACTTCTATCTTCTTTTATTGTCATTCTATCTTCCCTTAAAAGCTGTTAAAAACCAATTCATAATATTATACCATTATAGTGCCGCTTTTAATAACAATAATATCTGTCTGGCAGTACTTGAATGAGATGGCTAAACAACCCCACCTTCTAGGCCAACCTGCCCCACACAGGGGGTTAATTGGCATACTCTGGATTGACGAATTCTTCAATTTTCTATGATCTTAGTATTAAATATTATTTGGTGAAAAAAATAATTGAAGTACTCTAATACTTGGAGTTTACAGTGGTATCAGCCCTGTTGGGATTATATCAACAGGAACGACTCAACAATCAAAGAAGTGAAAACTGTCGCCAACCAACCCCGCTCTCCCCTACATAACATGGATACTTTACAAAACTGATAATGTTATAAAGGGTGGTAAAAATTATACATGAATAATTTACAAAATTTATAATTATATAAAAGATGGTAAGCATTATATATGAATGTTTAAATAAGTTTATTTAAATATTATGTATAATATAATAGTACATTATAATAATATCTTCTAGCATATATACTCATATGTTTGTCTTCTTTTAACAAAATAAAACAAATCCAACTGTCATGTTTACATGAATTGGATAATTTTTAATTTCAAACACTTTTTTTGGCCTCTTCGATTTTAATGAATTTAGACACGTTGGTTTTTAACAGTCTTATTTATTTAAGCCTTTTACTGCCATAAGAACCATTTACCAATCAAAAGCGTGGCATTTTTACTACTACAATCCGCATCTGATTCGATTTTTTTTTCTTAAAAAATGTAACTTTTAAACAACTAAAGAGGTGAGAGATAGTCAACTGTAATTCTTTACGATAGGTTAATAGATTGTCAGGATTTTCAGTTAAAACTTTTTTATTTTGAAAAGCCAACGTTTCGATCCCACTTGTGGATCTTCATCAGGGCTAAAAAGGAAACAAATATACGAGTATCTATGCTAGAAGATGACAATGAAATGTTTATCATGTAATTATTAATTACAGATAGTAACAAGTAGGAGTAATAGAATAATAGAAACCAAATCCAACTGTCATGTATAGATGACAACATGGATACTTTACAAAACTGATAAAGTTATAAAAGATTCTAAAAATTAAACATGAGTACTTTTCAAAATTACAAAATTCTCACCATCTTTTATATTATTATCAGTTTTGTAAAGTATCCATGTCATGTAAAGATACCATCTGTTTAATTTCGTTTCCATTATTCTGTTACTCCTTGTTGTTACTATCTAAAATTAATAATTACATTATAAACATTTGTCTATTCTAGCATAGATACTCATATTGATTGACTTTCCAAAATAAAAAATAGATAACTTTAAATGCCGACTGTTAATCAACCTAGTTTTAAAACAACATTATATATTTAATAGCATATATCGTACCGACGTTTCGACTCGAGATTAAGGTAAATATAAAATAATATAACAAACAATGTAATATAAGAAGGAATATAGTTTGTTTGTTTGTTTTGTTTAACGTCCATTTATGCTATTAAGGCTAATCAGACGATGCTACAGTGGGATCTTTAATGAGTACCTGATATCGCACAGGCTCGGGACCTCCATTTTAAGTACAATCCGAGCACGGATAGCCGTTTTAAGTACCATCCGGACGGCAAAGCCAAGGATTTTTTACTCCTATTAAAAAATCCTAGGGTCACCTCGGGACGCGAACCCGCGACCTTTAATATTTTAAGTTTCTATGCTAACCACTACACCACAGGTGACCTCTATAATACAAAAATAGATGGATACTTAAAGAAGTACACATGTTTGGCAATTCGGATGTGACAGACATTCAAAATATCCTCTCAGTTGAAACTATTGACCATTTTAATAACATATTTTCTTTTCTTAATACATTGTAATTTTTTCAAATAATAATAAGAATACAAATGAATTAATATTACTCGTAATGAATATCATGAAATATTATTATTTTATGTAGTTTATTTAAATTTATATTTATTTATTTTTCAAGAAGGTTGTAGTTATGTTAATTTCTCCCAGACGTAAAGATAACAATTTAAGTTTTTTGTAATAATGTGTATATATATATATATATATATATAAAATTTGTACACGAATTTTCTATAACAACAAATATTTATTCTATTTATGTCTATAGTACAGTAGTTATCTAATTCATAATATTGCTTCAATCTTTCGTGTTTGTTATTCTTATTAGATTTGTCTGCTTTTGTAAGTTCATTATATGTTCATGGAACAAAAAGTCTATGATAGCCCATCATTGTTCTTAAATATTAATTTATTAGATAAAGATTATACACAAAACCTTTCATTGAATATACATTAAAAGCTTTGTTTAACTGAATTGGTTTGGATTCTAAGTTATTCAGAATGGCTAAATCATGTCACTAAGAGTTAAAATGATTTTTATATCGCACGATGAGAGAGAACTTGAGTGGAGCGAGGGTGAGTGAGTCAGCCCTAATTAAGGGGTGGGACAATGCACCCCCCCCCCCCCTCCAGTGCCTTCTGTATCCAACCCCTTTCGATGTTAGAATTGCTCGCTTCCGCTCGATCAAGGAGGCCGTTTGAGTTTTCAATCGTCGTTTAGACGTCTTCATATCAAGTACATCGGGAAAAAAATCATTTTTAGTTCTTATATATTAATTATAGTTTATCTACTTTTAACAATAATAATAGTGGGTGATTAGCTTTAATTATAGGTGTATACCTTTATACATGTAAAACAAATGGTCTAAGTGAGATTTTTTTCCTTTTTCGAGTAATTCGTAGATTTTCTTACAAATATTAATCAAAATTTAAATGTCCCATAAAAATTAAGGAAACGGGGTAACCTGTGGTGTTGTGGTTAGCATATAAAATTACAATAAAATGGAGGTCCCGAGCCTGTACGATGTCAGGTACTCGTTAAAGATCCCTATCCTAAATATACCTGGATAGGCGAAATTTAGGACTCCCACTGTAGCATCGTCCGATTAGCCTTAGTGGCATAAAGTGACTTTAAAACAAACAACAAAAGTAAGGAAACTTTATTTAATATTATTCACTGAGATGTGAATTCTAATACTAATAATAAAAAGTCAATTATTATCATAAAATTTTATAAATTAACGGTATCTATCTCATACATAAAATTATATTTTTAGAGTTTGACAAATAGAACTGTAGGAACATGCAGGTTTGTTTGTTTAAAGTACATTTATGCTACTAAGGCTTATTGGACGATGCGTGTCCCAAATTTTGCCTATCCCAGTAAATACATTGCACAGGCTCAGAACCTTCATTTTACATTCTATCCGAGGGACGGCATAGCCAAGGATTTTTTACTCCCTTTAGAATATCCTAAGGCCACCGCGGGACGCGAAACCGCGACCTTAAATAATGCAGGTTGCTATGCTAACCACTACACCACAGGTGGCTCCAAATTCAGCATGTTTTGAGGTTCCTCCTGCTCGCTTTTGATAACCTGTTAGAACCTACTGATACGATATCTCTCTTAGCATCATGTGTTATATTCTGAATTTAATTAATATGTATTATGGCAAAATATTAATTTGGTACATTTTTGCTGTCAAATGTGATTGTACTAAACCCTATTCCAATTATATTCTTTATTAGTTCCTTTTAAATTTTTATCATTTATATTTAATCTCGTCTTCGCTGAAATAATCCTGTAAATGCTAAATGAATGGACCACTAATACTCAATATAGTCAAATATGAGATGTAAAAAATAAAAACTTTAACCCTTCTAAATTGTTTATCAAACAAATTTAAATATGGCGTAAAGTTCTATTTTAAATCCAGTTGGTTATTAAATTAACTGAAATGTTTTTATCTTTATCAGTGAATTTTGATTTGACTGTATTAAAAAGAATAGGGTATAATTCATTCGACGCATTATAACTACTCAGCCACAGCAACGCTTGGTGAGGACTGCTACTAGTACAAATAAATAAATAGAATTATTAAATAAGTGAGTAGACACTATCAGGAATATTGATATAGAATGATTCCGCCTAAAACCTATCGGGCATGAGTTAGCTCAAAAGTCTCGTTGCTGAAGTGGACTTCTTGAGTTAGCAATATAGTTTTTGGATTTATTTCATGGATTAATTTGATTTGCCCAAAAATGTAACATTAACCAATAACATATCGTTTGGAATGGGTTTATACTTATTATAGGAACGAACTATTCGTTGGAACGAACTGTCATAGCACGTGTTTGTGACTGCGATGTTCGAGTATATTCGACGCAGGCCGAGAAGGTCTAGACCAGTCTCCTTACGACTATATATAAGGAGCGATTGACTGGACAGTTAGTCTTGGTTGTGAAGCTAAAGCCATATGATTATTTGTGTGTTATATAGTGATAATTTTTTAACCTGTTCTACATTTGTGTATTTATAATTCGTTTGGCATTGTATATTGTGTATGGCATGATATATATACATATATATATATATATATATATATATATATATATATATATATATATATATATATATAATTTAAAGAACTGTCGTAAAAATTCATCAAACAATAAGAAGGATTATAAAGATGTCTGCTATAGTGCAATAACTACCCCTAAATAGCTAGCTCTCTCACACACAGCAGGCGACAATTAGGGAAACAGCTTGAGGTCTACTGCAGTCACTTGATTCATTCAAAGGTTTTTTTTTTTTTGGGGGGGGGGGTCCCCATTGTAGAGAGAACTCTTCTTTTGTACAGCTTTGAACGTGGCATCCTCTTTTATTTCTTACACTCTCTGCCATAATTGCTTTGATGGTTCAATGCGATTGCGTACGTGCGGGAATCGATTGTTCACGTAAGGGTCGATTCGGGTATTTAACTCCGGTGGTGGTAAGGTTATGATTTATAAGGCTTCTCTTTTGTCCGGTTGACTAGCCACCAAGGGGGTAGTTCGAAGCTAGCTAAATAATTTGAATAAATTTATAATCCATTGTCCAGTACATTTCATGCAATTGTGTCCAAACATCAACTGAATTTAAAAAATGACGACGAAAACTAAATTAGTAATTTGACCTGAAGCTCTCTGGAAACTAAAATTATATTTTATAGGTGAGAAATAGTCAACTGTTATTCTTTACGATAATTTTATTCATATATGAGTATCTATGCTTGAAGATGACAGTTAAATGTAATTCTTAATTATAGATAGTAACAACAAGGAGTAACAAAATAATGGAAAAGAAATTAAACAGATGGTATCTTTACATGACATGGATACATTACAAAACTGATAATTATATAAAAGATGGTAAGCATTATACATGAATGTTTAAATAGGTTTATTTAATTATTATGTATAATATAATAGTACATTATAATAGTATCTTCTAGCATAGATACTCAAATATTTGTCTTCTTTTAAGCCCTGATGAAGATCCACAAGTGGGATCGAAACGTTGGCTTTTCAAAATTTTTAACTGAAAATCCTGGCTATGAATCAACATATCGTAAAAATGTAGTTGTTAGTTGAAACTACGATCAATTTGTTTCCACTAAATTAGTTGTTCTCACTTATATGCTTAACGTCACTTTCTGCCACAAAGGCTAATCGGACGATGCTACAATAGCAGCCCTAAATTTTGCTTATCCTAGTATAATTAGGATTGGGATCTTTACAGGGTACCTGACATCGTACAGAATCGGGACCTCCTTTTTACGTCTTATCCGAAGGACAGCGTAGCTAAGCATTTTTCACCCCCTTTAAAAAATCCTAGAGCCGCCCTTTATTATTTTAGAGTTGGTATGCTAACCACTACACCAAGGGCAACCCCCCCCCCTCCCCACCACCAAACATCACTAGAATAAGGGAATAGAAAAAGTAATGAATTTGAACAACACAGATATATATGTATATAACATTAAACCGTATCATTGCATATGTGATTTCCATTCTTATATTATTAAAAAACTTCACATTATTTTTACTCTTACTACGAAATGGGTTAAAATATAATGAAAGAAAACATGAATTGACGAGTATTTTTTTTTCCAAGAGTGTAAAAACTATTTTCATCCGTTTTTCGAAAAATAAATACGTGTTTTCCCCTTAAATCGCTATATGGATAAAATCCCGAATTACAAGAATTTTTTTTTGGCAAATTTAAGACATTTGTGCTTTAGAAACGAAACGAAGGCAGTTTGAAATTGAGCAACAAATCAAATAAATTGTAGGGTAATAAACAATAGAATTACTGATGATAATTGGACAATGAGGAACAAAACGCTGATTCCTATCTTCAAACTTCCTCTCACTACCTTCATGCTTCACTGATTTTATGATAATCCAACATTTTTTTTTCTTCTTCTTTATTAAGAGATCATTTATAATAATATTATTAGTAATAATAATAATAATAACAGTATTAGTATACAAAGTTGTGTATATAGATATAAAGCTGTTCACACAGACATTCATTTAATAAACAAAATGGAATTAACAAGTAGATTATTAATGCAAATTATTTCCCACATTACTTATGTATTTATAAAAACTATATTATTAAGATTAATATAGGTTTAATGTTTCAATTTCAATTAAAACGTCTGATGGAATTTTTCATTTCGTGGGCAAAATCGTAAGTGGGGACGTGCGGTTGGAGGATATTTTTCAAAGTTCAATTTCGATCATTTTTTAGGAAATAAAACGTAACTTTATGCCGTTGTTAAAAATTAAAATACTATAACTTATAAATAATAAATACTAACTTATTTTAAGCACTACTTAATATTTTTTTTATGCTAAAAATAATATGTCTAAAAGATACAAAACAAATTAATTACCCTAAATATGAGGAGGGTTATTCATATAAAATTAAAATTGTTTTCGTAGATGAAGTATATTAAAAAACCTTACTGCTTTAGTAAATTTCATCAAGTTGGCTTCAACAGAACTAAAGATTTTGATTTTTACTTTCACTTACCTATATATGAAATATATAGTAAGTGGAAGTATTGCGATCGTGAAAAATTTCGACGGTTTTCAACAGAAATACACGTTTTGGGGTCCCCTGAGCCAAAATAACCAACTCCCGCGAAATGGTCTGTGTGTGTGTCTGTGCGTGTGGGCACAGGGAGGGGGGGCTTCACTTAATAAATTTTGTATCATTTTCACGTGTTTTTTTTTTTTATTTAGTCAAAAACGGCTTTAAAGATTTTGATCAAACTGGGTATTTGATGTATGTATATGCCAAATATGTGATAGCCAACATTTCATCAAAATTGATCAACCGAAGGTGGGACTTTACTTAATAAATTTTGTATCATTTTCACGGGGTTTTTTTATTTACTCAAAAACGGCTTTAACGATTAACAAAAATAAGATATGAATGTAGAAAAATGTGTGACTCTGGGAAATGATATTTAGCAAAACAAGTCAATTTCTAATCTAAGTTGGTAAGTGAAAGTTGTGTGTTGCGCGCACGCACCAGATTTTTTCCCTTGAGGCTTTTTAAATTGTACAAAAATTTGTTAATAATGCAGAGCAAAACCTTGTTTTTGTTGTTTGTTTAACGTCAATTTATGCTAATAAGGCTAATCTGACGATGCTACAAGTCCTGAACTTTGCCTATCCAGGTACAATTAGGATAAGAATCTTTAACGAGTATCTGTCATAGTACAGGCTCGGGACCTCCATTTTACATCCTATCCGATGGACGGCATAGGCAAGGATTCTTTACTCCCATTTAAAATCTAGGGCCACCTCGGGACGCGAACCCGCGACCTTTAGTATTGAAGGTTGCTATGCTAACTACACCACAGGTGACCCCAAATACATATTCGATGTGGGTTTAAATAATTTTATTCGAAAAAAATAATAATTTACAATGCCACAAAAAAAAAAAATATATAAAATAATCAAATAATCAACGAGGTTACGAAAGGTATCAAATTGTAACGAACAAAAATAAACATGTGATTCGATCTTCAAAGCAAGACTAACTCTCCAGTCCGTTGCTCCTTAAAGTTATTCTGAATCAGAACATTCTAGAACGTTCCAGACATGGATAAAAGGTACTAGAAACGTCAAGAACCAACAACAAGTCTAGAGCTGTTTTTTTCCCGTTACAATTTTTGGTAACACTGACGTGGGTTAAAGAATTTTTACAAAAGGAAAAATAACAATTTTTGATGCCACACAAATTATGAAAACGCAAATATTTAAACAGGTTATAAAAATTATAATTTTGTAACACAGAAATAACCACTTGAGCTTCAGAACAAGACTAATTATCCAGTCGATCGCTCCTAATATAAGAATATAAGAAGAACAGCCTGGAAGGTTCGAAGCCAGCATAGATGGAACTCGAACATCGTAGTCACAAACATGTACTATGACAGTTCGTTCCAACAACCAGTCCGGACCTATTCTGAGCCATATGTGTTTTGTTTAACATTACGATAAATATATAATCGAAGGAAATTACAATTACTTATTACATTTTATTATGCATAGGAAGTTTTAATGATGAATTGCATTATATTATGATCCATTAATGAGCGGGACTTGATGAACTTTTCGTTGGTAATGTTGTTTAGTGAGTCATCATGAGAGGCACTGCCTCCCCGATAAGGGCTCATATATATGCTAATCAGCCCACTTACACTTAATCTTTCTTCCTTAAGTAGCTTTACGGGTTCTTATCTATCAAAAATGAATAATAATTTTAAATTCTCTCCCTCTCACACACACAAACATATAAAGCGCTAATATGGAAATTGCGAATAAAATTAGGCTAATTTGTTTATCCAGGTCGCCATTTTGTCACGGTAGACGTGGACATATTGCTGAAGATTAATAAAAAACTTGAAGGATAGCTTTTGGTTAATTTCGAATGCTACTTGCGTTATTGAATGTCCAGAGTAATTTTTAATAAATATGATTTTTTCTGAGAACTTATGAATAAGTTTACCTTTTAATGCTAATCATTAAATAAATATTTAACAAGAGATCATGAAATAAGGCATATTAAAACTAGAAAGTATTGCGATCGTGAAAATCGATCGAGTCCAAATAACCAAGTTCCGCGAAGTGGTCTGTGTGTTGGTGAAAAGAATAGCCCAAAAACTATAAATCGTAAGAACCTGAAATTGGGCATTAGGTGTATGTTCGTTAGGTGTTATGTGTATGGCGATGTGATTGCGAAAATTTCATAAAAATTTTTAAAATGGAGGGGGCACTTTATTTAATAAATTTTGTTACATTTTTACGTTTTGTTTTTTTTCGATTTTTTCAAAAATGGCTCTAACGATTTTGATTAACTCGTCATTGTTAATGAGAATCAAATATAGTTTCATATCGTGTAATTTTTATCATTAAAATTGTTCTCATGGGGCTTAAACGGAGGGGGCACTTTGTTTCATAACTTTTTTTCCCAATTTTTACCTTTTTCTCTATTATCTCAAAAAACGGCTTTAACGATTTTGATCAAATTCGCACTGTTTAATGAAAATAAGGTGTTCTTTAATATCAGGTAAGCTTTATTGTTATTAAAATGTTCTGAGGGGGCTTAAATGGGGAAGGAGCCTTTTTTGTTTTCCTATAAAGTACCTTTGTTTTTCTTTATATAGATAAATTAACTGTTTTTCGCTTTGCCTAAAAATAAGAAATGGCTAAATATGAAATATGAAAAAATCGAGTTAACATCCCAGAATATTCCATCGCACCAGATTTTTTTTTAAATAAGCTCAAAAAGTAATAAATAATTTAAAAAATTTAAAACAGTTCCTATAAGTGTATGCCGGATCTTAGATAAATTAACAGAACTGTATTTTGGATTCGCATTTCTTTAAAAAATAAAAAAAATCATGTCATACCAAATGAGTAAATTACAAATCAATGAGTAAGATTCGATTTCCGTCTCATTTGCAAAAACAAAAAACAAATCTTTCTTAGAAGCAGCAGACACAGAGATACTTGCACGATTCAACCCAACCTAATTGCGTACAATGAAAATTCCTAAAGCGCAATTTAGACATTAATTGAGGTAGCTAAGAAATTCTTCAGGAGCTGCGTTTTTAGAATAGCTTCGAGTTAGCGTTTCACTAAATGTCCAAAAAAGGGAATTAATGATAAATAATTGGACTGCCTTTTTAACCTCAACTGAAGTTTCACTTTGATACTTGAGTAATAATTACTGCAATCAATGATTTATTATGCATCCGTATTAAAATTACTGGCATAAAACAAGTATTTAGAATTCCAAATACGTATATCTGTTAAATTTGTGAACAATAAAAATAAAATTAATAAATAGTAACTTTTACTAATGAGTTTCTGAATTCATCGGAACATTTAACGATTTTTTTTTTAATTTTAATTTTTTTTTTTAATAAATAAATTATAATTTTCCTTCGGTTTGTACAGGCGTTCAGTGAAAGAAGAGAGGAATAATTGATGCTTGTCGTTTCCACGGGATGAGGCAATTTGAAAAGGCTTTGCATAAGCGAGAGAATATTGACGATGTTTGCCATCTATAATTTATACCGCTTTCTTTTTTTAAGTTTTAACTGTGGTATTAAATATTTCTCAAGGATTAAAAACTATAAATATATCAGGCAGAGACGTCAAAAAGGGTAGTATAAAAAAAAAATTGATGTTATGTTAATGAATCAAATTCAAAACCGATCATAATGCCTAACAACGTTATTCAGTTGTCTTTGGGGCAGTGCGGGGTACTTTCGCTCAGTAGCCAGTAAATATTTCAAAGTTAATTACGCCACTGATATCAATAATTTTTTATGTAAGCGTTTTGCTTATCCTAATATGTTAAAATATTTAATAAGCTCTCTGATGATACTATAGATATCTTATAAATTATCTATAAAAAAATAAATATTATAAAATAGTATAAGGTGTAACAAAAAAAAAAAAATCTGGTGCGTGCGCGCAACACACAACTTTCACTTACCAACTTACTTAGATTAGAAATTAATGCGTTTTGTTAATTGCCACTTCTCAAATTAACAGAACAGCTTTAATTATAACGCATTGGTTTGTCATTAAAGGCGTACGGCGCATGCGTGAGCTCAGGGAGTTTAATGAGTTGACGGAATATTTTTCTTTTTTTCTCCTGTATATGTTTACTTGATTTTCTTCATATATCATATTTAGCCATTTCTTATTTTTAGGCGTGATGAGAGACAGTTAATTTCTCAATATAAACTAAAACAAAGGTACTTTATAGAAAAACAAAAAAGGCCCCTTCCCCATTTAAGCCCCCTCAGAACATTTAAATGATGATAAAGCTTACCTGATATTAAATAGCAACTAATTTTCATTAAACATAACGAATTTGATAAAAATCATCAAAGCCGTTTTTGAGATAATCGATCAAAAAGGTAAAAATTGGACAAAATTTATTAAGTAAAGTCCCCCCTATTGTTAATCGATTTTGATGAAATTTTTACAGTCATATCTCGGGCATATAAATACATCAAATACCAAGTTTGATCAAAATCGTTAAAACCGTTTTTGAGTAAATAAAAAAAAAACACGTGAAAATGAAACAAAATTTATTAAGTAAAGTCCCCCCTCCGGTTGATCAATTTTGATGAAATTTTTACAGTCATATCTCGGGCATATCAGTAGATCAAATACTCAGTTTAATTAAAATCGTTAGAGCCGTTTTTGAGAAAATCGAAAAAAACTTAAAAAGTTGTTAAATAAAGTACCCCCTCCCTTTGAGCAAATTTGATGAAATTTATGCTGTCACATTGCGATCATATACATACTCTAAATACCCAATTTCAGGTTCGCACGGTTTATAGTTTTTGAGCTAGTCTGTTCACACACACACACACACACACACACACACACACACACACACACACACACACACACACACACACACACACACACACACACACACAGACCATTTCGCGGGACTTGGTTATTTTGACTCAGGGGACCCCAAAACATGTATTTCCGTTGAAAACCGGAAGTCGAAAATTTTCACGATCGCAATACTTCCACTTACTATATATTTCATATATAGGTAAGTGAAAGTAAAAAAAACATATCAAAACGCTGGCCCAAAACCTTCCAGGCTGTTTCTTTAGACGATAATCTTTGTAACCTGTTTAATTATTTGCTTCAATAATTTAAGCGCCATTTTAAATTATTATTTTTCTTTAAACAAAATTTTTTTAACCCACATAAGTGTTATGTTTTAGTTTAAAAATCATTTAAATTTTCCTTTTAAAAATAATTCCTAAAAAAAAATAATCGAGGGTAAAAGCGTTTTTTGAAAGAAACAGGGTTTGAAATCGATAATTATGTTTTCCAATTAATCATTATTATACTTGATTTTTAATTGGAAAATCATGCTTGGTTTATAAATACAAATTTGTTTGTTTGTTTTTTTAACGTCACTTTATGCTACTTAGGCTAATCGGACGATGCTCCACTGGGAGCCCTAAATTTTGCCTATCCAGGTATAATTAGGATAGGGATCTTTAACGAGTGCCTGTTATCGTACAGGCTCGGGACCTCCGTTTTACGTCCGATCCGAGGGACGGCATAGTCAAGGATTTTTTACTCCCTTTAAAATATCCTATGCCCACCGCGGGATGCGAACCTTTAGTATTGTAGGTTGCTATGCTAACCACTACACCACAGGTTACCCCAAATACAAGTTTGAATCTATCTTTGATTGTTATTGATTTGATTTAAAATAATGATCACCCACAGAATGTTACGATATTACATATACATATACATGATCGAATTGCGATCAGATAATCACCTTTTAGAAGATTTATTTTAATTTTTAATTATATTTTTAAAAAGCGTTTCAAATTCAATTTCATTGCTTTTTAAATTCCCTAATAGTTATGTTGATTAATAAATTTTAAACTGGTGTGTTAAAAATTTTATTGAAACTGTTCACAACAAGAATTACCTTCGTTGTAAATGTTCTCCGTTTGCTTTAATAAATACTTTTTCGTTCTTCTTTTTTTTTTTTTTTTTTATTTCTTTCGAACCTGAACCAACGGATATCCCGAAAATCCTTCCTTTGTTGTAAAAATCTGAGTCAGTGGGTTAAGAGAAAGCCAGCTGCGAAAAATGTCTCTAAGAAGTTTAGCTCGCTTAATTAACAAAGTTATTAACACCTGTTGGGTATTCTCACCTGACGTACGGGACCTCCGAAATAGTAAAGAAATTAGAACAGTCTTTTAACTTCCTGTAATACACAAAATATAGGAATCAAAATATTTTTTTGGGATTCACCAGACCAAATAATAATGATTTTTATTGCTAGTATTTATATACCTAAGATTATTTGAGGCGACTGCTTTCAAAATATAAAAATTCTATTTTAAAAGTTTGCCAAAAAAAAAAAAAAAAAAAAAAATAGAACAGTTTTTCATTGATATGACAATTTTCTCAAATATCATCCATTTGCGAGTAAAGTTTTTACTAAATATGTATTAGTTTTGCCAAATTGTAAGCTTTTAAATAATAAATAATATAATTGGAATAGGGTTTAGTACAATCACCATACACCATACACAGTTAGCAAAAATGTACCAAATTAACCTTTTGCCATAATAGATATTAAATAAATTAAGAATATAACACCTGATGATATGAGATATTGTATCAGGAGGTTATACTAATTGGTGCACAATGATTTGGGTTAACCTGTCTTTTGATAAAACAAATAGATTCGATGGTTCTCTACACGCGAAAAACGTCGGCTTATTTTATCCAAATTATAAGCTTTTCAAAAATAGATGTGAGAGATCAAAAGAGATTATTAATAATGGAACCCACTGTTGGTTTAAGTAGGTCAATTGACACAAAAGTCCAAAGGCTTGCAATATTACATGCCTTTCGGTTGTCACCTATATTTGACACCTATGTAATTCATGTGCACCTTTTTTTTTTTTTTTTTAGCCTCCCTGAAATACATACCTAATTGGCAATGGGAAAAACACGGATTTTCCTGGTTAAAACCTGAAAAAATAGATTTGGCTTCTGGATGCTAAACACCCCAAATATCGAAAGAAAATGAAGTATTGTGTCAATAAATCTATTTACAACGCCATCTGTTTGAAATTTATAGAACTTACAAATAATCACACTCAATCATAGTATAATAGGGGTCACCTGTGGTATTGTGGTTAGCATGGCAACCTACAATTCTAAAGGTTTCAGGTTCGCGCCCACCGGTGGCCCTAGGATTTTATAATGGGAGTAAAAATCCTCAGCCATGCCGTCCCTCGGATAGGACGTTAAATGGAGGTCCCGAGCCTGTACGATGGCAGGTACTCGTTAAAGATCCCTATCCTAATTATACTTGGGTAGTCAAAATTTAGGACTCCAGTAGGACTGTAGCATCGTCCTAGCGATTAGCGTTAGTGGCATAAAGTGACTTTAAACAAACAAACAAACAAAATAGTATTATAAGCATTTAATTTGCAATAAAAGAAATATTGAGGGCCAATAATCGAGGTAAAAACGGTACTTTCTTTTAATTATGACAAAACTACACACAATTAGCCGAATTTTATAAAAATCGGTTAAGTAATTTCTGATTTTACCCCCGACAAACATCGTGACAGATTTTCCTTTATATATAAAGATTTTAAAGAAATTTTATAAAGTAGTTGCGAAATTGGGAAGAGGATCAGTGCTAATCCATCGGTAACCTGAGCTGACAAGATGAAAGGGTCCGCTTTTACGGAAGGAAATTGAGCTATTAGCAGTAATTACAATGAGCCCACATGCGGAAGTAATAATAGGCGGGGCAACATCAATTGCTTCCCGATGTAGGAATTCTAGCAGCGGGGGGGGGGGGGGGGGGAGTCGAATCCCATGTTTCATCCCAATGGGGCTATAGAATTTTTTTTTTAACCGAGAGCTAGTATTTATCAACGATTCCAGGAGTATGCAGATTCGAGTTAAAAAGGTTACTGCAGGCAGAGAGGCCAAAAAAAAAAAAGATAAAAAATAACAAAACAAAAAGGGTAGGCAGTAATTTTTAGCACGGGGGGGGGGGGGGGCTGTATCGAAGGGAGTTTTTAATCTGAGCCGTTGAACATCACAAAAGCGCTGATTATAGAAGAGGCCCCCCCTCCCTAAACACATGTGCGCCACAGAACAAAGAGCGGCTACTGCTCCTAAGTGCGGGGCATTCTCATTAGGTCTCTATTGTAGGCAGATCTAGTCCTCTCTGTATTGTTCTAGCCCCCTCCTACCGTATTTATAATCGATTCGAGGACTTTCCGATATTCGGGGTTTTGTTCTGCCTCCCGCGGTTAGGGACTTACCCTCCGTCGAGGACGCCTAAGCCGCTGACCCGAAGGGCATATTCAGGATGAGAAACGTACCTAATAGGCGGGCGCAATCGACTATAGGGTGCGCTAGTAGTTTTGCAAAATGTAAGGAGGAACTGGGACAGACATAGTTGATGTGATCGAGATTATTGGTAATTTTTTTTTTTTTTTCGGTTGGCGCATTAGGCCTAATGAGACCTTTGGCCGCGCAGTGTGGTCTTGTTACAGACATTTGTTTTGCTTGCGGAAGTACAGACAGCCTGGAGGGGGTAGCCCAAACCTCACATTGCTGAAAGCCATGGTCACCATGGTGCAGCGGCAGACTGCCCACAGCTCCATAACCAATCCCATTGGGGCCAATTTGGCAGTGTCCTTCCCACCGATGGCGTCAGCTCTCTCGGGTTCAAGGACAGTGACAAACTGGTCTAGGTCCAAGGATTATGGTAGCTGAGAGTCAGCAGGCCCCGAGGACCTATATTTCTTTCCCTGAAGCATACCGTCCCTGAACCAAACCTCCGGGCGGTTACTGACATCCTGGAAAACCACACCACGATTCTCGATGAGATACACGAGGAAGGTTCATCACTCCTACGCCCGGTCGGTGTGAGTCGCCTCCAGTAGGCTGACGGGCCTCACATACCCGGGGGTGGGGGTAGACTTGGACTGCGTGGCGTTCATTGGTGGGCGGTCACCCGAAGGGAGCGGTCACCCATCCAAGTACTGACCACGATGGACGTTGCTTAACTTTGATTATCTATTGCAAGCGCCCTTGTCCACTCGGCCATCCCGGCCCCTCATTGGTAATTTTAAAAGACCACTAATTGAAGGGCAGGCTATCCTTAATGCAAACCACATAATTACATGTGGAATAATATCTAGAAGTAAAAAAACATTTATTTTACAAGCCTTGGGCCTTCAAACTAGCAATCTTAAAGGACTGCCCCATCAAATAAAAGTAGAAATCAAATCTATATGAATAAAGATGAAATTCTGTTTTTTTTTTTTTTTTTTATTTGTTCTTTATAGAAATCCACACCGTTTGTCCTAAATTCTCCAAATTTCGCTCAGTTGTTCTTTGATATCAGGTGCGAACACCTGTCCATATTAAAACTGCAAAAAGCCGATCTCTGGGTATATTCTTTATTGTTATCAAATTCGTCATGATCTCGCTTTACAATGGTTTTTTTACGAAATCGACCATTTGAGTCGAAAAAACGGTCTAAAAATTCATTTTATAGATTTTGAAGAGGCTAACAAGGCCCGGTAAGACCTCCCTTGGCAGGCGTCGAGTTCTGGGATTTTTAAACCATATGTTTTTTTTTTTCAACATTACAATACACCATACAACATTAAAAATGCCTCCTAAAAAGCGAGTTTCAATAGGAGTAGTGAGCTCAAAAGCAAAAAAACAACGTAAAATACGAGCAGCTGAAACTCTTGACAAACATCAAAATAGGATTGAACCACAGAGGCAGAATCGCGGGAAACTGAGTCTGCCCAGGAATACGGGGCCGCCTTGCGCCACAGAGGCTTATACAAGCCGATTTGCGAGAAGGTGAAACTCCAGGCCAATATTTCTGTTTGTTTGTTTGTTCTTTATAGAAATCCATACCGTTTATCGTAAATTCTTCAAATTTCGCTCAGTGGTTCTTTCATAACAGGTGCGAACACCTGTCTATATTAAAATTGCCTAACTTCAGCCGATCTTCAGCTGATATTCTTTATCCTAACAAAAATCATAATGATCTCGCTTTACAATGGTTTTTTACGAAATCGACCGTTTCCATCATCTTTCAAATGATTTTTATGCTCAATCGGGTTTTAATTATGGAAAATTAAATTAATAACGCCAAAAAACCTTATGAATCCCAGGTAATGGCCCGGCTTTTATCCCCGTTTCTCTAGTTCCTGAAAAGAAGCAGCACCGTCGCTTGCGCCCGCCTATAAAACAAAAATATAAATAAATTTGCAAATATTTATTTATTTATATTTATAAATATTTATTTATTTATATATGCTTGGTCATTTTTATAAATTTCAAACGCTAAAGTAACAATGATGGTGGAAGATAGTTGACCGAAGATTATTATAACACTGGGGGTGCGGTCAAAATAAGTAGCACAAATATGTGAGATTTACATATTTTATTGTAGCCGACGTTTCAACTCAAATTTTAGGTCATCATCAGGGCTAAATTAGAAAAAACAAAAAGCAACCAATTAGAGAAATTATATAAACAAATATTAAACGTATGCAAAACGTTAAATAAATTGGATAAAAATAAACATAATTTTTTTTAATAGAATATAAAAATTATAGCTCTTAAAGTAAGACTATGATAAAAGTAATAAATGAAAATGAGATAAAACTCAAAATAGCATATCTGAGGAAATGTTGTATTCTAGGTGATTGTAATCAATCATCTGATTGGTCGTTTTTTGGTTTTTCTCATTTAGCCCTGATGATGACCTAAATTTTGGGTCGAAACGTCGGCTACAGTAAAATATATAAATCTCACATATTTGTGCTACTTATTTTGACTGCACCCTCAACCATGTTCTGTTTTGCTAAAGTAACAACTTTGAAAATATTTACTATCTGAACGCACTTTGAGTGGTTTTGATATTGTATTAATAGAGGAGAGAGTATTAGCGGATTTTTAAGATTAAATGAAAAACTAGAAATGCTATTTTTTATATTTATATTTTATAAGTTATTCAGAGTTATTAAAGTCTTATAGTATTGAAGGTGCGAAATGTTCCTTAAATATACACTTTAAAACAGAGTTACTAGATAAAATCATTGACGGTTTTTTTTTTTAATTGAAGACCCTGGAAATTTGCTGAAGCCTAAAACTACATCGTTGTTAAATATCGCCGGGGAGCGAGGACGGTCGAAGAATCCGAGCTAATAGGCCAACAGATCAGTCATACCTTGATTAACGCCCTACAGAGGGGAGAGAAAAAAAAATTGGTCCTCCGGGCCGGACTCTGAACCAGGCCACAGACCCTCATTATCCAAGTTCACCCTTTATTATGTATGAGCTTTTTCTCAGGTTTTTCTCTCTTTTTTTTTAATTCTTTTAATTAATGAATCCACTTCATATTAACTGAGGGCAATGACCAAATCTTTTTTTTTTGTTTTTCCTTGGATCCTTTTTTTTTTTTTTGTTCATCCAATCGGAAAGTTCTAAATCAACTATTGTTTAAACAAAATATTATTTTCAAACTTTTTATTGAAGTGAGATTTAATCGGAATGTTCAATATTATCTATTGCTTGTTAAATGTCCCTTTATGCCTCTAAAGCTAATCTGACGATGCTACATTAGGATTGGGAATCCTAAATTTTGCCTATCCAGGTATAATTAGCATAGGGATCTTAAACAAGTACAGGGTATTTGTTGACCTGATCGTAGGGGCCCCTGACATCGTACAGGCTTTGGACCTCCATTTAACATCCTATCTGAGAGACGGCATAGCCAAGGGACACCACGGGATGCGAGCCCGTGACCTTTTGTGTTGTAGGTTGCTATGCTAACCACTACACCACAGGTGACCTTCATGAAGGAACGTTGTTTATTCCTTGAACTTTTTCCATTGGAGCTATTAACAGAAGTAACGCTATTTGGCTTAACAGCATAGTTCCTTAAATGTCTCAGATTCATCCATCCACTACTTTACAACTCTAATTTATCAAGTTTACTATGTAATGGAATCAGAACTAAGATGATTTTTCTATCAGAGACACGCATTGCGCAACAGAATTAGCATGCATTGTGTGTATCATGGATTAACAGCTGGTGACGTAACGTTACCGCTTAAGTGCCTATACTTTTCCCAAAGAATCGATACTCGATATTATTTGACATAGAGTATGGATGCTTGTTAATTCTACTGAATTTTTTCAGATTTTTAAAAAATCGGCTTTTAGAGAAATTTAAATTTTTAAAACCAAATTTCTCTTAAGCCCTATTGAGTTGCATATCATAAGGAAGGTCAAAGATTCAGTTTTAAAATAACATTAATTTCAACTCTCTATCTCGCCTAGAAGAGCTGCAATTTCAATTTCCAGATGATGGGAAAGGTCAAAATTGTGTGTTTTTCCATGGTTTTACATAGCTATATTTTGAAAACCGTTTGAGATGTTGAGCTGAAATTTGGTATTTTTCTTAGTCTACAGGAAGGTATCCTATGTACCAAATTACATTAAAATCTGAGGTGGTGATGGATAAAATGTGTTGATGTGACATGGAATGACATTTTTATGCTACGAGCATATTGAATACGAGTATAACTAAACCATAACGAATGCTATATGAGCTGCTTGGCTCATGTCAGCTGTTGAAAAAAAAAAAAGGAACGACGGCAGAGGCGCCAGGTGAGACATAGTGGATAGCGTCTCTTTTTGAATGAGTTTCCTTTTTATTAATTTGGAGTCTGAAAAGAGGAAAAGATTGAAAAGCCTGAAAAAAGAAGAAGAAAGAAGACTTATGAACCGAGTGGACATTAAAGGAAGTTTATAAGTGAGTTGTGAAATTTAATTTATTGTAAACAACAATAGCACACTTAACCTTTATAGTGTATTTAAATTTTTATTTCATTTAATTGAGAATAATAAAAAATATCTATTTTAAATAATTTATTTTTGAAGAGAAAAGATTTGGCTCCGCCGGGAATCGAACCCGGGTCTTCCGCGAGACATGCGCGGTATGCTATCCATTACACCACGGAGTCGCTTCCAAACGGTGCCAAATCCTTCCTCTTCACTGACAACTCTCCCACGATCTCGCAAGTTTTGCGAGTAGTTACGGGAGATGGACAATTTTTGTCCATTTTTGGGCATCTTCTTGACGTTCCTCAATTTTTTTAATTATTTTATATTAATTTAACCATCATTGTGGGTGACCACCTATTTTTGTTTGTTTGTTTAACGTCCATTTTTATGCTACTTAGGCTAATCGGACGATGCTACCAGTGGGAGTCCTAAATTTTGCCTATCCAGGTATAATTAGGATAGGGATCTTTAATGAGTACCTGACATCGTACAGGCTCGGGACCTCCATTTTACGTCCTATCCGAGGGACGGCATAGCTTAGGACTTTTTACTCCCATTAAAAAATCCTAGGGTCACCGCTGGAATTGAACCCGCGATCTTTAGTATTGTAGGTTGCCATGTTAACCACAACAACCACCTATTTTTTAAATTATTTTAAATAATTTATTTTTGAATTTATTTTTTATTTATTTTTTTAAATAATTTATTTTTGGAAGCGACTCGGTGGTGTAATGGATAGCATACCGCGCATGTCACGCGGAAGACCCGGGTTCGATTCCCGGCGGAGCCAAATCTTTTCTCTTCAAAAATAAATTATTTAAAATAATTTAAAAAATAGGTGGTCACCCACAAGGATGGTTAAATTAATATAAAAAAATTTAAAAATTTGACGAACGTCAAGAAGATGCCCAAAAATGGACATAAATTGTCCATCTCCCGTAAATACTCGCAAAACTTGCGAGATCGTGGGAGAGGTGTCAGTGAAGAGGAAGGATTTTGCACCGTTTGGAAGCGACTCCGTGGTGTAATGGATAGCATACCGCGCATGTCTCGCGGAAGATCCGGGTTCGATTCCCGGTGGAGCCAAATCTTTTCTCTTCAAAAATAAATTATTTAAAATAATTTAAAAAATAGGTTGTCACCCACAATGATGGTTAAATTAATATAAAAAATAAACATATATATTCATTCATATTCCTCAATGTCTTTATGATTCCTCTGAATAACACTGATACCTTGTGGAAAAGAAAGGGACAAATAACAAATAAAGGCCCGATTAATTTAAATTAAAATAGCCTCACATAGCACGAAATTAGTTTCATGTAAAGACTAGCTAGTATTGCTGCTAATCCGTGGACGCAGCTAAACTGTTCACACAATGATTTTCCGTTCAACTGATCAAATGGCATCGGGTGGGGAAGGATGTCAGCAGGTGAACTTGTGATTCGCAGATCAAACGGTTTGAGGTCGTTGGGGGAACCAACTCTGATCCGGTATCAACTATTCCCTTCTACAGTGGCATACCGTAATGCAATTGAAGGAAATTTTAGTTATCTCTTGATATTGTAACGTTAGACAAAAACATAAGGTTTAGAGTAGTTGGAACGAACTGCCATAGTGCATGTTTGAAACAAAGATGTTCGAGCACCATCAACGATGACCAAGGACCTTCGAGGCTGTTCTTCTTACGGCGGTTTAAGTGAAATCTCTCCATTGCGCGTCTCCCTCTCTTTTACCGAGCCGGCAGCATCCCCATCAAACATTCCACCTACCGGAAGCTCCGATCCCTGTTATGTTGTTAATATTTAACAAATGTTGTCAATATATAACATATATTGCATTAAATCAACACCAAGATAACGATCACAGAATTGATTTAAGGCTCGCGGGCAAAGCCGCGACGGGGAATGCTAGTATTTATTTAAATTAAAAGACCATCAATTATACGATTGAAAAATCTGGTGCGTGCGCGCAACACACAACTTTCACTTACCAACTTACTTAGATTAGAAATTAATGCGTTTTGTTAATTGCCACTTCTCAAATGAACAGAACGGCTTTAATTAATAACAATGGCCTGTCATTAAATGCGTACTCCGCATGCGTGGGCTCAACGAGTTTTATGAGTTGACTGAATATTTTTCTTTTTTTCTCCTCTTTATGTTTTCTTTATTTTTATCATATCTCATATTTAGCCATATCTTATTTTTAGGCATAACGAGAGACAGTTAATTTCTCCATGTAAACAAAAACAAAGGTACTTTATAAGAAACAAACAAACAAAAAAGCCCCCCCCCCCCAAAAAAAAAAGCCCCCTCAGAACATTTTAATAATGATAAAGCTTACCTGATATTAAAGAAAACCTAATTTTCATTAAACATGGCGAATTTGATGAAAATCGTTAAAGACGTTTTTGAGATAATCGAAAAAATTGGAAAAAAAGTTATGAACTAAAGTGCCCCCTCCGTTTGACCAATTTTGATGAAATCTGTGCTGTCACATCGCGGGCATATACCAACACCAAATACTGAGTTTTGTCAAAATCGTTAAAGCCGTTTTTGAGTAAATAAAAAAACAGGTGATAATGAGACAAAATTTATTAAGTAAAGTCCCCCCTCCGGTTGATCAATTTTGATGAAATGTTGGCCATCACATCTTTGGCATATACATACATCAAATACCCAGTTTGATCAAAATCATTGAAACCGTTTTTGAGTAAATAAAATAAACACGTGAAAATTATACAAAATTTATTAAGTAAAGTCCCCCCTCCGGTTAATCAATTTCGATGAAAATTTCACAGGCATATAATGGGCATATAAATAGATCAAATACTCAGTTTAATCAAAATCGTTAGAGCCGTTTTTGAGAAAATCGAAAAAAATGTAAAAAGTTATTAAATAAATTACCCCCTCCCTTTGAGCAATTTTGATAAAATTTTTGCTGTCACATCGCGGGCATATAAATAAACTAAATACCTAATTTCAGCTTCGTACGGCTTATAGTTTTTGAGCTAGTCTGTTCACATACACACACACACACACACAGACCATTTCGCGGGACTTGGTTATTTGGAGTCAGGGGGTCCCAAAACGTGTATTTCCGTTGAAAACCGGAAGTCGAAAATTTTCACGATCGCAATACTTCCACTTACAATATATTTCATATATAGGTAAGTGAAAGTAAAAATTATTTATGTTTTGAGAATGGGGGAAACAGCCCCGAAATGTCAACATGTGCTGTAAATAAATATTTTTGGTGAAAAAGGAAGATACTTTTTGCTCATTTTTTATCAATGAAAAATATTATTAAAAAAAAAAATAAATAAAGCAAAGATGTATGTAAAGCTGAAATGTCAAACTCATCTTCAACTTCTCTTCCAAACGATGTTGTTCGAGCACTGCATTCCGACATCTCCCCACCTACGTCTCGACGAAGGCAACTTTGTAAGCAGAATATTAAGGGGTCGTAAAAATGGCCGCCTGATCGTAAAGGGCCACGGCCTTATAGATTATCGAACAGAGTGGTTTTTATTGTCTATTAAATCCGAGGCAGCGATCGGCGGGAAAGTAACTCATTTAGTAAACCCATAATTAACAATTTATTATCCCTCCCAAATAAAGTATTATTAATTAAAAGATTGTAATCAGGAAGGCGTAAAGGGATTAGGTAGCTGTAATTTAAAAAGATTCCTTTTTTTTTTCTTTTTTCTTTTCTCTTTTACTTCATTAAAATATTCCATTTAATTTAGCCGGGTCGTAGGCTACATGCTCCCTTAATATTAGGTTAATATCGAATGGATAAATTGGTAATCGTATGGGTAGTTAGTTATTTCAGAATCGATTTATACAGAAATTAATCTTTACATAATAACCTAAGTATTAATCGATAGGTATCGATCAAAAATCTTGGTAGACAAAATTAGAATTCATTTCAGTGCTAGGTAATTCGAATTATTATTGGGTTGTAAAAAAAGTTCGTAGCGTTTTTTAAGAATATATTTAATTAAAAATTTCAGATACATGTAAATATTTTTAATCAATGATATATGACCCATTGATCCATCTTTCAGGTAATTTTGTAATTCCGTCCTCCCAGAACTGTTCAGTTTTCTGCGCGATGAACTCGTCCATGTGCTTTTTACAGTCCTCGAGCGAGTTATATTGTTTCCCGTTGAGGGAGTTTTGGAGAGACCGGAATAAGTGGTAATCTGTTGGGGCAAGATCTGGTGAACAGGGTGGGTGGGTTATCACATCCCAGCCAAACTCCAACAATTTTCGCCGAGTCTGTAAAGACACGTGAGGACGGGCGTTGTCGTGGTGAAAAACAATGCCTTTGCGATTAGCCAATGCTGGACGCTTGTATGTGATATGACAAGTGTTTTTGCGATATCCCGGGTCGTATTGTGAGGGTTATCGGTCACTAATTGTTGAATTTTTTCGTCATCAACAGTTGAAGGACGACCAGAGCGCCTGGCTTCTTCCAACTCAAAATTTCCGGTTCTGAACCGAGCAAACCACTTACGGACGGTGCTTTCACCTACGGCGTCATCTCCATACACGCTGCAAATTTTGTTGACCGTCTGTGCAGCGGATTTTCCTTTTCGGAAATAAAATAGCATTATATGGCGAAAATGAATTTTTTCCTCCTGAATTTTGGACTAACACAATACACTTGAACAATAGAAGATCCCGGTTGAAACTGATGCATAAAAGAACGTTATCTAATCCCTTTTTAGGATATGTAAACATTATTGACCATGTAAACAGGATTAACAAACAAAGAAAGGATTAAATTAAAATAATGAAAAAAAAAACGCTACGAACTTTTTTTACAACCCAATATTTTTCCTTACGATTCATACACAGTACCGGTCAAAAGTTTAAACTCACCCTCAGATTTTGTAAAATAAATAAGTAACAACATTTTATTTATTTGACAACGTAACAACTATAATTTTATTTTTAATTTATTTATAACTAGCTTTAATGTCCCGGTTTCATCCACGGAATTTTTAAAACAATGAGGAAAGCCGTGGGTCAAGAAAAGTTCGTTAGGACAGAAATGAGATTCTTTTAACTCCAACGGTTGATTTCCTAAAAATGTAATGTAAAGCGAGATCGAAACGATTTTTATAACAATAAAGAATATACCCAGAGATTGGCTGCTTTGCAATTTTATTATGGACAGGTGTTCGCACCTGGTATGAAAGAACCACTGAGCGAAATTCGGAGAATTTAGGACAAACGGTATGGATTTCTATAAAGAACAAACAAAAAAAACAAACTAACAGAATTTCATCTTTATTTATATAGATCGTATTCAAAACAATCATATAATTTTTGAAATGTTATCTCTTGAGTTACAATTATTTTTTTAAACTTGAAGATTGTGAATTAAATACAAGTGAGTCTAAACTTTTGACCGGCACTGTATGACTTAAAATAACTTGCAGATTTTCCATGCGGGCGTAATATTATTTTTATAATTTCTTCGCTTAGAAACGTTAATTCATTTCGTCCTAAAATCGTATGATTCTTTTTTCTTTTCCTTTTCTATGTTAATATATGCCAAAAATACATTATAATTAAATAAAACGCACAATAAAATTATACTTTTTGTGTTATTAAGTATAATAATAATTATTGACTCGTGTTAATTTTATAACTTAACAGTTAGAGTTGAATGCTTAACGCCGATATGACCTCACCCGTTTCCGTCAGACACACCTTGGTCATTATCTCCCACTCTTATAAAACATTATCTCATGATTTCACAAATTGAAAAGACAGATTTAAATACTAATATCTTAGCCCTAATTGTGCAAAAAATTTTTTTTTAGTACGGGATAATTTAAATTTTAAAGAACTATTGCAACACTAATGTGGGTTAAAATTTTTTTTAACGGAAATGACAATTTTCGATACCACACAAATTATGAAAATACAATTATACAAACAGGTTATAAAAATTATCACTTTGTAACACAGAAATAACGATATGACTTGAGCTTCAGAACCAAGACTTATTCTCCAATCCATCGCTTCTTATATTTAGTCTTAAGAAGAACAGCCTCGAACCTTCTGGACCAGTGTAGATGGTATTGGAATGGTATGGAAGTCACAAACATGTACTATGACAGTTGTTTCCAACTGTTAGTTCGTTCTAACAAGCAGTTCTAGAGCTATTGTCCTGAACTATTCCAAATCATATAATTTGTGTTTTGTTTCGTGTTACACTATAATATGCACAAAACCGTATTAAAGCATTCCCTGAGGTCACCAACTGTGGTGTAGCGGTTACCTTAGCTGCCTACAATACTAAAGGTCACGGGTTCGCGTCCCGGGGTGGCCCTAGGGATCTTTTAAAGGGAGTAAAAAATCCTTGGCTATGCCGTCCCTTGTATAGGACGTAAAATGGAAGTCCTTAGCCTATAAGATGTCAGGTACTCGTTAAAGATCCCTATCCTAATTATACCTGAATAGGCAAAATTTAGGACTCCCACTGTAGCATTGTCCGATTAGCCTTAGTAGCACAAAGGGATGTTAAACAAACAAAGCATTCCCTAACCACCATACTAAAACGTTTGGAAAAACGATTTTTATTCTCCTGTTTAAATTTCTTATTTACTTAAAAATTTTACTTTTTGCATAATATTTTATGAGAATTAATATTAATAATTAGTAAAATATGTTTTCGCTATACTTTGCAAAAATTTATCTTATTGCGAGAAAATATTCTTTTATCGAGTTGAAATAGAGTTTCATTGGTAGCAATAATCTATATTGCCATGGTAAATTATCTTTAATAGGCTGCAGCCTAACTCATTGAGCCAAACGGCATCTCAGTCATTTAAGATACTCACTGACTACTAAAAAGGAATATTTTTCATTATATAACCTCCCAGACATTAAAACCCGGTTGATTTTTTTTAAAAAAAATTGACTAAAAATAATTAAAACAATAAAACAATTAATCAGAGAAGTTAAGAATTTGTATAACTGAATTTGCAAGTAACATAAAATCTGAATTTTGATTTGCGGATAAATTTGATACATTTTTCTCATTTAATGAAAGGGCCTCATGTTTGTAAACTCGTAAAGTTGCGGATGGATGAATCTGGGACATTTTCTAAAATTTTCTGTTTAGCCAAATAGTGGCTAATCTACTTTTATGTCAATAATAGGACAATTATAAACAGAATTACAGCCTTTTTTTTTTATATCATATATTTTTCTAACGTTACTTCTGTTAATAACTCCAATAGAAGAGATTAACTGCTGTATAGAATAAACAACGTTCCTGAGGTGTAGTTGTTATCATAGGTCACGGGTTCGCGTCCCGCGGTGTCGCTAGGAATTCTTAAAGGGAGTGAAAATCCTTAGCTATGCCGTCTTTCGGATAGGTCTCGGATAGAATGGATGTCCCAAGCCTGTACGATGTCAGTTACTGGTTAAAGATTCCTATCCTAATTATACGCAAAATTTAGGACTCCCACTGTAATATCGTCCGAATTGGCCTTAGTATCATAAATTGACGTTAATTAAACAATCAAACTAGAATTATCTTTTTACATAACATTTAAAAAATGTTACAATCATTTCTTATTCCACGGTCATTTTAAGTAGGATATTATGTGTACTGATATTTTTGGTACCTAATTTCCCCAAAATAAATCTATTAATTTGTCTAATTGTTAAGCAGGCAGAACAAAGCATGGCTGGGTTTAACTGGAAGATAATAATGTATAATAAAAAGAAAAGAAAAATACTAACTTATTTTAAGCACTACTTAATATGTTTCTAATGCTAAAATTAATATGTCTAAAGCCTGCAAAACAAATTAAATCCCCTAAATATGAGGAGGGTTATTCATATAAAATTGTTTTGGTTGATGAAGTTTAATAAAAAATCTTACTGCTTAAGTTAATATCATCAAGTTGGCTTCAACATAACTAAAGGTGATACTATGACCGTACTGATTGTACTGATGTTTGTGGGTAAATTTCACCAAAATAAATTTATTTATATTTCTAATTGTTAATGGAATTATTGCAAAACGTGGTCAAGGTTAGCTATAAGATAATAAAAAATACTAAGTTATTTTTTGCGCTACTTAAAAACTCTTTTATTTCTTATGTTAGAAATAATATGTCTTGAGCCAACAAAACAAATTAAATTCCCTAAATATGAGCAGGATTATTCTTAAGTAGTTTATTAAAAAACCTTACTGCTTAAGTTAATTTCATGAAGTTGGCTTCAACAGAACTAAAGGTGATCCTATGACCGTACTGTTTCTACTTATGTTTGTGGATAAATTTCACCAAAATAAATATATTTATATTTCTAATTGTTAATAAGCACTGCAAAACGTGGTCGGGGTTTGCTAGAAGATAATAAAAAAAGTAAATAAAAAATACTAAGTTATTTTTCGCGCTACTTAAAAACTCTTTTATTTCTTATGTTAGAAATAATATGTCTAGTGCCAACAAAACAAATTAAATTCCCTAAATATGAGCAGGATTATTCTTAAGTAGTTTATTAAAAAACCTTACTGTTTAAGTTAATTTCATGAAGTTGGCTTCAACAGAACTAAAGGTGATCCTATGAACGTCAAGGTGTTAATTTTGGCCCTTGAGGCTTTTTAAATTGTACAAAAATTTGTTAATAATACACAGCAAACATTGTTTTTTGTTTAACCTCCCTGTATGTTACTAAGGCTAATCGGACGATACTACAGTGGGAGTCCTAAATTTTGCCTATCCAGGTATAATTAGGATAGGGATCTTTAACGAGTACCTGCCATCGTACAGGCTCGGAACCTGCATTTTACGTCCTATCCGAGGGATGGCCTAGCCAAAGATTTTTTACTCCCTTTAAAAAGTCCTAGGGCCACACAGGGAATCTAACCTTTAGTATTGTAGGTTGCTAAGCTAACCACTACACCACAAACCACAAAACCCTTCCAGTTTATTTAAATAATGTATAAAAAAATACTAAGTTATTTTTTGCGCTGCTTAAAAACTCTTTTGTTTCTTATGCTAAAAATTATATGTCTAATGCCTGCAAAACAAATTAAATCCCCTAACTAATATAAGAGGAGGGTAATTTATTTAAAATTAAAAAAAAAAAGTTTTAATGGCAAGCATACAAAAATATACATCACGTGTTTTTTTTGTTTTTTGTTTTTGTAAGTTATAATTAAAATCGAAATATGTGTAGAAGAGAGAGAAGGGGGGGGGGGTTAGGGGGAGGCGTATACGGTAGAGAACGGAGAAGGAACTAATAGAGAACATTTAGCCTGTAATCAAGGAGGCATTGTGTTTTAGCGGGAAAAGTATTTCCCGGGTAAGGCGGGAGTAATTTTTACCCGCGCTCCCCCCCCCCCCCCCCCCCCCCCCGCCGTAGCTCAGCCATTAATTACTAATTAGAGGTCATTACGGGTCAATTAAACCGTTCAAAATGGCCGACTAATAAGGGCTTGGCCTAATAGCCTCCTAATCGCCGGTCCTACCTTTTTATATTGTTCCAGCCCCCCCCCCCCTCCTTACCCCCCAACCAACTTCTCAAGGAAAAAAACCAAGCAATTCTCACGCCAGGGATTCTTTACTGCCTTCTTCAATTATTATAATTGTTTTCCCCTTTTATCATAATTTTATTGCCAAACATTTTGTTTCTTCTTATTTCCTAGGCTCGCTGTTAAAAACCGATTCGTGTGAATAAATTCAAGAATTAAAATTTATAACTCAATTCTTCCCTTTCGTGTTCTAGTCTCACTTAAACTGTAACCTTACTTTTTTTTTTTTTTAAGAATAAAGAAACCATTGGAACCTCACCAACCCAGATTTCCTTGAAATTCGGTATATGTGTACTACTTGTATCAACAAGAACAATTGTGAAATATTACTGAGATATTAAGTTTTTGAATTATGGCCTCCAAAGCCCTCAAAAATAGGTCCAGAAACAGAAAATATCATTATTAAAAATAGCTGTAGATGTTTTCCAAATTTGGCTATGAGCCAATGAGATTTGTATCCTTCCATGCGATTTCATATGATATACAACAATGTATTGGTTGGTACATACTAAAGATATGTTCTCAAAACCAAATTTTAAATTTCAATTTTCTCAAAAAGGGCATTTTACCTTCTTCAATTATTATAATTGTTTTCCCCTTTTATCATGATTTTATTGCCAAACATTTTGTTTCTTCTTATTTCCTGGGCTCGCTGTTAAAAACCGATTCGAGTGAACTGTAACATTACTTTTTTTTTTTTTTAGAATAAAGAAACCATTAGAACCTCACCATCTCAGTTTTTACTTTCACTTATCTATATATGAAAGATATAGTAAGGGAAAGTATAGCGATCGTAAAAAATTTCAACGGAAATACACGTTTTAGGGTCCCCTGAGTCGAAATAACCAAGTCCCGCGAAATGGTCTGTGTGTGAACAGACTAAATCAAAAACTATAAGCCGTACAAAACTGAAATTAGGTGTACGTATATGCTAACGATGTGACAACTAAAATTTCATTAAAATTGGTCAAACGGAGGGGGTACTTTATTTAAAGAATTTTGTCTAATTTTTACGTTTATCTCGATTTTCTCAAAAACGTCTCTAACGATTTTGATTAAACTCGGTATTGGGTGTATGTATATGCCCGCGATGTGACAGTCAAAATTGATCAATTGGAGAGGGCACTTTACTTAATAAATTTTGTCACATTTTCGAGTTTTTTCTTTATTTACTTAGAAACGGCTTTAACGATTTTGATCAATCTTGGTATTTGATGTATTTATATGGCCGCGATGCGACAGCTGAAATTTCAACAGAATTGGTCAGAAATTGATCAAAGGAAGTTGATAAGTGAAAGTTGGGTGTTGCGCGCATCGCACCAGATTTTTTTAAAATTTAGCATATGTGTACTACTTGTATCAACTAGTACAATTGTGAAATATTACTGAGATATGACGTTTTTGAATTATTGGCCTCTAAAGCCCTCGAAAACAGGCCCAGAAACAGAAAAATATCATGATTAAAAATCGCTGTAGGAGTTTTCCAAATTTGGCTAGGACTATCAGATTAGTGTTGTTTAACAGCGCATTACATGCCTTCATCATATGATATACAATGTATAGGTTTGTACAAAAGAAATTTTCTAAAAAAAATAAATTTAATGTTAATTTGAATTTTCTCAAAATTTTTTTTAAAATTTGTATACTTTTTAAAAAGTAGGCAGTATTACATCTAATCATACATATCTAAGCATTACATCTAATCCTTTTGTACGTGACGTTTACGATTTCTTAGTTTTCTCAGTAGACTAAATTTATTTTTAGAATGAGTTTGCTAAAAGCTTTTTGTAGGAGACGGAAAATGAAAAGAACCAAAAAAAAAAAAAAAAAAAAAATACTTTATATATGAAGTATGAAATGAAGAGGGACTGTTCTAAAATTATAAGGATTAATCAAAGACGTTATCATACGACAGAAGTCTGAAACCTAAACATACTTTTATGTGCATGTCCCGTTTATTTATATATAAATTTTTATTTTCAAGTTGATCATGAAATATTTTATTATAATTTGAAAATATGTACTTACAGAAACAGCAATAGAATCGAAACACCATTAAACACTTGGTGAATAATGAAAAAGATGACTCACCTGTAAAAAAAAAACAAAAAAAAAACATGAGTTGAATGCTTAAAATGCTTCATTCACATAAAAAATATATTATAACGTGAAACACATATGATCGAAAAGAGTTCTAGAATTTTAATAATTTTAGATAGTTCTATAATATATAAATACTAGCATTTCCCGTCTCGGCTTCGCCCGCGAGCCTTTAAAATCAATTCTGTGACCATTATCTTGGTATTGATCTAATATAATATGTTAACTGATGTTAAGGAGATTTAGTAGAATTTGAGCTTTCGGTAGGTGGAATGTTGGAGGGGGAAGCTGCCGGCTCGGTAAAAGAGACGGAGACGCGCAATGGAGAGAGTTCACTAAAACCGCCGAAACAAAAAATGACTTACTCATCGTGAACGCTTCATTTTTCGGCTGTAAAACATGGTTTTCGACGCCCAAAAGGGCCTTTCGAGTTAAACTCGTCGTATCAAATTCTTTAAAATGAGTCCTAATTAGATATATTTTCTCGAAGTTCGAAAATCGCTGTCCGTTAGAGTTAAACGACAATTTCGCCATTTACATTTTAGATATTCTTAGGGGTTACATTTTTGATATTCCTTTCTTAGTGGTTACCTACATCGCTTTTAAAATCTAAATTTCGAAGTTTCTAATCATAAGTAGTTTTTGCTCTTCGTTGATTCTGTCAGTCAGGACAAAGCCTCTTATATATATGGAGAAGTATATATGTTGGAGTAGTATATATATGGAGAAATACATGGAAAAGAGATCGAAATAAACACGCACCATCCCCAATCATGGGAATCACAGTGTGCATAATTTGATTACCACTAATATTTAAATAATCAGTAGCCATATTTTATGTGAATGTCTATTTTAATACTATTGTAACGTTAAATAAATAGATAAGATATTCATAAAGATATTCAAATAAAAAACATATGGTTTAAAATCTCAACAATAGATTTCCGTTGGAGTTAAACGACAATTTCGCCATATAAGCCCCTTAGGGGTTACATTTTTGAAATTCCATTCTTAGTGGTTACCTACATCGTGTTTAAAGTCTAAATTCCGAACTTCAAGTTTCTATCATTAGTAGTTTTTGCTCTGCGTTGATTCTGTCAGTCAGGACAAAGCCTCTTATATATATAGAGATAAATATATAAATATATATGACTATATATTATATTAATATAATAAATAATTTATATAAATAAAGATGAAATTCTGTTTCTTTATTTATTTGTTTGTTCTTTATCGAAATCCATGTCCTAAATTCTAGAAATTCGCTCAGTGGTTCTTTCATACCAGGTGCGAATTTTTTTTAGCTGTTTGTTTGTTAAACCTCCCTTAATGCTGCTGAGGCTAATCGGACGCTGCTACATTGCGAGTCCTAATTAATTAATCAATATATATTATAAAGCAAAGTGTACAATGTGGTATATAACCCCATGGTACAAGAGGTTGCTATATAACCCCTAACGGAGAAGAAGGTTTCTGTTTTTCTCTTAAGGGTGTAAAATTGAAGAGAAAGGGACCGGAATTATAAGCCTCTTGCACCATTTAATTAGCCTCTCTGAGATTGAGATACGAGTTTATGAATGAAAAATTTAGTTCGAACTCCAGGCTACCAGGAAGCGCTAGGGTGCGTTTCACTCGATGTTTATTGTTCATTCATTCCGTTCAATTTGTAAAGGTTATGTATTTGTTCAGCTGTTCTTTTTAAATTACTAAAAAATCAAGCGAAAATAATTAGTTTCACCTTGTCTTTCAAAATAAAATAATGATTTTATATGTCAATTAGAAAACCGACTGGATACCTTACAAAATTAATTTTCTCATAATAAGAAGGTTAATTGATTAACACATTATATTTAATCAATATATAATATATACCTACTTAAGTAAATTTAATGCAATATGAGTGAATATTTTTGAGTAGTACAGTGAGCGAATAAAAACAGACATAAAACAAAAAAGGAGAGCTGAATTGACTGATTATAAATCGAAAATAAAATGTTTGAAGTGTTCTTATTGTATGTAATTATGAAAAATGGTTTTATTACTATGTATGATGAGCATTCCAGTTGACAAAAAGACTAACTCCAATTACAACATTTTTTCGATAAGATTTTATCACCCCTTATAGTTCAGGATAAAAAGAAATATGATGAAAAAATTCTGCCCTCATGATATTTTGGTTTTCACTTTAACTTTCACTTGTAATAGTAGGCACTGCGTCCGGCCAAATTACGGGGGGGGGGGGGGATATTTTAAGGGAGATTGAACTGGAAGAAAGGTCTTAAAAAAAAGTTTCTATGAATCTTCGGTAGTTTCTAAACTTCAGGATCTAATAGGACCATCACAGTAGTCGGCGCTTAAGTTGTAATCGAAATATAGTTTTTAACTAATAGATTTTTCAACCATAATCTAATAACTACTACTACTTATTATCTGCTGACTGCTTGGAATGGGCTTATAGAATTAAGAATCACAGAAACCATCAAAAAGGATGCATGACTTGACGAAGTTGCAGCAAAATTAATTGTTCATTCACCATTTTCAACCCTCTTTAAAGTATATAGGGTTCCTTATTTGGGCAGACTCTTCAGATATCGAATCTTAATATTGATACCATGTTAGAAGTTTCAAGAAAGTGCTAATTCTGTTCTATATTTCCTTTAATTTTAAAGTTTTTCTGTTATTAAAACTACCACACAACTACCGGAGCGAAGCCGGGCACCCTAGCTAGTAATTAATTAAATTAATGATTAATTTTGCCTATGCAGGAATAATTAGGACAGGGATCTTTTACGAGTACCTGACATTGCACAGGCCCGGGACTTTCATTTTACTTCCGAGGGAGGGCATCGCTAAGGATTTTTCACCCCTTTTAAAAATCCCACGTAATGTGGGTTGCTATGCTAACCACTACTCCACAGATGACTCCATGGCACGCTGGAGAAATATAAGCCTTGTCAAAGAAACTATATGGGACTTATTGATTTTCCTCTAAAAATAATAAAATTTATATTATTTTTATCCTTTAGATAAAGATAACAGATGGATGATCTGCCTTTGGTGAAGAAGGGGACCGGATTGGAACGTGCGCACCTAATGTTCTATTCACAACCGGCCGGTGGTCATTCACCTCCCCCCCCCCCTTCAATATATTATTCTTGACCGAGGGGGAAAAAAATTAAAAAAAAAAAAATCCATTATCCCTTGAACCCTTCCACCCTCTCACGGTGCACCATATCCACAACATACGAATATGAATAATTCAGATCCCCGATACTTGCTTTATGCGTTCGACCCAGGAGATTGAGTATGTCAAAAAAAAAAAAAAAAAATTAATTATTTCAGTTGTGGGTGCGCGCCGCGTGGACAAAAGAGTTTTGGGCCTGTGACCGGAGCGGCCATAATTAAAGTCCCTAATGAAGGGAGGACGGGATTATCTCTCCGTTTGCAATGACAGGGGACTTAGCCGAATCGCGTTAACTCCAAGGCTTAATTGGTATCTGCGTAAATTTAGAGTCCCCACCTCGCCCCCTCGGTATCTTCCTTAACAGAGCCACAGCTAGCCTATCACTCAAATTTAGCCAATTTTTACTTTCACTTAACTATATATGAAATATATAGTAAGTGGAAGTATTGCGAACGTGAAAAATTTCGACTTCCGGTTTTCAACGGAAATACACGTTTTGGGGTCCCCTGAGTCGAAATGACCAAGTCCCGCGAAATGGTCTGTGTGTGTGTGTGTGTGTGTGTGTGTGTGTGTGTGTGTGTGTGTGTGTGTGTGTGTGTGTGTGTGTGTGTGTGTGTGTGTGTGTGTGTGTGTGTGTGTGTGTGTGTGTGTGTGTGTGTGTGTGTGTGTGTGTGTGTGAACAGACTAGCTCAAAAACTATAAACCGTGCGATCCTGAAATTGGGTATTTAGTGTAGGTATATGCCCACGATGTGACAGCATAAATTTCATCAAAATTACTTTAAGGGAGGTGGTACTTTACTTAATAACTTTTTAGGTTTTTTTCGATTTTCTCAAAAACGGCTCTAACGATTTTAATTAAACTGAGTATTTCATCTATTTATATGCCCGAGATATGACTGTTAAAATTTCATCAAAATTGATTAACCGGAAGGGGGATTTTACTTAATGAATTTTGTAACATTTTCACGTGTTTTTTTTATTTACTCTAAATTGGCTTCAACGATTTTGATCAAACTGGGTATTTGATGTATGTATATGCCCGAGATATGACTATTAAAATTTCATCAAAATTGATTTTTTTAATATAACTAGCTGACCTGTGCGAAGCATTCTTAATCTAACCTACTTAAATCTATTATTTGTATATATTGTGATCTTAATAGTAATCAGTGAATATGAATAATTGGTAATGATAAAACAAATGAATAATGAATAACCATTATTCATAAGCAGTAATGAATAAAATATATTCATGAGCTAGGATTAATATAATGTTCATCAATCATGAATACCTAATATTCATCAATCATGAAAAAGAAATATTCACCGATCACCAATCATGAATATGATGTATACGTAACCAATGCTCATTTAAATTTTAAAGACGAGAATGCATTTCTGAATTAAAAGTTGTCCTAAGCAGTGGGTGTAGTCAACTGAACAGCATTTGAAGTCACAAGTAAAGAATTTGAGAAGAATGGAAAGAGCAAACGAATTTTCAATCATCATTCATGATTAGCAACACTCAGAATTGTGATTTTTTTTTGTAATCATGTTTAATGAATTTATATTATTCATGATTAATGAATGATCTGTAATCATGAGTAGTGAATTCCCATTAGTCATGATTAATGAGTAATGAGTAATCATGAATAATGAATTCTTCTTAATCATGATTAATGACTAACATTTAATAATGAATAATAGTCATTCATGATTGTTGAGTACATTATATTCATGAATACTCCACGACCAGCGATTAATACAATTAATGATTAATGATTCTGTGCTAAAGAATGATCTGTGAATGAAGATTACAATCATAATCATGATTAAATTTTTGTTTAAATGTGCCCAATTCTGATAAATATCAACAAAGGTGAGATTAGAAGACGGAATACTTAATACTTAAATAAACGTTTCGATTTCGCGGAAAGCGAGTGCACTGATTCTATTGACGGAAATCGCATGTTTTTGCATGTAATTCGCAAACGACGGTGTTTATCATAAAAGTGTATTTTTTTTTTTTTTTTTTTTTTTCGGTTGGCGCATTAGGCCTAATGAGACCTTTGGCCGCGCAGTGTGGTCTCCTTACAGACATTTGTGTTTCTTGCGGGAGCACTGACAGACTGGAGGGGATAGCCCAAACCTCACGTTGCTGCAAGCCATGGTCACCATGGTACAGTGGCAGACTGCCCATAGCTCCATAACCAATCCCATTGGGGCCAATTTGGCAGTGTCCTTCCCACCGATGGCGTCAGCTCTCTCGGGTTCAAGGACAGTGACAAACTGGTCTAGGTCCAAGGATTATGATAGTTCAGAGTCAGCAGGCGCCGAGGACCTATATTTCTTTCCCTGAAGCATACCGTCCCTGAACCAAACCTCCGGGCGGTTACTGACATCCTGGAAAACCACACCACGATTCTCGATGAGATACACGGGGAAGGTTCATCACTCCTACGCCCGGTCGGTGTGAGTCGCCTCCAGTAGGCTGACGGGCCTCACATACCCAGGGGTGGGGGTAGACTTGGACTGCGTAGCGTTCATTGGTGGGCGGTCACCCGAATGGAGCGGTCACCCATCCAAGTACTGACCACGATGGACGTTGCTTAACTTTGATTATCTATTGCAAGCGCCCTTGTCCACTCAGCCATCCCGGCCCCTATCATAAAAGAGTATATAATTAAAAATAATCTTGTGGGACAAACTGAAAAAAATTATCCAAAAAAAAGAGCCCTGCGACCCTTTCCAAATTTTTGCTGTGCATTGCAGTTTTTCGCTTACAAATCGCAAACGAAGGGGTTATTCGAAAAAATGGATATGACCGAAAATGTTCTCTTTGAAAACTTCGAAAGATTGACACTATTTAGACACCTACGATTCTACGAACATTTTATTTTCAAATACAGAGGTATTGCTCGCAATCGAAGGCGAAATGAGTGATTTGTATATTTTTCGGTGTAGCGGTTAAGGAAAGCTTTAAAATGCCTCATTCATGAAATATGGTGAAGTATTAAGGCAGTTATGGTGTAAAAACAAAAAAAAAAAAGGCTTGAGAAATAATATATACTATTATAATCATTAAGTAAAGACATAGGATTATTTTTTTATAATTTATTTATTCAAGATTGAAGAAAATAGGGTACTTGTGTAACTTAACGAAGCCCGAGAAACGTATCCTGTAAGCCGTATAAGAATCCTTTCACACGTCATTTCAGTTTTAGTTTCAGTCAAACTGTCATTCTTCCTTCTTATAAGGAGTAGGGATGTGACTCGATGTCGATGTTTCCGATGTTTTTAAAATCGATGTTATGTAGCCGATGTTTTGTGAACATCGATGGTTTAAGGAGTTGACTTTTTTTCTATTATTGAAGGAGTACTGTGAAGAAAAGTTGAACGTTTAAAATTTAAAATCCTCATAACTCAGTGTTTACACTCAGTAAATGCAAGCGATGTTTTGACAAAAGCATAGATGTTTTTAACATCGACTTTTAGACAAAAAAAAGAAAGATTCTTAACATCGATTTTTTAACAAAAACGTTTACGTAACGGATCCATAATTGGTATAAACCTTTTGTTTGTAACAGATATAATCATTTATTTTTATTTCACGTCGCAAATTGATTCATTAATAGGAAGAGAGCTATGCCGACTGCAGCGCACCTATCGGCCTATCCTGTAACTCCATCATTTCCATTCCCATTGGAATACAAATGCATCTTGTTATATGCAACTTGTATGCAAAAAGCTGCATAAATCTAATGTGAAAGTTATAACGGTGTCGGTATAATGTGCTAATGCTTCCGCTAAATAATGTTGCATTATTTCCTGTTAAGTAGCCGACCCGGTGCATTGGCTTCAGAACGGTATTCAATGCTGTATAATTTAATTTGTTTCAATATTATAATATAAGAATATTATAACGATAGATTAATACTTCATTAGCAATAGATATATTTTTTGACCTTTAAAAAAAAAAAAAAATTAATAATTAAACTGATTCAACTGAGTCGTGTTCTTAAATCAGAAGAAGTGGGATTTAAGACATTTCAAGGGTTTGGAATATTGCTTAAAACGAAGAAAAACCTTATAATGAATCAGAAATTCAGAATAACCCGATACGTGCGTTACCTATTTAAAAATTGAAGTATTACATAGCGTTCACATCACTTTTAGCTTGAATAATCTTCACAAATAAACTGGAAAAATAAGCATTTGGCTGTCAAAGTCGGTAACGTTTCGGCCTGATCACTAATATCGGTGACAGCCATTATATGAAATGTTAATTTGCAAAGATATCCAGTTTTGTCATCGGCAATCAGGACAAAATCAACTGGGAAAATAAATCGACAACGAGCGATGACCAAGGACTTTAATGCACTGTCCGGGTAATACATTTAAAATAAATGAGGGGCCGGAGATTTTAATATATGCACATTAAAGAGCTCTTTCCTCTCTCTGTGATTCGCTCGGAATTCGTTTAAAACATTTAAAAAAAAAAATGTACTTAGCAATTATTCAACATTTGTTTTGATAATCTAGTTTCTACAATTTCATAATTTTAAAACATTAATTATATGGTACCGTTAAACAAAAAAAAAAGATTCTGAATAGTTCTAGTTGGAAGGAACTAACAGTTGGAACAAACTGTCATAGTACATGTTTGTGACTACCATATTCGATACCCATATCGAATTCTGGATTCTTCTCCTTATGACTAAGTATAAGATGTACTGGAGAGTTAGTGTTGTTCTGAAGCTCAAGTCATATGACTATTTTTGTGTTACAAAGTGATATTTTTTCATTTAATCTATTTAAATATTTGTGTTCTAATAATTTGTGTGGCATTAAAAATTGTTATTTCTCTTTCAATTAAAATTGTTTAACCCACAAAAGTGTTACAATATATTTACAAAGTTTTTGGAACGGAGTTTGAATGAAAATATTGTAGTTCACTTTTTAACCGTTTTATAATAATCATACCTACATTGATTTAAAACAAAAATTAACCGTGAAAACTATTAAGCACTACTGGTCCATTGGGATCGCCTCTGACGGAAACAATGTTTGCTTATAAATTGCCTTCTTCCACTACATCCATTTTAGCCAGAAAAATAAGCAAATTCGTAAGCAAGAAAATGTTTAAGAGTCAAAAACTTTTTATAATCACATGGGAAGTTTCAGCTGCATTCTCAATTTTACTATGTACCTAGAAAATTACAGCGATTTGGGAAAATAGTCTTTGATCACAAATAGTCTACCATTGGGACAGTCAGTAGCAATGGTACTGACTGTAACTCAAAAGTAGCCCTCTATCTGCTTTGACACCATCATATCTTCCATAAAATAATATGATAAATTGTCTCTTACACGAAGGGTATATACTTAACTATTAATATTATTGTGAATATAATGTGGTATTTTAAGTTTTGTCATTCTGATTCCAACTGTATGCATAAGACAAAATTGATATATTTTGAGTTGAAACGATCTTTTCTCCGAAGTGCGATACATATGTACTATGTGAAAGACCATATGATTTTGTCGTTACATTGATTAAAAGTGAGAGACTTTTTCCAGACTTTTTGTTGAAACAGTTACTTAACTGTTCTACTACGTATTTTTGATTTATTAGAATCTTATAAGATTTTCGAGAATCTTCTAGAAAGTTCGATTTCAGACTAAATACAAGAAGCAATGGACTGGAGTTTTATAATCTGACTCTGAAGATCGTAGCATATGGTGGCCTATGTGTATACCTGTGTATTGTTACGAATAGTTAGTACCAGTAACGGTGTCAATAATTTGTCTGATTTTTTGGATTATGAATTTCTTATAATGAAACTTATTGGCGTTGAAGGTTTTGTAATTCTGATTCCAACTGCATGTATAACTTAAAATTGATATATTTTGAGTTGTGACCACGTACTTGCATACCTGTGATATATGTACACACACAGGTATTGATAAAACGATTTTATAATGGAAGAAACGAGATCCGATATTGAATTAAAATAAAAAAAAAAAAAAATTGTACGTTTGGATTCTATCAAAGCAGTAGCGGGGCTTAGCGGGTGCAAGTGGCTTTGTGGCGAAAGCTATTGTGTCTTCTCGGTCGGGTGCAATATTAAAATGCCAATCAGTTGATAATTGGAAGTTGCGATGAAAGAGGGCGGGATTGTGCAGTTTTTCATCCCCCCCCCCCGAACCTCGTATGGATTTTTTTCCACTGGCAAAGTTTTGTTTGTTTTTAAATCCCCTCCCCATCGCCTGGACATGTCAGCTTGCGCCATTTTTTTTGTTATTTCCTCTTTTACCCCCCCCCCCCCCCCCGGGGCTAGACCGTTCGGTTTCGAGGTAATAACTTCATTTATTCAAACTCTTTCCCTCCTTTGTCCGAAAGTGCGACTCATCGCCCCCCCCCCCCCCCTCGTGCATCGACCAATTCTCGTGCGGCGCCTATTCTCTACTGCTCGCAGCGCGCTCTATGAACGGTCTGATGCATTGTTTCGTAAACTTTTCAATTATTACTGTGTTAACTGACTCTTTTGTCGGGGGTTAACCCGCACTGAGCGGGAGTTTTGAAATGATGGAGGATTCCCATTAGGCGTTTATTCTGGTACAGTCTCTATTAGTGCATTTTTATCGGCGAGCATGAAACACTCGGAAAGTGAAATGGGAAAGATGATAATGGAATATATTTTTTTTCATGACGTTTAAAACAAAAACTTAGATTGTTTCACCGTCTGGAAAAAAATATATATAAACAATTTAATCTTTTTCTAAATGAAGTTAAAAAAAAATAAAAATAGTTATTTGCGGTATTAATAATTAATACCACATACTAGCAATAAAAGCCTGAGTATTATCAGTCTTTTTTTGTAAATACGTGGTATACTCATGGGCGGATCCAGCTGATCGTGAAGGGGGCTGCAGTCCTAAAGGGGGGGGGGGCTACAGCCCTAGAGCCCTTCATTTGGATCTGCTAATCACCTTTTTACTTTCACTTACCTGTATATGAAATATATAGTAAGTGGAAGTATTCCGATCGTGAAAAATTTCGACTTCCGGTTTTCAACGGAAATACATGTTTTGGGGTCCCCGGAGTCCAAATGACCAAGTCCCGCAAAATGGTCTGTGTGTATGACGGAGGGGGCACTTTATTTCATAACTTTATACTTTATATTTCATAACTTTATAGGCACTTTATTTCATAACTTTAGGGATGGTTAGGCAATTTTTTACCTTTTTTTCGATTATCTCAAAAACGGCTTTCACGATTTTCATCAAATTCGTCATGTTTAATGAAAATTAGGTGTTCTTCAATATCTGGTAAGCTTTATCATTATTAAAATGTTCTGAGGGGGCCTAAAAGGGGGGGCCTTTTTTGTTTGTTTGTTTTTGTTTCCTATGAAGTATCTTTGTTTTTGTCTATTTGGAGAAATTAACTGTCTCTCATTACGCCTAAAAATAAGAAATGGCTAATATGAGATATGATAAAAACCAAGTAAACATATAGAGGAGAAAAAGAGAAAAATATTCAGTTAACTCATAAAACACGTTGAGCCCACGCATGGGTTGTACGCCTTTAATGACAGATAAATGTTCATAATTAAAGCCGTTCTGTTCATTTAATGGAAATTATTGGTTTCATGGTAACTAAATGAAATTTTCAACAATTACAAAGAGAATTATAAAATCTGACGACTTGGAGTATTATGCTTGCATTTCCGAATCATTACAAGTAAAAACTTTTATTTAATAATTAAAGAAATTAGTATTTGTTATAGAGCAAATTAAAGCAAAAATAAGAAATGAATGTGGAAAAATGTGTAACTGAGTGAGAAGTGGCATTAACACAACTCATTAATTTCTAATCTAAGTTGGTAAGTAAGAGTTGTGTGTTGCGCGCACGCACCAGATTTTTTACCTTTATGTTTTTTCCTTCAACTAAAATTCTTGATATTGATATTGATCTATGGACTAACTTGTCCAGCACATTATTTGTTCTTTAACTTGCTTCCTTACATTAAGGAAAGTCAAATTCTATCTTGAAATGACGAAAAATTTTCCAAAGGGAGGGGGCTGCAGCCCGCACAGGCCCCCCTGGATCCGCCAATGGGTATGCTGGTATGATATAAGAATTGTGTTATCTCTAAACACTTCTATTCATCTTATATTTTGTTTATTATAGCATGATATACTTATACATTGTTTGTTGTTTGTTCTACGTCCATTTAAGCTACCAAGGCCAATCGGAATATGCTGCAGCAAGAGTCCTAAATTTTGACTATCCAGGTATAAATTTTCCTTTTAAAAAATCCTAGTGGAATCGTGGGGCACGGCCTTTAGTATTGTAGGTTGCTTAGCTAACCACTCTCTTCTCACGAAGAAAAAATGACAATTGGACTGATCCTGGGAGATTACCCTATTTTGTTCAATCTTAAATAAATTAAAAAAAATCACCTATGTTTTACTTTGTGATTCAAATTATGTAAAAAAAATTACTCCCAATAAAAATCCTAGGCGAACCTGTGACTTTTTCCATACTTTTTTTTTCCATGCTACCCACTACACACTTTGTAATACAGAAATAACCATATGTTTAGAGCTTCAGATCAAGATTAATTCTCCAGTCCTTCGTTTCTTATATTTAGGCTTCCTAATCTATCCAAATGGCCTACTTATTTACACTATTAAGGGGAATTTTGTTGATATTTTTTGCTCGAAAAAGTTTTAAAGCAGTAATCCAATTCAAGTACCTCGGAAGTGTGGTTACAGTTGAAAAAAAAAATAGAGAGTGAAATAAAAGCGATAATAGCAGCAGGAAATATGTGTTACTCCTCACTACAAAGAGTGTTCCAGGTAAAATCATTCTCTAGAAGAATAAAAATTCAACTGTACAAAACCATAGTGAGACCGGTAGTTTTTAATGGGAGCGAGACATGGCCCCTGACCAAAAAATGAGAAATTGTGGTCAATACATAGGAGAGAAAAATATTGGAGTGTCCGAAAATGGTACTTGGAGAAGAAGAAAAATTGAGGAGCTGACGGAGCTATATGGAGAACCGGACTTGGTGGCGTTAATAAAGAAAGCCAGACAGGTCCCTGCTCCAGAGGCGTTTCAGTCTCCTTGTTGGGATCTGTTGCACAGTGTCTGTCAGTAATGTTTGTACCAGGGGGTTGGGATGTCCAGCATGGGAGCTCTGTAATGTTTCTTATTATATCAGTTACCATAGGTTTTTTGTGCAATTATTTGTTGGCAATGTAGAAGAGGCAGTGATATAAAGGAGACATTTTCATAAAAGAAAAGAAAATATCCCGTACAGGTTCTGGTTCTTTGTTTAACGTCACTTGATGGCACTAAAGAAAATCGGACGATGCCTCGAACCTTCTGGGCCAGCGCAGATCAACCGCAGGGGGCACTTTACTTAATAAATTTTGTATCATTTTTACGTGCTTTTTTTATTTACTCAAAAACGGCTTTCACGATTGTAACCAAACTGGGCATTGATGTATGTATATGCCAAATATGTGATAGCCAACATTTCATCCAAATTGATCAATCGAAGGGAGGACTTTACTTAATAAATTTTGTATCATTTTCATGGGGTTTTTTATTTACTCAAAAACGGCTTTAACGATTAATAAAAATAAGATATGAATGTAGAAAAATGTGTGATTTTGGGAAATGATATGTAACAAAACACGTCAATTTCTTATCTAAGTAAGTTGGTAAGTGAAAATTGTGTGCTGCGCGCACGCACCAGATTTTTTTTGTTCAAGGTTACAATATTTAGCTAAGTACAATAGGACTGGTAGAGATATGTAAGTAAACAATTTGTTCTCCACTATGTAAACAATAAAAGAAATTCGAGTCTAAAGTTGGTGTTCGCGTTTCATAAGAAACTACTCGAGATCAACAAATCGAATAGAACCATCGATAGTGATGTTCATTGGACAGTCGCCATTCCTGTTCGTATCAAGTTGAGCTGGACATTTTTTTTTCTCTCCAAGAGCGTCATAATGGAGTAGAACTCAGAGCTCCCTGAGTTGAGAGGAATGGAGATGAAGCGAAAAAGGACACCACAATCAAGAAAAGAAAAACATGCCGTCTGCCAATCAGAGCACATTGATCCGAAACTATAATTGTCAGTTTGATCTTTAATTTATGTAAATTGCCCAAATTCTGTAACTTATCCATTCATCCATTAAACACCAATTTTTCTCACATCTACTCATTTTTATTATTTTTACCCTAATTTATTATTTTTAACCTGATACAGTACACATTTTTCATAGCTACCAAATTGATCGAAACTTAATCATTTTTCTAAAATGACAGTTAGATCAAACAGTTGGATTTTCTTAAAATTTCAATAATTTAAACATATTTCAGTAATTAAACAGAACGAAATGTCTTAATAATATCCGCCGACGAATGCCGAACGGTAAGGAAAAGGGGAAGAAGGAGGGATAGAGAGGGATAAGAGAGAGAGAGAGAGAGGGAGAGAGAGGGAAAGAAAATAATAATTACAATTGTTTCGGAGCTGGCACAGCAGATTGAAGTAATTAAAGATAATGACTGTAGAAGTAATTAGTGTAATTAATGGTAATGATGCTAATTATGTTAATGGCCTTCCCCCCCATTCCTAGCCCCGGTACCTTCTCCTCGCCCCCCCCTCCATCATCATCATCAATTATTCCCCCCTCGCGGAGCTTTTTCTAAAGGTCGGGACCGCGTCACCTGTATCTGGAAGACTGGATCTTGAAGGATTTCGAAGGTCGACAAAGGTAAAACATGATGAGCGGGCTGTTTGTTTTGATTCTTTTCATACATGTTTTAATTAAAACATATTGTAACGTGAAAAAAAAAAAAAAAAACAACACAAAACATATGGTTTAGAATATTTCCGGACTCGTTGAAACGAACTAATGGTTGTAACAAACTGTCACAAACGAGTTTGTGACTACGATGTTCGAGTACAATCTACGCTGGCCTCGAATGTTCTACGCTCTTCCTCTTACGCCTAAAAATAAGGAACGTTGGATTAGAGAGTTAGTCTTGGTTCTGAAGATCAAGTCATATGGTTATTTCTGTGTTTCAAAATGATAATTTTTGTAACCTATTTAAATATTTGTTTTCGTAATTTGTGTGGAATAGGCGGGCGCAATCGAATATAGGGTGCGCTAGTAGTTTTGCAAAATGTCGGAAAGAACGGTGTTAGACCTAGTTGATGTGATAGAGATAATTGGTAATTTTAAAAGACCATATTATATAGATCAAATACTCAGTTTAATCAAAATCGTTAGAGCCGTTTTCGAGTAAATAAAAAACACGTGAAAATGAGACAACATTTATTCAGTAAAGTTCCCACTACAATTTATCAATTTCGATGAAATTTTTACTGTCACATCGCGGGTACATAAATATACTAAATACCAAGTTTGATCAAAATCGTTAAAGCCGTTTTTGGGTAAATAAAAAAAAACACGTAAAAGTGGGACACAATTTATTAAGTAAAGTACCCCCTCAGGTTGATCAATTTTGATGAAATTTTTGCAGTCGAATCTCGGGCATATTAATGCATCAAATACTCAGTTTAATCAAAATCGTTAGAGCCGTTTTCGAGAAAATCGATAAAAACGTAAAAAATGATTAAATAAACTACCCCATCCGTTGGACCAATTTTGATGAAATTTTTGCTGTCATATCGCGGGCGTATACATACACTAAATATCTAATTTCAGATACGCACGGTTTATAGTTTTTGAGCTAGTCTGTACACACAGACCATTTCGCGGGACTTGGTTATTTGGACTCAGGGGACCCCAAAACGTGTATTTTCGTTGAAAACCGGAAGACGAAATTTTTCACGATCGCAATACTTCCACTTACTATATATTCTTACTTATATATACTTACTATATATACTTACTTCACCTCATTATGACCCATTCTAGCAGAAATCAAAATAAGACGCTATGGAAAGCAGACTTTATGTATGTAAAAAAACTACAGGCATCCTGTATGTAAGTAAATTCATATATATTAATACACATACAGTGATGGTTTACTGACCTCCCCAACAATAAAAAATTAATGATAAACCTCTCATTTCCAATCCGTAATAAAATTGATGAGGAATCCGACCTCTTTATACTTTCAATTATATTTAGATGTAAGAAGAACAGCCTCGAAGGTTGTATACCAGCGTAGATGGTAATCGGTCATCGTAGTCACAAAAATGTGCTATGACAGTTTGTTCCGACAAGTATAGAACTATTCTAAACCATATGTTTGTGTTTTGTTTAACTTTACATTATTATACTCTGCATAGCGCATGCGCTTGAGACACTTGAAAAAGTTGAAAAAAGAAATGCGTAGGAACAAAAACTAGGAATGGTGGATAAAATAACTGTCTGTCAATAGTTGTTTTAACAAAAAAATTAATAATGGAAAGATTTACAATTTTATAATGGAGAGATTATTATATTTACAGTACACGAATAGGTGTTATTTCGATATATGGAATAAATAATGAGCTCATAATAATCAATTAAATCGTTGGCCAAATATAGAGCATAAATTATTTAAATTATGTATTACTTAAATAGCATTTAAAATAATTTAATTATTAATATATTAAGTGTAATGCAGTTGTTAATTATTGTTACCACGAATATAATTTAATAATTAATTATTGCATCGACCACTCGACTACTGCTAGTTTAGCTAAATATATTTATTGTAATTAAATCTGTTACTAATCATTGTGGATCAAGTTCAATAAGTTTAACATTGTTACGGCCGTAATATAGTTGTTCCTTATTTACTGGATTTTAAGACCCCTATTATAACATTTATTATCAACAGTCAAGAAAACAAAAGGGCAAAGACAAACATGTTTGGTAGAGGTGCGTAATAGTCAACTGTTTTTCTTTAAAGATTAGTTTGATATTTTTACTTTCACTTACCTATATATGAAACATATAGTAAGTGGAAATATTGCGATCGTGAAAAATTTCGACTTCCGGTTTTCAACGGAAATACACGTTTTGGGGTCCCCTGAGTCCAAATAACCAAGTCCCGCGAAATGGTCTGTGTGTCTGTGTGTACAGACTAGCTCAAAAACTATAAACCGTGCGAACCTGAAATTGAGTATTTAATGTATGTATATGCCCGCGATGTGACAACAAAATTTTCATCAAAAATGCTCAAAGGGGGGGGGGTACTTTACTTAATAACTTTTTACGTTTTTTCGATTTTCTCAAAAACGGCTCTAAAGATTTTGATTAAACTGAGTATTTGATATAATAGTATGCCCGAAATATGACTGTAAAAATTTCATCGAAATTTATCAACCGGAGGGGGGACTTTATTTAATAAATTTTGTATCATTTTCAGGTGTTTTTTTTATTTACTCCAAAACGGCTTTAACGATTTTGATCAAACAGGGTATTTGGTCTATGTATATGCCCGAGATATGACTGTAAAAATTTTATCAGAAATGGTGCAATATGCAATTTTAATATGGACATGTATTCGCACCTGGTAGGAAAGAACCACTAAGCGAAATTCGGAGAATTAAGGACAAACGGTATGTATTTCTATAAAGAACAAACAAAAAAAAATCTAACAGAATTTCATCTTTATTTATTTAGATTTTATTCGAAAGAATCATATAATTTTTGAAATTTTATCTCTTGAGTTACAATTATTTTTTTAAACTTGAAGATTGTGAATTAAATACAAGTGATTCTAAACTTTTGACCGGTACTGTATAAATATAACAACACACAAATAAACATTAATATGTTGTAGTAATGTTGGAATATATATATTGCAAGCTAAAGGACAGAAAGTAGAACAGAGGGGGCAGACTTGAGACACGCTATCGACCGGGGCGATGTAATTACCTGTAATGAGTCATTAGTGCTGGGTTTTTGCCTCTGGGGGGGGGCGCCTAATGAAATGCATTGTCCCACCGCCCCCCTTCATTATGGCACAATAAGAACAATGCTTTCCCCCGTCAATACTCGCCCAGCGCCGTTTAGTACTCGCCCCCCCTTTGTGTCCGTGTGCCCTTCGATAATAATCCAAAAGTGTGTGTATGTGTGTGTGTGTGTGTGTGTGTGTGTGTGAGCCATGTGAATTGTCGTGTGTGTAACAAGATCTGATAGCTGGAACAGAGGCGACTCTGGGCCGATGGGAAAGGGATTTCTGCGGAATAGGTTCAACAATACTACAATACTAAGCCACATCAGTTTTCATGAGAAAAGCATTACCCGGAGTACTTGGGGTAAGCCAAAGTTTCGATCCAACTTGTGGATCTTCATCAGGGCTAAAAGAAAACAAATATATGATTATCTATGCTAGAGGGTGACAATAAATGAATATTTTACAGAACTGATAACAATATAAAATATGGTGTTTTCTTTTAGCCCTGATGAAGATCCACAAGTTGAACAAGTCATGAAACATCGAAAGTTGGCTTTCGAAAATAAATTTTTTTTCAAACTGCAAATGGTCAGGATTTGCAGTTTGAAAAAAAATTCACTCATGTCACCTGTCGTAAAGATTAACAGTTGAGTATCTCTCACCTCTATAATGATTGAAACTTTTGGTATCCCCGCTAAGACTAAGAAGAAATTGCTGACCCCTGCCGAACGGAGAAAAATCTGTCGTATAGGAAGGATTGAAAATTGAGATAGTAGGTCCAATTTATTTCGAAAATGTCCAAATTCAACAAACAGACAGACCCTACCTTATTTTAACTTTAGTCTTAGTATCAACCTGGACTCAGTAGGTAAATATCAGATTCTATTTCATCTTGTTAACCAGCTTCTTATTTTAATATTCATGTATACACCATCTTTTATATTAATATCAGTTCTGGAATGTATCCATTTATTGTCACCCTCTAGCATAGATACTCATATATTTGTTTTCTTTAAGCCCTGATGAAGATCCACAAGTTGGATCGAAACGTTGGCTTACCACAATAAAATCATTGTAAACTGAAAATCCTGACTATCATTTAACCTTTCGTTAAGAATATCATTTAATGCAAAAGTAAAAACGTTTTTTTTTTTCATTTTTCCAATAATTTGAATTTGTGGACGTGTTGACGGGTGTCTCAAACGCCCTATTCAATTTTATAATCATCAGGAAGGTATTGTGATTTAGGCTTTAAAAACAGTTTATGATCAATAAACCGTAATTTTGTTTCTTGTATTCTTAATATCAAGCTGATCCAAAAGTTTTTGTGATTTTCGTTTTTTAGAGATTTTATCGAAACGCAGGCTATCCAAATAAAAATATGTTGACCGAAAATCCTGATAATTTATCAAACTAAACTTCAGTGTTTCAATATGGAGGCCTCTCCATTTTGTTTGAGAACGAAAAACTAATATCGATCATTTGCCAAACACACGTAATCAACCGAAAATTTTAAAACATGAGTTTAATGATCCTATAATTATCGGCAAATTAAAGTTATCGAATGCACAGTTGATGCAGCACGAACACATAACGTGTCCCACGAAATAAACAGATTTCGACAATTTTTTGTTATATTTTTCTTTTCACTATAAAAATATATTTATAACGAAAACTGTATTTTGACCTGAACCCACAATAATCTCAAATATAATGGGAAATCGATTTGAATTTTATATCGAAGTAAATCGATACTAATGTTACCTTTTTTTTCTCCATATTAGAATTCCCGAGTCTTGAGTAAACAGGGATTTCCAGATTGTTTGCTCCTTTTTAAATTTTTAATCCTCAGTTCTTTGTGTACTTAGCGGTATCGATCGAAGTAATATCGATGTTGTTTACCCGCTCTCGACTGCCATTTTCTTATTTAGTATTAAAATTCGAAGGATTCTTTTAAATTGCTTTCTAAGGCAGCTCTAATGTATATCTGGAAAACAACAAAACAAAAAAGTTTCCTTGTTTGGAAGTTACCATTTCATTTTGTATCCCTAAACGAGGGTCATTATAAACTTTTCCAGCACGTGAGGTGATTAATAATTTAGATTCTATTGATTTTTTAAACAAAAAAAGGGCTTGGATATGAGATAAACTACGTCTTAACAACTAAACCATTCGGCTATAGGTTTTTTAAAATTTATAAACATTCAAAAACTAAAAGAAAAACACGGAAATTGAGTAAATTACGTGATATTTGATCACCATCAAAATATGGTATAGATGGCTCGTTTTTTACTTTCACTTACCTATATATTAAATATATAGTAAGTGGAAGTATTGCGATCGTGAAAATTTTCTACTTCCGGTTTTCAACGGAGATACACGTTTTGGGGTCCCCTGAGTCAAAATAACCAAGTCCCGCGAAATGGCCTGTGTGTGTGTGTGTGTTAACAGACTAGCTCAAAAACTATAAACCGTGCGAACCTGAAATTGGGTATTTAGAGTATGTATATGATGTGACAGCAAAAATTTCATCAAATTTGCTCAAAGGGAGGGGGTACTTAATTTATTAACTTTTTAAGTTTTTTTTTCGATTTTCTCAAAAACGGCTCTAACGATTTTGATTAAACTGAGTATTTGATCTATTGATATGCCCGAGATATGACTGTAAAAATTTCATCAAAATTGATCAACCGTAGGGGGGAGTTTACTTTATAAATTTTGTATCATTTTCACGTGTTTTTTTTAGTTACTCAAAAACAGCTTTAAAGATTTTGATCAAACTGGGTATTTGGTGTATGTATATGCCAAAGATGGGACAGCCAACATTTCATCAAAATTGATCAACAGGAGGGGGGACTTTACTTAATAAATTTTGTCCAATTTTTACCTTTTTATCGATTATCTCAAAAACGGCTTTAACGATTTTTATCAAATTCGTTATGTTTAATGAAAATTAGTTTTTATTTAATATCAGGTAAGCTTTATCATTATTAAAATGTTCTGAGGGGGCTTAAATGGGGAAGGGGCCTTTTTTGTTTTTCTATAAAGTACCTTTGTTTTAGTTTATATTGAGAAATTAACTGTCTCTTACCACGCCTAAAAATAAAAAATGGCTATATATGATATATGAAGAAAATCAAGTAAACATATACAGGAGAAAAAAAGAAAAATATTCCGTCAACTCATAAAACACCTTGAGCTCACGCATGCGCCGTACGCCTTTAATGACAAACCAATGCGTTATAATTAAAGCTGTTCTGTTCATTTGAGAAGTGGCAATTAACAAAACGCCTAATCTAAGTAAGTTAGTCTAATCTAAGTAAATTGGTAAGTGAAAGTTGTGTGTTGCGCGCATGCACCAGATTTTTTTTTTCTTGGCATTGAATGATCCATACAGCTATTCATAAAATGAATCTGGAGGATTAATATGGTGGGTAATCCATATTCTAAATATATTTATTGACCGTAAATACTTCGTTATGCTCATAATTTCTTCTTGCTTGGTCGTAGTTGGTAACTTTTTATATTAATTATCGTCATCATATTGGCTTAGAATATTTAGGAATTGGTTCCTTGTATTACTATAAGCAGGCCATTCCATTATTATATGTTGCAGCGTTTCTCTTAGTTTACTCCTATCACATTCCGATGAGTTTTCGAACCTTATGCACTGAAGGTAAGCTTTACATATAGGTACCATGGATAGATCGAAGTCTTAAAAGGTTTTTAATTAAGTCTTTTGTTAGATTACATATAAATTCAAAGAACCACGGTTTATTTAAGATTTCCGGTTCAATAGTCTTATAAAATCTACCGTCAAAGACTCTTTATATTGCAGAGACCACTTTTTAATCATATCTCTTTTAATCGTTGGGAAGTAATCGGTGCATGGCAATTCGATGTCTGAAATTCGCGGTAAATCGACTGAAGTTTTAGCAAGAATATCTACCTTATAATTTTCGGGTATTTCCGAGTGAAATTTTAACCATGTCTGAAATGTAAATACGATTAATTTTTTATGATTTAGTGCATAAAAGTGTTCTTTCATTATATTCACTAGGATGTTATTGTTATTTATTTATGTTGCTTTTATTTTTAATAGCTAACAGTTAGCTCATACTATCTGTTATTGTTATGAACTTATTTTGGTCTGACTTGTTTATAAACGAAGCTTAGTTCACTTTACAACGACCAGATAAGATAATTAAAAAAAAAAAAATGGTTTGCCCTAAAAGCATATATCTGATTTATTCATTAGTGAATCCCGTTCTTTGATTACACTCGAAGACTGGAAGATATCCACTTTGCTAATTAGTACCGATGATAATAATTTGTTAGGAACTAATCGATAGTTTATTGAGATATCGACTTCTGGACGATGTACGAGGGGTCCAAGTCGGAAGTTAGGAACCAGAGGGCGCTTTGTTCTGCTTCCGCTTCTACTGGGATATTTTAACTTGCATAATTAATTCGGCTTCAGATCGGAAACAAGGGCTATCGATTCGCCGATTCTGCTCCGAACAGGATATTCTGCAACTGTTTCACGGTTTTGATTCGTCGTCTCCGAAGTCAGGCTAAAGAAAACTAAGAAAAAAAAAAAATCTTGACAGTTTCCGATAAATAAAGACTGGAAACTACTGAGTACATCAATTTAGAAATAAAAAACCAAGGTCATCTTTTGTTTTTTATTTCTAAACTGACATTTCCAAGAATGTAAAATAAATTCTTTTTATAAAAGTAATAATCTATTCTCCAATCATGTACTTGATAATAATCTTAAAATAAGTTATTTTTTTGGTCTTTAAATATATTGTGACATTAAAAAAAACATATGGTTTAGAATAGTTATAGACCGTTTGTTGGAACGAACTATCATTTAGAACAAATTGTCGTAGTAAATGTTTGTGACAATGATATTCGATCACCATCTACGCCGACCTAGATTATTCAAGGCTGTTCTCCTCGACAAAATATAGGGAGTGATTGACTGGAGAGTTAGTCTTGTTCTGAAGCTCAAGCCATATGGCTATTTCTTTGTTAAAATGTGATAATTTTTGTAACCTGTTTAAATATTTGTGTTTTCGTAATTTGTGTAGCATTGATAATTGTTATTTTTTCATTGAATAAAAAATATTGGTACATGTCGGTTTCGTGCCCCCCAATCATTAAAATCGATTAATCGATTTTTAGCTAGTTGAAAAAAATATCTAGTAACCTGATAAAACATAGTAAAATATAGTAACCTATAATGGATAATATATATTTAACGAATCAAATACATCAACAAATAAAAGTAACTAACTAAATATATTGTTCGTTTTTAATACATTTATAAAAATCACTAATGTCCGTGATTATATTGTCAAAAGTTGTTTTATTTTTTTATTGATAGGCGTAGCCTGTTTTGAGAGGTTATGTGACCGTCATGTAATCGAACTCCCATCGCGTTTATTTTAGTTAAAAAGTGCCTTGATTGGCTTTAATAGATTCTAGCTTTCGACTCCCGCTCGCTGCGCTCGCTCTTCAGAGATAAATAAACCCCCAAAAGGATCCTTTTCAGTGGAGATCGGGCCTTACTTTGTAGGGCGCCTTAGTGAACGGCGCATAAGCCGCACTTCAGTACTTTCGTACTGCCGCACTTCAGTTTCTTCGTTATTGATTTTCCGAAAAAGATCTTTCAAAGAAATAATATCCATTTCTTAACCTTCCTATCAAATGTAAACAATCACAGAAATAATGTAAATTCAACTATGGCATTAAATAACAATCATATGTTTTTTTCGAATAATCGATAAATCGATTTTAATGATTGGGTGGCACGAAACCGACAAGTACCAAAATATTCGCTAATGGCCAGAGCAGTCGAAGCGACGTTAAATAACATCAAATAAAAAAAAAAAAAAAAAAAAAAATGTTTAACCCACGTAAGTGTCAGAATATTTGGTTCCAAATAAATAAAGTACATAAACATTTTCCACCGAGCCATAGTATTTATTTTGTTTTCAAAAGTCGGATCGGCACAGTTATTTCAACGTGACCGATTGATTTAATTTCTTGTCGCTAAAAATTACACTATTATACCTTTATCATACCTTTATTCATTAAAAAAAAAAAAAAAGCTTGGGAAGAGGGATTCGTCTTTTATAGAAAAATTTCCCATTTACAAAATGTAAGCCGAGTCAACTTTCCGAATCCTACTTAAACATCCCCCCTATTTTTGGTTCTTCCCTACACCACCTTTTAGGCTATACGGGGTTTCCCGATCTAGGGGAAGAGGTCTGGGGATTGATGCCGAGTATTATTAAATGTCCCTGGCTCCCATCCCACCCTCTCCAATTTTTTTTTAAATCACAAATTTAAAACAGATTTAATTTAAATTTGTTATTTAAACTAACTCATAGCAAAAGCTTTCCGGGTTTATAAGCCCTCTTGTCTTTGTTAAGGTTTAGCAGTTCGTTAATTAATGCTTATTGAATGTTATTCTCGAGTTGGAAACAAGGATCCGGAAACTGCTTTGAGGATAAAAGAATGCTGCTAATGAGAAAAATAGCGAGAATCGTGATAATAAAATAATTTACCCTCCCAACACAATTAGCAACAAATCTGTAATGATGTTTCCTGTACTGCATGAGTTTCCTTGTCTCAGTGAATTCTCCAATAACTCCTTCGTTATTATTTACTATATGAATATCACAATTAATAATTAAGGAAGACCCCGAGCCTGGGCGATGTAAAGGTATTGGTTAAAGATCCCTATCCTGATTATACCGAATAGGAAAAATTTAGGAATCCGACTGTAGCATCGTCCGATTAGCCTTAGTGGCATTGAGTGATGTTAAACTAACCAACAAGATGAAAGTCATTTCATTACTAAATAATTATTTTAATTATATCAAATAAACTGCCGATATAATCCAATATCTACCAAGAACAATTTCCGGTAAGTTTACAGGAAAACTGAATCAGAAGTAGTGTCATATAATACCAAGCATATAATGGATATTAATGATGAAATTAGTTATTACTAGTAACCACTAAATGATTTGAACTCAGTATATTCATTAATCAAGAGAATGGTTGTGTAGTAAATTTTATCAATAATTATTTTACGTTGAATTGCAATTTTTTTACAAACCTATAATGGTATATGAGAGCATTAAAACATTAATAAACAATTACCTAATGGCTTGTTTAAGCTATAAAATGAAATCTCTGTTACCAGTTATATTTATACCAACTTCCCATGAAATATTACATTACATTTAATTACGAGTATATTTTAAGTTATCATGAAACCTACTGTTTGGACTCTTGTAATCGTAGACAAAACATTTCTTAAATTACATAGAGTACAATACGGATTAACTCTTTTCTCTTATAGCGAATACACTGCCGTATGAAAAAAATCTGATGCGATGCGCGCAACACACAACTTTCACTTACCAACCTACTTAGATTAGAAATCGACGTGTTTTGATAAATATGTAATGTAACATTAAACAACTTCGCAGATTTTTCCACGTATAATTACTTATTTTTGTTCGTAAATATTAAATATGTTCGTGTATTTACGGCTCATAGTAAATCAAAACTTAATAAAGCGTTTGTGTTTTATGCTTTTCCTGAAACCGAGAACGATTAGTGTTCCTTTAAAACCAATTTATATTGCATTCAGAAATCTATTATGGAACTAAAGTTTGTAAAATAAAAAATTTATTAAAGATTATATTTTACCGTATTTTTTTCACACCGTAAACTGCTTTAGATAATTTGAGCAATACCCCTGTTCACACTCTAAACTTATAACTTGCAATTTTATTAAAATATTATTATATATATTTCATTATATTACAATGTGGTTTTGTAAATTGAATAAGGCCAATCTAGGGTTAAAATTGTTGTATCTTTTGCGTAGGTTGCGGTTAATGTTTCGGGTTTCGTAAGAATGTCATATGTGTATATAATGTATAGTAAGGGAGCAAGTATTGACCCCTGCGGAACTCCTGCTAAAATTGATGTAATATCCGAGCCATGTTGGATCGAGAAAAAACTCTTGGAGAGGTTACAAAAACTAATTATAAAAAACGCTAAAAACCTATTTAGGGGGTATTTAGCACGAATTTTGGTAGCTCCTGCCCCCCCCCCCCGTTTCATAATCACGTGACTGGCAGCACCTTTTTTAAATGAGATTCTATTCTATTAAACATCGAAAAACCTTGTATTAAGAAGGACTGGAATCTAAATAATCATAATTATTATGTTCAGGGCACATTGCATTGATTGCTTAAAAATACAAAAAAAAATTAAATAGCCAAAATATTTGGGGGGGGGGGGTCATGACAAGTGTGAAACTTACTCCCCCTATATCCGCCCTTGCCTTATATTTGCCGACTTTAAGGAGTTGGATGAGAGAGCTCCACTCCTGAAACAAGACCTGGATGATGTGCTGCTGGGCACTATCTTCCCTCATGCCTTAAAATGCCAACACTCAGCAGTTTATATCTCATTTGCTGATTGTTGCTTAGTTACGACAGGTGCAAATAAAAGCATGAAGTTAAAAAAGAGAGATTTTCTAGCGGATTATTAGTTTTAAACTTTAAGATAAGTCGGTATATATATCTGTACATATTCTGTTGGGCATTCAGAAGAAATCCATAAATGCACATTATTTAACTGGGGCTAAATGAGGACTTATACAATTTCCTAGCTATATGTCCTATTTTCATGGAGTTCAGGATTAAGTGGTTCGGACAAAGCATTCTTGATAAGGATAATGTTGTTGAATATCTTAATGGAAAGAATTGGAAACAATTATATTGGTTTACCATAGAAGCTGTTAAATACAGACAGATTTCAATCAAGGAATTTAATACACAGTAAAAAAGTTAAACAAAAAATATATTATTTATATTAATTAGGATTATACCTCAAAGGATAAATTATCATTTATTTAATGTTTGGTTAATATGTACAATTCTGTATTGCGTTTGAATGCGGTATGTTTTAAAAGCAATGAGAATATTGAAAAAGTGTGGTCAACCCGGCAGACGAACATTGTCCATGCCTATATGTTAATGTATGTTATGAACATTTATGTGTCTTTATTTTGTAAAATAAACAGTTTATTATGATTATTTTTATTATGATATTATATATATATATATGTATATATATATATATATATATATATATATATATATATGTATGTATATATATATATATATATACATACATACTTGGAACGGATACCCTTTCCCTTCAAGGACCCGCATGTTCCCGACGTAACCCGGAGTATGGGCACTCATTGTAAGGTTCTCTTGAAGTTATCAATGGGCTGAAGATGGCTATCTCAAGGTTTGCGGCGCCTGGACTTTCCCACGTCCACTCCCATTGCTTCCTACCTCCTTGGATCTTATTCAGTATCGCAACGTTCTTTCCTTTCGAGATGTTTACATTCATTTATGAATTTAAATTTATTTAAATACCGAGTCTTTTCGGATAAGACAAAATATATGGTTAGCCGTAATAGTAGTGGCGATTTTTACAATATTAATGTACAATGGAATGCGTTTGAACACGTAGAGTAGAAATTAAGATATTTAGAGGCGATGGTATCTAGAAAAAACGATATCGATGAGGAAATTAAGGCTATATTAACCCTTTGCACTCGAGGACTCCGGAGCGGAGCCATTTAAAATTTGTGTACAATCTCTAGGGCTCCGCGTCGGAGACAATGCAAATAATTTTCAGATTTTTAACATATAAGGACATAAACGAATCGTAAAAACTATTTATAGGATATTTCGCTTTTGATGATAAATGACGGTCGCGGCTCGCGGTGTTTTTATTATTTTTATAGTACGTTAATCTTTTAACCCATGCACTCGATGTTTATTTTCTTTCATATTACCAGCAAATCGAAACAATTTTAGGGAAAAGATCATTTTTACATGTAAGGTAATGAAATTAAAAGAAAAGTCATAGTTGTATGTAATGGATTATAAATAAAATTATTAAAAAAATATAAAATTTAAAAAAATGATATTTTTTTTGTAACTATGTGTTCTTGAAGCTTCACAGGTACATATAACCTAAATTTCATTGCAATTCCTTACTTGGTTCTAAAATTTTACTGTATGATATTACGTTTTCAGGGTGTACGTTTTGGCGAATAAGTTGCGTCGAGTTGCCGGTAGGTAACGTCCGAAACGATGCCGAGTGCAAAGGGTTAATAGCGGTTAATGTTTGCTATTTTTCAATAGCGAAATTGCTTAGCTCGTGCCTTCTGTCCCGAAACTTAAATATTATTATTCCAACGGTTCTTTGTGTGTGTTTAATGTGGTCGCTGACATTAACGGATGAGCAATGGCTTAGGGTTTTTGAAAATAAGGTACTGCGCAGAATATTTAGTAGAGGGATGAACTAACCGGAGACTTTAGACGCTTAGACTGAGTGAACTGTAGCCGGTAAATATAATTGAAGTGATAACAGTGAGACTAATAAAATGGGCGTGTAAAATTACGAAACTTATTAGTTTATAGTATACAAGTATAATTATAATAAATCTAATTTATAGTATATCATAATAGACGCGACGCCGAATTGAAAACGTTCGAGGGGTAGGTCTAAAAGGAGGTGGGAGGATTGAGTTAGGGAGCGAGTGATGGTCTCGGTATCGAACCTTTGGGTTCAGTAAGCCTTTATTATTATTATTAAAAATCTAGGTTTTTGTATTGTAGTTCGATTCCTGTCGAAACAAATTACTGTAGGCTAACCACTCGAGTATTTTTTTTTCATCATGCAGTATTTGATAGTAGCTTTAAAACATTTTATTTAGTTATCATTTTTATTTGCTAATTATATTTACTTATCTATTACTTATCTAAGAATTTAAAATAAAAAATTATTAATTAAAGATTATCTTTTACCGTATTTTTTTACACCCTAAACTGCTTTAGATAATTTGGGCAATACCCCTGTTCACACTCTAAACTTATAACTTGCAATTTGATTAAAATATTATTATATATATTTCATTATATTACAATGTGGTTTTGTAAATTGAATAAGGTCAATCTAGGGTTAAAATTGTTGTATCTTTTGCCTAAGGTGCAGTAAATGTTTCGGGGTTCGTAGGAATGTCATATGTGTATATTGTGTATAGCAAGGGAGCAAATATTGACCCCTGCGGAACTCCTGCAAAGATTGGTCGGATCGAGAACAAACATTTGTAGAGGTTACAAAAACTACAAACCTTTTAATCAAAAAATATAAGACTAATATCGAACACACCATAGTACGCTATTAAAAAAACCGCTACATACCTATTCAGGGGGTATTTAGCACGAATTTCGGTGGGTCCTGACCCCCCATTTCATAATCACGTGACTGGCAGCACCGTTTTTAATGAGATTATTCTATTAACCTTTGAAAAATCTTGTATTAAGAAAGACTGGGATATAAATAATTATAAGTATTATGTTTAGGGCATAGTAACTACCTAATTACATTGTTTGCTTAAAAATACAAAAAAATTTATAAATAGCCAAAATATTTGGTAGGGGGGGAGGGTCATGACCCAAGTGACACTCACTCCCCCTGGATCCGCCCTTGCCTCTAATATGTGCCGACTTTAAAGGAGTTGGATGAGAGAGCTCCTCTCCTGAAACAAGAACGGCATGATGTGCTGCTGGGCACTATTATCTTCCTTCATGCCTTAAAATGCCAACATAACAACTGTTTATATCTCATTTGCTGATTTTCGATTAGTTGCGTTGGGTATAAATAAAAGTTTGAAGATAACATAAAAAATAAATAAACAAATGGACAATTATTATATAGCAGATTATTAGTTTTAAACTTTAAGATACAGTACCAGTCAAAAGTTTAGAATCACTTGCATTTAATTCACAATCTTCAAGTTTAAAAAAATAATTGTAACTCAAGAGATAATATTTCAAAAATTATATGATTGTTTCGAAACACAATCTATATAAATAAAGTTGAAATTCTGTTTGTTTGTTTATTAGATCTTTATAGAAATCCATACCGTTTGTCCTAAATTCTCCAAATTTCGCTCAGTGGTTCTTTCATACCCGGTGCGAACACCTGTCCATATTAAAATTGCATAACTTCAGCCGATCTTCAGCTGATATTCTTTGTTGTTATAAAAATCGTTTTGATCTCGCTTTACATTTGTTTTTACAAAATCGACCGTTTGAGTCGATAAAAGTCCCTCTTTATAGATTTAAAAAATGAAATTCTCCGGGTGAAACCGCTATATACAGCTAGTTTATAATAAATGTTAATTATTATTTCATTTTTTTTTTTTTTTAATGTTTTGACCAATAAAATAGAGACTGATAAAGATTTTCTGTCTTAGGATTCCTGTAGAGTCTACCTCTAAACATTAAAAAAAAAATAATAAGATTTTGATTTAGAACTGTAAATCTGTTTAGAGTAGTAAATCTGACAAAAATAAAAAAAAGAATCGAAAATCTATCTTTTTAAATCAACTTCACGGAACGATATTTTTGAATTGAACCATTTAATAAAATAATAGAAATTTTTAATCGTACCGAATTTCCTTGATCACCGATAAATGGAGGTGTTCAATCATCCAATAAAGAAATTTTTCTACTGGATTATTAAACCTTCAAAACAAGAAAATGGAACAATTTGTAAAAACTTGACGTGACAAATGGACGCTATTTTACAGTCTGAGGCTCTCACCTAGTTTACCTTCATCTTGCCCCAGTATTATCTCTTATCTATTAATTTTATCTTCTATCATTATTATTTTCATTTACTATAAATGGTGAATTAGACTATTGAAAACAATTAGTAGTAGTCGATTATATTTGTCTTAAAATAAATAGTTAACATATTTTTCCCTATTATATAAATCATTCCGAATTAGACTAAGTCGCATAATTTATGCAATGAATAACCTAATATATGCATTTCTCGAGAAATGAAAAGTTGTCCGTTTTGAACATTCAATTATGAGCCGGTTTCATATCCAGAGTATTTTTTCTTCTTTTCTTCTCTTGCATAATAACCTGTTATTTAATGCAAGTTATTCACTGCAGCGAGCAACAGGATACCGTGAAGGATATGAAACAGTTTTAGGCCCAATTGAAATGTTTTTTATAATAATTTGCATTAAATACTGGTAGTGCAAAATGATATTAACGATTGCTATTCCAGTAAAACCACTGGCTACCAGTTACTTTTTATTATGAAATGATTACTTTAAACAGTTAATCGTTTTTTTTAAAAAAATAAATTTACATTATACTGCTTATGAAAGTATTTCTTTCTAGACTGTTAGCTAGCCTAGAAAGTGATAGTACACTACTAGTAGTGTAAACATGTGTTTTCTTTACTGCACTAGTGCAGTAAAGAAAACACATGTTAATAAAACTCTAAAAAAGCTTACTAACTTTTTTGTCACTTTAATTTAAATATATCTGAACTTAGTGCTGTGGATATTCCCAATGAAATGAAGGTACCGAAGAACTTCCTTCAAAATCACGACAGAGATACGAGTTTGAATATTATAAACTGCAGGAATAAAGAAAAGTTGATGATCTATTTACAGACGATCCATTATATAATATTAATAATAAAAAGTATTCTAACTCCAAACGTGACATTCAATTACCTTTAGACGGATTCAATATTAGTAATAATACTAATTGTACATTTAATATAAATATAAATATTTTTAAATAATTTATTTTTCGAAGAGAAAAGATTTGGCTCCGCCGGGAGTCGAACCCGGGTCTCCTACGTTACATGCGAGGATGCTAACCGCTACACCACAGAGCTCGGCTCAAGGCAGAGCAAATCCTTCCTTCACTGATACCTACTCCCCCATCTCACAAGTTTTGCGAGTAGTAGCGGGAGGTGGACAATTTTTGTCCAATTTATGATACTTATTGACATAAGTCAATGTTTTAAATTATTTTAATTGATCCAATCTTAAATTGTGGATGACCTCAAATTTTAAATTATTTTTAAATAATTTATTTTTTGGAGAAAAGAAATTATTTTATTACTCATATAGAAATTATTATTTTACTCCCGGCGGAGCCAAATCTTTTCTCTTCAAAAAATAAATTATTTAAAAATAATTTAAAATTTGTGGTCATCCACAATTTAAGATTGGATTAATTTAAATATAAATATGTAGATTTTTTACGATTCATCAATAGCTCCTTTCATTATATGCTTTTGTAGAATAAATTAATAAGCACCTGACTATATTCAAATGAATAATAAGGGATTGTGGAAGGGTGGATCTCTGACTCGGACCCCGAAACAGAAGGGGATGCCGGTTATCCGGAGGATTTACGACCGGACTGTGGTCAGAGGGAAGGAAGAGAGAGAGAGGGCGGCCACTCCTGATTGAACCGTTCACAAGGAGGCGAAGGGAGGAAGCGAGGAAGGAAATTAGCAAGGAGGAGAAGGAGGCTGATGAATTAGCAATATAATGAGATGGTCCGAGGCCAAGATGCAGGCGATAGATAGTTAGCAACAGGGGGGGCGCTATCGGCCTGATGTTAATTGGTGGGGGGCTGACCACCCCCCTCCTCCGGCAAACTTAATTGTGCCCACAAATTATCGATCCTTCTACAGTGGCTCCCTCTTTCCTAGCCCCTCGGTCGGAGGTACTACTACTACACTGTTTACATCCCTCCTGTCTTAGTGTTGGGCCTATCTCAAAGCCCGGCTCTCTCTCATTAAAATCCGGTTATAGGGTCGCCATTGCTCTTTCTACATATTGAATCGCTTCTATCTCTTAGCATAGTATTGTTTAAACGTTGTATTGTGTTAGACCAAATATTCTACCTCCGTCAAATATTAGAGAAAAAATCTGGTGCGTGCTCGCAACACACAACTTTCACGTACCAACTTACTTAGATTAGAAATTGACGTGTTTTGCTAAATATCATTTCCCAAAGTCACACATTTTTCTACATTCATATCTTATTTCTGTTAAACGTTAAAGCCGTTTTTGAGTAAATAAAAAAAAACATGTGAAAACGATACAAAATTTATTAAGTAAAATCCCCCCTCCGGTTGATCAATTTTGATGAAATTTTTACAGTCATATTTCAGGCATATAAATAGATCAAATACACAGTTTAATCAAAATCGTTAGAGCCGTTTTTGAGAAAATCGAAAAAAACTTAAAAAGTTATTAAATAAAGTACCCCCTCCCTTTGAGCATATTTGATGAAATTTTTGCTGTCACATCGAGGGCTTATAAATACTCTAAATACCCAATTTCAGGTTCGCACGGTTTATAGTTTTTGAGCTAGTCTGTTCACACACAGACACACAGACCATTTCGCGGGACTTTTGACTCAGTTTGACTCGGGTTATTTTGACTCAGGGGACCCCAAAACGTGTATTTCCGTTGAAAACCGGAAGTCGAAAATTTTCACGATCGCAATACTTCCACTTACTATATATTTCATGTATAGGTAAGTGAAAGTAAAAATTAGAATACAACGGTATTGTTCATCAACTGAATGTCGACTTTAAAAAATCTTATGATTCAATATACCGCAAAAAACTGTATAACATTCTGACTGAACTAGGAATACCGAACAAGTTAGTAAACGTATTAACAATATGTTTGACCGAAGCGTTCAATAAAATAAGAATCGGTAGTATTTCCTCTGAGAAGAGTATTCACTCAGGTGAAAACAGAGGGATTCGCTATCTCCTGTTTTATTCAATTTAGCTCTAGAATATGTCATTAGGGAGGTGATAAATAAATAAATACCGGAAAGGGTTTGAATCTGGGTGGAAAATATATCCTTACTCGACTACGCTGATGATTTGGTTTTGCTTGGCGACGACGTGGAAACGATAGAATTAAATATAAAAGCATAAACAAATTTTATCCATTGGACCAAAGGCATGTCTAAAATATTTAAAGAAAGTAAAAAGTGCCACGTAATATACACGTAATGTCTTTAGAACACATTAAGGACATTGCCTTTAATCCAGTTGGATAGGATTGCTTAGACATTAATAGGTTTAGCAATGGCCTAATTAGTTGCATTATCGCTCGTATCTCGGATTTGTGACTGCTTACTATATCAAAGGCTGTTGAGGGTCAGGGAATTAATTTGTACTCCTTCGTAATATTAATTTCTGAAAATATATACTTTAACATTTACAGGAATATTATATCTAACAGGCAAAATTATTTTGAATTTCAGTTATATACCATTTCATTTTTTACTTCAAGATTTAGGATTAAAAGTATTAGGTTCCTGATGTTACTTCTAGCCAATATGGCGCTTTCGATCTCCTCTGAAAAATGCCGTGCCACGGATAGGATGTAAAATGGAGGACCCGAGCCTGTACGATGTCAGGTACTCGTTAAAGATCCGTTTATCAATTACAGCTTGATAGGCAAAATTCAGACTCCCACTGTAGCACCGTCCGATTATCCTTAGTAGCATAAAGTGACGTTAAAACAAATGAACAAAGAATAGATGGGTTTAAATTGTAGATTATTTATTTTTTGAAACATAGATTTAAGGTATTTGCATCCGGTAAATAATTGAATTGGAACAATAATTTCCAATTGGAACAATAAGGTATTTACATCCGTCCGGCAGGGTTCGGAAATTTCTTCAATTTATCCAGTCTTGGCGGGAGTACCCCAAGGCTCAATACTAGCACCTCTACTCTACATCATTTACACGCACGACATACCTATAAACAACGAGACATTGACTGCAACTTACGCTGATGATACTGCAATTATCACGAAACATCAGGACCCAACACAGGCTTCATTGACATTACAACATCACTTATGCAAATTACACGACTGGTTTCAATTATGGAAAATTAAACTAATGAAACTGAATGAAAAAAAGGACTCTTGACAAAAGACTCAAACTTCTCTACCCGCTACTTTCTAAATCATCAAAACTGAAACTGAAACAAAAAGTAAATAGGTACACCTACTTACTGAAGCCCATATGGACATATTCCTCTCAGATATTCGGCATTGCTAAAAAGACTAACTTACAAAAACTTCAAACTTTTCAATCAAAATTGTTACGACTTATCACAAAATCATCCTGGTACGTGACTAACAAAACTTTACATACAGACCTCTATATACCAACAGTCGACCAGCACATAACGACGCTATACAAAAGATTTTTTAATAATTTAAACGGACACCCTAATAGTCTGATCAGTAATATGGCTGAAGTACGGATGGATACGAGAAGACTAAAAAGGCGCTGGATGAGAGATCTGCTCTCTTAGACAGCCAAGGTAATTGAATCAAGCCAGGAAGGGGGTGCTGTTGGGTGCTTTCCCACCTCATGCCTGACATGTCATCATTTCCCACTACCGTGATCACATTCGCTGATTGACAGTACCTTGCTGACAGGTGCGAATCAATTATTAAAGTCAAAAAAAAAAAAAAAAAAAAAAAAAGTATTTACATAGTAAATACGCGTTTACAGGATCACTTTCAAGATTATGATTTAAGTTACGATATGGTCCTCTGTGATTGTTTTTTGGTGGGTTTGTTTTACACATTTATAGAAGTCACTGATTCAATTGACTTAAATCGCATGTTTTTGCTTGTAACTCGCAAACGACGGCGACAATCGGAAAAGTCAATATAACCAAAAATGTTCGTCTCGACAAACTGAAAAAAATTTGAAAAAGCCCTACGACCATTTTGAAATTTTTGCTGAGAATTGCAGTTTTTGGCTGACAGCTCGCTAACGAAGGGATTCGTCGAAAGCATGTATATGACCGAAAAGTTTCTCCTTGAAAACCTGGAAAGATCAACACCATTTAGAAACCTCTATAACCAAAATGTTTGTGCTTATAACTCGCAATTGAAGGCGAATTGATTGATTATTTAAACAAACTAAATTAATATTTTTAATAAACCGTAAAACGAGGTGACTTTGTGACAAGCCTATTTTTCTACAGTTTTTGAATTTCCCTCCTTAAAAAGAATCAGGTTAGGCAATTCAGTGTACTTGTCAGTTGGTCAGTAATGTGCTGAAACCTACTGGCCACATATGGACCTCTATAAATTCTTTCATTCCACATATCATGGTGCTTTATTTCAAATTTTCAAGTAAATGAAAACAATCAAGTAAATGAAAACTGGCAAAGGCGGGTTTCTGTTAGAAGTAGGTGCTGCTACTATTGCAATCAACTGGAAAAGACTATTAGACGTATTTCAAAAGCGGTCATTTGACCGCCATCGGTATAAATACATAGGTACATATATATAATATGTCGGTAGGTTAAAAAAAAATAAATTAAAATCGAGCGTAGTCCTCGGCTCCAAGGGTATAGGCTAAATATCGGTGATGGAAATTGGATGAGGCCAAAAATAGGGGGGTAGGTGCGGGTAAATAGGAATAATATTAAAAATCGGTGTAACCGCTCTTACCCACCCCCTTAACCCTAATTTATAGCTTGAGTTATCATACCTCGAAAGCATACAAATTGAACCAGAGCGGTGTGTTAGGCAGTATAAAAATTACCGATTAGATCGAAAGAGTAAAAAGCACGACTTGAATCTTAATAATAATAAAAAAAAAAAAAAAAAAAAAAAAAAAAAATCGAGCGTAGCCACGGCTCTAAGGGTAGAAGCTAATTATCAGTGATGGAAATTGGATGAGGCCAAAAATAGGGGGTAGGTGCCAAAAATAATGAAATAAACCACCATGGTAAATGGAATGAAAGAACTTATATGTGGCCAGTATCTTGCAGCACATTACTGACCAACGAACAAGTACACTGCAACATATTGGACACATATAAGTTCTTTCATTCCATTTACCATGGTAGTTTATTTCATATATGCTTGATTGTTTTTTAAAACGGGGTTTTTAAAACGACTGATCCAATTGCATTGTTATATTTTACAGTAGTAAATAAAAAATAAAAAAACTGAATAATAAGAAAGAGGAAAGAGGTCATCGGACCCTTCTAGTAAAGCCCGACCTCAATTTAAAAGAATCTGTTCGCGGTTTGTTCACAACGAGCAGCGGGGAGCGGAAGTCGGGTCCGGCCAACTAATTAAAGCTAATTAGGGCGCAGAATTTAACTTTACAAAAAAAAAAAAAAAACTCTTGGGAAGTCTGAAGTTAAGGAAGGTTGCATTCGTGAACATCTAAACAGTTTTCAGAATTACATGGAGTAGCATTGGAGTGACATTTGTGAAGTGTTACTTTAAGTAATTATTAGTTTTTAATGCCACTGATGAGCTGGCCCCACGCTGAATATAAATTGCAACCATAAATTTTATTGGCTTCAAACAGTACCACTCAAAAGTTTAGACTCACCATTAGATTATGTAAAATGATTAAATAACAAAATTTTACTTATTGATCAACATAACAACTATAATTTTATTTTTTATTTATTTGTAACTATCTGTAAATCCTGGTTTCAACCAGGGAATTTGGAAAACATAGAGAAAAGCCCGTGGGTCAAGAAAAGTTCGTTAGGACAGAAATGAGATTTTTTTTTAGATTTCGCAAAAATCGAATGTAAAGCGAGATCATGACGATTTTCATAACAATAAAGAATATACCCAGATATTGGCTGAAGTTATGAAATTTTAATGTGGACAGGTCTTCGCACCTGGTATGAAAGAACCACTAAGTGAATTTGAAGAATTTAGGACAAACGGTATGAATTTCTATAAAGAACGAACATAAAAACAAACAAATAGAATTTCATCTTTATTTATTATAAATTGTATTCGAAAAATCATATAATTTTTGAAATGCTATCTATTTAGTTACAATTATTTCTTTAAACTTGAAGATTGTGAATTAAATACAAGTGGGTCTAAACTTTTGACTGGTACTGTATATATATATTTTTTTTTTTGGTACCCCTCATGTGTGGCATAAGCGGGGTTACTCTATAGGTGTAACCAACCTATTCTAACCATGGGTAGGTCGAGCTTAATTCCGTGTGTCCTCCACGAAATAAAAGTCAAACCTCCCAGGGCGGATACGATGGAGAGGATCGCACTAAAAAACGCTCGGATAAACCGGCCCTGGCTTCACATTTTAATTCGATCCTTGTTTGCTTATTAAACGTCAAGAATAAATAGATAATTTCTCATTATATTTGTTGTAAGCATCATACTAGCATCATGGCTATTCCGTCTTTCGGATAGGCGTAAAATGAATATCTCGAGCCTGTGCAATACTCGCTAAAGATCCCTATCCTAATTATACCTGGATAGGAAAAATTTAGGACTCCCACTGTAGCAAAGTCCGATTAGCCTTAGTAGCATAAAGTGACGTTAAAACAAACACCTGCAATTATAATCAGAAATTGATCTATTTATTCTTCAGGAGCTTATAATAAACGATAATCAGTCACTAATATTTTTCCGACTTTTTGACTGTTCCCTATAGTTCAATACCGTAACTCCAAATTGCTGTAAGTAGTACTTTGTAAACTGTTAATGTGTTTGTCATAGATAATTTTGAACGTTTTTCAAGAAGTCTTTAAAGAAATCCAAATCACTTGTTTAGTTCTTTTTTATGAGTCTAACATGGTCTTTCCAAGTCAGTCATTTGTCCATGTAAAGGCCCAAATATCGCATTGCATCGGATTATTGTTAAAAAATACTTGAGCCCAAGAGTTTCTTTGTTATAACTTCCCCTTATGCTACTGTGGCTAATCGGACGATGCTACAGTGGGAGTCCTAAATTTTGCCTATCTATGTAGGTATGATTAGGATAGGGATCTTTAACGAGTACCTGACATCGTACAGGCTCCAATTAACGTCCCATCGGCACCTAGGGCCACTGCGGAAATCGAACCCGCGTCCTTCAGTATTGTAGGTTGCTATGCTAACCACTACACCACAGGTGACCCATGATAAGATCTTGATTTTGACAGAAAAAAAAAGGTGATAAAAGACAAGAAATGAATTTTTTTTTTTTTTTTTTATTAACTATTTCAATTTCTTGTTTTTTTTGTTTGTTTAACGGTCCTTAGGCTACTAAGGCAAATCGGACGGTACTACAGTGGTAGTCCTAAATTTCGCCTATCCAGGTATAATAAGGATAGAGATCTTTAACGAGTACTAGACATCGCACAGGCTCGAGACCTCCATTTTACATCCCATTAGAAAACAATATACAGTTGATAAAAATTATAATTAGTATCTGTATTACTCTGGACCCACAACCCCTGATGATGATCCACATGTAAGGATCGAAATGTTGGCTTTCCAAAAAAAAAAAAAAAATACTGAAAATCCTGACTATCATTCAAACTATAATTGTTTTAAAAAATCATACAAAAAATAATAAAACAGTTAAATAATTTTCTTTTAAGTTTTATTTCTACGATACGCCAGAATATGAATTACGTGAAAATTTTGCTATTTAGTGATAGATGGGGAGATTAAAACATTTTTTTTTTTTTTTGTAATTATTTTTATGAAATTGACTTCTTGCACAATAAATAAATGAGACGGAAATAATTAAATATAAATTCCACATAATTGCCTAAATTATATTTAATTGATTAATATAATGAAGTAGAAGTCAATTTATTTGGAGGGGAAATTATAACAGGGTGTATTAATATAGCATAAAATTCCAGCAATAATATATTTAATAACATTTATTGTTGAAAAGTACTCGGATGTTTGGAAAACAGTGCGATATTTTATTATTATTTCATTATATATAATTATTTAAGGGTTGATAATGGAATGAAATAATGTAGAAAATGAAATAACCACATTATTTACTTCATTTCATAACGCAGGCGATACGTTAAATATTCCATGTAGGTACTAATTTATAGAATTAAATGTTATATTGAGTAGATGCGTTTGTTAAGTTTTTTTGGAATCAAGTTTTTTGTTATAGAAGTTGGATGAGTACAGCTTATGATTATTAAATTAAATGAAATTTCCAAACTAAAGATGAAAAAATATTTTTATGTACATCTGAAATATTAATTTTTTTCCTATAAAATCTGAATCAGGTCTATGATTTTCAGTTTTAGGTCAATATCTATTCCAACTTATTTAGTATTTAATTTCAGGTATTTTATAATTTACTGTAGACATATAAAGTGATTGATAATATTGAAACGTGAAACAAAACACAAACCATTTGGTTTAAATTAGTTTTAGACTTGTTTTTGGAAGGAATTAACAGTTGGAATGAACTGTTCTGGTACACGTTTGTAACTACGATGTTCGAGTACCATCTACGCTGGCTTCGAACCTTCCAGGCTGTTCTTCTTACGACTAAATATAAGCAGCGATGGACTGGAGAGCTCGTCATGTTCTCAAGCTCAAGTCATATGGTTATGTCTGTGTTACAAAGTGATGATTTTTGTAACCTTTTTTAAATATTTGTGTTTTCATAATTTGTGTGGCATTGTAAATTGTATTTTTGTTAAATGCTGCGAATAGCAGAATAAGACTTTAAAAATGGAAAAGGGGGGGAGATTATTTTCTTTTAGTTCCATATAAATTTTGAAAGATAATTTTGGGTGGTCGCAGAGGGACATTTATTCATTTTATAATTGTTAGTTATTTATTTAAATCCTCATTTAATCCTCTTTTATCTCTTTAATAATCAAAATAAGGGAGCATTTTTACTAGCATATTGTGGGGTCACCCGTGGTGTAGTGGTTAGCATAGCAACCTACAATACTAAAGGTCGCGGGTTTAGGGCGACCCGCGGTGGCCCTAGGATTTTTTAAAAGGAGTAATATGAAAAAAAAATCAAGTAAACATGTACAGGAGAAAAAAGAAAAAAAAAATCGTCAACTCATAAAACAAGTTGAGCCCACGCATGCGCAGTTCGCCTTTAATGACAGACCATTGTTCATAACAAAAGATGTTCATTTAATTATTTGTTTCATTGTAACTATATAAAAGTTTTCCACAACTACATAGAGAATTATAAATTCTCTATGTAGTTGTTGAAAACTCTTGGAGTATTATGCTTGCATTGCCGAATTATCACAAGTAAAACTTTTTTTTAATAATAAAAAACTTATGTAAACAAAAAAGTAAGTTTGTAAATGAAAGGTGTGTGTTTCGCACATCGCACCAGATTTTTTTTTTATCATGTTGTAGTCCGAAATGGGCGATAATAAATACTATTCTACTCACGATGGCCATTTGATGAAGCGTTCAAATACTCCGAATCATTATTACCTGAAACAATAATAATAATTATTATTAAAAATGTTAAAAAAAAAATTATAAACGTTTTTATTTCTAGAATACATTTTATCTGAAAAATTATGTTTAAATTGCGGATAAAATAGGATTTTAATAATCAAAAATATTATTATTTTATGTACAATTTATTATTTTAATGATGTAAATTTGTATTTTAATGTAGCCCGGGTTTGGATGCTTGTGAGTTACAATGAAGCAATCGCAACAAGGGACTCAGTGCAGCTGTCCCAACAACTGCCCTCGGTGAAAACAAAAGATTACTCACGACGCAATGTGAATCCTTTAAATGGCTTAATTTTTTTTTTTCAAGGACACTTATAGATATACGTTAATATATTATATTGAATAAAAAGAGTTGAATAGGTTTTATTACTTTATACATTAAGGGATCTTTAATGAGTACCTGACATCGTACAGGCTCGGGACCTCCATTTTACCCATTAAAAAATCCTAGGACCACTGATGGACGATAGAATATTTTTAATGATAATGTTTCGTGAAGAAGGTTTACTTAAACTATTTAGGGCTGAGTTGTGATATTTATAAATATAAGAGCATGAGCTTTGGCCCTTGGTGTTGTAATCTGTTGTTTCGGACGAAGGCAGTTGGGCGAACAGCTGGGAAATGCCCGATGTTAGAACAATGGCCGACTATAGCTAATTACAACAGCGCAGCCTATATTTAAATGGTCGCAACTGTCAAAGGCCACGGCAGCCCTAACTATCCTTTAATTGTAATTAGGACCTGACTTACACAATGTAGTTCCCGATGTACACCGCACACCTTGCATCAACGGCTTTGCTAACTGCCATACGGCCACTGTCATGGCATACACCGTATAGCACAACTATTGAATCTACTTCCTGATCAATGCCGTCAAAGGAATAATAAAACATCCTCTAATAATCTTCTCCTGTGGTGTAGCGGCTAAGATAACAGCCAGCAATATGGTACTAAAGGTCGCGGGTTCGGTCCCGTGGTAGCCCTTGCAATTTTTAATGGGAGTAAAATTCTTTGGCTATGCCCTTCCTTGGATAGGACGTAAAATGGAGGTCGTCCGATTAGCCTTAGTGGCTTAAAGTGACGTTAAACAAATAAATAAACAAAATAATAAATGTAATTGGTAGATTTTGTAACATTAAACAAACAAAAATGGTTAGCTTGGCAACCCGTCCCGCGGTGGCCCAAGGATTTTTTAATGGGTGTAAACATCCTTGGCTATGCCGTTCCTAGGATAGGACGTAAAATGGAGGTCCAGAGCCTGTACGATATCAGGTACTCGTTAAAAATCCATATCCTAATTTTAACTAGATAGGCAAACTTTAGGAATTCTACCACTGCATCGTCCGATTAGCTATTCTAGCATAAATTTACTTGAAATGAACTAACTAACAATTTTTAACCAAATTTAAATCATTGCTTTGATAAATTTTAATATTGACAATTACGGCTTCCATTCGAAAAATAAAAAACAAGTAGAGAAATACCTAATATAATCAAAATTTAGTAATATAATTGAATAGTATTATTAGAGTGCTTTTTCAATCGTCTTCCTTGATTATTCCTAAAAACACTCTGGAATGTAAGGTGAGGTGCTAAAGATCCCTATCCTAATTATACCTGGATAGTCAAAATTTATGATTCCCACTTTAGCATTGTCCGATTGACCTCAGTACCATAAAATGACGTTAAACTAAGAAGCGACAACCCACGAACATGCTTGACATGGTTTAGTATAAAAAAATAAAAATCTCAAATTTTATTTATTAGAAATCTGAATAGACAATGACATGCTAAATTTGAAATATTCTCGAAGCCTCTTAAAGCCATTATTGTTTTTATTTACTTTTTACTATTTATATTGGACCGTGAAACAGAAAATATACGATTTAAAAGAGTTTTTGTCGGAACAAACTGTTCTAGTACATGCTCCTGATTGTTCGAGAATCTTCTACGCTTGTCGGGAATCTTCTAGACTGTTCTAATTCAGACTACATGTAAGCCTTAGTAGCATCAAGTGACGTTAAACAAACAAAACAAAACCGAAACGGAGACTTGGACCTTGCAAAATGTATTGGGCTATTTGTTTCATTTCTGATTCCAGTGTCTAAAAGTAACCTGTACTTAAATCGTTCTAAATATTATTATTGAGAAATTATAAAAATATTTCGAAAGAATTGAGTCATCAGATCCCGTAGGTACACATCGGCGTTGAAAAAAATTCTGCTATTCATGATTCTAATTTTCCGTTTCTTCACTAATGTTACTTACAAAAGTTTAGACTCACTTGTATTTAATTCACAATCTTCAAGTTTATAAAAATTTGAAATTTGAAACTTAAGAGATAACATGTCAAAAATTATATGATTGTTTCGAATACAATCTATATAAATAAAGATGAAGTTCTGTTTGTTTGTTTTTTTATTCGTTCTTTTTGTTTGTACTAAATTTTCCAAATTTCGCTCAGTGCTTCTTTTATACCAGGTGCGAACACCTGTCCATATTAAAATTGCATAACTTCAGCATATCTCTGGGTATATTCTTATTTGTAATAAAAATCGTTATGATCTCGCTTTACATTAGATTTTTACGAAATCAGCCGTAGGAGTCGAAAAAAATCTCATTTCTGTCTCAACGAAACTTTTCTTGACCCACGGTTTTTCTCATTGTTTTCCAAATTCCCTGGGTGAATCCGGGATATACAGCTAGTTATAAATTAATTAAAAATAAAATTATAGTTGTTATGTTGTTCAATAATTAAAATGTTGTTATTTATTTATTTTACAAAATCTAAGGGTGAGTCTAAACTTTTGACTGGTACTGTAAGCTATATAGATCGATACAACTAAAATCGATTCACATGAGAAAGTTACGCATACTACCATCGAACCATAAAAGTAGATTGGTGAAGTTGTTACATCAGATTTAAGTCTATTATCATCTTCCGATTAGCTTTGTTAGCATAAAGTGAGGTTCGACAAAACAAATAAAATAATAATGATCATGTTTATATTAAGATTTTTCAATGGCAGGAAGGAGACTAATCAATTATATAGAAAAAAAGGTACTCAAATAGTCTCAATTCACATACATATATTTATATACTCGTATAAATGAGCCATATTTTCGCCCTTTCGGGCACTAACAGAGCTGTAAAATTATGTATTAAGGTATAACTATAAGTATTCTAAAATTACTTCACTTAATATTCATAAAAATATATATAATTGTTAAAAGAATTTTTAACTTTTCATTTATGTGAAACATTTTATATAATATATATATATATATATATATATATATATATATATATATATATATATATTAATCTGATGGTGAGTCCTCCAATATTAATTTTATGAATACTTAGTGAAATAATTTTAGAATATTTAAATTATACCTTAATACATAATTTTACAGCCCTGGTGATGCCCGAAGGAGCGGTAATTTGGTCTATATATATATATATATATATATATATATATATATATTTGTGAATTTGAGGCCCTTTTTTCTATTCTAAATGTTCATGTTTTTAAAAATCTGGATTTATATTTTCAACTCGTTTAACACCTACAGAGTCTTAAACTGTGTCAACCTGTAAGTACCTTTTCCACTATGCTGGGTCCGAATTGCGGCGTTGAAACCAAATTAACAATGGTCCACAGCAGACCTTAATTCGGGCCAATCAGAGCCGAAAAAAACCCCTTAGGAATCCGCCGTGTGATCGCCTAAGGGAAATAATTTACGGGAAATGGAGGCAGCGACCCCTGCCCGACAAAAGAAATAAACAGATGTTCGATCTGTGGAAAGAAATTTCAGGATAAAGGTACCGAAGCGGGAAAAAGATACAGCGAATTGGTAGTGATAATTATTAGCTGCCTAATTAGGACCCTTGTGTCTGACGGCCTCTCACTCCTCATTTCCTAGCCCCACCTTTTTTTATATACACTCACCAACTTTTAACCCCTTACAACAAAAAAAAAAAAAAAAAAAAAAAGAAGGAGGGGAAAAAACCTTTTTCATCCCTTGCTTAAACCCAACGCCCCTAAATTGCCTTTAATTTTATCAACCACTCTATTAAATCTCTACCTACCTAACCCCTTACTCTTACGGAATATGTTGCCAAAAACCTTAGTTAAATATCTTCAATAAAAATGTTTTTACTTGTGAAGACTTTAAATAATATGAAATACATAACAAATGTAGGTTCATTGATAGACAGGATTTTCAGTTTGATCTTTTTACTTTAACCTACGTACATATGAAATATATTGTGAAAGAAAGTTATTAAATAAAGTACCCCCTCCTTTGACCAATTTTATGAAATTTTTGCTGTCACATCGTGGGCATATACATACGCTAAATACCCAATTTCAGGTTTGCACGGTTTATGGTTTTTGAGCTAGTCTGTTCACACACACGCAGACACACACAGACCATTTATCGGGACTTGGTTATTTGGACTCAGGGGACCCCAAAACGTGTATTTCCGTGAAAAAAACGGAAGTCAAAATTTTTCACGATCGCAATACTTTCCCTTACTATATATTTCATATATAGGTAAGTGAAAGTAAAAGAAAATCTATATTTCTATTATTTTCTTCAAAGCATTTCTCTCTGTGTTTCCTGCAGGATCTGGATCTGGAGGGGAGGAAAATCATAAATGGCAATATAAAGTAATTTTAGAGGAACAGTAATCGTTCCCGGTTTCCAGAATGGCATAAGAGACAAAATTTACTACGAGACGTAAGTAAATACATCTACTATTGATTCACCTTCACGATATATTTACAAAAAGCAACTCGCAAAAAAAAAAGCTGCAGGAATTAAAAAAATACTCGACTGTTGATGAAATTAGGCCCCTTAAAAAATAAATAAGCCATAATGAATCGAAAAGTACTGAGAACTATCAAGTTAGGTATTACAGAAATTCTATAACTTATGGAGATATACAAATATAACCAAATAAATGCGGAAAAGTGTCTTACAAACCCCAAGAGTTAATCCTTTATATAAATTATATTTTTAGAAGCTTTTATTTAGACAATTAAAAAAAAGTACAAGATCAAGAAAACAATAAATTGAATTAAAAATATTTATTTTAATTTACGTTATATAAAAAAAAAACATGGAAAATGCACATTTTTCAAGTAGTTTTTACAGTTTGGAAAAAAAAGTTTTTAGAAATTTGAAATTTTATACAAATCAAGATTTTTTATTTTTCAATTGTTACTTAGAATATTCTAAATATAAATAATATGTTTTAAAAAATGTCTTGATGACCACTTTTCTTACATGCAGTCCTAATTGACTGCATTCTACGCACAAGTGTGCTCTATTTTCCTAACATATGGGGTTCTGGCATTTTAAACTGTCCTAGGGCCTTTGGACCAGCGCCATTGACTCCTAATTCCCTAAATAATATTTTTATTGACTTTCTCACTTGTGAAAAAATTCACATTAAAGTTAAGCAAAATAATAAATAAACATATCCCTCACTATAAAACAGTTTCAAAGATATATGTGTTACACTTACCACACTTACAAAGCAAATTGTAATAAAAGTGTAATAACAAAAAAAAAAGAATTGGATGCCACACTGGGGTCTACAGAACCCCAACACAAGTTTTTAATTTTTTATAAAAACAACAAAATGAACTACAACTTTTCCAACATGGGCGTTAAGGCGGCAGCTGTACCAACTTCGAATACATAGAAGTAACAGCCATTAGAATAATTTTATCAATTAGATATGCGTATATAATATGTTCTTCATATGTATGTAATATGGGGTATGTCAGACTCCAGTGTGCCTTGCGAGGGCTAAGTAAGTTTGTAAGTGAAAGTTGTGTGTTGTGCGCATCGCACCAGATGTTATTTTATATTATCACAGTCAGGGTTTGAAATTAACTCTTATTTTCTCGTTTTCGTTAAATAAAAATTGTTTAACTCCATAATTGTTACAATATAGAATTTATTAATTATCATTTTATCACATAAAATAGAATAGTCTAGTACGTACTCTTAACCGAGCTCAGAGATCAAATAAGCATTGGCTTCCTGCAAGAGCGTACCCAGGTTCAAAACAAGGGGGGGGGGGCAAGCTATGTTCGTTCAGGTTGTAACATCTTACCACGGAAACGGATGAATGAAACCAAAATTATGAATAATTATAGCAGTGCTTTATCAACTAAGTTATGACAGTTATTTGCTTGGAAAAAAAATTATTCTATTATTGTTTCTAGTCTTAAAAGCCTAAAAAATTATTGCTTCCAGCCTTCCAGGGGGGCGGGGGAGCTGCCCCCCTGCCCCTAGCTTAGATAGATTGGAGAAGGTAGGTATGTTGTGGAGGATAATTGAGAACAACAAGATGCAGCTTCCGAGGCCGCTATGGAATTATCAATAAACATGTGTAATTAGGTAATTAAAGTTGAAATAGGAGGCGAGAGCGTCATTGATCCAATCAGTAAGGACGAATCCCATTGTTACATTCATCCTGTTGAGAACTCAGCACTACTTCCTTCAGTAAATATCTTCAAATCTTTAGATGATAATAAAAAACATTTATATATTTTTCAAATAGTCTCTTTAGAAAAAAAAAATGCACTAACAGATAGGATCTAAAAAAAAAAAAGACAGCAGCTTCTAAAATAGTCTTTTCAGTTTTTTCTTTACAACGCTGTTCTAGTAGATGTTTGTAACTACAATGTTCGAGTACCATCTAATCCGGTCAACAACTCTTCCTTGGTGTTCTCCTTGCGACTAAATATAAGGAGCGATGGACTGGAGAGTTAGTCTTGTTCTGAAACTCAAGTCATTTAGTTATTTCTGTGTTACAAAGTGATCATTTTTGTAACCTGTTTAAATATTTGTGTTTTCATAATTTGTGTGGCAATTTCGTTAAATGCTCAGAAAAGCAGAATAAAACTTTAAAAATCGAAAAGGGAGATTATTTCCTTTTAGTTCCACATAAATTTTGATAGATAGATTTTGGGTGGTTGCAAGGGGACATTTTTTCATTATATAATTGTTATTTATTTATTTAAATCGTCATTTAATCCTCTTTTATCTCTTTACTAATCAAAGTAAGGGAGCATTTTTACTAGCATATTCTGAGGTCACCAGCAGTGTAGTGGTTAGCTTAGCAACTTAGAATACTAAAGGTCGTGGGTTCGGTTCCGGCGGTGGCCCTAGGGTTCTTCAAGGGAGTAAAAAGTCCTTGGATATGCCGTCTCTCGGAAAGGATGTAAAATGGAGGTACCGAGCCAGTAGTATGTAAGGTGCTAGTAAAAGATAGTATATCTTAACAATAGCATAATGAAGTGTGAACAGCAAAGAATGTGTAATCTTTGTATTTTAATCCAAATCATCTTTTTTATATTATTAATAGAAATGGCAATTAAAAAACATGTCAATTTCTAATCTAAGTAAGTTGGTAAGTGAAAGTTGTGTGTTGCGCGCATCGCACCAGATTTTTTATCATTATATCTGTGTCTGTCCTATACTTAAAGAATTAGGTATTTTAAAAAAACGATTTTAAGTCGGAATGAATTAATAGATATATTGAATGGTAAAGATTGGAGCAGTTTATTCTTGTACCACATTGCGGCTTAAGTAAGTATAGATTGTTTTTAATTCAACATTACAACTCAAAACAAATATCCTGTGCACTTTAAATCAATACTAATTATTATCAGTTATTATGATGCAATTTCTCTTTTTATATTTTTCTTTTATCATGCATTATATAGGGTAAACCGTACAGTTATTGACACCCTTAAGACTACATTTCTGTGGTGAAATTAAAAAAATGCTTTTTATGAAGGGATAAAAATGAAACTTCCTATAGCTCCTCTCTATCTATCCTTATAAAGACTCAAGAGGTTTTTTTGGGTCAAAAGTTCAATAGTTTTACCATATGGCAATATTTATAGTTAAAAGTGCAAAAACTAGTTATTGACACCCTGTGGATTTAATTGTGAAATCTTCCTTACTTCATAGATGACTTGACTTAGAGGACCCTTCAAACATTAGATTCATGTACATCTTAAAATATAATTAGGACGTTTTTACCTATTTATTTAAGTTAAAGTTAGGGTATCAATTACTGTACTGAGTGCCAATAACTGTACGGTTTACCCTAATTACGGTTTATATATGTATACATATGTGTATATGTAAATATATGTTTAGAGGCAACTCCTGGCAGACGGTATCTTACCATGCCAATAAAAACTATTTGTTTATTTTTTCAAGAACGAAATTATATATTTATTTGTATATATTTATGTTTAATAAAGCTATATATCTATCTACTCGTAAAAGATCCCTATCCGAATTATACTTGGATAGGCAAAATTCAGGACCCCCACTGTAGGAGCATCCTCCAATTAGTCTTACGAGAATAAAGGTACGTTAAACAAACAAACAAAAACAACTCATCACACAAGGATAGGGATTTTCCGTCCCAGGATGAAATAGTCAAGGATTTTTACTGCCATTAAAAAATCCTAAGCGGCGTGTCTCTAGCCATCTGCGTAATAGTTGGCTATGCTAACCAATAATGATACTATGGAAAATGAAAAACTCACAAATATCCTTCATAATCGATTAGAAGAATGGTGCTTGAACAGATTAAAATTCAAATACAGTGAAACCTCTCGTTAAGGACCACTCCCTTTAAAGGACACCTCTGTTTATGGGACAACTTTCAATTGCACTGGCGCTGGATATACGGAAACAATGCTTTTGACACCTCTTTTTAAGGGACACTCTAGATAGAGGACACGGACAGAGAAAATTGCCTGAAAATGGGTTTTAAAGCCTCTAGTTAAAGGACAGTGTAAAATTTGTTCCAAACATTTTCCGAGAATGCTTGAGTCTTTAGTCCAATTCATCTAATTTTTACTTAGTCACTTCTTGTCCTTCCACTTTTTCTACAGAACATTGCATAGGGTGAACATTTATTTTCATTTTGAACCAGTTTATTGAAAATCTTTGAACTAACAACATGTCTCCAACACGTAAAAGGTTTTCATTAAAAGAAAAAAAGAAAATCATTGATGAGTACGAAAAAAGTGGCCGGCCAATTGCACAAATCCTTTTAGAGTCTATTCATAAAAAAAAAAAAATGTAAGGCAATTAACTTTGGAAAGTTTTTTTAAACCTGCTGGTACTTAGACATTTCTTCAGTTTGCTCTCTTATTATGTAATTGTTTTATTGAGACCCAATTTTGTTATGGTAAAACTACATTGTAATAATCTTCAAATCAAATCTATCAACTTTTGTGAGTGAAATTTCTTTTGTAAGTTTTTGCAGTATGTAAAATTCAGTTGTTGTTTGCTATAAAACCATTTTTAAATAAAAGCATTGTATGTATTTTAATTTGAACCAATGTACCACTATTACACCTACATACACGAATATGTAGGTACTTACTGTTATATGTACACGTTTACATAAACAAAATTTAATAAACCTCTACTTTAAGGACACCTCTCATTAACGGACAATAATTGAGTCACCATGGCTGTACCCTATTTATTCACTGTACTTATTTATTACACTTTTTTTTTCAGGCTACAATAAAATGACTTATTAAGTTGTGTTCAGATCACACTCTAACAATTATGCGGTTTAACCAATTTTTATTGAATGAAAATAAACATTTTCTATGCTACACAAATTATAAAAACACAAATAATTGAACAGGTTACAAAAACTATCACTTTGTAACACAGAGATAACCATATGACTTGAGGTTGAGAAAAAGAATAACTCTTAATATAAGAGTCCTGACTTATATTTAGTCGTAAGAAGAACGACCTCGAATGTTCGAGGCCGGCGTAGATATTACACTAGGCATCGTAGTCACGAACATGTGCTCTGACAGTTTGTTCTAACTGTTAGTTCGTTCTAACAAAAATCCTATGACTATTCCAAATCATCTGTTTTGTGTTTTATTTCACGTTACAATATTATTCATAACTGAGGCGTTTGCTATCAAAACCAGCTCATTAATTTTAGAGGAGAGACAAAAAAATTCTCACTCGCACAGTATTAAAGCTATTTTTAAAAAAAAAAAAATTTAAATGTAGGTATAACCGCTTAGAATTTGATTAGTTTTTCATTTTCATTCCAGGTGCATTACCTTGGGCGTAATTACACTAATTAGGTTGGAATGGGCTAGTTTTGATGCAAATACACGATTTTTCATGTTGTTTTTTTCAGTTCTTTGTTCAATTAAGTTGTATGAAATTGTTTTTTTCCAGTTTACCAGTTAATATTTGTGTCTTTACGAGTTTTGAATAAATGAAATCACCAAACTTTTTCAAATGATTTGAAATTTCACCAATGAGACGTAAATATTGGTACAAACAAGTCATAAATTGCAAAACCAAACGGAACAGAATGTTTTTTTTTTTTTTTATTTATCAAAGAATAATAATATTGTAAATAAAATGCAGAAAGCAAGGAGTGAAAGGAAAAAGAAGGCTCGTTATTTAAATGAAATTGTTCTCGCCGTAATACATCGGCTCACATTCTTGGTTTTCTTCTGCTGGCCTTCCTTCCTGGAATGAGCTGGATTTGAGCTATATCCCTTCGTCAGGTTATGAAGGACCTTCTAAACTTTCGAAATATGAAAAAAGTGGATTTCAGAAAAATATGAAATGAGCTGGTTTTGATAGCAAACGCCTGAATATCATAAGGATATACTAAGATTTCAATCAGACAGTCAAATTTAGTGATATGACATTGAAAAGATTAAGATGTATATTTTGGTATATAACCTGTAAACGAAGTTTAACCTTTAAAATAAACATTTACGATTGTAATAACTCTGATTTATATTTTATAAAATGGATGAAGGTGAATATAAATTAATAATATTAGGCCGAATACTTTACTTTTCTGTTATATTTCCTACAGTTCATTTTAATAATTATTTCATCATTAATACTCCGGTAAATAATATTGAGAAGGCATAATGAAATGGAGGGGCTAAGACAGGGGCTAGATGAGGAAATTGAAATGCACCATGGGAAGAGCCGCTTTGGAATTCGTTAATGCTCGAGGCTTCCGTTCCACTCGGCACGTTAATGTAATTATTATCGTCCCACTGGCTTCCTAATCTATCCAAATGGCCTACTTATTTACACTATCAAGGGGAATTTCGTTCAAATTTTTCGCAAGAAGGATTTACCTAATAATCTTCGTCTAAAGTTAGCAATTTTGAAAATCTATAACACGAAAGAATCCCTTGCAAAGGAAACTGTATGCTCATTTTCTGACCTATTTATGTCCATATTTTACTCAAACTTCCTTACAAAATGTCATTTTTAGTTTATTTCATTTACATTCTTTAAATTTTTTATGAGATATTTAAAACAAAAATATGTATCTATTTTCTTATCTTTAAAACGGTTTCAATAACAGAAGATAAGAAAAAAAAATATTTTCTATATATTATTATAAATAAACAAATAAAAACTATTTCTACAATGTTACATATAATTTTTTTCCCAAACATTTGTTTACTTTTAGATATATTATACTACTTCTGTCGTTTTGAGTTGGCTTCCTTTAATGTCATGTAGCATCCTTTCTTCCCCAATTGCATACTTGTGATCGTTTGATCAGATGATATTGAATGTTCCAAAGTTTATGACATAACGTATGACATAACTACTTTTGTTTGTTTAAAGTTACAATAATTACCAATTACATAGCATATTATTTTGTCGTTTGTTTGTTTGTTTAACGTCACTTTATGCCACTAAGGCTAATCGGACGATTCTACTACAGTTGGAGTCCAAAATTTTGCCCATCCAGGTAGAATTAGTAAAGGGATCTTTAACGAGTACTTGAAATCGTACAGGCTCGGGACCTCCATTTTACGTCCTATCCATTCTTACCCCCTTTTTAAAATCCTAGCGCCACTGTGGGACGCAAACCCTCTACCTTTAGCATTTTAGGTTGCTATGCTAACCACTACCCCACAGGTTACCCCAGAAAAGTTAAGTAAATTACAATATGGAAATGTAGAGTAAATAAAGAAGGATATCAAGATATATGTGTTAGGAGCTATCAGGAATCTAGAAGGCAATAAAATACACAACATTCTACCGTCTCATTTACAAATCATTAAGAGCTTAATTATATTCCGCTTATATTTACATTAATTTAAGAGAGCTCCCGAATGAATTCATAGTGCCCACTCTTAAGAGAAGTTTAAAACGAGAGGCAAACGCTGACCCCTACCGTCCCACATTTGACTAACAAAGAAACGCCAAGTCCTGCGGCAATTTTCCACTGCGCTTGATTATAAATAATGCAAATGGCACATTAAGTTAAAGTAAAGAAACTACAATTAATGGCGGAGAGGACAAGCAAATGGTTTATCTTAACTGGTCGCCGTAGGTAGCAGCGATTGCTCAGTACACCAGATGTTATCGAGGCTTGCTTCACAGGGCAATCTGCAAGAGCATCTCATTCTTATGCTTAGTTAAATTACCTTAGTAAACTATAAAAAGATATTGTAACACTTATGTGGGTTAGACAATTTTTTCCGTCTATATCCAAGACGCACTATGCGATATTAAATATACGGTGTGTACTTTAATTATACTGTGTCATTGGTTCGAAATTTTATAAGCAGGGTATAAATGGCGGTTCTGGCTCACTTTGGAGGCAACCTGGACTCTTATCCTATATGTAAGGTTATCTTACTCTTCCAAAGCAGTGTGTCACAAAGAGGCAAGTTTGTTACTCTTTTAAAACAGATAAACATCGCATGGCTTGACCTTAAGCTTGTAACCGGGCTGGAGAGGGTGTCCTTGGGCGGGTCTGGGTCAATTTTGGAGGCAACCTCCCTAACTGTTATCCGGTATGTGTAAGGTTATCTTATTCTTCCAAGCAGTATGTCACAACTAGGCAAGTTTGTTCCTCTTTCAAAACAGTAAATTATAAGTACATGCTAACCCAGCCTCTATAAAGTGGGTACCCTTAATTGGAAAATTAAGGCGGGGAAACCTGATGGTTGAGCGTGATCACGGTCAAATCACCTCCTTGCACGACCGCTGACAAAGAAACAGTGCTCTTCCTTACCTAGTACTAAACCCAAGACCCTTCATGAGTTGTAGTAGTACAGGTTATTATTTTTTTTTTTCATGAGTACATGTTATCAACAGTAGGACTTTTCTCTCTGACCAATTTGGGCAATCATTGATTATTAATGACACAGAACCAATTCGTTCCAACCTCTCGATTCCTCTCTAAGAATTTTACAAGGGATCATAAATAAATCAGAACACAATAGATTAAAATAATGTCTTTATTTATAATATTACTAGCATTCCCCGTCGCGGCTGTGCCCGCGAGCCTTTAAAATCAATTCTGTGATCATTATCTTGGTATTGATTTAATATAATATGTTAAGGAGATTTAGTAGAATCGGAGCTTCCGGTAGGTGGAAGGATGGAGGGGGAAGCTGCCGGCTCAGTAGAAGAGAGGGAGGCGCGCAATGGAGAGAGTTCACTAAAACCGCCGAAACAACTTACTCGTCGTGAACGCTTCATTTTTCGGCTTTAAAACATCGTTTTCGACGCCCCGTAGATCAAGACCTTTAAAATGAGTCCAAATTAGATATTTTTTCTGGAAGTGCAAAAATAGTTGTCCGTTAGAGCTAAACGACAATATCGCCATTTAAACCCCTTAGGGGTTACATTTTTGAAATTACTTCCTTAGTGGTTACCTACATCGCGTTTAAAACCTAAATTCCCAACTTCAGGTTTCTATCATTAGTAGTTTTTGCTCAACATTCAGGACAAAGCCTCTTATATATTTGGAGAAGTGATCGAAATAAACACGCACCATCTCCAATCATGGGAATCACAGTGTGCATAATTTGATTACCACTAATATTTAAATAATCAGTAGCCATTTTTTATGTGAATGTCTATTTTAATAATATTGTAACGTTATATCGATATTCAAATAAAAAACATATGGTTTAAAATCTCAACAATGGATTTCCGTTAGAGTTAAACGACAATTTCGCCATTTAAGCCCCTTAGGGGTTACATTTTTGAAATTCCTTTCTTAGTGGTTACCTACATCGCGTTTAAAATCTGAATTCCGAACTTCATGTTTCTATCATTAGTAGTTTTAGCTCTGCGTTGATTCTGTCAGTCAGGGCAAAGCCTCTTATATATATACTAGCATTCCCAGTCGCGGCTTCGCCCGCGAGCCTTTAACACGTTGAGCGCCAAGCGGTACGATCGTACCGCTGTTGGACTATTGGCTGGGGCCGAGGCGGTCCCCAGGTACCGCCCGCTCCCGCCAGCTAAAAGATTGTTCTGGGCCAGGGGACCGCCTGCCGAGCGTGATTTCAAGGCATATTGGACCGCTCCGGCCCCGAACAATTCGCCAATGCAATTGGCCCAAATGTTTTTTTTTTTTTTTTTTTTTTTTTTTTTTTTTTTTTTTTTTTTTTTTTTTTTTTTAATTTGGGGGTATAAATAAATAAATAAATTTTATTTATTTTTTTACAAAACAAAATATCTTATTTATTAAAATAACATATTTTAAGGGGACAAGGGTTGACGTCGCGGTCATAATCTGGCAGCCCTCGTACTACTATAGGTAGCGGGCTTTACCCTGGGGCCGGGCGGTACATACGTACCGCTCACAAAATTATTGTTTAATTGCCAAAATTAAACTTTTTATTTATTTCTTTTGCAATTTTTGTATCATTCTAATCATATTAAAGTTATAAATTAGGAAAAATTGCTTTGGCCCCAGGCAAAAGTACATCATCTTTTCCCTGGCGCTCAACGTGTTAAAATCAATTCTGTGACCATTATCTTGGTATTGATCTAATATAATATGTTAACTGATGTTAAGGAGATTTAGTAGAATTTGAGCTTCCGGTAGGTTGAATGTTGGAGGGGGAAGCTGCCGGCTCGGTAGAAGAGGCGGAGACGCGCAATGGAGAGAGTTCACTAAAACCGCCGAAACAAAAAATGACTTACTCGTCGTGAACGCTTCATTTTTCGGCTGTAAAACATGGTTTTCGACGCCCAATAGGGCCTTTCGAGTTAAACTCGTCGTATCAAATTCTTTAAAATGAGTCCTAATTAGATATATTTTCTCGAAGTTCGAAAATAGATGTCCGTTAGAGTTAAACGACAATTTCGCCATTTACATTTTAGATATTCTTAGGGGTTACTTTTTTGATACGAGTATTCCTTTCTTAGTGGTTACCTACATCGCTTTTAAAATCTAAATTCCGAAGTTTCTAATCATAAGTAGTTTTTGCTCTGCGTTGATTCTGTCAGTCAGGACAAAGCCTCTTATACATATGGAGAAGTATATATTTATGTAGTAGTATATATATATATGGAGAAGTATATATATATGGAGAAGAGATCGAAATAAACACGCACCATCCCCAATCATGGGAATCACAGTGTGCATAATTTGATTACCAGTAATATTTAAATAATCATTAGCCATATTTTATGTAAATGTCAATTTTAATACTATTGTAACGTTAAATCGATATTCAAATAAAAAACATATGGTTTAAAATCTCAACAATAGATTTCCGTTAGAGTTAAACGACAATTTCGCCATTTAAGCCCCTTAGGGGTTACATTTTTGAAATTCCTTTCTTAGTGGTTTCCAACATCGCGTTTCAAATCTAAATTCCGAACTTCAAGTTTCTATCATTAGTAGTTTTTGCTCTGCGTTGATTCTGTCAGTCAGGGCAAAGCCTCTTATATATATAGAGAGATATACATTCTTTCTATATACATAACATAATGAAATTAAATATAACATAGGAACTAAATTACTCCTTTGCACAGGGATCATTGGAATCTTCTCCTAAAGGTGTGTGTGTGTGGGGCAATTGATATTGCGTACTACCAACCTTGGGATTAACCAATAAGCCTAGATTAATATTACCATTATATGAACACATAGGTTAGGTGCGGCGGCGTATTTTAGGGGTAATTGGACGGTATTGGTCCCCGGGGTCCGACTGCTAGCATGAGCCACAGACGATATCGGGCGTCGGGGTCCGATGGGAATGCTTTGACGAAAGCGTCATCTTTTGACTACAAAGTGAATTAAATGAGCATCTTGAGGGCATACCTCTTGGTAAGGATTGGAACTAGACATAATAGGCGTAGGACAGGCCGATAGAGGATTTACGCCATTCTTTATCGAAAATCGGACCTCGGAGTTCGATTCTAAAAAATCTGGTGCGTGCGCGCAACACACAACTTTCACTTACCAACTTACTTAGATTAGATATTGACGTGTTTTGCTAATTATCATTTCCCAAAGTCACACATTTTTCTACATTCATATCTTATTTTTGTTAATCGTTAAAGCCGTTTTTGAGTAAATAAAAAAACCCGTGAAAATGATACAGAATTTATTATTTAAAGTCCCCCCCTCCCGTAGATCAATTTTGATGAAATTTTTACAGTCATATCTCGGGCATATAAATACATCAAATATCAAGTTTGATCAATATCGTTTAAACCGTTTTTGAGTAAATATAAAAAAACACGTGAAAATGATACAAAATTTATTAAGTAAAGTCCCCCCTCCGGTTGATCAATTTTGATGAAATTTTTACAGTCATATCTCGGGCATATAAATACATCAAATATCAAGTTTGATCAATATCGTTTAAACCGTTTTTGAGTAAATATAAAAAAACACGTGAAAATGATACAAAATTTATTAAGTAAAGTCCCCCCCTCCGGTTGATCAATTTTGATGAAATTTTTACAGTCATATCTCGGGCATATCAATAGATCAAATACTCAGTTTAATCAAAATCGTTAGAGCCGTTTTTGAGAAAATCGAAAAAAAATTAAAAAGTTATTAAATGAAGTACCCCTCCCTTTGAGCGAATTTGATGAAATTTTTGCTGTCACATCGCGGGCATATACATACTCTAAATACCCAATTTCAGGTTCGCACGGTTTATAGTTTTTGACCTAGTCTGTTCACATACACACACACACACACACACACACACACACACACACACACACACACACACCACACACACACACACACAGACCATTTCGCGGGACTTGGTCATTTCGACTAAGGGGACCCCAAAACGTGTATTTCCGTTGAAATCCGGAAGTCGAAATTTTTCACGATCGCAATACTTCCACTTACTATATATTTCATATATAGGTAAGTGAAAGTAAAAACAACAGAATTTCAGCTGTTAGCAAAATTTTCTGCACTAAAATGCAATGATCTCATTAAAAATCGACTAAATTGAGTATTTGAGGTGTTCGGACTTTCGGACATTTTCATGTGAAAATCGGCTGTTGAGAAGGGACTGTAAGACATCGGACCGATGCCGCACCTAACGTGGGTGAAACCTGGATATACAGCTAGCTATAAATAAATTAAAAATAAAATTATAGTTGGTATATTGTTCTGTAAATAAAATGTTGTTGCAGTGAAACCTCTCGTTAAGGACCACTCCCTTTAAAGGACACTCTGTTTATGGGACAACTTTCAATTGCACTGGCGCTGGATATAAGGAAACAAAGCTTTTAAAACCTCTTTTTAAGGGACATTCTAGATAGAGGACACGGACAGAGAAAATTGCCTAAAAATGGGTTTTAAGACCTCTAGTTAAAGGACAGTATAAAATTTGTTTCAAATATTTTCCGAGAATGCTTTAGTCTTTAGTCCAATTCATCTAATTCTCAGTAAACAGAGTCACTTCCTGTCCTTCCCCCTTTTCTACAGAACATTGCGTATGGTGAACATTTATTTTCATTTTGAACCAGTTTGTTGAAAATCTTTGAACTAACAACATGTCTCCAACACGTAAAAGGTTTTCATTAAAAGAAAAAAGGAAATCATTGATGAGTACGAAAAAAGTGGCCGGCCAAGTGCACAGATCTTTTAGAGTCTAATCATCAAAAAAATGTAAGGCAATTAACTTTGGAAAGTTTTTTTAAACCCGCTGGTACTTAGACATTTCTTCAGTCTGCTCTCTTATTATGTAATTGTGTTATTGAGACCCAATTTTGTTATGGTAAAACTACAATGTAATAATCTTCAAATCAAATCTATCAACTTTTGTGAGTGAAATTTCTTTTATAAGTTTTTTTATTTTAATTTGAACCAATGTACCACAATTACATCTACATACACGAATATGTAGGTACTTACTGTTTTATGTATACGTTTACATAAACAAAATTTAATAAACCTCTACTTTAAGGACACCTCTCATTAACGGACAATAATTGAGTCACCATGGCTGTCCCCTATTTAGAGGTTTCACTGTATTTATTTGTTTTACAAAATCTAAGGGTGATTCTAAACTTTTGACTGGTACTGTATGTCTGCGTAAAACAAAACCCACCAACAAACAATAACAGGTGACCACATCGTAACTTCGATCGTAGTGTTGAAAGAGGTGCTGTAAACACCTTAATACCATGCAAATATGTAAATACCTTAAAATTATGTTTCAAAAAATAAATAGTCTACAATTTAAACACATCTAAGGGTCTGGCCACACATGTCCGCACCGTAGCATTAATATAGGTTATGTTCAGAATATTTTTAATTTAAATTCAATATTACCTTTATTTATGCCTAAAGTTGCCTTTGTCTGACATGTGTGGCCTGAACTTTAGGCATAAGTAAAGGTAATATGTAAGTTAAATTAAAAATATTCTGAACATAACCTATATTAACGCTACGGTGCGGATCCGGTGCGGACATGTGTGGCCAGACCTTAATCTGTACTTCAACCCTCACCTGTGCACATGAGGCATTATACGATTCTAAATATACGGGATTTAAGTAGGTTAGAGACATTACAATTGTTTATTGGAATATATCAAATGTTATTGCACTTTCGACTAATTAAAATAAAAAACTTAATGCTCATACTTGAAGCGAAGAAGTCTCCACTAATTGATCCCGCGGTAAACTTTCCGTGTCTTCTCGGAAAGCACAATTTGCCGACTTTCGCAGAAAGTTTTTTTTACAACCGCTATCAGAGAGGCATTTAGTTGGGGATAGAAAGCTAGTTTGGAATTCAAGAAAGTGGGGCTTAGTCAATTCTAGTAAAATAGTAACCAGCTCGTTTAGTTTGTTCGATTGAGTTTATGAGAGCCGCTGCGAGCAGCTTGTCCAATAATTTCAAGATACAAGGAAAGTAGATATGTAACGCAGGAGGAATTATGTTATCATACAAGCAAAAAAATATTTCTGCGGAACAAAGCAGACACAGAAGCAAAAAAAGTCAAGAAAATTTAAAAAAAGTGTGGGTGGGCATCTTCATTTATAGCGATCGAAACTAAACCAGGTTATGGATTATTTCCTTAAAGTTCACTGAAATTTTCTGCAAAACTAAAAAAAAAAGTTTATTTTTTTTGAGGTGGAAATATAATAATAGTTATTTTCATCACTAGTACCAAAATGCGCGTTTTCGATGCGCGGTCGAGTTTAACACATAAAGGTCTGGCCACACATGTCCGCACCGGATCCGCACCGCAGCACTAATATAGGTTATGTTCAGAATATTTTTAATTTAACTTACATATTACCTTTAGTTATGTCTAAAGTGGACTGTGTCTGACATGTGTGGCCTGAACTTTAGGCATAACTAAAGGTAATATGTAAGTTAAATTAAAAATATTATGAACATAACCTATATTAGTGCTGCGGTGCGGACATATGTGGCCAGACCCTAAGGCGTAGCCGAGCCGAGGTTAGGTTAAGTTACCAAGACCCGAAAATACACTTTTGGTACGTACATTAAAACACTTTTATATTTCATTAATAACATACAGATAAAATATAAGAAATTAAATTGCCAATTTAAAAAAAAAATCTGTTTATTAACCTACAATAGAAGAAAAGTACTTATGTATTTACATTAAAATGTTTAGTACAATTCTAATTATTCATTATATTAAAAGCTTTGTTTGGCATTGCCTTTTGGAATACCGATAACTTTTGATTGAAGGAATTATTTTCAAGTTCTGGCTCATCTCTAAAACTTTCGTCACATTCCAAATTCGCTTTCATATAAAGCGCGGGATTTAGCTGGAAGTAGTTCATTTAAAGCTTCTTGGGCTTCTTCTAGAACATCTTCTGGTACACCCACGTTATTTTGAACTTCAAACATACTACTTATATTAGAATGAAGCACAGTATAGCTATAACCTATAATATAACCTCCATCAAACCCATGTTTATTAATATACATATTAGTAGCAGGTAAGGTTAGCGCACCCAAAAGATTTTTCAGACCTAGGCCAAAAAAGTACTACTTTAAGGACTCAAACCGAGTATTGAAAACACATGTTTTTGATGCAGTATGTTGAAAACTATTTTTCATTATTCTAAACCTCTTGCACACATTTATTATTATATATTATAAGTGGTTTTCAAACTCAAATGGTAATATGTATATTAAAAAAATTAATGCAAAATTTGACAAAAAAGAATTATGTAAATTAAAAAAAAAAAAATAATACATGTAATTGGTAGATATTGTAACTTTAAACAAACACGATAAAAAACATATGGTTTAGAATAGTTTTAGATCTTTTGTTGAAACGAACTATATGGTGCTTCGAGTGTATGGAGTTTTTGGACAAAAATATTTTGAAATATGGTTATTTCTGTGTTACTAAGTGATAATTTTTGTAACCTGTTAAAATATTTTTGTTTTCATAATTTGTGTGGCATTGAAAATTTTTTATATTTCTTTGAATAAAAATTGTCCAACCTACTCAAGTGTTACAATATTATATTATTAGATTTTTGGCAGTGAACATTGGTTTAACACTTCCCTTTGAACCTTTGCCATAAATAATTAGATGAAACTTAGAAGGGGTTTGATTTAAGTTAACTTTTTGCCCCCCCCCCCCCCCCCAACCCTTACAAGGTTTAACTGAGAGGGACTAAAGGCGCCCCACCCCACGGTAAAATTTGCTTAATGCTAGGTAACGAAATGCAAATTAGGAATTACAGAGGTATTAAGGTAAGAACTTGCTCCGTGGGCCCGAGTAAGGAGGGACGCTTCCGAAAAGGGGGAAATAATCAAATCACCTTTTATTATCTTGCTTTTATTTTGTTCCCTGCTTCTCGGACAAAATAGCTTTCACTGTTTGGCAAAGTTACAATACAGCTGCATGTAAACACCGCGCCCCCCCCTTAATTCAATTTTGGTTAAAGTCATCCTTTACCGATAAATTATAACGACTATACACCAACGTTCTTTAACAACCTTTACTTTTACTAACTTGTTTAGGATTAGATTCATAATTTATTTATTTAATAACATCTGGTGCAATGCGCGCAACAAACAACTTTCACTTACGAACTTACTTAGATTAGGTATTGAAGTATTTCGATAATATGTAAAAGCTATTCCTCAACTTCACACATTTTTCCACATTTAAGTATATTCTTGTATATATGTATAGTAAGTTATAGAGTACATATTTGTATTGCAAAACTTGAATATTCTCAGTACTTTTTGATTCACTATAGCTTATTTCATTTTTTAAAAGACCCAATTCATCAGTGATAATGTGAAATTTTGGCTGCCACATCGCGGGAATATCCATATCAAATATCCAAAATAGTTACATCTGTTTTTGGGAAAATAAAATAAAACGTGAACAACTTTTTAAGTAAAGTGCCACCAAAGTTGGACCAATTTTGATGAAATTTTGGCTGTCACATCGCTGGTACATAAAACCATCAAAAACAAAGTTTGACCAAAATAGTTACACCATTTTGAGTAAATAAAAAAAAAACACCTTAAAATGAGACAAAATTTACTAAGTAAAGTGCATACTCTATTTGATCAAATTTTGATTGATCTGGCTGCCACATCGCTAGCACATAAAAACATCAAAAACCAAGTTTGATCAAAATAGTTCAAAAGACTAACAGACAACAGACCGTTTCGAGGGACTTGGTTATTTGTACGGGGGGACCCCAAAACGTGTATTTCCGTTGAAAACCGGAAGTCGAAATTTTTCACGATCGCAATACTTTTCCTTACTATATATTCCATATATAGGTAGCTGAAAATAATAAATAAGCCAAAGAGACATTTAAAAAATTCTCTTGGACACCTGTAGTGTAGTGGTTAGCATATCGATCTTAAAATACTGAACCTCGCTGGTTCGCGTCCCTCGGTAGCCCTAGGCTTTTTTAAAGGGAGTAAAAAATCCTTGGCTATACCGATCCCCGGATTAGACGTAAAATGGAGGTACCGAGCCTGTACTATGTTAGGTACTCGTTAAAGATCCCTATCATAATTATATCTGTATAGGCAGAATTTAGGACTGCCACTGTAGCATCGTCCAATTGCCTTTGTGGTATAAAGTGACGTTCATAAAAAAAAGAAAATAAGAGGAAATGAATGAATGACACCTACTTACTTACTTTGACCCATTTGGACAGACGGCTCACAGATTTTCGGCATAAATAAAACGATGCACTTACAAAAATTACAAACTTTTCAATCTAAAATTTCATGCTTAACAACAGGCGCTACGAATGTAACAAAACTCAACACACCGACTTAAAACAGTCGTTATTCAAGCTGTTGTGTTAATTAAAGATATGCCAGTTAAAAGGCGGCTAAAAAGGAGCTGGATGAGAGACCTCCCCAATTAGTTCAAGTTCTGAAATTGTTGCTGCACCCAAGACCCTTCATGGGTTGTAGTGGTACAGGTAAAAGTAAAAGATAGTAAATACCAATCGTGTGCCCTACCCTTGTAAATGATGATCCGCCTTAGCGCTTAAAAAAGAAACAACAATAAAAAGCATCGCATAAGGTAATGCTTCACGTCCTTTGGAATATCATCGTGACAAGGATTTGTGACTCTTGCAGCATTGCCGCGACACTTCCTCTGATAATGAGAGAGCATGCAAACTAGCGAATGTGGCATAAGCGAGGGTCGGAAGCTGATTTAGCGGGCACTAGAAGGTTGAAGGATGTTCCAGGCAGTATGCAACTCCTAACACGAACACCTAGAGAGCTGTTAGTGTGATCTACGGCCCGGCCCGCGAATAGCATTAGCACGTTAGTCCATTCTAAAAATATAACTATTCAGCTCTAAGCCGCTCCCATATCGATCTCGGGTTCACTGCCCATTATATACTGTAAAGATAATAATCTCTTTAAACCTTTTGATAGGCAGATTATTAGTCAGGATTTTCAGTTTGATGTTTTTACTTTCACTTACCTATATATGAAATATATAATAAGGAAAGCATTGCGATCGTGAAAAATTTCGACTTCCGGTTTTCAACGGAAATACACGTTTTGGGGTCCCCTGAGTCCAAATAACCAAGTCCCACGAAATGGTCAGTGTGTGTACAAAAACTATAGGCCGTACAAAACTGAAATTAGGTATTTAGTGTATTTATATGCCTCCAATGTGACAGCAAAAATTTCATCAAAATTGGTCAAACAAAGGGGGTACTTTATTTAAAGATTTTTTTTTTTATTTTTAGGTTTTTTTCTATTTTCTCAAAAACGGCTCAAACGATTTCGATAAAACTCGGTATTTGGTGTATGTATATGCCCGCGATGCGACAGTAAAAATTTCAGCAAAATTGGTCAAACGGAGGGGGCACATTACTTAATAAATTTTGTATCATTATCACGTGTTTTTTTTTTTTTTTTTGTTTAAGGCTTTAATGATTTTGATCAAACTGGGTATTTGGTGTATGTATATGCCCGCGATGTGACAGTCAAAATTTTATCAAAATTGGTCAATTAGAGGGGGCACTTAACTTAATAAATGTTGTCTCATTATCACGTGTTTTATACGTGTTCAAATGCGGCTATAACGATTTTGATCAAACTTAGTATTTGATGTATGTATATGTGTTGAGGAATGGCTTTTATATATTATCGAAACACGTCGATTTCTAATCTAAGTAAGTTCGTAAGTGAATGTTGTGTGCTGCGCGCATCGCACCAGATTTTTAAAACTGCTTTTTAATTTTATTTTCACTTAGTTATCACGTAGCCTTTCACTTCAAAAGCGCTGGGTTTTCCCGTCATAAACCTTTGAAGTCGGCAAACTAACCCCCTACCACCTCTCGCCTTATTTATTCCCTCAGTCTCTGAATCACTCTGAACTAAGAAGGTAAATATCAGATTTTATTTTATCTTGCTAACCAGCTACTTATTTAAATATTCATGCATAATTTTAATATCTTTTATATAAGTATCCAGTTTTGTAAAGTATCCATTTCATGTAAACATGACAGTTGCATTTGTTTTCCATTACTCTTAGTTGTTACATGATAAACATTTAATTGACATCTGCTAGCTTAGATTCTTTACACTTTGCTCATATAGATGCCTTCTTTATAGCCCTGATGAAGATTCACAAGTAGGGATCGAAACGTGGTCTATCTAAAATAAAAAAAGAGGTCAAACTGAAAATCCTGACTATCAATCAATCCATCGTAAAGAAAAACAGTCGACTATTACACACATCTAAATTTTTGAGAATTATGTTATCCCCATTCCTCCTTTAAGTGCATGCGCGCCTTCATTACATTTCTTATGACTGTTCCAGAACGATTTATTACGCTCAGCAAACTGTTACACACATGCGCAATGCAATTTTTCTGTTTCAAAACATGCGTTCTTCATTTTAAGTTAGAAATCTGTTTATTGAAAAATACGACAAGTTTTTATCCTAAACCTATTTCAATTCCATTCCTATTCCATCCTATTTCAAGGACATTAGAAACACTTATCGTTCATAGTTCAAATAGGAGTTTATACAGGTTTGTTGTTAGTTTGTTTAACGTCACTTTATGCCACTAAGGCTAATCGGACGATGCTGCAGTGGTAGTCCTAAATTCTGCCTATCCAGGTATAATTAGGATAGGGGTCTTGAACGAGCACCTGACATCGTATAGGCTCGACCTCCATTTTACGTCCTATCCGAGGGACGTCATAGCCAAGGATTTTTGTCTCCCTTTAAATAATCCTAGTATTACCACGGGACGTGAACCCGTGACCTTTACTCCTGTAGGCTGCTACGCTAACCACTACACCGCAGGTAACCCCAAAAATGATAAGTTCTCGTTGAGCTGATAATGAATCGGACTTCAAGTTATCAAGATTTTGCAGACAAATATCGATAATAAATATTATTTTACTCACAATCGCCATTTGATGAGTTAGAAAATTCCAAATCATTACCTGAAACAAAAGATAAAAATTATTAAATAAAAGTTTTTAAATTATAAAATATAAATATTAAATGTGCATTAATTTTTTATAAATGTGAAAAATAATTACATGATAAACATTTAAGTGTCATCCTCTAGTATAGATACTCATATGGCTTCTTTTTAGCCGTGATGAAGATCTACATGTAGGGACAGAAACGTTGGCTTTCCGAAATAAAAAATCTGGTGCGATGCGCGCAACACTCAATTTTCACTTTCCTACTTACTTAGATTAGAAATTTACGTGTTTTGTTAAATGCCATTCCTCAAAGTCGATCATTTTTCCACATTCATTTACTATTTTTGTTTTTATTTGCCCCCTGATGTACACTAATTTTTTTTATTATTAAGTAAAAGTTTTTATTTGTGATTATTCGGCAATGCAAGCATAATACTCCATCCATGATTTTGTAATTCTCTACGAAGTTGATGAAAACTTCATTTACCATAAAAAAAACAATTTCAATTAAAGGAACAGAATGTCTATAATTATAAAGCATTGGTCTGCCATTAAAGACGCACTGAGCATGCGTGACCTGAACGTGTTTCATGAATTGACGGAATATTTTTCTTTTTTTCTCCTCTATATTTTTACTTGATTTTTTTCATATATCATATTTAGCATTTCTTATTTTTAAGCGAAACGAGGGACAGATAATTCCTCCAAATAAACAAAGGTATTTTATTCTCATTTCGAATTTAATCAAAAGAGATAAAACTATTTTTGAAAAAAGTTATGAAATAAAGTGCCACCTCCATTAGATCAATTTTGATAAAATTTTTGCTTTCAAATCGCGGGCATATACATATAACAAATACCCAATTCCAGGTTCGTACGGTTTATAGTTTTTGAGCTAGTCTGTTCACACACACATACACCTACCATTTCGCGGGACTTATTTATTTGGACTCACGGGAACACAAAACGTGTATTTCAGTTGAAAACCGGAAGTCGAAATTTTTTACGATCGCAATACTTTCCCTTACTATATATTTCATACATAATAGGTAAGTGAAAGTAAACATGATCAAACTGAAAATCCTTACTATCAATCAACCTATCATAAATATATTTAATACATTAATTTAAATTAATCCAACCGCCTTAAAAAAGAGGATGGTAGAAATGTAGGGAACTTTTAGTATACTTTTGTTTACTGGTAAGACTGTCCATGTATACATATATCATCTATAATAGTTTGAGGTAAGGTAAAGTGAAAGAGAGAGAGAGGGAGCGAGAGAGAGTGAGTTGGAAGGGAAGATAGAGGGGTTGATGATGATGACGCTGGGGGGGTGGGGAGGAAGAGTGGGGCGTTGCTAATGAAGTAAAGGTCCAGTCTCCCCCCCCCCCCTCCTTTACACAATGCACAGTGTTGCAGTGTTGGCAGGATCAATATAAGAGCCGCTAGCCAGGGCACTACGGACCTCTCTAATCACTAGTTCCTCTCGTTAGTGGCCAGGACTTCTTGGTCTAGGGGGGGGGGAGTGGCCCCTGTTCTGGGGGGGTGGTCCCTGTTCTATGGGGGGCGCCAAATTCGGGGCCATCTCAAAGTTTACAGCAATACCAAAACCAAAAGATATCAATATCAAAGTTACTCCCAATGACAATTGTATAAAACACTAGCTGTTGGATTTACACAAATAAATCCAAGTTTTATATTATACAAAAAATATATTGATCATCGGTGGGGGCCCTTTACTACAAATACCCCCCTACGGGTCGCCCAGTCAACGCCTGAGCAGGCCCATGCGTGGCCACCCCCTCCCCTTCAGCGTGGACCTTAGCCGTCCCCACGACGAAGAGATGGGACTCTGACTGCTGCCAGCAAGGGAGAAAGACGGCCTGTGTACACGGCATCCACTTAAGAGGACCTCCAGTCGCACACCACGGCTACCGCCAGCGACGCGAGCACGGAGACTCGAACCAGCCCATCGCTAGGAGAGCCAGAGCAGGGCGGAATAAGGAGAACAGGACCCCCCCGAGATCCGTAAATATAATTATTAACAATAATGCCCCTTCAGGGATGTTAAACTGTCAATAAAAGGGAGTTTATAAATAGCAATAATTATTCACTCAATAAAACCCTCACCAAAATTATAGAATTTAAATTATCGAGAAAAGGGCTCCTGGCCATATGGCATGTGTCAGGCCCCCATTATCGAACAAAATGGTGCCCCGGGTGAGGAATTTTGGTGAAAGGTTCTACATTATTATTTTATGTTCAGTAAATATGTAAAACATAGCGCCCACCGGGTTTAATTTTCATATTATTTAATATGTTCTAATTATTTAAGTAAAGAATTTAAGTTTTATTCATTTAATCAATTTGCTTAAATTAAATTAAAACTCCCTAATTAGTTGCGTTAAATATTCATTAATAGGTATTTATTTATTTGAAGGATCTCAGACGTCTGGCAAAGCAGACACTTAATCCCACTAGCAACGATAAACATCGCGAAATAACTTTCAATTTCAATAACTCTATCCAGCATTTAAATATTTCTATTATTTTTTATTTATAGATTTGAATATATATATGGTTTGTTTGTGCATGTTCTTAAATAAAATTTATTGCATGATAATTTATGATTCTATATAATTGTTAATTATAATTTAATTGTTTAAGAATTTGATAACTTAATAATTTAATAATTGATTCGTGCTTTTAAAAGTTAGATTTAAATAATTATTTATTTCTATTGAGACCACAATTATTAGTGATAATAGCAATCATAATTTTATTAATAACAATACAATTACTTTTGATTTAACAGCGTTATATTTATGCTAATTTATTTATTGCCCTAAATTTAAAGTCTACATTTGTGAAGATTCTTTCTTAATATTTACGTTCATTTTATTGTTGTCTACTAGACAGGATTTAATTCTTATTAAGGGCCTTGATTAGTTTATATTGATAAATTATTTTTCACACTAATTCGTATTGATTTTAATTTGGAAATAATTTGTTAAGAGTTAGTTATTTGTTGTTATTAATTTTGGATTTCATTTAGTGCAATATTCACTGCTGTTACCATATCACTCGTTTGTTCATTATCATTTGTTTATTTGAGTATTTATTTCTAGTTTTTTTTGCATGTTGAATTTTTATATACATATTTATATATATATTAATATCGGCGCTTTTAACATTTTGTTTAGCATATTTAAATATTTATTCTTGCATGTTACCACATATTGTATTTATCTTAAATTATTTATTCGAAAATTATTTGTTGGAAATCTTTAAATTATTTATTTGATATTGGGATTTTAAAAATTAATATAATATCATTATTACCGGAGTTTTTTAAATTATTTATTTGGTACTATTAAATTGTTTATTAATTGATTTCAAATCGGTTAAAAATGAATGGGAATAGTGATAAACATTTGAATGATATGCCCACTCATAAAAGCGACCTCGAGCGCAAGCTCCGAAACATAAAGCGGAACTTCCAAAAGTTAGGTTTGCTCACTTTCGCCGCGGATGCCGCTGACGATGATGATCAATTTTTTCGATTCGAGGTCCAGTATGAAGAGGGAAAACTTTTATGGGACCGGTACGAACTCATATGGGACGAACTTGATCGCATATACACGTCCCAGGGAAATCCTTACCCGGCAGGTTGGGAAGCCGAATACGACGCGCTTCAAGGCGAGTTGCGGACAGCTGAAGCACACTACCGCAAACTAAAGTCGCGCCGCGGTTCAGCCGCTCGTGGGACCCAATGTACTTCTTCTGCCCATTCATTCCATTATCAGCTCCCGAACATTGAGATTCCGACATTTAAAGGGGATCTATCTACCTGGACGCATTTTCGAGACACATTCATCTCGTTGGTCCACAACTCTGATATATCTCCGGTTAGCAAAATGCACTACTTAAAGAATGCGCTTGCGGGCGAACCCCTCTCACTAATATCGGGCCTCACGTTCGATTCAAGTTCTTACCAGCTGGCATGGGACAGTCTAATGCGCGAATACGACAACCCGCGCGTTCTCGCATCGCGTTGCCTCCAAAAAATAATAAACCACAAGTGCCCTAATTCAGGTGGGGAATACGCTAAGCACGCCTCATACATCGCCGAAGTAGGAGAGAGCTTAGAAACATTCCGCGTTTTGGCTCTAGAAAATGAGGCTGACGCCATATTGTCAATCCTAGCCCTTCGAGCGATGGACCCGAGCACAAGACGCCAATTCGAGCACGCGCATGCGCGAACCAACTTCCCCTCGGCTGACGAGGTTGTGGCATTTGTTAGACAAAAGATGATGGCTTGCAAAATGTCTAACGAACTCCAAACGTTCGCACCTAGTGATGCACCGCGCGGCAGGCCTTCTGATAGGAAGAAATCAGGGATCTCCCTAATTACCGTAGAGCAAAATCATAGAGCTGCTCCCGGCTCATCAAAATCTCCACCTAAGCGTGGCAATTCACCCAAGGTATCTAAGAGGCGTTTAGAAAGTTGCCAACCGAACGAAACCCCGCGTAGAAATTCCCTGTCGCCAAACAAGGAGCACTGTCCCCACTGCGAGGGCAGTCACCGCCTGTTTCGGTGTTACAAATTTCTGGCATTGGGCCCCCAGGAGCGCCAAGATTTTGTTAGGTTGGCCAAGCTATGCCTAAACTGCCTTAGAGCAGGGCATTGCGCATCTCAGTGCAAATGCACACTCACGTGCCTTATCTGCAAGAAAGGCCACCACAGTTTGTTACACACTGATGAACTGCTCAATGTAAAAGGTTTTAAAGGTACCGGGGAGACGTCCGATTTTGTCGGTCATACCCGCGAAACGGTAACGCCGAGTGGCTCCCCCTGTGAGGTGTTAATGGGCACCGCCTGCGCCATATTGCAGGGACCACGACATTCCGTATCAGCGCGACTTCTTCTCGACTCAGGTAGCCAATACACATTCGTCACCTCTGAAGTGGCCTCCCGTATTGGCAGGAGCTCTATACAGCCATTTTACGGCAAAATCTCGGGTTTAGGAGGCGCGTCTGTAGGAAGCATAAAAGGCTGGATCACTTTCCGGGTCCTCTCTACGCTCGGGGACCAAACAAACTTTAAGGTTCGTGCGCTGGTTGTTGACAAGATAACCTCAGACACACCTAGGCATCCCGTACCCAATGAATTGTATCAAAGGATATCTGATCACGTCTTGGCTGACCCGACGTTTGGGGTCCCAGGGCCCATCGACATGCTAGTCGGTGTTGATCTTTACCCACGCCTAATCAACGGTGCTCCCTCCAAGGCTTCGGGTGATGATCACCTATACCTTCTCCCCACGGTCCTGGGCAACGTCATCATGGGTAGTTACTTTGGTAAGGGTCCTCCCACTGGCATCTCCCTGCTTTTACAGGACGATACCACCATAGCGGAGCAGCTTCGGGCTTTCTGGGAAATAGAAGAGCCCGGTTCCGCCGACCGTAGGTACCCCGAGGACGTCTTTTGCGAGGATTTGTTCGTGAAAACGCACGCTCGCACTACTGACGGCAGGTATGTTGTAAGATTGCCAAAAAGAGATGCAACGGCCGAACCCGATCCCAACCACCAGATAGCCTTGCGACGCCTGTATGCTCTCGAACGCAAGTTTAGCAAGGATCCACGACTTCAGGCCATGTACACTGAGTGTATGACGGAGTATGAGCGGCTTGGCCACATGCCCGTCGCCCGCTCCCCTGCCCGCTACGTGATACCTCACCATGGAATTCGGCAGATTAAACCTCAAGAAACTAAACTCCGGGTCGTGTTTGACGCATCGAACAGCTCGGGAGCAAAGAGCCTCAACGACATTCTCATGTCTGGCCCAAAGCTCAAGCAAGATCTTGCCGACATCTTCGTCTTGCCCGACACGCCCGATCTCGTTCCATCGGGCTATCAGGAATACTCCCAGGCTCTCCTAACGTGTGTTCGAATTGTGCAGCATACCTCATTGCCTTCCAATATGTACGCCGCTTCCGCGCCCAATGAGTATCGGCAGCTGAATCCCTTCGTCGATGAGGTTGGGTTGATCAGGGTGGGCGGCAGGATCCGTCATTCTGATGCGAGTTACGACCAGAAGCACCCTCTTCTGCTTCCCAGTAATCACATCTTGACGCGTCTGATCGTGGATGATCTACATGCTCGACACTTCCACGCTGGTCCGACCTTGGTCCTTTCATTGCTTCGAGGCCGCTACTGGGTACCAAAAGCTCTGAAGGTGATAAAGAGCCGCATTTATCGGTGCATCCGGTGCAGGATTCAACGGGCTAAACCTAAAACTCCCTTCATGGGTGACCTCCCTGGTTCCAGATTTGAACAGCGCCGTGCATTCCTTCAGGTCGGCGTGGATTATGCTGGCCCTCTATTGATAAAGGCATCCCACCGTCGGAAGGCTGCCATGGACAAGGCCTACTTCGGCATTTTTATCTGCATGGCCACTAAAGCCATCCACCTTGAGCTGATCTCCTCTCTAGCAACAGACGCCTTCCTGGCCGCATTGGACCGTTTTGTGGCTCGTCGGGGTCTGCCTCGATGTATTCACTCCGATAACGGAACTAACTTTGTAGGAGCCTCAAAGGTTTTGAGAGACCTTTTTGTTTTCCTTAGGAGCAATAGGGACCATATAGTTGAGCATCTGGCTGCAAAGAATGTGGAATGGCTATTCGTCCCGCCACGCGCTCCTAACTTCGGCGGGCTATGGGAAGCCGGCGTTAAGTCCGTTAAGAGTTTGCTGACGAGCGTGGTCGGAAAACAGCCTCTGACGTTCGAAGAACTTAACACCATCCTCGTCCGTGTGGAAGGCGTTCTGAATTCCCGACCACTGTGCCAATTGCGCGACGACGCCGAGAGTTTCGACTACCTGTCGCCGGGTCATTTTCTGATTGGAGCACCGTTGAATGCCATTCCCCTCGATCTCGAAGCGTTTCTATGCTCGAAACTGACATCTAGATGGCGCCTAGTACAGCAAAGCGTGTCTAACATCTGGTCGCGTTGGCAGAGGGATTATTTGCACCAACTCCAACAGAGGACCAAATGGTCCGAGGATCGTCCAGGGTTATCTGTTGGCGATCTAGTAATATTGATCGAGGACCGCAACTCCCCTGGAACGTGGCCGGTCGCCCGGGTTAGCAGTGTTTTCCCCGGCAAGGACGGAGTGGTCAGGGTGGTTTCGGTTCGCACTCCCTCGGGTAAGATCTTTAAGCGCCCCTCATCTTCCTTGGTACCGCTGTTTCCAGAGTAGGAAGCTTGATCGTGTGCTTGGAGTCTTAGAACGAATACGATACCTCGACCGGCTAAGATTTCCATTATGATTCATAATGTATAATTAAATTCCTATTTTATTTTTTTTCATTTTGCCAACATTTGTCTTTATTCACACATATTAATTATTCATTTATCCTATCTGCCTATATCTGTAGTTAGATTTAGTATTTAAATATGTTAGCGCCCTGTTGTTTGAAATTACTTATTGTACAGCATTTATTAGTTACATGTTGAAGATTGTTGTAATTGGTAGAAATCATTATTGCCTCATTATGCATGCCTCGCATTAAGAATTATTCACAGATTGATGACATCTGCTGTTTTATGTAAATTTAAATGCTGGACATTTGTTTGATTTCTGAATACGTACCCCCACCTCATCTGCTCTTATTTCGTAAATCTGGCTGAGCCAAATTTAGGTGGGCGGTATGTTGGATTTACACAAATAAATCCAAGTTTTATATTATACAAAAAATATATTGATCATCGGTGGGGGCCCTTTACTACAAATACCCCCCTACGGGTCGCCCAGTCAACGCCTGAGCAGGCCCATGCGTGGCCACCCCCTCCCCTTCAGCGTGGACCTTAGCCGTCCCCACGACGAAGAGATGGGACTCTGACTGCTGCCAGCAAGGGAGAAAGACGGCCTGTGTACACGGCATCCACTTAAGAGGACCTCCAGTCGCACACCACGGCTACCGCCAGCGACGCGAGCACGGAGACTCGAACCAGCCCATCGCTAGGAGAGCCAGAGCAGGGCGGAATAAGGAGAACAGGACCCCCCCGAGATCCGTAAATATAATTATTAACAATAATGCCCCTTCAGGGATGTTAAACTGTCAATAAAAGGGAGTTTATAAATAGCAATAATTATTCACTCAATAAAACCCTCACCAAAATTATAGAATTTAAATTATCGAGAAAAGGGCTCCTGGCCATATGGCATGTGTCAGGCCCCCATTATCGAACACTAGCTGAGCCTTTAAACAATTAATAAATGAAAGGCTGTTGTGCATAGAATAAGGCTTAACGGACCCGAAGGCTCGATGCCGGCACCAGCAATCGCTCCCTACACAAAAGATAAGCCACCCAATAACGACATGTGGGACCCTTTGCTCCGACTGGCCCCTATCGACCTTGGTGCCCCTCTCGTCGGTTTCAGGCGGGATTCGGGTCGATGGTTTCCTCAAAATAGATAAACAAAGAACCCAATCTAGGAGCCTTGGACCATACCACAGCCAAAAATTGATTTATCTTTATTGAAACATATAAAAAATCACACTCCACCCATAGTATTTAAAACAGAATTTCGAAAAAATAAAAAATGAGCTCACTGATTCAACACATGTTTACACTGACGGCTCGAAGAATGAAAACGGAGTAGGAGCTGCCTTTAACTATGACAATCAAACGCATTCCTTCTCGCTAAATTCAGATTGCAGTATATTCACAGCAGAACTTTCATCAATCTATAAGGCACTATCAATAATCATACCAGGTAATAATAAAATCGTGATATTTTCCGATTCCCTATCCGCTATAATAGCTCTAAGCAACCTATATTCTACACACCCACTCGTACTGCACATCTTAAAGAAGATAGGCAGCCTAAAGAGGATGAATATCAGCACAGTTTCTGCTGGATACCGAGTCATACCGGTATTGAAGGTAATGAGGAGGCTGGCAGAGAAGCTAAGAAAGAGATCACAGAAGGCATCCACTGTGCGAAAGTCCCCGCATTGGATTTAAGCCTATCCGCCTTCCAGTATTAATCTAAATTGTATCTATCTATCCAGTATTAATTTAAATTGCCAAAAAAATAGTATTAATCTAAATTGTTAACCATTATTTATTAATCTAAATTGTTAACCAGTATTAATCTAAATTGTCAAAAAACTACCTTGGGAGTTGGACGATAATGACCTTAATGGTTGACTTGTCCTTAAACAAAATAAAACAAAAAAAAGAACGCAATGGGCGTTTGTGACCGCTGCAGTTTTTCGCCCCTAAACAACAACAAACAAACACAGATCGAAGAACCTCATCTTTTTTTCTCTAATAAACATTTGAGTTCTTTGTGTACCTAGCGTTAGACTTTTTTGTTCAAGAAGTTTATCTTTTTTCTTTAATTTTTATTCATAGAAATTTAAGTACATTTAATTTACCTTTTTTTTGTTGGTTTACTTTCTTAAGCGTTTATATTGTAATTTGGGAATTTAATGTTATTTATAAGTTTTAATCTTTCTCAATACCATTTATATATATTTGTTAACATTTGGAAAGGCCTTTTATTTTACCTATTATCTTTATTGTTTTTTTTTTGTTTTTTTGTTACAGGTATACAGGCACCACCTTACCCACCACACATTCTACTCATCTTTTACATTACTCGTCTTTTCCCTCTTGGAGGGGGAGACTTAAAATCTCACCGGGGAAGGTTTAATTAAGAAAAACCCCTCGCCCCAAAAATTGTAATATGTAATAGTATAACTTTTAAATTCTACATTGTACACTATAATGGGTTACAAACGAGCAGTTGAGCTAATTTAATATAATAGTATTTGTCAACATGTTTACAATTAAGCTTCATTCCTCTTATATAGAATTTTCCATTTGGATAATTATTATCATTATTTTCTTCAATGTCATTAATATTGTTGACCTTGTTATTATTTTTATATCATTTCCTTTGCTTATTCTTTGAAAGTTGTAGTTGTAATCTAGGAGGTTTTTATTTTATCTTATTTATTTATTTGTTTGTTTAACGTCTCTCTATGCCAATAAGGCTAATCGGACAGTGCCACAGTGGGAGTCCTAAATTTTGCCTAAACTGAGGGATGCAAACCTGCGTAATGCCTATGTTCTAAAAACTCTTCTCAAGATTAATCTTAAAAAATATTTCACGAAGCAGCTATAAGCTTTCATTTAAAAAATGCCCTGTGTTTGAAGAATCACGAGACGAAAAACGTAACAGTTAATCACTGCCAAACAAACGATAATTTCGGTATTGGAAAGGAGCTAACGCTAAAATATCTCCAAGTACCTCGATATACCTGATATCCGCCAAGCAATACTTCATAATTCCAGTGCAACCTTTCTCGAACATCAATCATTGTTTCGAAAGTTAAAATGTACAGCTGGCTCGCTCAACGGCCTCGCGGCGAACTGAATGATCGTTTGGAATTAGATTTATTTGTGCCGATTAAAATGATTCAATAAATTATTTTTTTACAGATTCCGGCATCGCAGGAAATGAAAAAGCAGACCAAGCAGACTATTTGGAGAAGCACCAGGGGTGGTCGAGGAAAACATGATAACTGTAGAAGACTGGTAGAGCCATACTAAGAAAACGCAATAATTAAAATGGGAGAAACATCGGAAGAGTATTGCAACAATTATGTCGGTTAAACAATTATTATTGAACAAAAGTAACAATTTTCAAGAAAAACAAATGATTAAACAGGTTACAAAAATTATCACTTTATAACACAGAAATGACCATATGACTTGAATTCAGAACAAGGCTAACTCTCCAGTTCACCGTTTCTTATATTTAGTCGTAAGAAGAACCTTCTGAGCCAGCGTGGATGGTACTTGAACATCAGAGTCACAACCATGTATTATGACAGTTTGTTCCAACGAGTAGTTGATTTCAACTAAAGTTCTAGAACTATTCTAAACATCGAGCTGATGCATCGCTGACTTAGAATTGGTTTACTGCCAAACATCGATATTTTTCGATATCTGTGATTTTAATATAAAATTTTTAAACATTAAACTGTTAGTAACTGATGTATCTAAGTATCGATATTTTTCGACATCGATGGTTTTAAATATTAATTTGTTTGTTTGTAAGTTTAACGCACCCTTTATGCTACTAAGGCTATTGAAAAGAGTACACAATTGAGGACACTACCTTGATACCGTTAAATATGCATTTTTTACTCGAGAGTGATGTGCCAATTCGAACTTGGATAAACCTTTTAGTAAGAAAAGACTTAATGAAACTCGGAAATTTTTCCCGAAAGACCGATTCAAACAGTTGTTTAAGAACCTGGCTTCTTCTTATGGTGTCGTAAGCCTTTTCTTGGTCAAAGATGCCGATTGCTTCCTTTCTTTCGATAAACGTGTTTAATACTTCGCCTTCTAATGAGATAATCGGACGATGCCACAGTGAGAGTCCTAAATTTTGCCTATCCAGGTATAATTAGGACAGGTATCTTTAGCGAGTACCTAACATCGGACAGGTCATTTTACGTCCAACCCGAGGGACGGCATAGCCAAGGATCTTTTACTTCCTTTAAAAAATCATAGGGTCACCACGGGAAAAATATCAAGTTTTAAATAGTAATCTGGTAACACCTAAACGTATTTAAACTTCAAATTCGCTTTATAAACAGAGTTGGGCAGTAGTTAACTACATTTGTAATTAACTACACAGACAAATACATATAGTTTGTAGTTGGAAGCGCGCAACTACTATTTTTCAACTACCAGTTAAGTAGTTGTAATTTAAAACTACAATTACAGTACTAGTTGGGAAAAAGTAGTTGGGAATGGAAAATACAATACGTAGTTTAAATGTAGTTTTAGAGCGGCAACTACATTTGCTAAGCAACGTCTAATTAAATCACATGTTTTTGCTATTTTTATTTTGTGTTCAGATAAATACTCCATAGATAAATGGGCTCCATAATGGTTGATAATCTGCTTTAAAAATAGAACAATACATATACGTAATACAATTTTTTTCCATGATTTCCGGCAGTCAATTATTTTTTTTAACCTTAGGTTCTAGATCAATCCCATGTTTTATATATTAGCTGAATTTCATTTGATATACTCCTTATCGATAATAATATATATCGATAATTACTCATTATCAATAAAAGTAGTTGTAGTTTCAGGCCCATAATTACAGTTGCAACTACTAGTTGTAGTTCTAAAAATGCAACTACTTTTTTGAAACTACAGTAGTTGTAGTTGTGGTCCATCAACTACAATTTACAAAAGTAGTTATAGTTTCAACAACTTCCCAACTACTGTGTCGGTAGTTTTGTAATTTGTAGTTCAACTTCTTTTTGCCCAACTCTGTTTATAAAAACTGACACGATTCGCATTTCTGAGAATATTTTGGAATCATTTTTTTTAAACCATCCACATTAACTAATTAAAAATCTAAAACAGAAATTTAAAAAATTGTCCAATAACTTCTGAGGAGAGCTTTTTCGGATAGTAACCCCAATAAGAATTTTTGCATGATTTCTCTTTTTCAATGGTGAATATTTTCAACTTAATAAAATAAGAGTACAGAGTATGAATAGGTATTATAGGTATTATTATTTTATTATAATAAAAATAAATCAATACTGTTTTACTAAATGAATAATTATTTTCCCTTAATCTTACCTATCTATCTTCAGCTACATACTATTAACATTTTTCAATGAAAAAATTATTCTAAAAATTTAGTACTTTACAATCAACACAATTCATTGTACAAATAATTCACTCCTGTACTTTATTTATCGGCCCGAAAAATCGTAGCCTGTTATTAGTGGAGATGGGGTGTCTAATTACATCGCGAGGTAAATAGTGATAAACCTTATCAGCAATAATTATACCTCACTCCTATCACGAATAAATCGATCGAAAAGCAAAGAAAGACTCAACTTTTACTCTCAAAATAACGTTTTTTAGTCTACCTAGTAGTTTTTAGTGTTAGTACAGTAGTAACAACGTAAAATGAAGCTATTTTGTAAATAAAGCTGGACAAATATTATCGGTGTGAACTTTAGAAATAAGTGACGTGAAAAATCCACTGCCGATATAATCAGTTTTTCAGGTGACGCGAAATCGGACTATAAATCCATAACCGTTTCTAATTTATAACTGTCTCCTGTAACACTTATTCTAAATAATTAACGGTAGCGAGAAGTGTTGGTTACGAATTGATATAGCCCTCGGTTGAAAGCGGAAAGCAAATAATTTGAGTTAGCCATTAAATGGAATTCGTAGGTGACAATGGGGCTTGCTATTTGAGTGGGGAAATATGCCTATTGTAGCTATTTGGGGGGCCGTGGAAACAATTTAGTTTATCAAACTAGGTACATATGAATTACCAAGTTGTCAAATATAGGTGACAACTCCGCGGCATAGGTTATCACGGCGTTGCATGTAATATTGCAAGCCTTTGTACCCCATTGTGTTGCGTCAATTGACCAACTTGAACCAATAGTGTATTGAAAATTAAATAATTCTCTTTATATTTACTAAATATTCAATAAATAGCCGATTAGTAAAAAAAAAAGGTTTAAAATTAAACTTTAAATATTGATTTAAATTGAGGATCAGGGCGACCATTAAGCCTCAACACTTTTTTTTCTAAACTTTATTTCCACATACGTTTCGGCCGTTCGGCCATCATCAGTGCTGAAACGTGATTGATAGCCAAAAAAAAATTTTCTCTAAAAATTCACAATCTGTGGTTTGTTCTAAAATAGTAAAAAAATATAGGTAGGTACTACCATAGTCCTACTACCCTATCTGCGATTCAACTATAGGCAGCCCCCCCCCAAAAAAAATAATGGTTTGATTAGCTAAAGTAAATTTTTATTAATTGTAAATATCACTGTTTTAGAATGTGAAATATAACTTAACTTATCATAAATATTACCAGGACTATTGCAAGTGATTTTTTTTTTCCCCCTTATGGTCTGGTTTATCCGATTTAGCTTTCCCCTTTACCTAATGGCTTTCCACTAACAGAGAAAGTTCTACATGATCACAACATCAAAACCTAGAAAACACGCGAGAGCATTGGCAAGGGATGAAATCAAAGGTATAGTAATTAGAAAAAACCACTCCAATAGCCAACTGACTGAATCGAAACTTCATAAAACTGGGCATCAATTCACATAGTGGACAAGAGTCGAGTGAAATATGCCTTAACTCCTATCAATTAGTCACTTATGAGGGATATATTATTTATTTCTGGCACACACACAGTTAGATGGATCTAAAGCACATGATTAGTTTTCTCAGTATATCATTTTATAATTATAGAAACATATTTGTAATACGACTATAGTGGGAGTCCTAATTTTGGATTATCCAGATATAACTAGGATAGTGTTCTTTAACGAGCACCTGACATCGTACAGGCTCTATACCTCTATTTTAGGTCCTAACTGAAGCATGGCATAGCCAAGTATGTTTTACTCGTTATAAAAAATCCTAGGGCCACCGCGGGACGCAAACTCGCCACCTTCAGTATCGTAGGTTGGATATATCTCTTATTATTATTTTATGGAAGTTATCTTGAAATATTTATTTTACTAGTTTTTTATTTTTAAATTTATATTTCTTAAGCTTAATGGGAAATACATGTTCAAATTGCCATTCGCATAGAGTCAATGCTCACTTCTTAAAAATTTTACACTACTTTTAGTTTGGAAAGCAGAGAATTTCATTAAGGATTTTGGGAGTTCGAATTAATAACATAAAATGTTTTTATAACTGAAAAAAAAAAATGTAAAAATAAAGAAATTTTAAAATGATAAAAAAATGTTTTTCTAATTCTAGAAAGATTCTTGTTTTTTTTAAAAGTATTTTCTATATTTAAACTTTTAGTTTGCCAAGCAGAGAATTTCATGAAGGACTTTGGGAATTTGAATCAATAATATAAAGTGTTTTTATAACTGAAAAAAAAAAATGATATCAGATGTGATGTCAGATTTTTTTAATTCTTGAAAGATTCATTTTGTTGTTTTTTTCCAAACATTTTCTAATTTTAAGCTCTAAATCTAACTATGAAACTCCTACGAACCCCATTAAAATGCTTCTGATTAAATTTTCATTTTTTCACTAGAAAAACAGATTTTTAAAAAAGTAGAAGGACAAAATAATTGATTGCATATACCTACAAAAATACACAAATAAACTAAAATTTATGAAAATTTTTTCTAGAATTTTATACTTCAATTAATTGAATTTCATATATATATATGTATAGCACAGGAATTATTTTAGGTAGGGTAAACCATACAGTCATTGGCACTCAGTACAGTTATTGACACCCCAACTTTGACTTAAACTAATTTTATTACATGAGTCTAATGTTTGAAGGGTCCTCTAAGTCATCTATGAAGTAAGACTTTAACAAACTAACCATAGGGAGGATTTCACAATTAAATCCACAGGGTGCTAATAACTAGATTTGGCACTTTTAACAATAAATTTTGCCATATTGTGAAACTATTGAACTTTTGACCCAAAAAAACCTCTTGAGTCTTTATGAGGATAGATAATGAGGAGCTGTAGGAAGTTTCTGTTCGATCCCTTTATAAAAAGTATTTTTTTAAATTTAACCACAGAAATTTAGTCTAAAGGATGTCAATAACTGTACGGTTTACCCTTTCAGTAGCATATAAAAAAAAGAATAGTATATCAAAGACTCACCAAAATGTTATCTAGAACTCTAGACCACATCTTTAAAGAATCGTTTCTTATATTATTCATATGACTAGTACAATCGTCCTTTTATTACAGCTCTATTATCAAATTTAAAATTCCGAGCCCTAATTCAAGAAAGCACTCACGAATCAATCTATCTATCTAGAAACTCTGGAATGGGTTTTATTAATTCTAAACGACGCACTTAGAAAAGAGGCACTGAATAGTATATATAACTAATAAAATAAAGAATAAACAGATTGTGAGAGCTAACAGCTTTGCCTTGCCGGTAGTAGCTGTCACGAAATAAAGCAGGACTTGTCTAAACGGGCGCGGCTCTCATTTATTTAGTGACAGTGTTAAAAGTTTCACGACAGTAAGGCAGTAGTTTCGTCCACTAATGACAGCCCGCAGCGGTTCGTAATTATTGAGCCCTGATCAGCCCTCTTCGATTATTTTCTCTCAGGTCTATCCAGTAAAAGCTATCAAATAAAACCTTGTAAATTTAAAACAAAAAGTAGTGTCAGGATTAGACATATTATCACATATATTTAAAGATCGTTCGGGCTCCCCAATGGTGTAGTGGTTAGCACACAGTACCGTAAACTGAGGTGACATTGTGACTAATGGGGTGACTTTGAGACAAGCCTATTTTTCTACAGTTATTGAATTTCCCACCTTAAAAAAAATCAGGTTAGGCAATTCAGTGTACTTGTCAGTTGGTCAGTAATGTGCTGCAACCTACTGGCCACACATAACTTCTTTCATTCCATTTACCATGGTGCTTTATTTCAAGGTTCCAACTAAATGAAAACAATCAAACATATATGAAATAATGCACCATGGTAAATGGAATGAAAGAAGTTATATGTGGCCAGTAGGATGCAGCACATTACTGACCAGCTGACAAGTACACTGAATTGCCTAGCCTGATTCTTTTTAAGGAGGGAAATTCAAAAATTGTAGAAAAAAGGGCTTGTCACAAAGTCACCCCATTACTAACAATGTCACCTCATTTTACGGTACATACGGTACTAAAGGTCGCGCGTTCACAGGGAGTAAAAAATCCTTTGCTATGCCCTCGGATAGGATGTGAAATGGATGAAATGAAGGGACGTGAATCCTAATTAGACCTGGACAGGCAAAATTTAAGACTCCCAGTGTAGCATCGTCCGATTAGCCTTAGTGGCATAAAGTGGCGTTAAACAAGCAACAACTTGAGGGGGACGGTTTAAAAACCAAACATCGATAATTTGTCAGAACACTCAAAATAAGTTAGTAAGGCGGGGACAACCTGTGGTGTTGTGGTTAGCGTAGCTAACTATTAAACGAAGGCCAGTGGTTCGAAACCAGAGCCTATGCCTTCGAAAATCCTAGGTTATGTCATACTTCGGATGATATGTAGAATAGAAGTCCCGAGCCTGTGCAATGTGAGGAACCCATCACGGATCCATAACCTAATTATACCTGGATAGGCGAAATTTAGGAGTGATTAGCCCTAGCAGCAGAAAGTGGCGTTAAATAAACAACACCTTGTTAAATAAAAAAGATGAAACGATGAAAATATTTTGGCATGGACCAGGGTATTAAGATTCAATCAGATAGAACTGTATTTGGGTACAAGCGGAAGCCATAAAAATATTTTTATTATTACAATTACTTGTAAGTTGAGTTACCAATGTATTGCGTTACCTCAAAACGATAAATAAAAAATAATCTAAAAATTTTTTTTGAATATTAAAAACTTTTGTTTGCCCTAAATGCTAATGGAATCGATGTGTGTGTGGGTTGGTTTCAAGCAGTATCGATAGCTGTTGTATAATTGAAGTTACCTTGATTCTTAATGAGGTAGCCGAGTAATTAATCAGGTGTCATTACTCTCATTTTTTCAATGAATATCTAATGAATGGAATCCTGCCTACTCTTCCAATCAATTACTGATTCACTGAAACATTAATAAGATCTCTTGTAAGTTACTTCAGGCAAAATACTAATAGGCTCTTAGCTACGATTTTATTTTTACAAAGAAATGTTTGTTTATTTGTTAAACATCCCTTTATGCTACTAAGGCTAATCGGACGATGCTACAGTGGGAATAATAAATGTTGGCTATCCAGGTATAACTAGGACAGGGATCTTTAACCTGACATTAAAGGGTCGGGACCTCAATTTCACGTCCCATCCGAGGGACGGCGTAGCCCAGGGTTTTTATTTATTGTTGGTTTCTATGCTAACCACTACACTACAGGTGATCCCATGCTATGTTAAATCTACACGAGAAAACACGTTTCTTCAATAAAAAGAGAAATATCTTGTGATATTTAGATTAGTTTTGTGTATTTATCGTGATAGGTGACATCAAACGATTATTTAGAGGTGTGGATTTTAGTGAACTTCTGAGTTCATAAAATTTATTTTTTTCAGATATAGAAAGTTAAGCCTCTAAGTTTCGTATTACTTCTAAAATTCACCTAATCGTTCGAAAATCAAGATAGGAACAGACTCTCTAAGAGAAACAGAAATAGTGTCTTTTAATGTCTTGCTTGTAGAACGTTCGTAGCCCTAAATGCCAAATAAGCGAAAATTTGGGTTTTATCTGCATTATTAGGTGAGTTTTGGAAATAATACGAGACGAGGCTTAACCTACTATATCTATAAATCTAATAACAGTCACTACCTATACACTTGTTTATTTTTTTAGTTAAGTATCTTATTTCCAGCTTGAAATCGAATTTCTGGTATTAACTGTTGCAAAATACAAAAAAACAAAATAAAAAATTAAGTATTATTAAATACTAGCTGTATATCCCGGTTTCACCCGGAGAATTTCAATTTTTAAATCTATAAACTGAGACTTTTATCGATTCAAACGGAGATTATTATAACAATATCGGCTGAAGTTATGCAAAGCGAAATTTGGAGAATTTAGGACAAACGGTATGGATTCCAACGAAGAACAAACAGAATTTCACCTTTATTTGCATAGATTATTGCTGTATATCCCGGTTCCGCGCAGGGGAATTTCATTTTTCTAAAGAAACGGTCGATTTCGTAAAAATAAACATTGTAAAGTGAGATCATTATGATTTTTATAACAATAAAAAATATCAGCTGAAGATCGGCTGAAGTTATGCAATTTTAATATGGACAGGTGTTCGCACCTGGTCTGAAAGGACCACTGAGCGAAATTTGGAGAATTTAGGACAAACGGTATGGATTTCTATAAAGAACAAATAAACAAACAAACAAACAGAATTTCAACTTTATTTATATAGAAGATTAAAAAAAATATAAATCATGCATCAAAGTAATAAACCGAAAATAAATCAGACGTTATACCTACAAGTAAAACATTAAACCTTTCATGAGACCAAGTTGGAGGATTCATCTTCATTTCTTTCCTACAAGTAAACTTACAATGTTGTCCAACTTAAAAAATCCAATTTTTATTCTTAATAGGATTGTAATTCAGTCAGGTTTCTTGAAAATAATACGAGTATTTTATTGTTAAACATTTTATTTAACTTTTTTTATTAGAATAGGTACTTTGAATAATTTTTTTTTTTTTTTTTTTTTTTTTTTTTTTTTTTTTTTTTTTTTTTTTTTTTTTCGGTTGGCGCATTAGGCCTAATGAGACCTTTGGCCGCGCAGTGTGGTCTTCTTACAGACATTTGTTTTGCTTGCGGGAGTACAGACAGCCTGGAGGGGGTAGCCCAAACCTCACGCTGCTGCAAGCCATGGTCACCATGGTGCAGTGGCAGACTGCCCGTAGCTCCATAACCAATCCCATTGGGGCCAATTTGGCAGTGTCCTTCCCACCGATGGCGTCAGCTCTCTCGGGTTCAAGGACAGTGACAAACTGGTCTAGGTCCAAGGATTATGGTAGCTCAGAGTCAGCAGGCCCCGAGGACCTATATTTCTTTCCCTGAAGCATACCGTCCCTAAACCAAACCTCCGGGCGGTTACTGACATCCTGGAAAACCGCACCACGATTCTCGATGAGATACACGGGGAAGGTTCATCACTCCTACGCCCGGTCGGTGTGAGTCGCCTCCAGTAGGCTGACGGGCCTCACATACCCGGGGGTGGGGGTAGACTTGGACTGCGTGGCTTTTATTGGTGGGCGGTCACCCGAATGGAGCGGTCACCCATCCAAGTACTGACCACGATGGACGTTGCTTAACTTTGATTATCTATTGCAAGCGCCCTTGTCCACTCGGCCATCCCGGCCCCTTTGAATAATTTTATAACACACTAAAATTATATTGTCTAGCAATTATAATTGACTTATTGTTAGAAAGAGTAGCACAGGATCGCAGAGATTGTCGGCTGTGGTGTTGGAGGCTCGGGTTCTTGCAGGACCGTAGCGCCAGATTAATAATAATAATATTGCTAGAAAGATATCCCTTTAGGCTTCCGAATACAGTATAGGGGAGAGCGGGGTGGGTTGGCATAGGGGGTAGGTTGGCCTTTGGTTTATAGTTTCCGTCACATCTGTTGTGAAGGCCCCACCATTGTACCATGTGACCCGTTCGACCTCTCTAGTCTTGTCCTCAGTTTTCAGTCGGATGCTGACAGTGTAGAGAAGAGTGTCCTTCATTGATTGATTTTACAACATGTAAGTAAATTTTTGTGTTTTCAGTAAATTTGGTTTAAAGGCATGGCAAAACATTTGACTCTTTTCACATAGCTGCAAACTCCTTTGAAAAGCCTAACCTTTCGACTAAACTATTTCTTTTTTTATTGTTTTCCCCTGGCAGCCATCTTTCATACAATCTCTCCTGTAGGGTTAGTTGGATCTCTTCAACTGGGTTTTGTTGGCACAGTAGCAATTCACAAAAGCAAGGTAAACATAAAAAAAGGTGAAAATACCAATTGTCTTTAGTTCCTGCGAGGAAGATGAGAGCAATATTTCCTACGCAGAAAGTGACGACAGTCTAAACTTCTATATTCTTCTATTGTCACTCTATTTTCCCTTAGAAGCTGTTAAAAACCGATTCAAAATTATTATACCGTTACAATGTGGCTTTTAGTAACAATAATATGTGTCAGGCAGTGCTTGAATGAGATGGCTAAACAACCCCACCTTCTAGGCCAACCTGCCCCGCATAGGGGGTTTATTGGCATACTCTGGCTTGACGAATTCTTCAATTGTCTGTGGTCTTAGTATTAAATATTATGAGTTGAAAAAAATACTTGAAGTACTCTAATACTTGGAGTTTACAGTGGTATCAGCCTTATTGGGATTATATTAACAGGAACGACTCAACAATTAAAAAAGTGAAAACTGTTGCCAACCAACCCCGCTCTCCCCTACACTAAGGACAGAACCCCAACCCCTTACACATATTCGCCACCATGTCAAGGCCTAGTTGCGCCAATGGTATTTGATTTTTCTGCTCTCAATAAATGCTGGAAAACAAAAATATTTTTATATGAAGACAGTGTTGACTTTTAAATGAAGACCCATCAGCCCAACACTGGATAAGTAACGCCAAGGTTTACGAGTGTGGAAGCCTCTCACCAGAATTAAATATTCAATTAAAAATGGCCGGAGTCGTTAAGGGGGTTTGAGAGGGGGGGGGGTTGGTAAGTCTTGAAAGTGAGAGAGAGAGAGAGATCGTCGGGAATGGGGGGGGGGAGAATTGAATGTAATTACAGAGGGTTGATTAATTAAGGAAACACTAATTAGTAGAGAAGATAATCAGGCAGAAAATAATGGCTTGGCTTTTGGTGAAATGGTAATTGTCTTGAGGCTTTTGGCGGGGGGGCCGCTTCCCTTGACTTTCGGATCCCCCCCCCCCATTTCACAGACTGTGTCGAGTTGGACTCAACTTGCTCTCTTATTCCGAATCGATTCCCTTCATAGATCTCGAGAGTCGTTTGGTCTTCGGTTAAGAGGACCTTTTGTTTTTAGCTTCGTCTATTGGAAAACTTGCCCATTACCCAAGTTTGACGTCCAACATCAAAATCCTGTTTCGCAACTGATCGAAGCACTAAAGCAAAGAAGCTAGAAGGGTATTCAAACAAAATGTTGTTGCAGCAGTAATCATTCAGAAGAAACATTACCGAATTTTGAATTCGATAGCAATACTTCTATCTGCAGAAAAAACCGATTCGACTGAAAAAAAAGTAGATTCGCTTTTTTTCTTATTTGATGGCTGACTAATGACTGAAAAGAACTGAACCAGCGATATGAACTTTTTTCAAGACTACTTGACAGACGTTCAAAATTGTCTCTGACGAACAAATTAACCGTTTTAAAAGTAATAATTAAACCACTACGGTATTGAACTATGGGGAACAGCCAAAAAGTCAAAAATACGACTTCATACAATCATTATAATTAAAAGTACTTAGCTGAATCTTAGATATCCCTTTTATGTATCTAATGAGACCATACACACTGACCTCGACATTCGAAAGTTCGCACCTTACGTCGAAGTAACAGCCATAGATCGCTACCGGTCTGGGATTTTAAATTATATATCTTTTGATTTAACGATTTGACATTACGGTACTATTGTTACTGTTTAAAAAACAAACAAAAAAACAAGTGACTATAGAGTGAATTAATTTTCCACGTTCCGTTTCATGAATGAAAAATTCAAAGAGTAAAATTCTCATCTTGGCCTGAATATACGATTTTACTTTCGAAGAAACCTAATCGAACATGGTACAGTTGGGATCCATGTCTCTATCATTATACCAAGGGTTAAAAAAAAAAGTTGTTGATTGGTACTCTACCTTTTCGGAAGGGCTTGTTTAATTGCAGATACTTGAGGCAGATAATTCATGAAATAACAGTTCTTACTACTTTTAGTTTTGCCACCCTACAACACACAATTACCAGAGCTGATTATGGACGTGGCCCGGAGAGCTGTTATGTCCTGCAATGACCGGTTACGAAAAGGCTGGGTGGTTTAAGGATAGGCCTCTAGCCTTTAATTGCCAGCTGATAGATAGCTGAAGAAGTCCCGGCTTCTGGTTTTTTTTTTACCTGCAATTAAAAGGATAGACACACCTGGCAAAGCTGTTGTTTGTCTAGTTGGTGCTCCATGGTGAGCTGTTGAATATTCTGAGTTGGATCGAGTCTTTATTTACTTATTTTTTTAGCCTATATCTGTATTTCGATTTGAACATACAGTACCGGTCTAAAGTATAGACTCACCCTTAGATTTTGTTAAATAAATAATTAACAAAATTTTATTTATTGGACAACATAACAACTATCGTTTTATTTTTAATTTATTTAGAACTAGTTTTAATATCCCGGTTTCACCAACGGAATTTTGAAAACAATGAGAAAAGCCGTGGGTCCAGAAAAGTTCGTTAGGGCAGAAATGAGATTTTTTTTTTTACTCTAACGGTTGATTTCGTAAAAATTTAATGTAAAGCGAGATCATAACGATTTTTATAACAATAAAGAATATAACCAGAGATTGGCTAAAGTTATGCAATTTTGATATGGACAGGTGTTCGCGCCTGATATGAAAGAACCACTAATTCGGGGTAAACTAATATAGGGTAAACCGGACAGTTATTGACACCCTTAAGACTACATTTCTGTGGTTAAATTTAAAAAAATACTTTTTATAAAGGGATCAAATAGAAACTTCCTATAGCTCCTCATTATCTATCCTCATAAAGACTCAAGAGGTTTTTGTTGGGTCAAAAGTTCAATAGTTTTACAATATGGCAATATTTATTTTTAAGTGTAAAATCTACTTATTGGCACCCTGTGGATTTAATTGTGAAATCTTCCCTATGGTTAGTTTGTTAAAGTCTTCATAGATGACTTAGAGGACCCTTCAAACATTAGACTCATGTATATCTTGTAATAAAATTAGGACTGGTTTACCTATTTCTTAACTTAAGTTAAAGTTGGGGTGACAGTAACTGTACTGAGTGCCAATTACTGTATGGTTAACCCTATATAATAGTAACGATTCCGAAGCCCCAACCTTCTTACTCGAAATTTAAAATATTAGTTTTATGCTACAAATAGTATCACAGATCATGTTATTTCATTATTTCATTCATTATCAATGTTATTTCATATTAAACTATCATGTAATTTTAATTAAAACATTTTTAAAAACCTTAGTGGCTTTTCATTTACTCTATGAAAGAAAAAAAAACTCAATAAAGCAACAAGAAAGATAAATAAAACATTCCGGAAGGAAGTAGGAATAAATAAGACATGTAAATTTATAAATATACTCGGCTATAATGAATTTAATGAAGTTTTTATAAAAACTCTTAAATCTTTGTCTAAAATAATTCAACGTGCAAAAATGTCATTTGCTTTGTTTGTTTGTTTGTTTAACGTCCATTTTTATGCTACTAAGGCTAATCGGAAGATGCTGTAGGTGGAGTGCTAAATTTTGCCTATCCAGGTATAATTAGGATAGGGATCTAATGTCATTTGCATTGTACGATGATATGAATCAAATTAGGCTGCAGACATATCGAACGTCGGCGAAAAGATAAAAAACAATATGTTTCTCGAAAATATTGTCAATTTCCAGTTACGAATAACTTTTGCGGAATAAATTTCGAACAAATAACACAGCATGATTAAAGTACACACCGTATATTTAATAACGCTTAGTGCGTCTCGGATATAGACAAAAAAATTGTCTAACCCACATAAGTGTTACGATATCTTTTTATAGTTTACTAAGGTAATTTAACTAAGCATAAGAATGAGATGCTCTTGCAGATTGCCCTGTGAAGCAAGCCTCGATAAGATCTGGTGTACTGAGCAATCGCTGCTACCTACGGCGACCAGTTAAGATAAACCATTTGCTGGTCCTCTCCGCCATTAATTGTAGTTTCTTTACTTAAACTTAATGTGCCATTTGCATTATTTATAATCAAGCGCAGTGGAAAATCGCCGCAGGACTTAGCGTTTCATTGTTAGTCAAATGGGGGACGGTAGGGGTCAGCGTTTGCCTCTCGTTTTAAACTTCTCTTAAGAGTGGGCACTATGAATTCATTCGGGAGCTCTCTTAAATTAATGTAAATATAAGCGGAATATAATGAAGCTCTTAATGATTTGTAAATGAGACGGTAGAATGTTGTGTATTTTATTGCCTTCTAGATTCCTGATAGCTCCTAACACATATATCTTGATATCCTTCTTTATTTACTCCACATTTCCATATTGTAATTTACTTAACTTTTCTGGGGTAACCTGTGGGGTATTGGTTAGCATAGCAACCTACAATGCTAAAGGTAGAGGGTTTGCGTCCCACGGTGGCGCTAGGATTTTTTAAAGGGGGTAAGAATGGATAGGACCTAAAATGGAGGTCCCGAGCCTATACTATGTCAGGAACTCGTTAAAGATCCCTACCCTATTTATACCTTGATAGGCGAAATTTAGGACTACCACTGTAGCATCGCCTGATTAGCCTTAGGGGCATAAAGTAACGTTAAACAAACAAATACAAAAAAATGGTCCCTTATTCCTCAGTTACAGTCGGCGAATGACAGATGATTTTAGATGACGCTGGAACTATCTAATCAGGAATAATTACTATTTTTAGTTACAAAAAGGCGGTCACCAGCTGTGCCCCACTGCCACTACGATTATTTACAATTGTCTCAATTCAGACCCGCCAAGAATAATCAGACATATTTCCAGACATTTCCGATTTGTTCATCGGAAACCGAAATAAATAGGTGAAAGTACCCAGACTGGAAAATAACCTGCCCTATTTGTCCTCCTAGCAAAGAAATAATCTGTCTGATATTTATTGGAGCATTTACATTGAAAAAGGTTGCGATCAAAATCGTTCTCAAAATCGTGAACTCTTTACGAAATATCTTGTTTCGTTGGCTAAATAAACCATACAAATTATTTCGCCGATTGTTAATTTTCAAGAAAAAAAAAATGTTCAAGTTTTTAACAACGCACCTCGACTATTTTTAGGGAACCGAACATAATATAAATTAATAAACATGCGTTTGAGGAAGATTACTTGTACCTATACTGTGCTTCATTCTAATATAAATAGTATGTATGAAATGCAAAATATCATGGATATACCAAAAGAAGCCCAAAAAGCTTTAAACGAGCTAATTTATATAAAAGGTTAATAAGCTTTTTTTTTTTTTTTAAAACTGCCAATTTAAGTTCTTACTATATTATATTTCTTAAACATACCTTTATGCTAATATGGCTGATCGGACGATGCTACAATGGGAGCCCTAAATTTCGCCTAAATGCAGGTATAACTAGGATAGGGATCGTCAACGATTATCTGACATCGTTCAGGCTCAGGACTATTTTACTTCCTATCTGAAGGATAGCGATAGCTAAGGATTTTTTACTCCCATTGACAAATCCTAGGGCCACCGAGGGACGCGAACCTGCGACCTTTAGTATTGTAGGTTCATATACTAACCACTACTCCACAGGCGATTGGTGAAATATTTTTATTACACTGCATTAAAAACATGTGTTTTCAATACATGGTTTGAGTCCATAAAGTGTTACTTTTCGGTCAAATGCCCGAAAAAGACCTGTAAGGTCCTAGGCCTTCTTTCTTACAATATTATATCTGTAAATATGAAAATATAAAATAGAAAGAGGATTTTATATCTCATCACTGAATTATATTAATAATAGTGTGGATCTTCCTAAATACAACTTAAAATACATATATAAGATACTTTTTTTTTTGTTCCTCCCCTTCCTCGCCTCTCAGGCTATACGGGGTTTCCAAGGCGTGGGTTTATGCGGAGTATTATTAAATGTCCACTGGCTCCGGGTTTTGAACAGGCTATCTTCGGCTTAACACTTATAAATGTGTTGTCGGGTGATACGCTTATTTTCGGCCATCCCGCCAATGTACCTAACGATACTTATAAATTTAAACTATTGATTAGCAATTAACTATAATTTCAGATTAGAGGGTCGGTGTTGAAAGAAAAGATGTTCTCTTTGTGACATTTCCTATTAACGTTTATTCTCACAATTAACATGAAATCCGGCGAGATCATTTCCGGTCATTAGTCCCTGCTCTGGAGTTTCAAGGGTCTTTCTGTACTTGAGTTGTTCAAGTGATATTTTTATTTCTCAGCCTTTTTATGGAAGGTACTACTTTGTCAGCGCATATAGAAAACAGTCATAAGTTTAAATTTCAGTCGTAAATAAAGCATTTACTGGTAGGTACGTATCATGTTAATAACTAACAGTGTACCCCAAAGAAGTTTAAGAAACAAATGAACCTGGTATATGAAAATAATCTTGGTTAAGCTCTTATTTGAACCCTTATTGAACTTCAGTTCTATGAAATCATTGCTCCGAGGTTTCAGAAAATTATATTGTCAAGGGACCGAGATACATAACGAATTATTGGGATTTCCTTAATTGTGGATAAAATTAGGAAATATCAAAACTAATTTAGTTATTAATATATATGTACAGAGACAATAAGTAGAACCCTTTTAAGTTCTCAATATTAATTGTAGTGTTACAATTTAACTTCTGAAAAAAAAAAATCAGTTGATATGATGTAAACCTTGAGGGCGGGTGTTGTCAAAGGTCCTGCCTAGAGCTTTGTCTAACAGTGGGAACATAAAATCTAAATCAACACCTGATTTTGCTAAAAAGTGATTCAGGCAGCTAGCTTGGTCATTTTAGAAGTAATCGACAGCTAATTTATCATGAGACGGGATTTTATGTTTAAAAAAAATCTATATTTGCAAACTTATCTATCACGGACGGTCTTAATTTTTCAGTCCATCTTGTTGGTGGCTAACGAAATGGTTAATGTTCAGGGAACCCATTTGTCATTTTATATAATTGTTTAGTTTAATATTTAGTTCATAATTTTCAAAACAATTGTCATTTCATCATTTTATTATTTTATTTTCGTTAATGTATAATTAATATTTATTTAAATTAATTAAATAATTCCTACTAATCTATATTAATCATCCAATCAGCATTCATTTAGTGTTATGTGCGTGGGCGTTTTTGATTGGTCGAAGACGCTCTGAGACAAACAAAAGACGCTTCACCAAGTCAGTCAGCTGTTGATTCTCCCCTCACGCTTAAAACATTCATTAAAAAAACATTCTTTAAAAACATTTATTACATTCTCGTTTACCCAGGGTGTTCACTTGTGTATTGTGCACATTTGCAAACATTATTTTAGAAGACGAGCTTAGAGGAAGATTAAGTTACCAGCGGGATGGACCTTTAAAGTAAAATACTTCCATCATTATTGTTTTTAATAATGTATAAACATTACATTGGGTTTAATCTTCAAATTTAAATAATATTTTCTGAACATTAAACTTTACCTTTTAACATCAGCTATTATATATATCTTTGTATTATAGTTATTAATTATTTGTTTATTACTCTACTCTATAGATCATCAATGGCCATTCGATTAAAGCATATTTTTGTATATAATAGTTTATGGGATGTGTTTCATTTTCGTTCAATCATTTGTTTCATTCTTATTTAATAAATAATTTGTGTTTAATAAATTATTGTTTAAGCTTTAAATATCAGAGAATTTTCTTTATTTCCTTTCATATTATTTTGTTCCTTTTTCATATTACTTTGTTCATCTTATTAATTATGTTGATATTTTCTAAATTTCAAATGTAAACTTTATGTTAAATATCTTTCATGTTATTCTTTTATTATTTAAACCTTTTTAATACATTAACCAACAAAACTATTGAGCACCGGCCATACTTCATCAGGGAAGCGAAAGGTTTTTATTATTAAAACCTAACTTGCCTCAACAGTTAACAGATTGTTTGTTTAACGTCCTTTTATACTACTAATCGGACGATACTACAGTGGGAGTACTAAATTTTGCCTATCCAGGTATAATTAGGATAGGGATCTTTATATAATATGTTTGGTCTTTGTTTTCGAAAAGAATTTCTTTCGAAGAACGAAAGATGATTAAAAAAAACTACCTACCCACACTCCAAAACTAATAATTGTCCCTTTGTTATTATACCCCTCATAAATCTGTATAATGCTTGCTTCCGCGAGTTCCAGAATGAATTATTAATCCCAATCAGTTTTTGTGTTTCATTTTTTTTTTTTTTTGGACTGATTAAAGAAACAATCAACACAAAAAATGAACTTTTTGTTGCCCGTACGGATTCAGGAGCGGACAGTGGTAGACAAAAACTGAATGGGCAGGGATGATAAATTATGATACATTAAAAACCGCGGAGGATTACAATTAAGCTTTGGGACCGAGGAGGGACCAATTAATCAAAAGGTTAATCACGTTTCGGCGTCGACTCTAATGAGCTGATCCTGTCGAACCTCTGTCGTCGGTCACAATGATCAACAACCACTGATATATATAAACAACAGGTATCATGCTCACTTGTTTGGTATAGATATTGTAAAAATAATGTGGATTAATTAAATAATTTTATTTAAGATAAGAATTATAATACAAAAACGTCAACAAATAAGACTCAACTTAGTAACAACAACGATAAAAGACAGTAAATACAAGTGACAGACAATGACTCAAAAATAACCTAATACTACGATGTTAAAGGCAAGAATAAGCCTCTAATCCCTAGCTTCTTATATTTAGTACGAAATGGAACAGTCCAGAAAGGTCTAGATAATTCTAAAACATGAGCTCACAGCAGTAATATATGACTGTAACGGTTCCAAAATATTATAACACTTTGTTAAACAATTTTGATTCAAAAGATAATAATATCCACTGTCCCACAAATTATTGAAACAAAAATAATTAAAAGGATTACAAAAATTATCGCTTTGTAACAAGGAAATAATCATATGATTTCAGCTTCAGAACAAGACTCCAGGCCACAGTTCCTTATATTTTTTATATTTTATATTTATTAGAATCGTCATATGATCATCAACATAAATGTATATATATATATATATATATATATATATATATATATGAAATTTTTATTTTTAATATCAAATTAATTAAAATTTTATGGAAAATTTTATCGGCTACTGGAGAAGAAAAAAACAACAGACGTAGCGGTTCCTTGAATTCTATCATGAGCAAATGCCATCATGGTCGGCTAAGCTTAATTTTCTGTGAAAAATTAGGGGTTTCGATATTTCTTTCCCAATTCTTACAAACATTTATTTCCAATTTAGTAATATCGATAGCCTTAAATTATTCCTTAGAAATAATCCGTTGTTAGTTTGAAATCAATATGGAAGGTTTAATATCTCTTAAGCTACAGATTGGCATCTGCCGTTTCGCGAATTAGTTTGAGGGATTTAGTTAAAACTAGGGATGGGAAATAGATACTAATATCGGCTGATAATTATCGGTACTATGAAATTAGGGAGTTGCAATAACGGTACTATCGATTCGATTGTAACGCTTTTGCGGGTTTAAATCATTTATATTAAACGAAAATAATAATTCCGAAAATAATAATTAAGTTTCTATGCTAACCACTACACCACAGTTGACCCTGGTACAGTTTAACATAAGCGTAACCATACGATTAGATCCTGTCCAGTCCATCGCTCCCTATATCCAGTCCAGAAGGTTCGCGACAAGCGTAGAAAGTTCTCGAACAATCACGAATGGGTTCCGAGTGCCACCCCCTTTGTAACCATAGGTTTCATAAGCCTCAAACTGGTGTTATAGCCGATGTTATAGGTTAATTCGATATTTTCATTGATATTGTAAAACTTATGTGGTTTTAATAATTTTTATTAAACGAAAATTATAATTCAGAATGTCTGGCAAAAACTCCAGGTTATAAAAACTGACCATATGATTCGATCTTCAGTGCCAGACTAACTCTCCAGTCCATCGCTTCCTGTTTCCAGTCTGAATTAGAACAGAACTGAACCAGAAGGTTCGCGACAAGCATAGAAAGTTCTCGAACAATCACCAATGTGCTGCATGAGCCCCCCTCGGTAATCATAGGTTTAATAATCATCTAGCTCATATTATGAGTTAATTATATCGGAATGTTTTTAGATTTTTTACATGTTTCAAAGCTTTTCAAACATTTTAGAAATGCAATAAATAAACCACAAAGGACATAAAACGATTAGGGTGAATCGATATTTCAGTTGTGAGTGCAACCCCTATAATTTACACCGGGCTTACACAATGAGCTCAATCACGTTTGAAGTATCATCCGATTGTGAGTGCTTACACGGAAAGCATTTTTGTAAATGTTTTGCTGCCCGCATTATTGATGTTTGGGGCTTAGGATGTTTACAATTGGATCATTTAGGCAAACAGCACTGGAAAAATAAATCGACGGGGAGAATGCACCGCGGAATGGGAAAACAGAAAAGCTATTAAAAAATCGCTCGAGTCAAACTTTATTTCGGTCGGTTTTACAAATGCCATTCAATGCGTGGAATTCAAACGGAAAAGTCCATTAGGTCTATAATAATTTATGGATCCTTAATTTTGAAAACATTTTCCCTGCTTGTAAATATGATCAAAATACCACTTATGCAATATTCACTTTTATCGAGAATACATATTATTGTCCTCAAATGTATATTTCATATTTTATAACTTACTAGCTGTATATAACGGTTTCACCCGGAGAATTTCATTTTTTAAATCTATAAAGTGAGACTTTTATCGACTCAAACGGTCGATTTCGTAAAAACCAATGTAAAGCGAGATCAAAACGATTTTTATAACAATAAAGAATATATCCATAGATTGGCTGAAGTTATGCAATTTTAATATGGACAGGTATTCGCACCTGGTAACAAAGAACCACTGAGCGAAATTTGGAGAATTTAGGACAAACGGTAGGGATTTTTATAAAGAACAAACATAATTTCATCTTTATTTCCCGGTTTCACCAGGGGAATTTCATTTTTCTCATGTAAAAAATCAATGTAAAGTGAGATCATTACGATTTTTATGATAATAAAGAATATCAGCTGAAGATCGGCTGAAGTTATGCAATTTTAATATGGACAGGTGTTCCCACCAGGTATGGATTTCTATAAAGAACAAACATAATTTCATCTTTATTTACATAGATTACAGCTGCATATCCCGGCTTCACCTGGGGAATTTTATTTTTCTAATGAAACGGTAGATTTTGTAAAGAACCATTGTAAAGCGAGATCATTACGATTTTTATAACAATATAGAATATCAGCTGAAGATCGGCCTAAGTTATGCAATTTTATAACACACACAGAATAACACACATTATGCTAGAAAAATCACGAAATCATAGAAATATTTTAAATCATGTGTTTTTTTGTTCTGTTTTTTTTTTTTAACGTCCCTTTTAAGCCACTAAGGCTAACTGGAGGGTGCTATCCAATAATTTTATCCAGGTATAATTATGATAGGGATCTTTAACGAGTACAGGCTCGGGACCTTCATTTTACGTTTTATCCGAAAGACGGCATTGCCAAGAAGTTTTACACCCATTAAAAATTCCTAGGGCCACCTGGGGGATATGAACCTTCAGTATTCAGCATTTAGTAGAATACGCTGCTATGCTAACAACTACACTATGTTACGATATGTTTGTTTGTTATATACAACATCATATTATTGCTCAGCTGTTTTAGTTTGAGACAAAATGTTGAGATGAGAAACAAAAAACTGGTTTGATTCTAAGATTAATGCCAGCATATTAATAGGGAGATAGTATTAAAGTTTCTGCCAAATTGCCTTTCCTTAATCCTTCGAGGTCAATACCGAGGCTTGTAATTAACATTCTGATTTATCGCTATCAATTTCTCCACTTGCTGATTACAGATCACTAATCAACCAAAACGATAAATTTATGAAATTAGCATTATTTATTAGTGTAGAACCTATTATTAGCTTCCTTTATGGCTAAGCAGAATTATATCTAATATTGCTTAACAGGAATATAATTCCATTAATGTTTTCTTCATGTAATATTGTGATGTGAAACGTCTAATAGTGGAAAAACACTATTGGTTTTCTTAGGACTGCTCCAAACCGATTATTTTACCATCAGATGTCAGACGTATGCGCAATGCGATTTGTCCGTTCCAAAACATTTTTTCTTTCGTTTCGTTTCATTGTTTAACATCCCTTAATGCTACTATTAATGTCTAACTGAAGGTCGTGAGCTCGCAGCCAGCCAGGTGGGCGTATGACTTTTTAAAGGGAGGAAAAAACGTAGAATGGAGGTCGTGAGCCTGTACGATGTCAGGTACTCATTAATGATCTTTATCCAAATTATACCTGGATAGGCAAAATTCAGGACTCGCATTGTGGCATCTTCCGATAAGCCTTAGTAGCATAGAGTGACTTTAAATAAAAAATTTTCACGATCGCAATACTTCCACTTACTATATATTTCATATATAGGTAAGTGAAAGTAATAAACGTTGGTTTAGATGAATATTTGTGCATACGCCTTTTTACAACGCGTGCTAAAACAGAGTGTGATCTACACAGTAGCGTGTCACAAACACAGACTGTATAGCTTCATAATATTAACATTTATTACTGTAAAATATACTGGATGTCCCAGACCTAGTGTAAAAAAAAAAAAAAAAATTGGTAATACTGCATGTTAAACGGGGTAGAATGGCGCAGAAATTAGTTTCCTATCTCAATCTGTTAAAAAAAAAACTCCATAGTTAAAATTTAAAAAATACTTTCTTTAAAATAAATTAAACTTTTTTCATCTCTTCTACTAAAATTTGAAAAATCCTACATAAAAATGTAGAAGATAAAAAATAATATTATTATTGTAGAACCATAAAAAAATGGATTATTGAAGCGCGTGTTCAAATTTTCTCCATTACTTTGGATGCAGGCTCTAATGCTTCCTAATTGTGCCAGCAGTAACATTCTCTAGCGTGTTTTTCATCAGAAAAACTTCTTTTAGACTCAAAAAGTGAAGTGCAATTGTATCATGGGTTATACCACTAAAATACAATACAATACAATACAATAAGGCTTAACGGACCCGAAGGCCCGACGCCGACACCACCAATCGGTCCCTACATACCTCCATCCACCTACCACCGTCCAATCCCAAATTCACAAGATCTGCTTTCACCGAATCTCTTAATTTTAACTTTCGCCATGATTCCCCTAAAGCAGTCCCCACCCGGAGACCCGAACGGGGGACTAGTTTACCTCCGGATAATGAGCGTTTTACCTTAGGAGAATCCATGACTGTTTGTGGTGTTTGGGTGAACTAAAAAATGTGAGTAGGGCGTTCAAACCTACGTCACACCCTCCAGCAAGCCTGGGGGGGGGGGGGGGCGCTCTCATTGTTGGTCAGCGAGTCCTACGGACTTAGCCGGGAGGAACTTCCTAGGAATTTCCACCGACCATCCCCACATCCGCCACCCGTGGGACGCTCCCCGGTAATGAGAACCGCGCGAGGTATACCAATAAAAAGCTAACTAAATTCCGCAGTTTTAGGAAATTTGACAGCTTCTAGGGTGCTCTAGTGGGGAGTGAGGAATTTTCGAAAACTATTAAAAATTTAAGTTTTAATAAGTTTTTTGTGCTTAGCACGTTAAAAGTCCCCCTGAAAGTGGATTCAAAGTAGAAAACTTAATGCTGATTAAGAAAATATCATCTTTTTTTTCAGATAAAAATAAGATTTAAAAAATAAAAACAAAAACAAAATTCTATCTCCTCAACAGATTGAGATAGGAAACCGTACCTGCGCCATTCTACCCCGTTTAACATGCAGTATTGCCGAATTATTTTTTTTTACACTAGGTCTGGGACACCCAGTATATATATAGGATAGTAAATTATAATGTTTTTATAACAATAAAGAATATCAGCTGAAGATCGGCTGAAGTTATGCAATTTTTTGCAAGGTGTCGCACCTGGAATAGATTTCTACAAAGAACAAACAGAATTTCCTTTTTATTGACATAGATTATAGCTGCATATCCCGGTTTCACCCCACATCCCGATTTTTCTAATGAAACGGTCGATTTCGTAAGGAACCATTGTAAAGCGAGATCATTACGATTTTTATAACAACAAAAAATATCAGCTGAAGATCGGCTGAAGGTATGCAATTTTAATATGGACAGGTGTTTGCACTTGGTATCGAAGAACCACTGAGCGAAGTTTGGAGAATTTAGGACAAACGGTATGGATTTCTATAAAGAACAAACAAACAAACAAACAGAATTTCATCTTTATTTATATAGATTCTTCTACTTGATACTCTTTCTTATCATCAATCAAGCGCATTTAATTCAGAGCGTATATAATGCGGTTTAGAGTAGGTATATAATATTTTAATCGTACATTGCCCCAACAGGTCAACCTCATAATCCCTATAATTCCCTGGGAGATAATTGCCGATATCCTGACGCCTCCTGGAAATGTAATGATTTAGGGAGCCAGCGTCGCCGATTTCCAAAGGAGAGCTTATTTGAATAATGCAGCTCATAATAAGTACTTAGCCGTACAGTTGAAATTTATTGCCCCGCAATCAGGACCAATCGATTTACCAAAACGGTATCCAAACTCATTAACTTTAATTTACAACAGAGGTCCGCTCCTAATTTTCGTGTCAAAGCTACTCAATTTCTGTCACAGATTCATTTTGGATTTCCAGTCCTGTGGGGAAACGCGACATTTCGGCTTGTATTTAGTACAGCGCAACCTTTAATATCAATCAACACCTTCACGGTAAATCGTTCTATGATGTAAAACTTCTTCTCACTTAGCTTTCCACCTAGTCATGAAAGATGATAATGTAAAATAAATATTTAATATTTTTTCTTCTTCTCATCAACTTTCTTTGGATATTTCCTATTTATTCTATTATATGTCTTTTATTTCGGGTTTTTATTGTAGATCCAACTATGTATTCAGAGGGTAAACCAAACAGTTGTTGACACTCAGTACAGTTATTGACACCACAACTTCAACTTGAAGAAATAAGTAAACAAGTTCTAATTTTATTTCAAGATATACATGAATCTAATGTTTGATGGGACCTCTAAGTCATCTATGAAGTAAGACTTTAACAAACTAACCATAGGGAAGATTTCACAATTAAATCCACAGGCGGTGTCAATAACTAGCTTTTGCACTTTTAACAATAAATATTGCAACATGGTAAAACTGTTGGACTTTTGACCCAAAAAAACCTCATGAGTTTTTATGAGGATAGATAAAGAGGAGGTGTTGGAAGTTTCAATTTGATCCCTTTATAAAAAGTATTTTTTTTAATCCACCACAGAAATTTAGTCTTAAGGGTGTCAATAACTGTACGGATTACCCTATATACTTTTTATTTTCCATTGTTACAACGTCTCAGACTTATTGTCCATTTTAAAGTAGGGTGGTGGTTTTATGGTGGGAAGGACGAGATTTATTCCGTGGGTCCGTCGCGAGATAAAAATCAGCCCGCCCAGTTATATACCGGGCCTTTATGGTATATTATAAAAATTGTAAACTAACAGTCGCCTTTTTAATTTTATTAATACACACATAAAAGTGGAAAATCTAGAACAGTGCTTACATTACACAACTTTCAACAACCTCCCTACTTTGACTAGAAATGGACTTTTTCTTTTTTTTAAAAGGACCAATGTTCCATTCGGAAGGGAACACAAATTCAGAAAATGAGTTGCATAACAGTTTGGCTTCAATTCTAGTTGGGTGGCCTTATTGACACCAATCATTTTTATACCTGCCTAATTTTCGCTGTGGGAACTTTCATACAATAAGAAAGATTTCAAACTATTTTTTTTTGCAATTTTCATTGAAGAATGAACAACGGCAATCTCTTTAAAGACGAATGTCTGAAGAGATGATTTAATTATAATTAGACGAATGCTGAGAGAAACTGTCCTAGGAAAAAATTCATTCACGAATTCCTGGAATTTGATCAAATTGCTATGGAAATGGACTTGTTTATTTTTCACTTCATATCAGTTAGTTCCCGAACAGTGAACATTTTTATTGTGTCAAGTTCGTCATGTCCTGCTTTAGTATAGAGGATAGGTCGGCAACGCGGAAGATAAAACTTTCAGCTGAGTATGATCAATTACCTAAAATGACAAAAAAAAAAAAAAGGCTGCATTCAAATTAGGAATCCCTGTTTCAACACTTTCCGATCTACTTATGAAGAATTAAATATGTTTGAAAACATAGGAGAATGTTGATTTAAAAATTAACTCTCAATTTCTCATTTTTCGTTTGATCCATTTTTCGGTTATTCCGTTGAATTTTATCCTGACCCAATTGCAACGAATTAAGCTGCAAAAACTGTGGAATGTAGTGATTTTGCTCGATTCCTTTTATGAAGTTGTGAGCTTGTATTGGAGAGAAAGTGCGACCGGAGACACGATAATATTTATGACGTCCTATTATTTATTAAACCCTTGGCTTTAATCGATAGCTCTTGACACATAGCCGTGGGCGAGCACAACTTCCCTGGGGGAGCACTGCTCGTTAGTGAACGCTCACGTTCGGAGCATTATGGGGAAGGAGGAGAGAGAGAGGGAGGGGGGACGAAAAAGGAAAAAGAAAACAATTAATATAATAAAGGAACAAATTAAAGATGGCGAGAGGCGATTAGTGAAGAGCGCGTGATAGTCGATTATTATACAGAGAAGGGTTCCCCCAGACAATAATTACAATAAACACGACGCTTCGAGAAGAGGACTTATGAGTATTTGATGCCTCTTAAATGCTCGGCGGTAAATCTCACACCAATGAAATATTTTCTCAACTATGTGAACCGTTTTGTTGCAGCCATCCGTCACACCTTAATTACGATTTTCGCGCTGGAAAGGGTGTGAGTCCTGTCTGACATCTACTGATAACTCTCACCTAACCTCTTCTCACGTTCCGTGGCTCACCATATCCGTCAAAGAAGTGGGCATCAAGTGCTGTGTTAGGCAATGGATGTGACGCCTTGGAACAGGATGTGACTGCAGTTTGGATAATTGGGAAAACGTGCGACTGTGCCCACTAGCATACCGATGTCCACAAATATCTTCATAAAGAACGTAACTGGCAAGGCTAGGGAAAAGTGCAATTCTACAATTAAGTAGCGAAATAAAAGAAAATTTAGCCACATACTCCATTTTCAGTGCAGCAAACTATATCATTGGAGTCACCTGTGGTTAGCATAGAAACTTACAATACTAAAGGTCGTGGGTTCGCGTCCCGAAGTAGCCCTAGGAATTTTTAATGAGAGGAAAAATTCATGTCCATGCCGTCCCCCGGAGAGGACGTAAAATGGAGGTCCTGAGTCTTTGCGATGTCAGGTACTCGTTGAAGACCCCTATCCTAATTGTACCTCGATAGGCAAAATTTAGGACCCCTACTTTAGCTTAGCGCTTACTGTAGATTAACCTTAGTAGCATAAACAAACAAATACAAAAAAAAATGGTCCCTTATTCATCGGTTCTCCAATATACAGACGGCTAATGACAGATGATTTTAGATGCGGTTAGAACTATCTAATCAGGAATAATTACTGTTTACTTATACTAAAAATGGGGTCAGCTGTGATGCAGTGGTTAGCATGGCAGCCTACAATGTCAGGTACACGTTAAAGATCCCTATCCTAATTATACCTGGATATACAAAATTTAGAACTCCCACTGTAGCATCGTCCAATTAGCCTTAGTGGCATAAAGTGACGTTAAACAAAGATACAAACTATATCATTGCTTCATGAGAGATGCAAGTAATAATATTCTATTATATAGTCCAACGTAGAAACCAATAACAATACAAACATATGGTTTAGAATTGTTGGAACAAACTAACAGAACAAACTGTCATAGCACATGTGAATACAATGTTCGAGTACCATCGACATCGGCCCAGTTGACGTCCCTCCGACAGGACGTAAAATGGAGGTCCCAAGACTGCACGATGTCAGGTACTCATTAAAGATCCCTCGCCTATAGATTTAAATTGAGAATCAGGGCGACCATAAAATCACAACACTCTTATTGTAAAGTTTATTTCAGCAGACGTTTAGGACATCATCAGTGCTGTAAGGCAACATAAAGTAAATAGTTAGTAAATACCCTTTAAGTTTTCTCGGATATCCAATCAGAAAAGCTCCTAAACTGTGAAAATCTACTTAATAACTTTCCGGTTAAAATAGAAGCACCTGGAAAACTAAATCAAAGTAAAAGGATTAATTGGTGCCCCGAACTAAATTATTGTACAATTGAGGAAATAAAAGATGGACCAAAACCACAAAATATAGCCAATGTTAAAAGATTAACGTACTATAAAAATAATGAAAAACACCGCGAGCTGCGAACGTCATTTATCCCAAAAAGCGAAATATCCTATAAATAGTTTTTCGATTTGTTTATGTCCTTATATGTTAAAAACTGAAAATTATTTGCATTGTCTCCGTAGCGGAGCCCTCGAGTTTGAAGATAAAATTTAAATGGCTCCGCTCCGGAGAACTCGAGTGCAAAGGGTTGATCTAAAGAAAAATTAGCAATTATCTATTCTGTTAATAATGCATAACCTTGATGTAGCCTTACAGCACTGATGATGGCCGAACGGCCGAAACGTTTGCTGAAATAAGAGTGTTGAGATTTAATGGTCGCCCTGATCCTCAATTTAAATCAATTGAAGAGTCTCAAGAATATGAGTGTTAAATTAATAATTGATACCTATCCTAATTATACCTGGATAGGCGAAATTTAGGACTCCCACTGTAGTATCGTCCGATTAGCCTTAGTAGTAAAAAGGCCGCCCAATTTCTCGCATAATCTGGAGTTTGGAGTAAAGATGCAATACAATCTTTACCGAGAGGTATTACTTTGGAAAATTTAAACATGTGGTTTTGAGGCACAAGTTTTTATCTTTTGGGTGTTGGCGTTTTCCACTCTATGGGATATCTCGTTGTAGCCTCTCTTCGAGTGAAAAAAAAACTACCTGTTCTCCTCCCGTTACAGGGAAAAATAATACGATATGTGTTCACCGGCGTAGAATGCTTCCCTTGTAATCAAATCAATTACTGTCTGACAAATAAAGTCTGGTTCCAGTATTTTTTTCCAATCAGGGGCCCTGGAAAAAAGTGGATAAAAAAAATGGAATAATAGAAGCCCCAGACGTTTTTCGGTGGACACGGAAGCAGAAAATTGAAAAAAATACGACCAATATTTTCTTCAATTTTTTTTTTGTGTATTCCGCTTCATCCCCCAATAGGTATACGTTTTGTGTTTCCTTTTGAAATTAAATCGTGCCGGCTAACACTGTAAGGCTTAACAAGCGGGACGCGGGTTGAATTTGGATCGAGCGATCGGTGTCGTGAATTTTTTTTTTTATTTTTTTTTTATTTTCATTTCTTTGATTCCTGAGCATTGAGGGATGACACAGGTTTCCGATAAAAATGCAAACAAGAGGAATAGGATTCAGTGGGCTTACATTTAACCAGGCGAACTGTTAGCCAGAGTTAATATTATTTCAAGCTTAGTGGACTATAAAGTTTTCAGATTCTTTATTAGGTGGAACTTGGTCTTTTTAATCCAGTTTTACAATTTTAAATTTAGCTTTACATCGTTACTTCAAGAATTTTTACTTTCACTTACCTATAGGTATATGAAATATATAGTTAGTGAAAGTATTGCGATCGTGAAAAATTTTGACTTCCGGTTTTCAATGGAAATACACGTTTTGGGGTCCCCTGAGTCCAAATAACCAAGTCCCGCGAAAGGTCTGTGTGTGTGTGTGTGAACAGACTAGCTCAAAAACTATAAACCGTGCGAACCTGAAATTGGGTATTTATATTTCCTATTTAGTGTATGTATATTCCCGCGATGTGACAGCGAAAATTTCATCATTGGTCAAAGGGAGGGGGTACTTTATTTAATAACTTTTTAGGTTTTTTTTCGATTTTCTCAAAAACGGCTCAAACGATTTTGATTAAACTCAGTATTTGATGTAATTATATGCCAGAGATATGCCTGTGAAAATTTCATCGAAATTTATCAACCGAAGGGGGGACTTTACTTAATAAATTTTATATCATTTTCACGTGTTTTTTTTATTTACTTAAAACCCGTTTTAACGATTTTGATCAAACTGGGTATTTGACGTATGTTTATGCCAAAGATGCGATAGCCAACATTTAATCAAAATTGGTGAAACGGAGGGGGCACTTTATTTCATAACTATTTTACCAATTTTTACCTTTTTTTCGATTATCTCAAAAATGGCTTTGACGATTTTCATCAAATCCGTCGTGTTTAATGAAAATTAGGTGTCCTTTAATATCAGGTAAGCTTTGTTATTATTAAAATGTTCTGATAGGGCTTAAATGGGGAAGGGGCCTTTTTTGTTTTTCTATAAAGTACCTTTGTATTTGTTTAAATGGAGAAATTATCTGTCTCTCGTTTCGCCTAAAAATAAGAAATGGCTAAATATGAGATATGATAAAAATCAAAAAATAGGGAAAGGAGAACATTAAAACCATTTTTTTTAATGTAACGTCCGGTGTCTTTATAAAAAAAATCAAAGCAATATCTCTAAAAATAAGGTCATAGGGACGTAAGAAACGAGAATTCCATTATTATTAAAATTTTAAGTAAAAAATTACCAAAAATAATTTATTGCGATTGTACATTTTTCTTTTGTGTTTTATTCTTAGGATAGGCTGATAGGGAATCAAATTCTGCACATTTTGAAAGTTAACAAAATAAGATGAAGTTCTTTAGAATTTTAATGTGAAAAATCAGGTAGATTTGAAGATCTGGCAACAGCGCACGTTTTAAATAATTTTAAAGTGAGGAACAATTTATCACGTGTCGAATTGATACCTATTACAACTTTAAGCCCTTCCAACCGGTTGAGACATTAGATTAGCTATTATTAATATTATTATCCGGTTTAAGATTATACATTTCATTATATTTAAACTATTATAAGTCGTTGTATTAATCAATTAGAGAGAATGGATTTCTCCCACCCTCCCATTCTCCGCCAGCCAACACACTAATGGGTTTTGTAATGATCCAGATTTGTATTTGACCGGAATAAGTGTTCTACTTAGTACAGTAAGGTATTATTTCCCGTTCAGTAGTCGGGGCAATCTACGTTCTAATGAGAAGAAGAGAAATAAACAAATTTACCATTTTTTATCCACAGATTAAGTGATTTTTAATAAATAATAATCTTATTCATAAGATGCTTTAAACAAGAAAAAGTGGGTGGGTGTAGGTTTCTTTTTTGTTCGTCTAACATCCCTTTGTGCTACTAAGGCTAATCGGACGATGCTTAAGTGGGAGTCCTAAATTTTGCCTATCCAGGTATAAATAGGATAGGGATCTTTAACGAATAACACACATCGGGACCTCAATTTTACGTCCTATCCGAGAGACGGCGTAGCCAAGGATTATTTACTCCCTTTAAAAAATCCTAAGGTCACAGCGGGACTCGAACCCGCAATATTTAGTATTGTAGGCTGCCATGCTAACTACTACATCATAGGTGACCCCATGTTTAGTATTAGTAAATAGTAATTATTCCTGATTATATAGTTCTAGCCTTATCTAAAATCATCTGTCATTAGCCATCTGTATTTTGGAGAACCGATCAATAAGGGATCATTTTTATTTTTGTATTTGTTTGTTTAACGTCGTAAAAGTGGGTGGGTGTAGGTTTCTTTTTTGTTCGTCTAACATCCCTTTGTGCTACTACGGCTAATCGGACGATGCTACAGTGGGAGTCCTAAATTTTGCCTACAACCTAATTGGTACAATAAGGATAGGGATCTTCAACGAGTACCTGAAATCGCAAAGGCTCAGGACTTCCATTTCTCGTCCTATCCGAGGGACGGCATGGCTATGATTTTTTTCATTCCCTTTAAAAAATCCTAGGGCCTCCGTTATAGGTTTTACCCAATGATAAAGTAATTCTAAAACGGACATTGTGGCAAACTATAGAATTAAGCTAATTGAAAAATACTATTAAGGGAGTACAAAGATTATGGGATTTCGTTGCTTAATTTAGGAAGAGGATTACCCATGGTTAGTTTGATTTATCTTTGAAACATCAAGTAATGATTCTTAGTTTATAGTTATCAATAGGTAGAATATACTCTGGTTTGGTCATTTCAAATGAACCAACACATTGTAAAATTCAATATAAATATTGATGTTGGAATAAATAAATAAACAGCCACAAAAATATGTCATTTCATCTTAAAATACTAAAGGTCACGGGTTACCATCCTGCCGGGTGACCTTAGAAATTTCTAAAAGGGAGTAAAATATCCTTGGCTTTGCCGTCCCTCGGATAGGACGCAAAATGGAGGTCCTGATTTTAGGTACTCGTTAAAGATCCCTAATTATACCTTGATAGGCAAAATTTATGATTCCCACTATAGCATTGTCCGATTAGCCTAAATACCATAAAATGACGTTATACAAACAAACGACACACTACAAACATACTTGACATGGTGTAATATAAAAAAAATAAAAATCTTAAATTTTATTGAGATGAGCGTAAACTGTTAGATGAAGATGAAATAATTTTTTTTATTTATTAGAAATCTGAATAGACTGAAAATGCTAATTTTGAAATATTATCGTAGCCTCTTAAAGTTATTATTGTTTTTGTATACTTTTTACTGTTTATATTGTAACGAGAAACACAAAATATACGATTGAAAAGAGTTCTTGTAATGATCAAACTGTTCTAGTATGTGCTTCTGACTGTTTGAGAACCTTCTACGCTTGTCGGGAATCTTCTAGACTGTTCTTTAGAATCTTCACACTAAATAGAAGCCTTAGTGGCTTGAAGTGACGTTAAACAAACAAACGTTAGTTTTTTACTTTACTGTTGTTAATTTTTTGGGTCTTTTGTAAAATAATCACTTTTCAAGAACTAGTAACAGTTACTCATTTTATTATTATTTGGAACATATGATTCACCTCTAACCTAATTCTGTATTTAAACGCATTCATTTATCAGATTTATATGAAAAACACTAACAATGAATTTGCTTAAGTTGAGCCAGTTATCTAATGAGAAAGTTTCAGTCCGGTTTCTTCAGAAGAAGGGATTAATCCATTCTGAGAAAAAATGCTCCAGACTTCATAAAATGAAAATTTTATGGTTTTTAGGAATGCGATGTAAGCACTATCCAGTAAATCATAGTGAAAATTTTGTAGATCCCATTACTGGAGCCCACACACAGAGAATTGAGTCTTTGTGGGCTAGTTTGAAGCGAAGGAACAAGATCGAATGCGGAACAAGTAGGGCATTATTGGATTCATATTTGTGTGAATTTGCGTGGAGAAGAAGATATGAGAAGGAAGACCTATTTGATAAAATATTGCATTCAATGTTTGAATATCGGCCACCTTCAGCATGATTTCTTTTGTCCATTATTAAATAAAGTTATTTTCTTTTTTATAAAAAAGCATTTATCTTGTTTTGTAAACATAACCTAGAGTTTAGTAAAGTAACACATGTTTTCTAAGAAAAAATCTGATGCGTGCGCGCAACACACAACTTTCACTTACCAACTTACTTAGATTAGAAATTGACGTGTTTTGCTAAATATCATTTCCCAAAGTCACACATTTTTCTACATTCATATCTTATTTTTGTTAATCGTTGTTAAGCCGTTTTTGAGTAAATAAAAAAAACCCTTGAAAATGATACAAAATTTATTAAGTCCAAACAATATTAAGTAAACATTAAGTAAACAGGCTCGCACAGTTTATAGTTTTTGAGCTAGTCTGTTCACACACACACACACAGACCATTTCGCGGGACTTGGTTATTTTGACTCAGGGGACCCCAAAACGTGTATTTCCGTTGAAAACCGGAAGTCGAAAATTTACACGATCGCAATACTTCCACTTACTATATATTTCATATATAGGTAAGTGAAAGTAAAAATATAGCAATAATAATAAAATGAGTAACTGTTACTAGTTCTTGAAAAGTGTATGCTTATTGTACAAAAGACCCAGTTTTTTTAGTTCTAATAATGTTCTATTCGCACTGTTCCTAAATATCTTAAATATCTCCCACTAAACAAAATATCTTAAATAAAACAGAACGGAGGAACTTTAGAAGAGAGAGATTGAGTGAACGGTTAATGACGAAAACCACGAAGAGAAATAAATTGCCCGACGCTGCAGAGCGCCAGAGAAGATTGTCCATAACAATATAAACGTTATTATTCTATTAATTATTGTAATTACTACTAATGAGGAGGAGGTAACACAACACCAGCTGGGAAGAGGCTGTAATTTGTAATTAAGGGATTCCACCTAATTTAGTGAGGGATGAGAACAATTATAACAGGGATAGCTCGTGTGTCTTCTTGGGGGCGGCAGGCTTAGGATAAGCGAAGAACCTGTAGGTTATAGGTTAAATAGTTATATATGTATGGTAATTTATAACGCGAATACATGTAAACTTTTACTTGTACCGTCCGTATTTACCTTATTTTTACCCTTTTTATCTTTTTTGTTAAAAAAAAAAAACAATAAAACAAACGAGAAACAGAACACTAAACATATGATTCAGAATAGTTATAGACACGTTATTGTACAGAAACTACAGTTGGAACAAACTGTCATAGTACATGTTTGTGACTATGATTTTCGAGTACCATCTACATTGACCAAGAACCTTCTAAGCTGTTCTTACGACTACATATAAGGTGCGAGGGACTGGGGAGTTAGTCTTGTTATGCTGTTCAAGTCATATGGTTATATTTTTGTGTTACAAAGTGGATAACATTTGTAACCTGTTTAGTTATTAGAGTTTTCAATTTACCTGCGTGTTCAGTACATCTCCTTGAGTAATTCACTCACTTTTTATAAAAACTTAATCATTATAACCTTCTTTGCTTGGTATTTATTTATTAATATTTTTTCCTTATACTTTATTATAAGAAGACTATCATTCCCCATCATGGCTTTGCCCGCGAGCCTCTAAAATCAATTCTGTTAACATTATCTTGGTATTGATTTAATATAATATGTTAACTGATTTAATAGAATCGGAGCTTCCGGCAGGTGGAATGTTCGAGGTGGAAGCTGTCGGCTCAGTAGAAGAGAGGGAGTCGCGTAATGGAGAGTTCACTAAAACCGCCGAAACAAAAAATTGCTTACTCGTCGTGAACGCTTTATTTTTCGGCTTTCGAGTTAAACTCATTGTATCAAGATCTTTAAAATTAGTCCAAATTAGATATTTTTTCTCGAAGTACAAAAATAAGTGTCCGTTAGAGTTAAACGACAATTTCGCCATTTAAACCCCTTGGGGGTTACATTTTTGAAATTCCTTTCTTAGTGGTTACCTACATCGCGTTTAAAATCTATCATTAGTAGTTTTTGCTCTGCGTTGATTCTGTCAGCCAGGACAAAGCCTCTTATATATATGGAGAAAAGATCGAAATAAACACGCACCATCCCCAATCATGGGAATCACAGTGTGCATAATTTGATTACCACTAATATTTAAATAATCAGTAGCCATATTTTATGTGAATGTCTATTTTAGTAATATTGTAACGTTAAATCGATATTCAAATAAAAAACATATGGTTTAAAATCTCAAAAATAGATTTCCGTTAGAGTAAAACGACAATTTCGCCATTTAAACCCCTTAGGGGTTACATTTTTGAAATTCCTTTCTTAGTGGTTACCTACATCGCGTTTAAAATCTAAATTCCGAAATTCAAGTTTCTATCATTAGTAGTTTTTGGTCTGCGTTGATTCTGTCAGTCAGGACAAAGCCTCATATACATATACATAGACATGATTTTAATATGAATTTTTTTTTCAAAACCTTTGGAATAGAATGGTAAGGTTAAACAAAAACAATAAAAAATTATGGTTTAGAATAGACCTTTTGTTAGAACTAATTAACTGTTGGAACAAACTGTCATAGCATACGTAGCACACACACACAAACACACACACACACACACACACACACACACACACACACACACACACACACACACACACACACACAAACTCATATATATATATATATATATATATATATACGCCAGGAATCGACCCTTTTAAAAGAGCTATATCGAAAAAAGAAAAAAAAGAATACTGCCCCTTCCTTCCCAGGAAAGAGGAAGGATTCGAATCGAGGATCAATTACCAGGAGGCAGATAGGGACGGCAGGAGGTCAAAAGGAGTTTTTTTTTTTGTTGTTGGGGGGAGCGGGAGAGAACCTTGGGGGGGGAGGGGAACCCAGGGGGGCAGAGCGGACAGGCTATTTGCATCGGTCCCCTCGGGAGGTCCGGTCTAATTTCACGCCCCCCTGCCCTGCCCCCAAGGAGAAACAATCTCCTTACATGTCCTCTCTATTTACATAATACACTTTCCGCTTTGCTCCTCGTTTCCTCTTCGGCCCCCACCACAAGAAAAATTGTCTTCTTCGGCCCCTTATCAAATTCGGGGACCACTATTCCCGCCCCCGTATTATTATACTAAGTCGCCGGCTAACTTTTCATATTAGGGACCCCATCTTATGATAACTTCATCGCAACAAGTATAGATGGGAATATCTGTCATCATAGCGAACGAGTTTCGAATCGATTGGTTTAGTCAAATTTCGACTTTTAAAGTTTGAACTGTATTAGTATCCAATCAGGTTTTCATTATCAATCGTTCAAATTTCGTCAAAATATAGGGGAGAGCGGGGTTGGTTGACAACAGTTTTCACCTTTTTGATTGTTGAGTCATTCCTGTTAATATAATCCCAATATGGATGATACCTCTGTAAACTCGAAGTATTAGAGTACTACAAGCATTTTTTTCACCACATAATATTTAATACTAAGATCATAGAAAATTGAAGAGTTCGTCAATCCAGAGTATGGCAATTAACTCCCAAGTTGGGGCAGGTTGGCCTAGAAGGTGGGGTTGTTTAGCCATCTCATTCAAGTACTTTCTGACACATTGTTATTAAAAGCTGCACTATAGTGGTATAATAATTTTGAATCGGTTTTTAACAGCTTTTTATTGGAAAATAGAATGACTATAGAAGAAGATAGAAAGTTAGACTGTCGTCATTTTTTGCATAAGAAAAAGTTCTCTCATCTTCCTCGCTGGAACTAAGGACAATTGGTAGTTTCATCTTTGATTATGTTTACCTTGTTTTTTTGAATTGCTACTGCGCCAAAAAAAAAGTTGAAGAGCGCCAGCTAACCCCACAGGAGAGATCATATGAAAGATGGCTGCCAGGACAGGGCAGAACAATCAAACAAGAAACTGGTTAATCGAAAGGTTAGGTTTTTCAAAGGAGTTTGGGGCCAGAGTTGGGCAAATTGTAATCTGAATAATGATTAATGAATATGAATAATTGTAATCATATAACAGATGAATAATGAATAACCATTATTCATAATCAGTGAATTGTGATTTTTTTGTAATCATGATTAATGAATATATATTATTCATGATTAATGAATCATCTGTAATCATGAGTAGTGAATTCCCATTAGTCATGATTAGTGAGTAATTAGTAATCATGAATAATGAATTCTTCTTAATCATGATTACTGACTAACATTTAATAATGAATAATGGTCATTCATGATTGTTGAATACATTATATTCATGAATACTCCACGACTAGTGATTAATACAATTCGTGATTAATGATTCCGCGCTAAAGAATGATTTGTGAATGATGATTACAATCATTATTCACATTTTTGATTATTAGTCATAATCATGATTACATTTTTATTTAAATATGCCCAACTCTGTTTGGAACAGAATCCGAGTCAAATGTTTTACCATGCCTTTAAACCAAATTTACTGAAAATACAAAAATTTACTTAAATGTAGTAAAATCAATCAATGAAGCACACTCTTTTCTATACTCTTAGCATCGGATTGAAAACTCAGGACAAGACTCCCGAGGTCGAGCGGGTGACATGGTACAATGGTGGGGTCTTCACAACAGGTGTGACGGAAACTATAAGCCGATGGCCAACATACCCCCTATGCCAACCAACCCCGCTCTCCCCTACTAAAATAGTCATAATATAAACAAATTGGATAGATTTTATAAGTTTGTTTGTTTAACGTCTCTTTATGCAACTAAGGCTAATCGGAAGATGCTACAGTGGGAGTCGTAAATTTTGCCTATCCAGGTATAATTAGGATAGGGATCTTTAACGAGTACCTGACATCAGGACCTCCATTTTACGTCCTATCCGAGGGACGGCATAGCCAAGGATGTTTTACTCCCTTTATAAAATCCTAGGGCCACCGAGAGGCGCGAACCTGCGCCCTTAACTTTTGTAGGTTGCCATGCTATCCACTACACCGCAGGTGACCCCAGATCTTATCAGTAATGAGATATTATTGTTTACTTAATGCATTTTCTCTTCTTACAAAAATCTTGGTTTATATTATCTCTTTTTTTATATTATATCTCGGTCAAGTCAATTCTTTCTTTTCTTCTTGGAAATACTTAAAAATTATAATAACAGCATTCATGTTAGCATTACAATAGAATTTATATATTTTTACTTTCACTTATATATGAAATATATAGTAAGTGGAAGTATTGCGATCGGGAAAATTTTCGACTTCCGGTTTTCAACGGAAATACACGTTTTGGGGTCCCCTGAGTCAAAATAACCAAGTCCCGCGAAATCGTCTGTGTGTGTCTGTGTCTGTGTGTCTGTGTGTCTGTGTGTGTGTGTGTGAACAGACTAGCTCAAAAACTATAAACCGTGCGAATAGAGTATATATATGCCCGCGATGTGACAGCGAAAATTTCATCAAATTTGCTCAAAGGGAGGAGGTACTTTATTTAATAGCTTTTTAATTTTTTTTCGATTTTCTCAAAAACGGCTCTAACGATTCTGATTAAACTGAGTATTTGATCTATTTATATGCCCGAGACATGACTGTAAAAATTTCATCAAAATTGATCAACCGGAGGGGGGGACTTTACTTAATAAATTTTGTATTATTTTCACGTGTTTTTTTTATTTACTCAAAAACGGTTTTAACGATTTTGATCAAACTTGGTATTTGAAGTATGTGTATGCCGAAGATGCGATAGCCAACATTAAATCAAAATTGATCAACCGGAGGGGGGACTTTACTTAATAAATTTTGTATCATTTTCACGTTTTTTTTTTTTTTATTTACTTAAAAAAGTCTTCAACGATTTTGATCAAACTGGGTATTTGATGTATGTATATGCCAAAGATGTGATAGCCAACATTTCATCAAAATTGGTTTAACGGAGGGGGCACTTTATTTCATAACTTTTTAACCAATTTTTACCTTTTTTTCGATTATCTCAGAAACGGCTTTAACGATTTTCATCAAATTCGTGGTGTTTAATGAAAATTAGGTTTTCTTTAATATCAGGTAAGCTTTATCATTTTTAAAATGTTCTGAGGGGGCTTAAATGGAGAAGGGGCCTTTTTTGTTTTCCTATAAAGTACCTTTGTATTTGTTTATATGGAGAAATTATCTGTCTCTCGTTTTGCCTAAAAATAAGAAATGGCTAAATATGAGATATGATAAAAATCAAGGAAACATATAGAGGAGAAAATAAGAAAAATATTCAGTCAACTCATAAAACTCGTTGAGCCCACGCATGCGGAGTACGCCTTTAATGACAGACCATTGTTCATAATTAAAGCCGTTCTGTTCATTTGAGAAGTGGCAATTAACAAAACGCATTAATTTCTAATCTAAGTAAGTTTGTAAGTGAAAGTTGTGTGTTGCGCGCACGCACCAGATTTTTTAAAAATTGCTATTAGTCAAGAGACCTAACTGAATGGAACATTGATAGATCTATAGGGAAGAGGCCAGTGAAGAGAAAGGATTGACTTGAGCAGGATATGTGCCTGGTGGCGCAAGTGGCAAGAGCGCCTTACTAGTGATAAGGAGACCCTGGTTCGATTCCCGGCATATGCCAATCTTTTCTCTTCTTATACAAAATATTTAAAAATTATAATAACAACTTTAGTATTGTAACACAATTTATGAGTTAAACAATTTTTATTAAACGGAAATAACAATTTCCAATGCCAGATAAGCAGTGAAAACACAAGTAATTAAACAGGTTACAAATGTTATCACTTTGTAACACCAAAATATAACGATATCACTTCAGCTTCCTAACAAGACTAACTCTGCAGTCCATCGCTCCTTGTATTTAGTTGTAAGAATCGTAAAGGCCAGCATAGATGGTATTCGAACATCGTAGTCACAAACGTATTCTATGACAGTTTGTTCCAACAGTTAATTAGTTCTAACAAAAGGTCAAGAACTATTCTAAACCATACGTTTTTATTGTTTTTGTTTAACGTTACAATTCTATTCCAATTGTTTTGAAAAAAAATTCATGTTAGAATCATCTTATAATCAATATATATTATAAAGCAAAGTGTACAATGTGCGTGCCGAAAAGGCTCAAAAACGACTACACGCACTATTAAGTATGTTATGTCGTTATATTGCACTATTGCCCCTAACGATGAAGAAGGTTTCAGTTTTCATTTTAAGTGTGTAATGTTGAAGGGACAAGGGCTGTAATTTTAAGCCTCTCGCTACATGTAATTAGCCCCTCTAATAAGCCCATGGGAGTTAATGAATGAAAAAATTTAGTTCGACATTTGGAAGCCAGGAGCGCTAGCTAAGCTCAATTCATAAGGTTATCGTTCATTAGTTCGGTTTGTTGTGGTTTTAGCTTCAGCTGTTTTCTTTAAATTACAAGAGATTGTGTATAAATAATTATTTTTTCCTTTTTATTTTTAAATAAGGTCATTACATCTCTGCAATGAATTGAAATAAAAAATAAACAAAACCAACTGGATTCCTAAGCGAATTAAGTTTTACAGAAGAGGAAAGGATTGGTCGAAACATTGCCTTTAATCAATATACAATATAAGAGTAAATTTACAACAAAAGAAAAGTTGCTTAATAATGTTGTGAGCCAATAAAAACTAACACTGACTAAAATAGATAACCTATAGATAATATGAATAAAAGATACAACCTAATGGAATATATACCGAAAATAAAGTGTTCATATAATAGTTCTGTTCTGTTCAAATATATAAATATATATATAAATTTTCAACCGAATTCGAAAAAGGAGAAGTTACTCAACTTGATAAGGATGCGGTACCGTCATGAGAATGGTCTCAATGGAATCAGAACATAGAAACCATAAAATATGGTAAATACCAGAACATATTTGCTGCCAAAATAATTTTTCTTAATCAAGAAAAGGGAAGAAAACGCATTGAGAGAACCGCATTAATGGGGTCTCTTATACCCAAACCATATATGGGCAGACTCTGAAGTTTCGAAACTTACCACTAATACTAAGCTGAAGTTTCAGGATGGTACAAATTTTGTTTAATCATGATTAATTTTGGTCTATTTTTCTGTACTATTACATTTTAAAGTTATTGTTTCATTCCACATATTCCACCACTCCCTGAGCGAAGCCGGGCCCCAAAGCTAGTAATGTATAAGGAAAAAATGTATTCTTATAAATTATTATAATCCCAATTTGTCCAGGCAAGGTTTAAAGCCACCAGTCAAGCGGGTTATATTATTAGTGATAGTGATCGATTCTAAGAGCTGACTGTTAATGAAATAGTGTAATATCGCTCGGTAAACAGGATATAATCTCATGATCAACTTAGCTTTCCGACTTGAAGAGAAATAGATGGGAATCCCTTACAAGGGATATTTCGAAAGCTAGAATATTGCGCTTCATAAACTCAGAGCTAACCAAATTATGGCTGGAGTTAATGAGTTAAGGGCGCCTTCCAACACTCACACTCTCACACATACAAGATTGATCCGGTCCTAATAAAATCTCATTTCAAATATTGAATCACCGAGGTCCTCGGAGAGAGCGAGCAGTAAGAGGAATCGGGGTATTAACATGTAGATTAGTGTATTAGTAAATAGGGCAATTATAAAAGGTTCCAACCAGTTGTTATTTGCATTTATATTGAGTATTGGCGCAATTAAAGAGCTTTTGTCTTAGCCTGTTACGGTGGGGGGGGGGGGCGCTCTGCCCTGCTTCTCCCCCCCCCCCACCCTGGTCCAATGATAAAACAGAAATGAATTTAAACTCGGCTTAAATTAAAATGATAATTTATCTCCTCTCGGGAGGAACAGGTGACTTGACTCCGGAAATTCCCCCACCTCCCCCAAGATGGCCTCCCCCCCCCCTTAATAGCCTTTGTAAGCCTTGGAACCCCAATCAGCGGAAGATGGAGTAGAAATTGACGTTCGAAAAATTTAGAATCTCTTCCAGCTTGATTAAATAGCTGAGTGATCTGATTAAAATGCAAATGGGAATATGCACATCAGATGCAAAATAATACGTCCATCGTTAGAACACATCTGTTTTTCAAAACAAAATATTGTATCTTATAATACATTCGTGTTCTTGTTAGTGCATCTGCAAATGAACTTAGAGAAATATGAACTGAAACAAAGAATTATTTTCTTAATAATGGTGAGCTAGAGGTCATTTACCTCAAGTTCTAATAGAAATCGTTAGTTATAGTCTCCATTAAAATTAATGAAAACCTATATCTGACTACTGACATTTCATATTTATATTTGTTCGGTATAAAACCGTAGAGAATTAAGAGTCAAAAAAAGTTAGTAAATTTTTAATTTTTATAGTTTTTTGTGTTTAACTTCCCTTTATGCTACTAAGCCTAATCGGACGATGCTGTGGCAGTCCTATATTTTGCCTGTCCAGGTATAATTAGGATAGGGATCTTCATGAGTACCTGACATCGTACAGGCTCGGGACCTTTTATGTCCTATCCGAGATATATCATAGCTAAGGATTTTTCAATCCATTTAAAAAATCCAAGGACCACCGATTTTCTTTGTTTTCGACCATTCTTCTCTATATTTGAACAATATAAAAGAGAAACTGAAATATGTTACACTTCAAAAAACGATAGAAGTAAGCGCTACACTATTTCACAAATTCGCATCTTGAAAGTTTTCTTAAAATATGGAGTTTACTGCTTAGTTGATTGAGTCGTTCCTGTTAATATAATCCCAATGGGGCTGATACCACTGTAAACTCTAAGTATTAGAGTACTTCAAGTATTTTTTTCACAACATAATAAAAAATACTAAGACCATGGAAAATTGAAGAATTCGTTAATCCAGAGTGTGCCAATTAACCCCCAAGGTGGGGCAGGTTGGCCTAGAAGGTGGGGTTGTTTAGCCATCTCATTCAAGTACTGCCCGACACCTATTATTTTTATTAAAAGCTGCATTACAATGGTATAATAATTTTGAATCGGTTTTAACCAGCTTTTAAGGGAAAATAGAATGACAATAGAAGAAGATAGAAGTTTAGACTATCACTTTCTGCATAAGAAAAATTGCTCTCATCCTCCTTGCTGGAACAAGAGACAATTGGTAGTTTCACCTTTGTTTATGTTTACCTTGCTTTTGTGAATTGCTACTGCTCCAACTAACCCCACAGGAGAGATAATATGAAAGATGGCTGCCAGAACAGGGGAGAAAAATCAAACAAGAAACTGGTTAGTCGAGAGGTTAGGTTTTTTCAAAGCAGTTTGGGGCTATGTGATCAGAATCCGAGTCAAATGTTTTACCATGCCTTTAAACCAAAGTTAGTGAACATATAAAAATTTACTTACATGTTGTAAAATCAATCAATGAAGCACACTCTTCTCTTATTTCATGGTACAATGGTGGGGCCTTCACTACAGGTGCGACGGAAACTATAAGTCAACCTGCCCCCTATGCCAACCAACCCCGCAGTCCCCCTACTGAAACCATAGTTTTGTGTGTGGTATGTTCACACCACTTTCTAAATCAGATTGTCATAATTATAATGAAACTCAGGTAAATAGGTAAATAGTTTGCAACCTTTCGGAAATTACATGATCCTTAAAATTTGTCTAAAATTAAGCAGTTTAACTTATAATAAATAATGTACATAGGATAGGATCTGGTTTTGTATGAAATGAAATATGTCTAAAAAATGGAACTTACAATCTTTCTCAGAAACAGGAAAATAACTTTGATATATTTTTTTTTTTGTTTAACGCCCCTTTATGTTACTAATGCTAATCGGACGATGCTACAGTGGGAGTCCTGAATTTTGCCTATCCAGGTATAATTAGGATAGGGATCTTTAACGAGTACCTGACATCGTACAGACACGTTATGCTATGCCAAACTTTGACATGTTTAAAAATTTCCTTGATTAATTTACATTTTTTATGTTGCAACAGCTCTCGCATTTATGTATCAGGTTTTATTATCCCAATTGTTTCTATTTTATTTTTTTTTATTTATATCATTTTATTTTCTCATCTACTCCCAAGATGTAAAAAGACAATGATGTAAATAAAAAAATAAAAAAAAGATAAGAGAAATTAAACTCATTACAGAAGGTAATTAATATGAAATAACGATGGAGAGTGAGGCACCCAACTGACGGCAATCTTCTGAAGTAATTCACTCACTTTTTATAAAAACTTAATCATTATAACCTTCTTCGCTTATTATTTATTTATTACTATTTTTTCCTTATACGTTATTATAAGAAGTTGATTGTAATATTATATTTTTTTCAAAACCTCTGGATTAATATTGTAACATTAAAAAAATAAATAACAAACATATGGTTTAGAATAGTTCTAGACCTTTTATTAGACCGAACTAACAGTTGGAAAAAACTTTCATAGTACATGTTTGTGACTACGATGTTATAAAGTGATAATTTTTTTTTAACCTGTTTAATTATTTGTGTTCTCATAATTTGTGTGGCATCGAAAATTGTCATTATTATTATTATTTTTTTTTTTATTAAAATTGTTTAAACCTCATAAGTGTAGCAACATTTTCATTCAAACATTAATCTACAAATTTAACCATGTACATAAAAGGTCTATTAGTTACTTTTCGTTCGCCCCTGGCGATCAAAACGCGAAGCAACACTGAAAGATCGCTTTTGATCAATCAAATTATTCTGCCATTTTATTGACACAAACCTCTACTACAATGAATCATTCAGAACCAAACATTTCAAAAAGAAATATGTTATTAAATATAATTATTTTTGCAAATAATGCAAATATTTGACATGCCTGGATTCAGCTGTGGTGTAGTGGTTAGCAGAGCAGCCTGCAATACTAAAGGTCGCTGGTTCGCGTCCCGCGGAGGACGTAGGTTTTTTTAAAGGGAGTAAAAAATCCATATGTCACAAGACATAACATTTAAAAGTGTTCTAGACTTTTTGTTGGAAAAGTTGGAACGAACTGTTCTAGTACTTGTCTCTGACTGTTCGAGAATTATCTAGGCTTGTCTGGAACCTTCTAGGCTGTTCTAATTCAGACTAAATATAAGGAGAGGTGGACTGGAGAGTTAGCCTTGCTCTGAAAATCGAACCATTTGGTTACTTTTGTGTTACTGAGTCGTTTTGTAAACTTGTTAATTATTTGAGTTTTTTTGTTTGTCTGATATCGTGAATTGTTATTTTTCGTGAACTAAAAATTATTTAAACTCACCCGATTGTGACAATATCTTTACAATGCTTAGTTTTATGTTTTAATACTTGTTATAAAAACTTCTGGCTGCTCCAGACAGAAGGTGCATCCTGTCTCGCCGAGAAGGCATGGGGCACGCAAGGTAGAATGGTTTGAGTTTTAATTATGAAAAGAAATCATTATCTTCTCAGATAATAAACGTTTAAGGAAGAAATAACATTAATTACTACCCAGAACTAAATTTTAATTGTAATTGGCTTTGAGGCTAATTGCGTGCGGGTTAGTATCCTTCAGGTAAGTAGAATACCTGTATCCGATTCGAAGATTCCTTTTCGAGATTACCGAGCACCTGCCTTTACTAGAAATTTGGTTATAAAACTAAAAAAAAAAATAACTGAAAATAAAACATGAAAATAATGGTACAGAAAAAATAGTTTTTTGGGGATCACCTGTGGTGTAGTGGTTAGCATAGCAATATTAGCAACCTACAATATTAAAGGCTGCGGGTTCGATTGCCATGGTGGCACAGTTGATAACATAACAAGAAAGTAAGGGTACAGTATAAAATAGTTTTTATTAAATAAAGGAATAAATAAAAAATCTTCGATATATTATTTCTAAAAAGTATTTTTTGTTAGTTCGCTATAACTTTCCTGACACTAGATCAAATTCGAAATGAAGTATCATTTTCAAGGTTTCCTTTTCCTCCAGGTGAGAAATACAGTTAGATCACCCAGAAAACGCCAGTAGAAGATTGAATAGAATAATATTCTGTCACAAACTACCGATTTTTCGCCGATTATGTATGTGTAAAAGGTCTATGCAATCCATACAAAATTTAAACGAAAAGTTATAATTCACAACGTCAGAAAAACTATGAGAAATCGAATAATTAGAAATGTGACAAAAAGTATTAACTTGTGACGACACACATCAAAGTAACCATATCATTCTATCTCCAATGCAAGACCAACTCTCCAATCCATCGCTCTTTATATTTAGTCTAAATTAGAACTACGTAGAAGATTCTCCAAAACACTTAGTAGAACAGTTTTTTTTAACAACTCTAGAACTCTTTTAGACAAATGTTTTGTGTTTCACGTTACAATATAAATACCACAATTGAACAAAAATATGGCTTTTAGAGGCTCCAATAATATTTCAAACTTAGCATGTCATTCATTACCTTTTCAGATTCAACTTCAGCGTAGAACCGTTCGAACAGTCACAAACATGTTGCAGAGCATTTTTTGTTCCAACAACAAGTCTGGAACTCTTTCTAATGTATAGTTTTTGTTTTAAGGTGCCTTTACACCTTACGAACCTCACCTTCGAACCTTGCCGTACCGACGTGAAGCGAACAGCCATTTATACTTCACGTGACGTTAAGCGAACCAATATGGCTGACGCACCCAAAGCTAGCTTATGATAAACAAAAAATCCCCATTATCAATATATTTTATATTATCTGAAAAATAAAAAAATAGGAGACGATTTACAACGTTTCACAAATTTCACTAGGATCACAAACAACTCCTGTCACTTAGGAAAAACCAAATCAAAAGTGACACTAGTGCTACCCCCGAACCCAGGCGAACAGATGAAGTACCTAGAACACCCGAACAGTCGACGTGAAGGCTTCACGAAGGTTGTTCAAGGGTGGTGTTCTTAGGTAAAGTTCGTAAGGTGTAAAGGCACCTTTACCTACCAAAATATTGTCATTTTTACACCAATGTTCCATATTCTAATTCGAATTTCTCAAATATTTCATTATGACCCCTTGTCTTTTATTGTTCACGTTTATTATTATACTTTTCCAGTTAACAGAATTTATTAGTTGTAGGTGTCGAAATATAATAATCATATTTTCAAGTTGTTGCTTGTTTAACGTCACTTTATGGCACTGAGGCTAATCGGACGATACAACAGTGGGAGTCCTAAATTTTGCCTATCCAGGTATAATTAGGATAAGGGTCTTTAACGAGTTCCTGACATCGCACAGGCTCGGGGCCTCCAGCTTATCCATCCCCTACTTTTCGGGTTTTTTACTAACAAACAACCGGCCGTTGCATTTTTACATTCACCTACTTATATTTGAAATATATACTAAGGGAAAGTATATAGTATTATGATTGTGAAAAATTTCCAACTTTCGGTTTTCAAAGTAAATACACGTTTTTTCGGCGAATTCAATGTGACAAACATATATTCTTGAAAATAATTGGAGAATAACAGCAATTTTAAATTACAATTGATAGAACACATTTTATTTTAGCTAATTTCAACAAAAAATTATTTTTTAAATAGAAAAAATAAAATTTTTATAAATGTTAATTTAAAAACATTTTTTACTTTCACTTATTTTTATATTCTCTTGTAACCCTTTTAATGACATTGTGAGTCACATTTTCCTTAAATTTTATTTCAACAACTAGACTTTGCTTTATTTTAAAAAAAAAGATTTGAAAAAGTTAAGATAATTAAAATACAATAATTAAGATAAATAAAAAAATTAAATTAAGATAACTTTTTTAACATTAAATATTTTAAATTTACATATAAAAAACAGTTTATCTTGATACATATTTTGTTAATTGCAAAATAGTTTACCAGTTTTTTAAAAAATGAAAAATGTAAGCGTCTTATTTTTAACATACTTTAACACGTGTTTGTATTTTTTTCTTTACAAAAACTTACGGCAAAGCCGTAATGGCAGCTATTGGCAGCAGGTTTTTATTTATTTATCAAACAATAGTATAAACTAGAATTAAAACTAAAATTCGTTGCAGAACTCTGCAGAACTTATAACTTTTTCCGTAATGTTCTAAAATGTTCGCATGTAATTTTTCATTTTTTTCCACTCTAAATGTTGTTGAAGTATTAATTTATGTGTTATTATTATTATTTGGGTATTATATAATAATATTCTACTTACTTTTAACAGAAAAATTCATTTTGCAGAATTGAAAAAGGTAGATTTTACGAATTGCTACAAATATTTCAAAAAAACGTTACTCGTGAGAAGTTTACTTTGGCACTGGATTATAACCGCCAAGAATAAACAATGGACCCTTTTTAACTATGCAGTTATTCATTTGAAATATCAGTCTATCCAACCTTATAGTTGGAATTTCCTAAAAAGAAACTTAACTTTTTGACTTTTGGCCAGCTTTTCAGGGTTTTGCATCACTGTGCGTCGCCATAATATAGTTGTTTGCTATTGAGGAAACCTCAACAACTCTATTATAAAATTTAATATCTACAGTCAAGAAATATATCCGATATGTATACACATATAAATAAATAAATATAAATATATATATAAACCTATATGTAGTTATTAATGTTTGTTCACTATTATTAATTGAAAGATTAAGTATAATATTCATTTAAGACACACATATGGCAAGTACATTACGTAATTTTTCTCAGAATGGCTAATGCTGATCTAACTTCTAAGCTAAATAGATTGTGAAGTGAAAGTGTGCTTTGTGCTAAGATAGTCGATATAAATAAAAATTGTAAATTGGAGAGTTACGTGTCTCGGTCCTTTATCAGTTAAAAAGCTATTTTAGCTAATTACATTTACATTTATGTTGCTAGCGATCGATTCCAGTCTCCATCCTCTTGTATTTTTTAGCTAAGAGCTAAAAAATTCTTTTTTATTTATTTTTTATTCATTAAATACTCTGCTGTCTTAGATAAAAATCTTTAGGAAAAAAAAAACAACGTGTATTTACTTTGAAAACCGAAAGTTCAATCAAAAGTAGGTGAATGTAAAAATGCAACGGCCGGATGTTTGTTAGTAAAAAACTCGAGAAGTAGGGGATGGATAAGCTGGAGTTCACGAGCCTGTGCGATGTCAGGATTTCGTTAAAGATCCCTATCCTAATTATACCAGGATAGGCAATGTTTAGGACTCCCACTGTAGCATTGTCCGATTAGCCGCAGTAGCATAAAATTACGTCAAGCAAACAACAATAAAAATAATATTCCGAGTGAAATTCTTTTTAAAAATTATCTTACGCATGTTCCAAGCGAGACAACCCGTTTTTGAGTTCGAACCCAGTAAAAAGAATATTAAATATACATTAGTGTATGAGTTCGGTTTAAACATTTTCAACATTAACCTACCCAAATTTAAGACCACTACGAAGAATATACTGTAACACTGCTATGGGTTAACAATTTTTATTAAAAAAAAATTATCACTTTGCAACACACTAATAATCCTTATATATCGGTAGAGGTAAGGAGAACAATCCAGGGCCTGAGTCGATAGTACTCGAAATTCGTAATCACAAACATGACAGTTTGTGCTATGACAGTTTGTGCTATGACAGTTTGTTTCCACTACTATTTCGTTTCAACAATAAGTATGAAACCATTCCAAACTATATTTTCTTTTGTTTAACGACTTAACGTTACAATACAAGGGTCACCTACAGTGTAGTGGTTAGCATAGAAACTTACAATACTAAAGGTCGCGGGTTCGTGTCCCGAGGTGGCCCTGGGATTTTTTAATAGGAGTAAAAAATCCTTGTCTATGCCGACCCTCGGATAGGACGTAATTTGGAGGTCCCGAACCTGTACGATGTCAGGTACTCGTTAAAGATCCCTATCCTAATTATACCTGGAGAGGCAAAATTTAGGACTCCCAGTGTAGCATCGTCCGATTAGCCTTAGTGGCATAAAGTGACGTTAAATAAACAACAACTTGATTATATTATTATTATATTTCGACACCTACAACAATAAATTCTGATAACTGGCATAGCATGATTAAAAACGTGAACACTAAAAGGTAAGAAGTTTCTTTTTTTTTATATTTTTTTTTTTTATATTTAGGAGTTTCTTCAATATGAAGTTTCCTCATCCAAACTCTTGTATTAATAAGTCTCTCCATCTCTGCCGGTCCATCGTACCCTCCTCCGACAGTCCCCTACCAGCCATACTCTCCATCACTCTATCCTTCCACCTGACTGCAGATCTTCCTCTTCTCCTTCTACCCTCTGCCTCCCAATTCATAATTATCTTTGGTATCCTCTCGTCACCCATTCGTCTAACATGACCGTACCATCTGAGTCTCCTCTCTTCCATCTCCTCAAGGATATTCTTTCCTACTCCTAACCTTTCTCTTATGGTGTCATCTCTTATCCTTTCAGCTCTGGATATCCTTGCTGCTCTCCTCCAGAAATCCATTTCAACTGAAAGGAATTTTTTCCCTTCGGTTATACTGAGTCGCCGTGTTTCCGAACCGTATAGCATTAAGCTTTCTACTAGGGCTTTGTATATCAGTTTTTTAGTTTTTACTAGAATATTAGGGCTCCATAGTATAGGGTTGAGTATCCCCATTGATTTTTTACCAATTGTAATCCTTTTTTGGGTTTCTGCTTCTACTCTACCATTACTTTCAATTATGGATCCCAAATAACAAAATTCTTCAACTTAGATCAATTTGCATAAAATTGGATCGGTACTCACTTCTTTCTCTGTGCACATATATTTTGTTTTTTCAAAATTGATTTTGAGGCCTCCTTGTTCATAATGGTCTATTATCTTTCTAAATAAATAGCTAATATCTTCTTCATCTTGGGCTATCAGTACCTGGGCATAATATTAATATAAGGTAAGAAGTCTTAGTGAAATATTTTGAAAACTGCGAGTTAGAATATGGAACACGTAGTAAAAATGACAATATTTTGGTTCGTAAAGAGATCAAACTGGATTGAGCGACAGATATGAGTTTAAATAAATGGAGTAAAATGGGGGTCCCGAGCCTGTACGATGTCAGGTACTCGTTTAAGATCCCTATCCTAATTATACAAAATTTAGGACTCCCACTATAGCACCGTCCGATTAGCCTCAGTAGCATAAAGAGACGTTAAATAAACTAACAACTCATATGATTTAAAGGATTGTTACATTTTCTTTTATAAGGGTTCGATACGAAAGCAATTTACGGAAGGCCTTCAGCTCACCTCTGTCATGTTGGCTCAAACAAAGATAAAGTCTTAATTTACAACAAATATAATGATAAAAAATAGCGTGTCTATTCCTTCTTATAACTTTAGTTTCCTCCACTAAGCAGATGTAGCATCAAGGTAATGATAATTATCCCATTTTGTTTCAAACATATAATTACGGAGCTAATGAGGGTCTGAGCGTCACGCCGGGAACATCGGCTTATTAAGAGTCGATTATAAAGAAATTCGATGGGAATTGATAATAATTAATAACATTAGGGAATTCCCATTATGGGAACAATGCCTTCACGATGTGCTAAGAACATAATGTAGCCTATATTGTAGAGAGCCTTATTGTTTTCTATATAGTCTTTATTAAATTTAATAGCTATCCCTTCATGGGAGTAAATAACTTTATTCCTAGGAGGTCACCTGTGGTGAAATGGTTAGCATAGCAGTCTAAAATACTAAATGTCGCAGGTTCGCGTCCCGCAATGGTCTTTGGTCGTTTCTATAGGAGTAAAATATCCTTGTCGTAATTATACCTGGATAGGCAAAATTAAGGACACCCATTATAGCATCGTCTGATTAACCTTATAAATGGACATTAAACAAACAAACAAGTTTATTCCGGTAAAATATACCCAAAAACATCATTACACATCATACCCTACTTTGAATTACTGACGAATAGAAAAGGATTATAAATCTTCGCTGACGTTTTTAAAATTTGTAACACTTATAGGAGTGAAACAATTTTTATTAAACGAAAATAATAATCTAAAATGACACACAAACAATGATAAAACAGTAATTAAACAGGTTAACATTATCACTTTGTAACATAGAAATAACCATATGACTTGAGCTTCAGAAGAAGACAACTCTCCAGTCCATCGCTCCTTATATTTAGTCGTAGGAGGGCGGGCCTCGAAGGTTCTAGGCCAGCGTAGATGGTACTCGAACATCGTAGTTATGAACATCGTAGTTACTATGACAGTCTGTTACATATTAAACATTTTAAAAACAATTATAATATTTTATTAAGATATATTTTGGTATAATTGACCATACAAAAATTATAGGGGCTATCTTCCAAAAAACAAATTAAAAAAATAAATAAAAATTTTAAAAACAATTAAAATATTTTATTTAGATATTTTTTATATATATTTATATATTTTCATAATATTTTAATATATTTAAATATAAATAATGGCCATACAACAATTTACGGGGGATATCTCCCGGAAACAAATATTTTTTTTTTTAATAATACATACTACAAATTTAAAAAGCAATTTATATATTATTAAGATATTATCATTATTTTAAGTATGTAATTTTTCAAACAAATCTACCTAATTTTGATCGTATGTGATTCAAATGCTCATTTTTTCGTTCTGATTATCCGCCTTTTCATGGCTGTTCCCCGATTTTCGATAATCCAAAATTCCTTTGATCCCATTAAGTACGAATAATGGAGATTTTACTGTATTAGTTTATAAATGTATATTTTTAATATGTCCAATTTCAATTGTTCTTTGTATTATTGTATTACTGGGTATGTATTCTTGAATATTTTATTTTATATTTTTCAAATCTATTGATCTATATCTTATATTTTGGCCAACTCTACGTGAAGTAAATAAAAAAATATATACTAAAAATTTTAAAAACAATTATAATAGTTTATTATTAAGATATTTATATATATATTTTTTAATTTGATATAATTAATTGGCCATACAACAATTTAGGGAGGATATCTTCCAGAAACAATAAAAATAAATACAAAAATGGATACTAAAAATTTTAAAAGCAGTTTATAATATGTTATTAAGATATTTTTATATATTTCTTTTTTAAATTATGATATATTTCAGTATAATTAATTAATCAAACAACAATTTACGGTGGACTTCCGGAAACAAATTAAAAAATTACATACTAAATATTTTAAAAACGATATTATTACGGTATACATATAATTAAAATATTTTTATACTTTTTTAAGTATGTAATTTTTCAAACAAATCTACCTTTCATGGCTGTTCTCAGATTTTCGATAATCCAAAATTCCTTTACTCCCATTAAGTACGGATAAACGAGATTTTACTGTATTAGTTTATAAATGGATATTTTTAATCTATCAAATTTTAATTGTTCTTAATATGATTGTATTACTGGGTATATATTTTTGAATTTTTTATTTTATATTGTTCGTATCTATTGATCTATATCTTATATTTTGGCCATCTTTTAGGGGGCTATCGGAAATAAATGAAAAAAAATTAAAAAGAGAATACTAAAAAATATAAAAACAATTTATAATATTTTATTGAGATATTTTTATTTATTTTATTTTTTTATTTTAGTATAATTAATTGGCCATACAACACCCTCCACACATCGTGGAAATTAATGGCTACTTTTTGACTTGGCACGATAAATATTTAATGAGGGGGGGGGGGGGCGATAATTAATGGGCTCATTAGCTCGCCCTGCGGTAACAGGAGCCCAGCCCTCTGCAGGAGCCATCGCTGTACAACCTTCCCTCAGTTCCGGGATATGGGGACTAACTCTCTACCTCAAGGTGGGTATCCCATATATATGTGTATATATATATGTATATATATGCATGTATATATATATATATATATATATATATATATATGTAATAAAATTATTTAAAATATTTTAAAACTTATGAGGGTTTAAATAATTTTTACTAGCTTACCCTTGCGAAGCATTCGTACTCTATCTTACTTAAATCCCACTTAATCAGAGTACACACCGTATATTTAGTATCGTATAGTGTGTATTTAGTGCGAGGGTTGAAGGAAAGAATAGATGTGTTTAAATTGTAGATTATTTATTTTTTGAAACATAAGTTTAAGATATGTACATATTTACATAGTACTTACGTGTTTATAGAACCTTATAGAACACTATGTTTGAAGTTACGATATGATCATTTGTAATTGTTTGTTGGTGGCCTTGTTTTAGACAGACATAGATGTCACTAAAAGAGCGCAACCCGGAAAACGCCACATATTTATGTTAATACACATATCGGTTTCGCGGAAAGCAAGTGCGCAGATCCTATTAACTAGAATCGCATGTTTTTGATAGTAACTCACCGGAAAAGTCTATATAATCAAAATGTTTGTATCGACAAACTGAAAAAAAAAATGACGCCTTCAAAAAAAGCCCTGCAACCATTTTGAAATGTTCGCAATCGAAAGCGAAATGAGTGATTTGTATATTTTTCCGGTATAGCGGAAAAAAGAAAAAAGGCTTTGAGAAATAATATATACGATTAACGAAAAATTATAACTCACAATGGGAGACAAACAATATGAACTCAAAAAATCAACAAGGTTGTCAAAAGTATCAAGTAATATATACATATAACGTACATAAGTAACAAATTAGTATTGTAGGTTGCCATGCTAACCACTACAGCACAGGTGACGCCTGAGAATCATATATATCATTTCTCAAGGCCTTTTTTTTGTCGGTACAACTTAACTTTCTTAAAATTAATCAAATTTCATGAATAAGGCATCATTTTAAAGCTTTCCTTAACCGCTACACAGGAAAAATATTGCGATAAGAATGGTCGTAGAGGTTACTAAGTGTTGTGAATCTTTTCAGGTTTTAAGGAGAACATTTTCGGTCATATAGATTTTTTCGATAAACCCTTTCATTCGCCTAGTTCTAAGCGAAATACTGCAATTTTCAGCGAAAATGGTCGCAGGGCTTTTTCGAAGGTGTAATTTTTTTAAGTTTGTTGAGACGAATATTTTTGATTATATACACTTTTCCGCCGTCGTTTGCGAGTTACAAGCAAATGCGCACATGTATTTACATAAGTATGTGGCGTTTTCGAGGGTCCGCTTTTTCAATGAAATGTATGTCTGTGTAATACAAACTCACTAACAAACAATCACAAATGACCATATCAGAACTTCAAACATAGTGTTTGAAGAGGTCCTGTGAACACGTAAATACTATATAAATACCTTAAACTTATGTTTCAAACAATAAACAATCTACAATTTAAACACATCTATTCTTTACTTCAACCCTCACCGATGCCCCTAACGCATTAAATACGCACTATACGATACCAAATATGGGACATTCTTTTACAAACCGAACAGATTTGGACAAAAATTGACCGACACATTTTAGATTTAACTGAAACTTTTTTTACGGGTTCTATATCGAAAAAAAAGAGATACGTGTAAGAGGATTTTTTTTTTTTTATTTTCTATATTTTGAAAAATAAACAAGATCGAAAATTCGGGATTTTGATGATTTATCGGTAATAGCCTATTTTTCAAAAATTCGTAACTCCGGTTCTGTTTAAGCTAAAAAATCTATTTTTTATTTATTTTGAAGGTAAAAAGACAAGCTTTGAGAAAAAAATACTTTCAAAACAAATTGTCGAAAAATTCGTATTGTTATTAACAATTTCAATGTTTAAATCGGTTTTTAACAGTGGCGCCACCCATGAATCAACTTTTTACTATTTTTATCGTCAAATTTTCTATCGAAAACGCTTTTAAAAACGATGGAGAAGTTATTTTTCTGTGAGAAAAAAAATAATTAATTTAGCATATGAATACAAATTAGAAGAAAAACAATTGTCCGGACGTTTCCAAAAAGCTTTAACAATAAAAGGAACTTTAAAATATCATTGTATTAATCCGATTTCTTTACAGCAAAACGGTTTTCATCCTGCGAAGAAAAGGATATTATAAAAATTTGTAAACAGAAAATGTAAACATTGTCTTATTTTTAAATATTGTATTTATTATTATATTCCAAATATTGTTCTTATTAACTAATGCATTATCGAAATCTTAATAAAAATTTTCATTTTCAACAATGTTTTTTATTTATGTATTTTTTCTATTTTTTCCCATCTTCTTGGCTAATAAAATATGTTTTTTAATTAAAAAAATGAAACAATTATTTGTATTAAAGAAATAAACGGTGTAAAACAAGAATATGAGCCGTAAAATGTGACCCACGTGTCGATGTGACGTACCGCGCTAAATTAATTAATTTTTTTCTCACAGTAAAAATAACTTCTCCATCGTTTTTAAAAGCGTTTTCGATAGAAAATTTGACGCAGAATACGATAAAAATTGTAAAAAGTTGATTCATGGGTGGCACCACTGCTAAAAACCGATTTAAACATTGAAATTGTCGATAAAAATTTGAATTTTTCGACAATTTGTTTTGGTATTAAGTATTTTTTTCTTAAAGCTTGTCTTTTTACCTTCAAAATTAAAAAAAAAAAAGATTTTTTAGCTTAAACAGAACCGGAGTTACGAATTTTTGAAAAATAGGCTATTACCGATAAATCATCAAAATCCCGAATTTTCGATCTTGTTTATTTTTCAAAATATCGAAAATAAAAAAAAATCCTCTTACACGTATCTCTCTTTTTTTTTATATAGAACCCGTAAAAAAAATTTCAGTTAAATCTAAAATGTGTCGGTCAGAAAGGTGTTCGGTTTGTAAAAGAACGTCCCATATACGGTGTGTACTTTATTTAAGTAGGTTAGGGTGGGAATGGTCCGCAAGGGTCAGCTAATAATATTTAGTTTATAAAGTCGTAAAATATACATTTTGGCATTAATACATTTTATACATTATAAAAATAAATATATAATAGGTATGTTTGAACAAACACGTTCGCAATAAAATTTACATTGCTACTACTTACTACCACATTTACATATCTTGGCTATTGATTTGGTTCTGTTTCCTCTCATTCCCCCGATGTTCGGAGGGTACGAACAAGAGAGGATGCCCTGATGATTGTTGGGCCGCGGTAGCGAGCTGGGCTAATGCTGCTAAGCGGCTAGTGTTTCTACTTAGCCCTGTTTGCGGATAGCTAAGTCCTCCCGAACAGCCAGCCTCTGTCGTCCTCGGTCCTAGGGCTTTTTGCTTCGCTCCCAACTTAACAACTAGTTCGGCAAAGTCAACTCAACTTCTCCTGTCTCCCTTCGCGGCTTAACGTCTTCTTCCTCCGCTGTTATCTTTCTTCAATATCGTCTGATATATATATTGGACCTTATCAATAAGCTATCTGGGCGATTATCAAAGTGTGGGCAATTATTGAGTCATAATGATGTTTTTCAGCAGCCATTCGTCACAACATACAAGCTAGGTAATGGTCTCAAAAAGAAAATACAAAAGGTTGATTTGACTATAAATCTCACCAATGAATATCTCACTCAATTAAATTCGACAGGGTGCAGGAATTTATCTAACTAGGAACACAGCTCAATTCGACCAATGATATGTAACCAGAGATTCAGCGCCAGATCATGTCAACCAATAGATGCTATTTCGGGCTTCCGAAAGACCTAAGAAGCATGTTCCTCTCCACTAAGTTACAAATCTATAAAACACTAATCAGGCCAGTTCTCACATATTCATCCGTGTGCTGGACCATGACGAAGGCCATGGAATCATCTCTATTGAAATTCGGAAAGAGAATACTGAGAAGTATTATTGGGCCTGTGTGTAGCAGCGGCTTATGGAAAATTAGAAAAAATGCCGAGATTTTGATTTTAATAAGCGTGATGTTGTTAACTTAATAAAGATTGTTCGCTTGAGATGGGCTGGGCACATTACTCGACTAAGCAATAATGAGGTCCCAAAAATGCTCTTGGAGGAAAACATTTTTGGACAAGGTTGGTAGAACTCGGCTGCGATGGGTCACCTGTGGTGTAGTGGTTAGCATAGCAGCCTAAAATACTGAAGGTCGCCGGTTCGCAACCCGTGGTGGCCCTAGGGATCTTTTAAAGGGAGTAAAAAATCCTTGGTTATAGGCGCAAAATGGTGGTCCCGTGCTTATGCGATGTCAGGTACTCATTAAAGATCCCTATCCTAATTATACCTAGGAAGGCAAAATTAAAGACTCCCTCATTATCGTAGCATCGTACGATTAGCCTTAGTAGCATAAAGGGACGTTAAACAAGCAATATTATGGTCAAACATTTTTTTTTACTATTGAAAGTTCAATAAAAATAAAAGTTTACAGACATTATACCCTGGCATCTGGTATTAATATTGTAACGTGAAGCAAAAGACAAAACACATGGCTTAGAATAGTTCTAGACTTGACCTAGAACCTTCGAGGCCCGTCTTCTTACGATTCAATAAAAGGAGCGATTGACTGGAGAGTTAGTCTTGTTCTGAAACTCAACTCATTAGGTTATTTCTGTGTTACAAAGTGATGATTGTTGTAACATGTCATAATGTAAATATTTGTGTGTCCATGGTTGGCATAGATAAATAGTTGTGTGGCAGTGTAAATCGTTATTTTTGTTGAATAAAAATTGTTTAACCCACATAAGCGTTACAATATTATTTTTTTTTTTTTAATATTATTGACGATATAATCAACTATCAAATAATTAACTTTATTAAGTAAGATAATTACTGCGTGATAAAAGACAGATAGGTCAGTTGTTGGTGGCAGATGTTCGCATCAGCTGGACAGCGCGATCGTAGGGTACCTCATGCCTGGCTTAATGAAGGAAATTGGATCTAGACCCCTTTTAGCAGTTCAGATGTAAGCGGTTTTACTTCCAGTTTAAATTTATTTCTTAACAATATTTTCATTATAAGAAACCTGTCCTCTCAGTGAATAAGTCGAATCAATATAAAAATCCCTCGAATAAGGTGTAAAATGGAGGTCCCGAGCCTGTACGATATCAGGCATGGGCGTACCGAGCGAGGGGCGGGGGGGAGGGTGGCAGCTACACCCCCCCCCTGGAAGGCTGGAAGCAATAATAGAATACATTTTTTTCAAGCAAATAATTGTAATAACTAAGTTGATAAAGTACTGCTATAATTATACATAATTTTGGTTTCATTCACCTTTTCCGCGGTAAGGTGACCTGAACGACCATAGCTTGCCCCCCCTAGTTTTGATCCTGGGTACGCCCTTGATGTCAGGTACTCGTTAAAGATTCTAATTATACCTGGATAGGAAACATTTAAGAATCCCACTGTAGCATCCTCTGATTTGCCTTTGTGCCAAAACGGGACTTTAAATAAACCTTACAAACAAATATAGTTAATATAAACCATAAATAAACCAAAAAAATGTTTTATATATTATTTCTAAAAAGTCTTTATCTGTTAGTACACCAAAACTTTCTTGATACTTAATCACATTCGATAATTGAAGTATCATTTAAGATTTCCTTTCCCTCCAGGTGAGAAATATAGTCAGATGACCCAACAAACGCCGGGAGAAAATTGAATAAAATAATATTTTGTTGTCACAAACTATCGATTTTTCGCCGATTATGTAAGTGTGAAAGGTCTATGCGATCTATAGAAAATTTACAAAAAATTATAATTCACAATGTCAGACAAATAATAAGAACTCGAATAATTAGCAATTGAGGACTCCCAATGTAGATCGCCTCATTTGCCATAGTAGCATAATGGTACGTTAAATAAATAAACAAACAAATGTTTATTTATTACAGGAATACGAATATGTTAATGCGCACTAAAGATTAGATTAATTTGAAAAAATCTTAGTAGTAAATAAAACTACATAACTCTAAATATTTTTTAATGATTTACTCAAAGAAAACATAATGCATGATGAATTTTTTGAAAACCTACAACGGATGTAACAATCTTTTAAAATATATTCTAACAATAATTCGAGGTTGAATTTTTTTTTTTATTAACATTAAAATTGAGTATAAAGATGTGAAAGAAAAATTATAAAGTGGCGTAAAAGTTAAACATTTACCAGAGAGTAACTTTATTACTTCGCTGGTCGAAGTTAGACTGACTCCCTTTTTATTTGGTCTCCAATCGAAGTTTCTATAATTTTTAAGAACGTCCCATCGAAGAAATTGTTGTCTTCCGTAGTAATATTAGAATTGAGGCGTTTGCTATCAAAACCAGCTCATTCCACAAAAAACTTCTCACGTACACAGTACTAAAGCTAAATTTCTTTAAAATTTTCTAATTGTAGGTGTCTCTCTACAATATATCTACAAATCTCTACCTCTCACCTTTTTTTTACCTTTAGTCTTAGTATCCACCTGTACTTGGTAAATATCTGATTCTATTTTATCTTGTTTACCTGCCTCTTATTTTAATATTCATGTATACACCATCTTTTATATTATTATCAGTTCTGTAATGTATCCATTTATTGTCACCCTCTAGCATAGGTACTCATATGAATAGCCCTGATGAAGATCCACAAGTTGGATCGAAACGCTGGCTTACCATAATAAAATCATTGTAAACTGAAAATCCTGACCATCATTCAACCTATCGTAATTGAAGAACAGTTAACTATCTCTCACTTCTTTTTTTAAAAAGGTTCTATGAACTTTTGACCCGTCATGCATTGTTTATTCTTTCTACATATATATTTTTTATCAAACAAGACTTTATTTCAAACAGCTGTATATAAAGTTAGCGAATCGGTATTAATTCACGCTATTAATAAGCCATCAATTGAAAGTTCAATAGAACATTGACGCAATGGCATTGACGCGTTAAAACTCTCGATACTTTTAAAATAACCTTGTGATCTATTATTATAGAACAACGTACATGGTCAGAACAACGTAAGTCTTATTTAATCATAAAAATGTTTTTCAAATACAAACATAATTTCCATTAGCTAATCAGCCATTATAGTTGTCTCAATATTAATTATGCTAATTTAAAATAAACACATTTACAAGGTCGGTAATTTATTTATGCAAATTTCGTTATCAGTATTTGATGTATTATTCGGATAATCGAAACAATTGTATGGTAAGTCAGTAAAACAAAACAGGATATAAATAATATAGGCGAAAGCGGGGTTGGTTGGCAATAGTTTTCACTTTTTTGATTGTTGAGTCGTTCCTGTTAATATAACCCCAATGGGGCTGATACCACTGTAAACTCCAAGTATTAGAGTACTTCAAGTATTTTTTTCACAACATAATATTTAATACTAAGATCATAGAAAATTGATGAATTCGTCAATCAGAGTATGTCAATTAACCCCCTATGTGGGGGCAGGTTGGCCTAGAAGGTGGTTTAGCCATCTCATTCAAGTACTGCCTAACATATATTATTGTTATTAAAAGCTGCACTATAATGGTATAATAATTTTGAATCGGTTTTTAACAGCTTTTAAGGGAAAATAGAATGAAAATAGAAGTTTAGACTGTCGTCACTTTTTGCATAAGAAAAATTGCTCTCATCTTCCTCGCTGGAACTAAAGACAATTGGTAGTTTCACCTTTGATTATGTTTACGTTGCTTTTGTGAATTGCTACTGCGCCAAAAAAAAAAAAAAGTTGAAGAGAGCCAACTAACCCTAGAGGAGAGATCATATGAAAGATGGCTGCCAGGACAGGGGAGAACAATCAAACAAATAACTGGTTAGTCGAAAGGTTCAAAGGAGTTAGGGGCTTTGTAAATAGAATCGGAGTCAAATGTTTTTCCATGCCTTTAAAACAACTTTACTGAAAATATAAAAATTGACTTACATGTTGTAAAATCAATCAATGAAGCACACTCTTATCTACCCTGTTAGCATCGGATTGAAAACTCAGGAAAAGAATTCCGAGGTCGAGCGGGTCACATGGTACAATGGTGGGGCCTTCACAACAGGTGTGACGGAAACTATAAGCCAATGGCCAACCTACCCCCTATGCCGACCAACCCCGCTCTCCCCTACTGATGGCCTAGGATGAACATCATGCATCAACAAAAAAAACTTAAAAAAAAAAAATTTAAAAATGACATTTTTGGATTAGTTGGTAAACTAAAATATTAACATACTATAAAACTTTTTCGGTCATTTCTTAATAACCGTGAGTGCAGTAGAACTATTTTTTTTTAAAAGAAAATTAACGGGAAAGTTGAAATAAATGTGAAGAAGGGGTCACATGTCAATATTATATGCAAAATATCATACTACAATCTCTCTCTATATATAAGAGGCTTTGTCCTGACTGACAGAATCAACACAGAGAAAAAACTACTAATGATAGAAACTTAAATTTCGGAATTTAGATTTTAAACGCGATGTAGGTAACCACTAAGAAAGGAATTTCAAAAATGTAACCATTTAAACCCCTACGTGGTTTAAATGGCGAAATCGCCGTTTAACTCTAACGGACACATATTTTTGTACTTCCTGAAACAATATCTAATTTGGACTCATTTAAAAGATCTTGATACGAGGAGTTTAAATCGAAAGCCCCTATCGTGGGTCGTCGAAAACCATGTTTTAAAGCCGAAAAACAAAGCGTTCACGAAGAGTAAGCAATTTTTTGTTTCGGCGGTTTTAGAGAACTCTCTCCATCCATTGCGCGCCTCCCTCTCTCCTACCGAGCCGCCAGATTCCCCCTCCAACATTCCACCTACAGGAAGTTCCGATTCTACTAAATCTCCTTAACATCAGTTAACATATTATATTAAATCAATACCATGATAATGATCACAGAATTGATTTTAAAGGTTCGGGGGCAAAGCCGCGACGGGGAATGCTAGTAGAATATAACAGAACACAATCACCCTCTAGGGTAGAGGAGAAGAAAAAGAGAATTTTTTTTTTTTTTTTTTTTTTTTAAACACCAATATTAAAGCAGATTACAAAAATTATCACTTTGTAACACAAATCATGTTGCTTGAGCTTCACAATCAGGACAAAGAGTAAGACTAACTGGTCTAGTCACTCGCTCCTTACATTTGGTCGTTAAAGGGCCGGCGTGGAAGGTTACAGAGCTGCAGAGAATCATCCAGGCCTTGAACTCGGACAATCAAGTCCCGATCACGTGCTCTGACGGTTCGCTCCAACCGCTAGTTCGTTCCAACAGAAGGACCGGGATTTCGAACCATATTTTTTTTATTAAGCAATTATTTTTTTTATTTAACGATTTAGCGTTACAATATATTATCCATATTCTTTAAAATATATTTTTTATCTTCTAATAATTTGGTTTAAAAGATCTTTTTTACTAAAAAAATTTGAAAAAATAATAGACGATCCGGTTAATCGAAGTACTTACAATGGAATAACATTAGTTACTATAA